>CM062370.1:29825437-30425437 GCA_031216125.1 Dalbergia cochinchinensis
GGTCCCTGTAAAATTGAATAATCAAACAAATTAGTTCATGTAAAATTGACCAATTAGATGAGTTTAGTCTCTATTAAATTGGACTAGGAGAACTAAATTGTCCAACAATTTATTTTTACAAAGACTAATTTGAGAGCTTTATTTTTTTAGGGGACCAATTTGTCTGAATTTTTAATTTTTCAGGGATCAATTTGAGATTTTATTTTTACAGTAACCAATTTATCTTACTTGAAATTTTAGAGGGACTAAAACGGATTTTATCTTAATTTTTTTCATACATAATTTACTTTTATTTTATTATGTAAGCTCAAATACATATTAGTTAGATTGTTTGTATGTGTATTGTACTCACATCTCGATCCATCATATGTTTTCAAACACTTACTTTTACTGAAGTCATTATCAAAATTCACCTTTATCATGTAGTCTACAGCTTTCTGATTGCATATGAATGCAAACATGATGCGTGGGAAGTAATTGTTCCATAATCCAACAAATGGTACCTGTTGTACATTGAATCATAATGACTAACCTGGGCAATCAGTCCGAGGCTCTGTCCTGGTCTGGACAATACCCTCAAAGGTGCCAGCCCATTCATCTCTTTTGGTGAGAAATGAAGGCAAATTGAATAACTTTTTCACCGTTGCTGGAATGGATGAGTGTTCATATTCTGATGTTGGAGATGGTGACCCGTCTGGCCCATGAACGACTGAAATCACCATAACAATTGTGCAGTTGTCAATAACTAGTAGTTGTTTATGGTACACAAAGTAGATATATTCGTAGACACAAATTATGTTTGATACTAGGGAGAAACTTCTGTAAACAGGTAAAAAGTTCTATTATGCATAGTTTCGTTGTGCTTAGAATGCAATCCCAATGTTAATACTTGTGTACATGGTATGCAGAAAATTATCATAGAATGAAATAAATACTAATGTGACAGAATAGCATAAAGAGAAAAGTCCAAAACACTCCCTTCAACTTCAACTTCAACTCATGTATGCTTTAGTCCTATTACCTTAAAAACATGCAAAATGGTCTTTAAATATTTTGATTTGTGCACACTACTATAAGATGTTCAATTTTTGATGAAAAATTACATGTGTAGACTCTGCAATCTCATTACGAAACATCACATATTAAAAAATAATGTGATAAAAGTTGATATAGACAAAAATTAAAGGATTTTGTTAGATTTCTCATGTAAAAAAAAAAACACTTATTAACAGTAATGTGTACAAATTAAAAATTGTAAGGACTATTTTCCACGTTTTTAAAGTAACTGTACATGAGGCAAAGTTGAAAGAAGTTTCTTAGACTTTTTCCTAACATAAATTCCCTTTGAAAAAGATGTAAACATGTACCATTGAGAATCACACTTTCACTTATTAGTAAACAAGAAAGCCATGGAAATCAAATGAAAGATCAACTAACACATATATCAACCTTCTGTAAGCTTTACTTTATAATCAATTTTGTGTTAATTTTACCAAAATTAAATTGACAGTCTTATAATTTCTTAAATTTTCTTATATTAATTAATACAAATCAAAATGTAAATTAATAAAGTATTGACTTAAAACAAGTTTATATTTCCTTTAAAATATTCAAGAATTTTCAATTAAAATAATTCACCCAAACACCCCAGCCTATTTATTAACTATCTTATCGTAGGAATTTTCTCATTCAACTTATTGTGCCCTATTTGTCTTGGACTCATTAGAGTGCCTGGAAGTTTCCTCTTGCAGCATGCCCCTCAATTTGGATACGGAAGGAGAACCACCTAGAGAGTGTTAAGCAGCCAAACAATAAGAGCCTTTCTGTCGCTTTCAGGACATTAGATTTTTCACACATCATTGGGCCTAATACAATAAGAGTTTAATTTCTAATGTAAAATTTTATTTACACCATTATCCAATCAAATTATCTTATTTACATGATTTTTTAAATAATAAATATGAGACTTAACTACATTTATTAATGTGACAATACATAACTAGATGACACAGTATAAAATTTACACTGGTAATAGAAATTAAACTCATAAAATAATATAATTTTCATTTACCTTAATTTCGCCGGCCTTAATTAATGTTCTTTTTCTCAACCCAATTTTTTTTCTTATTATCAACCCCATACGGTGAGCTATCACTTTCAATTACAAAAGCCTCTTGTTCAGACCAAAAAAAAAAAGCCTCATGTCAATCCTCCCAAACTTGCTCGTACCAAAAGCATACACTTCTCAGGCTATATCAATAAGTCAACCTATCCATAATTTATTGCTCTCCCTTATCGCCCTGCATGAAGCAATTAGTTTGCTTACACAGTATGCTGATGCTTAAAGATTAAAGGTCAGTTTCTTGTGGTGTGTGATTTGTCATTGCCAGGAAGCATCCAAAGTAATGTGCTTTCACATGGTGCACTTTGGCAACCGACGATCAAAACCCAAAATATCATATGGTCCCACTATGCACTGCATCCCACTTTATAATTATTGTCGGTTTACAAAGTAAAATCGAAAATGAGACGGTTACGTGTGAACCTGTGAACGGTGATTCGTGCCTAACTTAAATAAAGATCTTGAAGCCGCAATATGTGAAGTCAGATGAGGTGCGCATGGGCGTCAGGTGCGAATATGATAATCTGATTTTTCTTCTCTTTTCATTACTAGTTAGGTAAACAATACGTTAACCTATAGTTTAGATCAAGAGAATTAGGGAAGAAAGAAAATGAGGGATAAAAAAATGGCGGAGTGGTGAATTTTCTCTTGTTTGAAACCAGAGAAAAAGAGAAGAAAAAGGAAAATTTATTGTGCCCATAAAAAAAAAAAAAAATCTCTTTTAAGATGAGGAGAAAAGTGAGATTGTGAAGATATTTGTGAAAATTTACGAATTTGTCCTTAAAATTTATATTTTAATCATAAGAAACAAACACTAGAACAATCATTTAGATATCATTACAATTTTTTTTCCTCTCATTTTTTTTACAATCAACTAATAAAAGAAAAAATATACTTTTCTTTTTATTTTCTCTCCCCTTCATTTTTTTTCACTCATTTTTTTTCCTTTCATTTTCTCTCTTTGTCCAAACAATTCCTAATAGTGGCTGGAGTGATGTGGGGAATGTAGGGTCCAGCCGGCAAATTTGAAGCAGTCGGGAGAGATTTTTCCACGCGTGAATAGCGAAATCACTGTTCACACATGATGATGTCAGTGCTTACATAAGATTTTTCAACGCGTGAACAGTGAAATCACTGTTCACACGTAAAGAGTCGGCACTGAAGGAGAATTTTCAACGCGTGAACAGTAAATTAATTATCACAGACGTTGAGCTCCCTCTATAAATAGAGGCGAGAAGCGACGGATGGACAAGCAGCAGCGGAGATACAAGCTGCATAAGAGAGAAAAATACACAGAGCTTGTGTTATTTTTCTGAGAGTGAGAGGAAAATAGAGAGTGTGAGTAAATCCCGGAGAGTGTAGGGTGTGGGTATATACACCGGGAATATTTTTGGGTATCATCTTTATTACTTTCAGTGCTTTGCAAAAGTGTAGTATTTGAATAGGAAGGTTACCGGAAACACTATATTCTGCTCTTGGGTTGGAGAGTGTGGAAAGGATATTGTGTAATTATCACGAATATAGTGGAATATTTTTCTGAGTTTGTCTGTGGTTTTTCCTCCCAGATTGGGGGTTTCCACGTTAAAAATTCGGTGTGCATATTTCTTGATCTATTTTGGTGCGTGAATAGTGACGTGGGTCCCACCACAGTGAATAGTAACTCTGAATTTACTATTCACGAGAATAGTGATACGATTAATTCTTTCAAGTCTTTGTCAGTGTGAATAGTGACAAGTGGCACCGTGAATAGTGATCGGCGGGTCCCATGTGGATTACTATTCACCCCAGTATTTATTTTCATTGCTATTTGCATTAGTAGATTTAATTACGCCGGATTTATTTTGACTATTCTGCACATTGCATCATTTAATTACACTGTGAATCAGTCTCTGAGCCCAACAGGGAATGCCAAGATGAATTGATAAGGTACAGAGCAAATACACTAAACCACTTCTGAAATGCAATGCATATATCAAAAAGTGAGTCGCAGAAGACTCTCGGTGCATGAAATACGAACATATATGATAGCAGAGAGTAGAATCTAATATGTCGAAAATATAGACGGGATAAGATGTGAATTTGGAAATAATAATGATAGTATATAACTATATACGAATGAAAACAGGACTGAGCGACAAACGTAATTTATATGCATAATTTATGATAATAGCCAATAATAATAACATATGATTATATAATTATAAGAGTTTAATTTCTATATATATGTGTCACTGTGAAATAATTTTATCCAATCAAGTATTGTCATATATAAATAAAAGTAGTTGACTCTCATATACATTATGTAAAAAAATAATAATAATAATCCAATAATCATTTTTGCTACCATAACTGATTGGATGTCAATGTATTTTACACTGATAGTTTATAGAAATTAAACTTTTATTATAACTTTACATAACATATTATTTTATTTTACGCTGGTATTCAATATTGTGCCTTAAAAGAATTATCATTTCATTTTTTTTCCTTATGTGAACATTTAATCATTTATAGATCTTCAAAATTCGCAACAATTTTATACTGTATCTTAATTTTATTTTCTTTTTTGTATTTATAGCAGTCTCCTATACTTTTTTATGCTAACAAAACAAGCGCAACAAAGTTGATAATTGATATAAAAGAAACTCCAATAAAGTCCAAGGGAGAGAGATTGAAAGTGAAATGGAAGACTTACCGGTTCCCTTTTCAATCCAAGGTGAGATAGCAATAGTAGGAACCCTAACTCCCAACCTATTGAAAGTGAAGTTAAATGGCTCTGGCCCCACCATTCCATCTGGGCTTGGTACCCCACGCACTGGCGTAGGCACATGGTCGAAGAAACCGCCATGCTCATCGTACGTGATCACGAACAGAGTTTCGTTCCACTGCGGGCTCGCCCTCAGCGTCTCGTACACCTCCTTCACGAACTTCTGTCCCTGGTACACGTCATGCGAAGGGTGGTCGTCATTGGCTGGGAACAGCTTGGTGTCCATGTACCGCTGCTCCACCACAACATAACCCGGAAGCTTCCCTGCCTTCGCGTGCTGCTTAAACGACAGGTCGTATGGGTGGAATTTGAGCACGTACTTGAGCTTCCTCAGGTTCCTATAGAACAATGTTGCCGGAATATTCTGAAAGTATATTCCGAAGTCGATTCCAGCGTCGTTGAGGTTGTCGAAGATTGTTTGTTGAGGGTAGCCCTTTGCGAGAAGCGACGCAACGTTGCTGGTGGCACCGTGGGAAGTTGCCGAGTGCACGTAGAGCCGGTTGGGCTGGGTGGATGCTGGCACGGAGGCAAACCACCTATACGGATATAGATGAAGGTGCAATTGATTCAAAATAATAAAGAATGAAATTAGTATCAGTAAATCTTTAAAGATTAATTTTCATATAAAAATAATTTTATTGTTATGACATATTCTGTTATTGTAAAAAATTCCATGGAGTATGGGGTTACAATAATCAGATATTAATATAATAAGGATACAATTAAGGAACTAATTGAAATACACTGATATTTTGCATTATCAGTAAATAAAATATTAACAATTCATCACTTTGAATAAATTTTTAAAATTTAAATTATCCATGATCATATAATGGGTACACATGGCAGTTTCTTATTACATGATAGTGTAAAGATGGTTACAGTATCAGTGCATGGTAATTATACTTTATAATTAAATTCTAAAATTTAAAATGCAAGAATACATGTGTATATATTTTAATTTAATATGTTATTAAATTTATTTAATTCTTATTGTAAATACTTTAATAAGATATATAAAATAAATAAATCAATAATATTTTTTAATTGTACTTAAGAATACAGAACTAAATAAATCAAACAGATTTAAATGCTTTTAAATGTAGTTTAGTAGCTGAATATATATTACATCAAATCGGATAATAATAAACACATCTAAGCAGAAAATTATTTTTAAAAATATATTTATTTTTCTAGATGAAATTAAAAGTGTATGTATTTAGCAGGAAAAAATGTATTTATTTGTATTTACTCAGCATTATATAATGATAAACGGATAAAGTTGTGGGCCACCATGACTATCAGATACTTTATACTATCCATCAAAATAACATGATGTAAAAGAAAAATATAAATTATCAACATAGTGATAAATTTTTTATGAAAAATTTAAATTTTTCTAAGCAGTCATCTAACCACAAAATATCAAATTAATAAAAGAATTTAACCGTAAGAATAATTCTTCCCCTGTCCTCTTTCCGCTTAACTAGTGGTTAGCTGTTACTATATTATTTTATTTAGGTGTTTTTAATTACAAAAATGAATAGGAAAGTGTCGTTAATGTTAGTTAGCGGAGAGCCCTAATATAATATTCTCTTCCGTCAAAATGGAAGATTCTATTAATCCGAGCATGATTACTAAAACACTAGTCGCAAAAACAAGACTGAAAAAACAAATCTCTTTTGTATGTCTTTTTTATCTGTTTATCTTTTAATAATTTTGAGATTTTTCACGGCAATAATTTCGAGTTAATATAGCTAAATGCATTCGTAACAGCTCCCACAAAATTTGCAAGCAATTGGCATCATTTACGTTATAAACTTTACCACATGAATTCACATTCAACCTTTAGTACTGCTGACTTTATTTTGTTTCAAAATTTAAAAGCCGAAACTGAAGCATGTATTTGGCACGAATTAAAACAGAACCACAAGCCCGAAAAGTTGCATGGAAAAATATGTGAATTTGAAAGTAGAGAACAATATATTTTATAGAACAGTGTTGTTTGTAAGATTAAAGAGAGAAAAAGTTGATACAGAACTCTAAGCACTTCCCTACTTTTTCTCCTTAATTATATGCCTCGTCAAATCTAAAGCATTAGAGAGACACTACCATGTGAGCATGTGGCATGCAAGTTCGCTAAATTAGAGTCAAATTACATATAAATCTTAATATTAGTGTTAAATATTATAAACTTCTGATTAATTTTATTTAAAGAATCAATTTTTTTTTATGTACCAAATAAAAGTAATTGAATCTTCATATAAAATAATAACCAGAAATTCATAATTAAAACACACTAGGTATATTTCTTTAGTCATTAACAAATTAATTAAAACATATATAAAATGTCTTAAATAATTGGGATTTCTCCCATAACCCGGTAAATAATTGGGGATTTTCTCTGATGCCCCAATCATTACCTATACCTCTTAGATATTTATATAGAAATGAGCCACGTGTCCTATTATATTTTTCTAAAATCTATTAATTCATAACTATTGACTATAGAAAAGGTATAAGCAACCATGAGTACCAAAGAAAAATCTAAATAATTAATTTTCAGCAATAAAATCTTAAAAAATCTTTTAATTTTGAAAAATTATAAAATAATTTTCTTAAAAATTTGTATATATTATATTTTTAATTTAAAACAAATATAATTAAAAAATTGTTAAGTAATCAGAAACTTAACCAGAAATTAGCATTCAGAATAACGTGTCACAATTCTTAAACTTTAGATGAACTAATCATTCGATTTCACCGAATAATTATGTGATTTCTGCCAAGAATTATATATATATATATATATATATATATATATATATATATATATATATATATATATATATATATATATTTGTGGTTGTGTAACCATATTTTGAAAAAAATTATCTTAAAGGAGGAAAATAAGGGGATGAATAAAAGCAAAGAAAATGATGGAGAATTTAAGAGGAAGTTTGCAAGAGGAATTAATCTGAGTGTTCTCAACTCACCTATCAAACACAGCAAACTCTGAGACAAGTGTCTTATAAACAGCAACGTTGTCAGGATCAAAGCCACTCATGACTTCGTTGGACATGGCGGTGGTGTTGTCCATGGAGTAAGCCTGCTGGGCGAACCCGTTCATGGGAGGCGGGTCAGCCGAGGTGTCATTCGACCCGAATATCTGTTCCCGAATGGCCTGGAACGAGTGACCCGGATCCGGGTCCACGTACTGTGCCTTGTCCTTGAAGAAGACCCGCTTCGAATTCGGGTCCGTCACGGACAACCGGTTTGACTCCGACCCGTTTACGCCGTTGATGGCCGGGTTCAGCTTCTTCATCCACCCCAGCATGTGGTCGAAGGAACGGTTCTCCATCACCAAAACGACGACCGTTTTGATTGGGTTCGCAATGGCGTCACTAGTGGGGGAGTTGAGGATGAGAAGCAAGAGGGTGAACATGAATGACAAGCTAGAACTTGCTTTTCGGGAACGGTTACCGTTACGGGTACCCATTCCTCTGTTTGTGGATTGTTGTGGAAAAGAGAAGATGAGGGGAAAAGCGGGTGAGATTTTGGCTTTGGGGGATTTCGGATTTTGCTTGTATGATAAAATGAGGAGAGTAATACAGTGAGGGAGAGAACAGAGTGTATAAGAGAGAGCGAGCGAGCCCGTGAGCTGCTTGTGTGGGCGGGGTCTATTAATATTTATTTACCTGCGGTTAAGTGTTTTTCTTCATAGACGGTGCGTTTTGCGAGTTTTTTTTTTTTTGTATATGGAATTTGGGTGGTGTATTTACATCAATATGGTGTTTTGGAAAAAATTTACACAATATGACACTTTTAGTATAGAATCCGCCAAAGGCAGATTCAATAAAAAAATATTTTTATACTATATCTGTCACAAATTCAATGTAAAAAATAATATTTTATTGAATCCGTCTTTGGCGGATTCAATAAAATATTATTTTTTACGGAATCCGCACCAAAAGCCAAATTCAATAACACAGAATCTGCCAATGGCGGATTCTAAACACCATATACAAGTAAATTTACCTATTTTCTCATATTTGTGTAAATCACTTATAAAAATATCATATATAAATTATTTTTCCACGTTTTGCTTTAAAGTGATGATATGATATTAAAATCTTATATATATATATATAATTATGTTATATCAAAATTATATATCAAAAAATTATGTTATATGCCCAGATAATGATGTATGTACAAAAAAAAATAATGAAATATCAAACTATTTTTAAATTTTATGAAATTTTATACAGCTAATCTATGTAATAGAAATTTATAGTTCAATGGTTGAATTTATGAAATTTGTCTATAACAAGTTATTTATTGAAATAAGTATATCAAGATTTACTCTTAGCTCTCTCTCTCCCCCCTATATATATATAGGGTTTTGCTAATGTGCCCTTACAATATCGGTTAAAGGAAATGATAATTTTTTTATTAAGAATGTGTAATTTTTTAAGTTTTAAGGTGTATGATCCATCGTCTATTTCATATATTTATTTTTATTGAAAATCTTAACCAATACACTTCTACTAGTTGGGTAAACCCTTGTGTTTTTTAACATTGACCACTGATGAGTATGCACTTCTACACATATTTTATACCCTATTCTTAGTGTCTTAGCTCTCTTTTATGCTTAATTGTATACATTTGCATCATATTTGAGTTTGAACATTTATTTGAGCATTAATAAAAAATTTCTGCATAATTGCACTTTTGGCACTATTTTGTGTTTTACACTTACTAAAGTTGTAGACCTCTAAAATTTATGCTATTTGGCTTGTAGGAAAGATAAGAGAATTATCTACAACTTTCACGAAGAGCATAAAAGCCGGATCAAAAAGCTAGCTGGCCAAAATAAGCCTGGAAATCAGAACTGAGGTATTGAATTTCCAGATTAGGCATGCTTCAATAATCAGGCATATCTCTCTCATCCGGAGTCCAAATTAGGCAAATAAGGTATCCATTTTGAGGAAAAGAAAAAGATCTACAACTTTTATGAAGAACCAAGAGCTAATTTGTAACACCCTAATCTTTAACTTAACACGCCTACGACGTATTCAAGTTAAATATTAGTCATTACTCTTTTGTTCCAGTTCTTGATTCTAACTTTTAAAAAATACTTAGTGAAAATACAGATAATTTTTTTTTAAAAAAAAAATAAGAGATGAAAATGTGAGCGGTGCATATGATAACACTATGTCGTGTAGGTCGTAAACAAATTATAATAATAATAATAACTCATGCATGCGAGGAATAAAGGCACAAGATCATAACATAACAACCATAATATCATATATATAAATAAAGTTCTACCATACATCAAGTTTAGATAGTAGCATTAGGTACAGTCATCCGAAATACATAAAACAAAAAGTACATAAACCATAAACCCTCACCTACCTAGTGCATCTAAAGTAGATAACCCCTAAAACAAAAGGGGCTATCCTACGCCAGTCATATGCTCGAGCACCAAAACGATAGCTGCCAACTCCTACTGCTGCCAGCCCCACGAAGGAGGAACATATCCAACCCACTAAGCCAATTCAGCAGGAGTGGCCAAACGGTGTGCAGGTCGGACATGGGCCCCACGGCGGGGTATCATCCTCACTCATCCTCTATGGATTGGCTGCGTCACAGTGGTCTCACTACCCTCACCAAAATCCATGGGCACGGTGGGTGAAGAACCCTCGGAGGGTACTTGAGTAGCGGAGTCC
Source organism: Dalbergia cochinchinensis (assembly GCA_031216125.1). NCBI lineage: Eukaryota > Viridiplantae > Streptophyta > Magnoliopsida > Fabales > Fabaceae > Dalbergia > Dalbergia cochinchinensis. The sequence continues at coordinate 29,836,062 of CM062370.1, forward strand.
TCGGAAAGATCTGTCTCTGAATGGTCCATGGGGAAATGAGGCACATACTCCGGGGAGTCGCGAATGGCGAAGGCGATCTACGGTGGGCCTGCTCCTCGCGAGGATGTGCACGCTCGAAAACAAGGTCGTCGTCGAAGGGAGAAGCAGGAGAGAACCAGAAGCTGGAGACTGGGTGTGCGAAGGGATGGCCCATGTAGACCAAAAGGTGAACTGCACAACAACCCACAAAATGATACAACCGATGAGCGGCGCCGTAGTGCATCTCCCAAGTAGGCACGTCAATGTAGATTACGAATGTCGCCATCAGCATCTGAAGACGCGATGGACAAAAAAGACAGAGGGAGTGAGAAACTTTCTAAAGAATCTCAGTAAGGTATCCTCCTATCTTGATGTCATCATCTACGTCCTCAGAAACCTCAGGTTTTATTATAAAATAGTGAGCTTGCATAAGGTTCAACTTTTAAGTTCTAAAATATCATTTACCGAGGCCCGTTCATTTTAACATGCTTCTTAAATGCTGTGAATGCATCATACCTCATCATGCTATGCATGTCAATGTAGGGGCAACATAATATACCTACAAACATAGTTATGCTCATGGAACTTAACAAACATAACATGAATTACTGTATCTTATCTTTTAGGTGACTTAAGCTATTCTTTCTCTGTCTTTGGGGCCACCCTATTACTCTCCCTTTTGAGAGTTCTAGGTTATGAGCTGATACCTCACTAGTTGTCACTAGCACATACTTATCCTATGATAAGTTTAACACCCAACTCTTAAGATGCGAGGTGGGGGCATTAGGATCACCTTTCATAACCTTTAATTCGGGGAGTCCAAAGGATCACTTCCTATTTGGATCACCTCTCATAACCTTTAATTCAAGGAGTCTAGAGGATAATTTTCATGTGTCTTATGTCACCTTTAATCTTGGCATATTATGTGTACGTGCATGGTGATTCATAACTTATTTCTCAACATGTCATTGCTCATAATTATGCATCTCAACCAAATCACATAAGCATGTTCATAGTTATTGCAAATGCCTTCTAATGAATTTCTAATTCAAATAAGTATGCTCATGATCCAAGAATGGTCATGCAAGATCATAAATCCATGTCATACAAGATTATAGATTCATGTCATACAAGATCATAGATTCATGTTATACAAGATCATAGATTCATGTTATACGAGTAGGGAAAATACTTATTTACACATTTTAGGTTCGAGTAATCGATTACATGAGCCTTGTAATTGATTACACAACTTGAGTTTTTAAAATAGGAAGGTTGAGGGCTCTAGTAATTGATTACATGAGCCTTGTAATCGATTACCACTGTTGAAAATATTTTCTGGGCCTCAAAAATATCTGAGTAATCGATTACATGGAATGGTAATCGATTACTAGAGTCTAGGAATATGTTCTGGGTTTCTTAGAACTTCATGTAATCGATTACATGATGTTGTAATCGATTGCTCAGGCCAAAAGTTCTTACTTAGGTATTGTAGACCATTCTGGTAATCGATTGCATCCCCCTGGTAATCAATTACCAATGACTTCAAAGTTCGAAAATTCAAGTTTTAAACATTCCTTGTGTTACTCTTCCCTTCTAAAACCATTTTGAACCCTATACCACCTCTTTTTGAAATGAAAACACCTCTACAAAAGTGAATGCCCATGGAACCAAAATTCCAAAGTAAATTGAAAGGGGTAAGTCTTGAGCTCTAGATTTTTAGGTGATGATATAAACTTAAATATGCAAATGCAAGTCTCATTTTAATCTTGGCATAATATGGTGATGGCAAGGGAAATATAAACATGATACACGATGCTCGAAATTAAATATGAGAATGCAAGTTCACTTTTAATCTTTAAGTTTAGGTGATGGTTTGAAATATAAACATGCTAGATAAGAAACATAAATATGGAGTGCAAGTTCATTTCTTATCTTCAAGCTTTAGGTGACAACTTGGAAATAAATATGAGGTGCAAGAATTTAAATGTAAATATGAAATGCAAAGACTTCAAACATAAACATGAATGCATTTCCTTTTTATTACTTCTTTAGGTTCTAGGCTCAAGACTCCTATTTAGAGTGATAGCTCTAAAATACCAATCAATCTTACTCAATGGGCATGAGCTTTAGAATTTCCCATCATTGTGGTTCCAAAAACCTTGTCTCCTTAGACTCATCATCAAGCTCAAAAGAAACCATCAAAGGAAAACCAACATATTTTTACTTAGTTCTTTAAGGTTTGAACTCAAGACTCCTATTTAGAGTGTAGACTCTAAAACACCGATCAACCTCAAGTTGAAAGGGGTAAGTCTTGAACCTATAAAAACCAACTGATAACAAAATCATAATATTTCATTTTCTGGAAACTCTTAAAACCAAGTAATGAAACCTTACGCTCTAGAGGTCAAACAAATGATAGCTTTTCAACTAACATCAAAGATCCTTATCATCAGGCCATGGTTTCTAACTATTAAACAACATCAAAACAAAAACAAATAAAGGAGAAGAAGAAGCTTAGAATTAAAAAAAAAAGAACAAGAGAAAGAAAAAGAACTCAACATAAAAATCCCTATCAAAGATGTGTTTCTTGCAAAGAGAAAAGCTTGGTCTTGGAAATGAGGTGAGAAGAACAAATCTTCCTTAGAGCCTCAAGGTGATTTCGACCAAGGAAAGAAAAGAAGGAAGAAAGGTTTGTTTTTGGTTTTTGATAATGGAAGAGGAGAGGTTAAGTGTTGAGAGGAAGATCTATGGTGGTTGAGTGGGGTTTGAGATTGAGGAGTGGTGAAAGGTGGTGGCTCTTGAAGAATGAAGAAGAAGAAGAGAAGGACTCTTGGAGATCAAAGGAAGAAACCTTGAGGTTGCAAGAATACTCAAAGTTTCTTGCAAGCATTCCTTGATACCTAGTTATAGAAAAAATGAAACATATGGGGGGCATGAAGGAGGAGTGTGTGGCTGGCCATGGGGGGAAGGAGAAAAAAAAATATCTCTTTTCATGGTATGGTGTAGGCATGGCTAGGTATGGTTCTTTGAGTGTATTTTTAATTGAAATTCAACATGTGATTGAATGAATGAGGGAGGAAAAGAATCGGTTTCATTAAGGGATAATGGGGGAGGATTTCTTTCATGTTAATGTGGATTAGAAGTGTGTTTAGGAGTGGATTTGGTTAAGCCTTTGATTAGGGGTTTGTAGTTAGGTGTTTATGTGAGAAAGTGAGTAATTAAGGTTACTCAAGACAAGATTAAAGAGTGTTCTTGCTTATTAGTAAAGTCAAACCTCTTCTAACCAAGATTCTCAATCACATCTTAATTTCCTTAAATCATGGAATTGGAATAGAGAAAATACTATTCATGAAAATGTGACATAAAGTCTTAAATTAAGAAAAGAGATTTTCAATTTCCTTAAGCAATTGTAGGCCCTAATTAACCTCAATTAATTATTTTGACTCCATATTAATTATTAAAATAAACTAATTTTCGATTAAAGTCTAATATTACTTAGGTTTCATTAATTATATAGTTAAAACTCGTTATGCCCTTAATTAGGGGCAAAATAGTAATTTTTCACAAAATCTCCCCGGGATCACCCGAGCTTAAGCCGACGTTAGACATCCCTTAAAAATGGCATTTCCAACTCCTAGGCAAGGTTCGGGTCCAGTCGAAAATTAATTTATGTCAATTAGACAAAAGGACATTTTGGTAATTTTACGTGCAGGAACTCAAAAATGAGATTCTTCTGCTCTATTAACACATATAACACAGTTAATCACACATAATCCCCCTTCAATACTAAAATAGCCCCTTTGAGGATGGCCGGGGTCGGTTATCCTCATTTTCCCAGTAGAAATGGCCTCATGGGCATTTTGGTCATTTATGCACAGGAAAAATCAGGCGTTGCATAATTCCATTGTTTCAGGGGTCCAAAATTGAAAACATTCGCTGCAGCAAGAAAAGGTCGCTGCAGCGACCCTTGGTGCTGTCGTTCCAAATTTTTTGTCAAACAGGCTCACTGCAGCCAGCCTGAGTCACTACAGCGAGTATGTAAAGACCTGTGATAGTTCTGTAGACATTTTATGAGTTTTGGGGTCTTTAAATGATCCTTAAACCCATAGAACAAAGACACGCGACTCATTAGCTCAAAATAGCTTAAATTATGTTAGATTAGGCTCTCATTCTCTTCTCTCTCTCTTCCCATCTCCTTCTCCTTTCTCTACCTTCCCATTTCCTCTTCACCCATCTTCTTTCTCACCCACTCTCTTATTCTCTTAGGTTAGGTTTTATTTTCTTTTTAAATTGTTACTTTCCATAGAGGAGTGAGTTTTAACTAGCATTAAGGAGTCTCCAAGTCCAAAGGTTTGCCTTGAGGCTTGCATATTCAATAAACAAATGGTTGGTTTCTTGATTTTCTTTCTCTTGTATTCCTTCCATTTCTCATATGTTTATGTTGATTAATTGATTCATTATGATATGTGAATGTGTGAGTATGTGGTTTGAATGAATCTTGATTTTGTATGCTAATTCATGATTATGGATTGGATGCATAATTGAGGTTGTTGACTAGGCATGAATTGGTTGATTGATTAATGAATGCTTGGTTAGCTTAGGAAATTGAGATTAATTCTTGATTGATGTTAGAGTAATATAATTGGTGCTAAGTTAGAGTATGCATTTAAGGATTGAGATCTAAATTACCTGAGTGTTGTATCCTAGCCAAACACTTGGTGATTGATTGATTGCTAAGTGAATTATGGTGCCAATATTATGTGATTACATGATTCTAGGCACAAGTTAGTCACCTACCATGTGTTTAATGAAATGTGTATATCAAGGATAGATGGATTCTAGGCCTAGGAAATCCTTATGCTAATGCTTTAGTTAATTGTTAGTTATTTTCTTGTTTTAGTTTACATTCTATTTTTGCTTAATGCACTAAATGAAAAACTCCCTTGTTACAGAGTCTATTAGTTCACCGATATCGTTGGGAGACGACTAAAGTTGCACATCGTTATACTGTAACGCCCCGATTTTCTGTCTGAGTGGAAAATGACCGAAATGCCCCTGAGGTCATTTTCGGCCCGGAATTCGAGGATGGCCGACTCGGCAGTCCTCGAAGGGCCAACTCAATGTTTGAAGGGGATTGAATGACCCTTGAGTGGTTCCGGAGGCGAAAGTCTCATTTTCCGCAGTTCGGGTCAAAATGACCAAAATACCCTTGTAGCGTTTTACACGGGTAAAGGTGCCATTTGAGCCCGGAACTTTCCCCAGAGGTTTAAAACCATGTTTTTACAAGTTTCAAAACATCTGTTTGAGTCCCGGTAGTCCCAGGCAGTTTTAGTGCAAAATTACGATTTTGCCCCTAGAATAGTGTTTTTGAGCTTAATGATGTAATTAAGCAAACCTAAGCAATATTAGGCTCTAAACGAAGATTAATTAATTTCCCTAATTAATCTAGAGTCAAAATAATTTATTAAAGTTAATTATAACCTAAAATTGCTTAGATTAAACTTAAATCCCTTTTTAGAACTCAAGATTCCTAGTCTTGGAATTTTGAATAGTGTTTTCTCTCTCCAATTCCTTAAATCAAGGAATTGTGTCTAGAATTGTTTATACACTAAAATGAATTCATTACTCACTAATGATGCAAGAACACTCTCTAATTATGTCTTGCCAACCTTAATTACCCACTTCCTCACCTAAACACTTTCTTACAAATTCCTAATCTTAAGTATAATCAAAGATACACCTAAACACAACTCTAAACCACAATTAAAATGCAAACTAATCCTCCCCCAAATCTGATGCACATGGCCGAAACTCTCACCCCCATTTGACCACATGTTGATTTGTTTCTCACTCAAAGAACCATGCTTGAGGCCATACTTTGAACCATACCTCACCATGCCTCAAAACCACATTATCTCACCTCATGGAACTCATGGTCTCCCTCCCCATCTGATGGCCGAAGCCTTCCTCTCCATGTGCACCCTTCATTTGTTTCATTTCTCTATAAATAGCTTGCTTGGGTGAACTTGTATCATTTTGGGTTCATTTGCAAAGTGTAAGTTTTCAAAGAAACACTTCAAAGCTTCCTTTTCTCTCAAGTTCAAGCCTTCAAAGTTCTTCAAGTTCTTCATCTTCTTCATCTTCTTCTTCCATCTTCAAGATCATCACACCAAGTAGGGATTTTCTTTCAAGTACTTCTTTCTTTAAAGTTCTTGTTCTAGCTTCATGTTCATAATTTCTCTTGATTCTTTTTAGAACTTCTTTTCTTCTCCTTTTTATTTCTCATTTTCAGCCATGGGCCTTGAAGTTCAAAGAAATGAGAGTTTGATGATGAGAGTTTCATGATGATGTTCATCACTTGAAACAAACTCTAGAGTTTGATCTTTGTTCTTGAGCAAAAATGTTTCTAGTTCTTCCTTTCTTGAACTCTTGAGAACTTTAGCTTTGATGGTGTTTTAAAATGGTTCTATGAACTCAGTGATGAGGACTCATGGTGTTGGTGTTAATATATCACCAAGATCATGAACTCTAGAGTTTTCAAATATTCCTTTTCTTGCCTAGAATGTTTCGGCCACTTCCCTTTCTTCTACATGTTCAATGTTTTGATTTTCTAAAAATGTTGTCTTGAGTTCTAGGAACTCTAAGCTTTACTTAACCTTGGTTGGATGAGTTTGGGTTGAGGATTGAGTTCCTTTAAAGTCTTGTTAAGAGCTCTAGAAAGATAAAATGAACTTGCATAATTTATTTTATGCTTGCATTTATATTTACATTCTTGCTATGCTCCTTTACTTTCAAGTTATAACCTAAGAACATAAAGATAAAATGGAACTTGCATCATCACTTAATTTAATTCTCAAAGTCTTTCTATTTCGGCCTTAAAGTCGATTGTTGTTGGGCTGAGAGCACTAAAATAAAGAATTGAACTTGCATTATCACCTAATTAATTTCTCGAATGCCTTTCTATTTCGGCCTTAAAGTTGATTGTTGTTGGGCCAAGAGCACTAAAATAAAGAATTGAACCTTGCATATTTACGTTCAAGCTTGCACGTTTAAGTTTATGCTTTGCATATTTAATTTTAAGTCATCACTTTATTTTATAAGCAAGATTAAAAATGAAAAGCATGAGCACGTTTATTTTATGTCATAACTTAAGAATATAGAGCTCAAAGACTTGCCCATTTCATTTCAAGTTAAAGTTTAATGTGAATGCATTCTTTGAATGCATGTTTTCGGCCAAGTAGTGATGATGGACTTGTAATGAGTTTTCATCTAGCTACAAGGACCAATAGTCTATGATCTAAGTTTTTCTTAAAGCTTTACAAATCTTTACAAGGTTATGTTATCATGAGATATGACTTTATTCCCTTTTAGAAGATGAAACATATTTTGGTCACTGACCTAAGGCTTCTCTTAGCCTCTTGATGAATTAAAATGATTTGCAAAGAGTTTTAGAAATTCTAAATTGATTCCAAGAGAAACTAGTTAACTTATGTACCTAGAGATGTCAAATTAGTTCTCTTATTGAAGTTAGATGTTTTCGGTACCGTCATGATGAGTGTGATGCTGTATGGTGATGTTTTGATGTGTGAAAATATCATATGATGATGTAGAAATGATTCTATGCATAATAGGTAAGAAACTAGCTAACTAGAAATACCGTAAAGCTAGAATTTAACATAGTTTAGACCCATTTATTTTTGGAACTTATCCAAACTGTTTTAATGGGAACATAATCAGATTAGGATTGTTTAGACATGAAAAACTTGGTAACATTTGGATTAGAATTGAATTTTAGCACCGATAGGGAAACTAGTAACTAGAAAACCATAAAAATGAAAATGTAGAACTCTTAAAACATTTAGTTTTCTGGATTCTGTCTAGCAATGTTACAACATGATAAATGTGATTTATAATTAGTTCTTAAGCATAGGAATGTCTCATAATTGATTTAGATTTAATTTATAGCGCCTTAGGCGAAGACAGAACCGAGAAAGGGTCTAAAACGTAAGTTCTAGAACCCTGTAACCACAAGTTAGAAATTCTGCCCTATGCTTTTCAGATTTGAGAATGAATATGAGAATTAGGAATGATGATTAATTATGAGCCCTTGGGTGCATAAAATATGAACGACAGATGTTAGAGAACTATATCTCAAGATTAAGACCCATAAGGGTCAAAGCATAAGCTACCGTAAGAGTAAGCGTTTGAATGTTCTATGATGATGCATGTGGTATGTAAATGATGATGATGTTATTCATATGAGGAATTCATGAGGATGTATGTTTATGTGGCATAAAGCAAATTTGGAAGGAATTCGGCGTAATGTCATCGTGCCGACGAATTTGGGGACTTAAAGAGATTTTGAAAATTAAGGTACTAAGATGGGTTCTAGGATGACACCGGTTCGGCCGAGCACCTCCATAGAACTCATGTGACATCGGTACCAATTTATACTCTTAGGTGACACCGGTTCGGCCGAGCACCCCTAAGAGAATTGCCCCCTAACCCGTACTCAGATAATCGGGATTTATGATTTATGCTACGCTTATCGTTAAGTGGTAAGTAAGAACTAGTGACGACTAGTTAAGGTATGAGCTCATAACCTAGAGATATGACACGTTCTGGGTGACACCGGTTTGGCCGAGCACCCCCAGAGCGCTTGTCTTTTAGGGCGGCCCATGAGGAAGAGAAGTTTCATGATTATGATTATGTCACTAAGTTTGTCCCATATGAATGTTTCTATTGCCACTTTATGCCACTAAGTATGATGATGCTTGACGATATGATTTATGTATGTGCATTAGGTAGCGCCATGCATACATTCTCTATTATGTTGCATTCATGACATTAAGATCATCCTAAAATGAATGGACCTTGGCTGAAGTATATTTCAAGTTTAAAATGAACTCGATGCATGCTCACTTGCTTCTACGAAAATAAACCCAAGGTTCTTGGGGACGTAGATGATGACACCTAGGTAATAGGAGGCCCTACTGAGATTCTTTAGCAAGATTCTCACTCCCTCTATCTGTTCTTTCCGTCACGTCTTTAGATGGCGACATTCGTGGTATTCGTGGACACCCCGACATGGGAGGTGCACTATGACCCGGCTCACGGGTCATACCATTTTGAGGGACAGTGCACGGTGCGGGTTTTCATGTTCGTAGGACGCCCCTTCGCTCATCCCGTGCACACCCACCGCTTCTCCCCGACTGCACCCTATGGCGACGACGAGCGGTTTTTGAGCGCGCGCGTACGCATAACGAGAGAGTGCTCCGTATGCACACCGCCGCCTCAGCCATGCGAGACTATCCCGATTATGTGCCCCGGACCTACTTCTCAGAGATTGACCCGTCCGAGGACCTGCCTACCCATCCGTATAGCGAGAGCTCTGCCCCTTCTCCACCATTGATGAGGGAGGGCAGTGAGGATACCGTGACTCAGCCACGGCTTGCACGGCGACCGGAGATGCGGCCACACCACGGGGGTCATTCTCGATCCCCGTTCCGCCTCTTTATGCCCGAGGAGCTCGCCCAGTTTCCCGGATATTTGCCTCGTTCGCGAGATGGACGTCAGTAGGAGGTGACGATCGACCGATGGAGTACTCGGGTAGAGCACACGCCACTTAGATGGAGATGAACCTTCTTTTGTATTAGAGGTCATCCCGCTAGTTGCACTTGGGTAGGGGAGTTGCTTTTATAGTTTCCGTTGCACTTTCTCTTGTATTTCCTTTTTAATTGTATTACCCGTGTTGTACTAAATTAAGTCCCACACTTATAAGTGAGCAAGTTATATATATATATGAGGTGATATTCAGTGTTTCTCATGATGTGCCTTTATGTGCCTTATGCTATGACGTTATGAGATGTATGTTTTGTCCGTTACATGTTATATCGCATCACGCGGCTCTCACTTTGTATTTCAAAAAAATTTTACTCGTATTTTCCGCTAAGTATTTCTAAGTAAAAATGAGAACTATGAAGTAACAGACTAATGATTAACCTAAGTATGTTCTAGAGTATTGGGTTAAAAATTAGAATGTTACATATACTATGTTTTTAGTACAATTTGGTTTTAAATAAATTTGTTAATTTGTTAGAGCTAGAGTCACAACACTCTAGTCCCTACTAATGACAAGATTCAAATATATGATGTTGTTTACAATGAATTCTACATAGTGATATATCAACTATTCAAAATATAACTTAAATTTATAAATATATGTAAGTATTGATTGATATCATTCAAATCTATATTAACATTTACCACTTCTTTAGCAGACTATGTGCCTTAGCAGTGCCCGCGAGATGTAGGGTGTTTTCGTTACCATAGCACTTAATGGGGCCATTTTCGAGTGCAGTGGTGCTTCGGATTTTGTTTGCATCGGTATTTTGTTTTTCTTTTTCGAAAGCAATCATTGGTTGAATGCGTCGTGTTGTTGGCGATAGCAAATTACCATTTTATATTTTGTCGAAAAAAAATTAATGTTAAAGTTTATTAGAAGGTAATATTGAATTCAAAAGGGCACAAAAGGTAAAACGATTAAGACGATGGATTATTAATTTTGTTTAAGAAAATTGTTTTATTTTATTTTATAATTGAAATTACCTTTGAAAATTTTTTGATGACTATTGTCATTTATTTGAAAAAATAAGTAGGAGAGATTCTTCTATAGACATAAATCTAACACATCATATTTATGTATATTCACAATAAAAGTGAATTTCATCAACTTTATTAAACATACACTTACTCATTTATGGATCTCACACTCTTTTTATAAATGTATCTAAGAAATAATTCTCACACTTGTGTCAAACAAGAATTGTTCAATAAGCTATTTATATACCAATAAATAATCATTTTCAGGTGCATATGGGACTTCATATTCTGTTTGCATGCTTTGTTTTTTTTTTCAGGAGCAATCATTGGTTGAATGCACTATGCCGTTGGGGACTAGCAAATTTTGTCTTTTTAAAAGGTATTATGGTTATAAATTCTTCCAAGAAGAGATAGGAGAGGAGAGAGGGATGAGCTTGCAGTTGAATACGTAATCACCTACACAAAAGTGCAGGAAAAAATCATGGCCAATAGATTATAGCTTCGATCACTACTGGGATTTAGCACATTGCCCTTTTATATTTTGTAAAAAAAATTAATGTTAAAATTTATTAGAAGGTAATATTTAATTCAAAAGGACAAAATAGGTAAACCAATTACAATGATGGATTATTAAATTTTGTTTCAGATAATTATTTTATTCTATTTTATAATTCAAATCGCCTTTGATAAAATTTTGATGACTTGTCATTTTTTTTCGAAAAAAAATTATTATTTATATGCTAATTACTTGGTGGCTATTATTTAACAGGTAAAAATAATTGACAAGTTGTTGATAACTTAATGGTTATTATTGAGTAATGAAAAGTGAGTAATAAATATTCACATACTTGTTACCTAATTGCACAAGCTCTTGCAACTAATCTAATTGGTGGTAATAAAAAACTAGTAATGGGCGGTAAAAGAAATAAAGATACCAACAAAGCTAATTTATCAAATAACAAATAAATAGAATAAAGATTTCATACTAGAATCCTAATTCTATTTAAATAAAAAAAATCATAAAATGTAAAAAAATACAAAGATCAATTCTAAAATATCATCTAAGATATAACATGAAATATATAATAAGATATAATATGAAACATATCATAAGATATAATAAAAATATTACTAAATATTTTCTTATTTATAATCAGCCTCAAGAAAGCAAAGAACGTAAACAATAATCCTTCGGGTTCCGGACGAAGATGAAAAATATAACACATTAAAATGCTAAATCCTGCTATAGATAGATATATGAGCGTTCATACAGACAGAAGGATTTGTATCCACTATCCACTATTTCATTTGGATGTTCGAGTGAACCTCTCGAATTCAAAAAAGAAAAACTAAATTAAGATAGTGAACCATATCCGGTATACCACTCATCGCACACGAACTCAAGCAGCTTAACTACTGTGCAACTAAACACACATACTGACTCAAGTGAGCCTCGAAATGTTATTATCATATCCCATTCATCCAACTTGACGCCCACCTCATAGCTACCAACCTTCCCAACTATAGTCTCAAGAATTGCAGCAGAATACTATGTATCACTTGCAACCAGATGATGGTAACAACGATTCCGGTCGGTGCGCGCACCATCATGTCATGACATCTCCACTGGGGAAGTGAACAAACCATTGTGATACCACCAATCCCAGTAAGATACAATCTCCAAGACAACTGAATAGTGTTTTATTTATCGCCGCATATCCACCCCAACCAACCAGACAAGGCATTCACTTCTTAAGAAATTTGAATAGTAAAGATGCTGGCTTATCTTCTTTCATCCGGACTGAAGAGCTGAGCAAAGTCTGAATAATTTGCAAGAGGCGTAATGTAAGTTACAAATATCAATCACTGGTTCAGAATCATGTTCGAGGAGCCATAATGCTATAAACTTCTCAATATAGCATTAGAGGCGAGTCCCAAACAGCAGTTTTAGAAAATAGAAATAGAAATAATTGAACAGATGCCAAGACAGAAATTTGGTGAAAAGAGAATAGGTGACTTACCAGTTTGTCTTCGCATTGTAAGTTACAAATATCATCAAACTGAAGAATAATGAAGTACTCACCTTCTGTAATAGCAAGTGCCTGCAACAAGTCAAGACCAAAGAAACTCCAACAACATTCAATGACAATCCAGCAAAGTTGGAGTTTGACTGAGAAGCAAAAGGATGCAGCACATTCACAATAATCCTTCAAGAGCACAAATATATTATTTTGTTAGCAATCCAAAAGATATAACCGAGAAAACGGTAACCTTGAAAGAAACAGTAATAAATCCATGCTAGAGGCATACCATCGATACTCTCATTGGGACATCACACTAAGTAATGACCTGTCCAGATCGACTGTCCTTGAAATTGCACAGGGAGAGCAGTAAAATGCTGATTTACATTTGTGAGCTGTTGCTGTGGTTGCAGCTGCAGCTGCTGACCCTGGTGTGATTTCAAAAGCTCGTAAGTTTTGTAATCTTGCCAACCGTTCTGTTTCTCCACCTGAAGGGGCAGAGATGGAACTTGTTTTCCAGGAAAAGGAAAGTTGACAGTCCCACTCAGACCATTGTTACTAACTTGCTGAGAATTTGGCTGGAAATAAGTAAGAGGACAATTGGAGCCTAAACCTTTGGTTGATGACGGCAACTGGTATCCATCCAACCAACTGTAATCATCCATAATTGGATTCCCACTGAGTGAGTTTGAAACAGCAGATTCTATACCTTGTTTAGGAGGAACAGAACTGAAACCAGGAGGAGGTCCAACATGCCTAGCAGGTCGACTGACTGCAGCTTTTCTCAAACCTGCTTGCAAAGCTGATGGCATTGTCACAGCTAGGTTATCCGTAATTACCCCAGAAGATGCAATAGCATCAACTTTGTATGCTATCATGGGCTCCTGAGCTTTTGACAGACCATAAACCACACCATTAGTATCAGCACCAACAGACTGTGGGAAAGGAACAGGAAGTGCAACACAGTTGGAGTAAGCATCTTGTAAGCCAGGTTCACAACAGTTGGAGTAGGCATCTTGTAAGCCAGGTTTAGTCACATGCCCATTCCCAAAGAGACTAAGACCTGTTAAAGTGTTAGCAAGAGAAATTTCATCCTCTAACCACCTTGATGTATCTGGCTGAACGGGTTGCAGGTGTTGAGGCACCATACTACTAACAGAAACAGGCAAAGACTGATGACCTGGATCATTGAGAGGATTGGAGGTAGAATTAACATGAAATTTTAAATCCCCTCCAGAAGAATTTAGGACTGGCTCCAAGCCCTGCTGGGGTGTCCATGATGAGGCAACCACATCAGCTCGTGTCTCGGTCACTATGGGCTTGAAAACAATAACCTCATCATCCTCATCTCCATCCACATACTGCTGTTGGTTCAGCTGAACAGTTTCAACTTTTGTTGTATCTGCTGGACTTTCCTGCAACGGCTCAACTGTATTTGGCATGCCTAAATAAGTGACAGCAAAAAAATTTTCCGAGATTTGAGGCTCAACACCAATTATAAACTTCTTTGCCTTGGAATCGAAATATATCTTGTTCTCATCAACCCTAACAACATTTACTAAAGCCTTCCCTGCAGCTAAAATCCTTTTAACCCGAGCGCTTTTTTCCTTATCACCATCACTTCCAAGGGAATGCTTCCCAGAAAAGTCCAAGATGGTTTGTGCAGGAAGAAGTGGAACAAACCCCCTTAACTCAAAGTCCTCCCACAGAGCAAGTCTGTTTTCTGTTTCCCCTTCTTCATACCTGCTTATGTTATTAAAGCAAGTATCCTCTTCATCATCGTCAATTGACATTGGCCCAACTGACAGAAGCTTATTCAAGAAGGAAATACAATGATTCCAAAATCTTGATCTCAGCATTGCCTTATTTTCATCTACAACATTGCCTGCAGCAAGATCTGGATAACAAGCTAACCACTCAATAAAAACTAAAATGCCTGGTAAAAGAAAACTACAAGAAGGATCATGCAGCTGCGAGCATCTTTTTATTATGTGACCCATCAATTCAAAAGCTGCAGTAAATGCATTCTGGAGCAGGACAGCTCGCTGTACAATTTCTGCATATGTTTGACCCTCAGATTCCTTGTTCACATTATAAACTGTAAATACAAGAATGGAAACAATTCTGACAATGGCAAGTGCATTCTCAGGAGCATTGGTGCCAAAATTCAGCTCGTCATCTACCCCTGAAGATAGAAGCTCACGCAGGCCAGTGCTAACCACTGTGAGAACTTCGGTGAAGGTCTCAATGCTATCAACATGACAGATGAGATACAAAGGGTGAAAAATCAGGACATATAATGATGTGATACGTGTAAAGACATGGATAGAGATAAAATGTCAAGACTATATACCTCGTACGTGTAAACAAGATTCCATTTAGACGGACAAAGCGAGTGCAGAAGTATTTATAGTTTTCTTGTATGCTGGATGCTGCTTCTGTTCTAAGACCGGTGTCGATACCATTACCCCTTGTCACAAGTTTTGCATCCACTTTACCTCTTCCTTTGCCAGTCAATCGTCCAGAAGATTCCTTAACTGCAAGAGCCTTTGCCTCACCAGGAAGTTGAGAGAAACTTTGACGATTCTATCATGGAAATTACAAAAATTGCCAGTTAGAATAGCCGTAGGTAATGTCAAAAGGATCACAATTCACAGACCTTGAACCGTAAACAGAAGAGGGAAAAAGAAGAAGAAGCCAACAAATTCCAGACAACACAGCAGGACATATCTCTAAATACCAACACGATTCATGGCAAATGAACCAAATAGCTTAAAGGCATGCTTCCTCTCATCTTTTCATAATTTTTTTTTTGAAAAAACAGAAATTTTATTAGATAGATAGAAGATGTACAAAAGAGGATGAGATATCCTCAGATAGGTACGAAAAAAATACATCTGTGACCTAAAGGGGTGAACCATGTAGCAAAGCATGCCAATCCCTTTGAATATCAGTTAGAGGAACACCATCGAAAAAGCCATGTGCTGAACACCCAAGAGAAGCCAAAAAGGTGATCCTACCCCAAACACAATCAACAGCGGAAAAGGAATCATTAAAAATCCTAGAATTCCTTTCCAACCAAATCACAGTAAAAAGGGTGATCCTCTCATCTTTTCATAATTACAACACCAATAGCACTGTATATAATAATGTGCTTCAATAATACATGCTGTACTCCACCTCAATCATTAGGGCACACAACATAAATACTACCATATATTAGACAAAAGGAGACTAAATCTAAGGCATGCTTCCTTCCAACTTTTTATAATTATACCACCAGTAACACCAAATATAATACTGAAGTTCAAATAATACATGCTCTACTACACCTCAAACGTGTACACTGTTCACACAACAGAAATCAGCGCCTGATTAACATGCAAAGCTATCTGAAATTTATAATCTTACACTTACTTACGCATGTAATTGTTGTTATCAAACGTTCATTGTAAACACTACTGAATTGCATTCACATAATAATATTATTTTAGCATGCAAGCAGTAATCAACAAATAAACAGCATTCAGGTTGAATAACATGCCTGCCTAATACTCATCAAACATTAATGGTAAAAAAGACTGAATTTCATCCTCATAATAATTAGCAAGTATGCAGTAATCAAGATATGAAAGATATTAAGGTTGAATAACACACAAATGCAACACGATGGTCAAGTTACCTTCTCAAATGCAACTATCAAGTTCTCTCTTGCAGTTGTAAACGGACTATCCACAGCCAGACTCCGAAAATACCGATAAATAGCAACCAGCTCATCCCCGGAATATGAAGCCAACAAAGCAAGCTAAGTTGAAAAATCATTAAAATCAACCATATAACCAAGAACCAGGAAATATTAAGCAACCATAAAACACAATGGATGAAGGAATGCCAAAAACCTGATGATGGGAATTCCCACTTGAAGCCCAAATAGAAGCAGCTTGTAAGTAGTAACTAGAAGCTGCAGTGAACTCATGTTATATTGAGTCACCTTCACCATACATTCCTTTGTAACGAGTAAGATCACCCAAGTATATCAGACAACGATGACAAGACAGTAAACCTTTCTTCATGTCAACAGATTTCTTTCCATCTTTCTCCATCATAATCTGATTCTCTGAATCCTCAAAGTAACCAAAAGGAAGACCATACTTTGCTCTGATTTTCATAATAAGATCATGGTAAAATCCAGTTGCTTCTGAAAGGAAAGTTTTAAACTGCAGCCTTATTTTAGTTATCCGATCAGGTCGTGCAGAACCTTTCACTCCCTGAGATGAGTTTGAGTTTGCGGAAGAAAGAGCAGCACTAAAGTATGCCCTAAACTCCTCTATCCGCTTATAATGCAACTGCCACAGAGCATACTCAATATTGTGCAGCTCAGAGAAAGATTGATCCTCGAGAATTATTGCTTCATAATTCTCACGCATCTGTTGCCAAGCATTTGGATCCGATGGGACCCGCGCCTGAGCTGATCTCCTACGCTTATTCTCCAATTCCAGGTTCTAAGTGACAAATAATTGAAATGTTACAGATTACAATACATACCTCTTGCATTCATCTAAAAAAACAAAATTGCAAATAAACCAATAATCAAGGCAACCATGGCAAACAACATTTTATAGGTTCTGCAACATTAACAATTTTCACTTGAATATTTATTCATTTTGTCACATTTTGCATATTAATGTGCATCACAATTAAGAATTCTTAATAATATATTTACTTTTTCGTCTAATGTTGAAGAAGTCAAGTCTTGGAAAATATTCTCCAGATTAGCAGTTTGACACATTGGTTGGCGTCAATGTATTCACATTTTCTTAATCAATATTCAATACCCATTATCAGGGTAATTCACACAACAGTTTTGTCATCCCGTGGATGATTTTGTTAATAAGAGATTAAAGATTGTGTAAATTTGTAAGTAATTAATAAAATTTCAGCTTCAGAAAATTAAAAAGTCAAAATAGAATACATAGTAAACCATAAACATCAAATTAAATATTTGTGCATCAGATGTCCAAACCAAGGCACCCAAACATAAAGCCCAAAATACAGTACACAGCAGTTCAGCGACAAAGAGCATACACCAAAGTGTACCAACAACGAAGCCCTAGCACTGATCCTGAAACGGAACTACGGGAAACAGAGCAAACCCCACATGGCAATGAGGAGTCATCTGCCCATTAGATGATGGTGATGATGATAATTGTAGTAATAATAATAGTAATTGAAAAAAAAAAAAACACTGGTCAGCAAAACTGGTTCCCCTAAATGGATCAACAGCAGAAGAAATCTGATAGATCCCTACTCCGTTTTGCTTGGAAGATTGTCTTTGTTCATAGATTTTATCACGTTCACAGCTCAGGGAATGAACAAAGTAGAGGAAAAGGAATACCTTTTCATAAAGGTGTTGTGCACACTCCCTTGACGAAGGAGCAGACATTTTATCCATTTGTACTATCTTCATCCATCAGATATATCTTAACTAAACTTAGCTACATAAAACCTGCAAAAATATGCAAACAATTTGCTCAATTCATAATAGATTCCTAACGAACAGCTGTCAAGTAATTGTGATAAAAGCTGATATGGCTGTTGTACAAAGTATCTCAAGATCATTTAAATAAAACCCTGGCCCACCTCCTATCACATCAATGTAACCATACACTTTGAAAGCAAAATTCAAAAAATTAGATTCCGCTCAGGCTCACTGACAAATTTGACTCCATAATGACGGAGTGGGCGCCTTTTTTCATAAATAAAATGAAAAAAAAAAAAATCAATTACAGATCTCCACCATCTAACAGCTAACCGAAGTATGGACATTTCCCTCACAGGAATACAGCTGACTACTAGCCGTTTTGTAATGTTCAGAATAGGCTAACAGTACGCCATAAATAGGCTGATACACACCCACTTTCAGAACCCGGAATACGGCTAACTGTCCACCGTATTGTGTGATTTATGGACACACTGAAAACAGCTAACTGTAGGCCGTATTGCTTATATAGAAAAAAGAGTGTATTTTGGTAAATAATGTTAAAACCCATGCAAATTGGTAACTAATGATTTTTTATTTTTTTGGTAAAAAGCATGAGGATTGCCTCAAAAATAAATAAATAAATAAACACACACTCTCAGCAGAGGCATCATAAACTGAATATACATAAGCAACTTAGGTCATATTTAACAATTTATAGCTTAGTACTCCTACAAACACATGAATTCAACAGAACCCCAAATCATAAATAAACAAAATTAACAATAATTTCAAAAGTTCGAAAACAAAGCTTGTAGTTTCAGCACCCTGTCCCATGAATTACCACACCCCCTTGATTAGACGATCGAACAACAAAGGAAAAAAAAGGTACCATCAACCACGGCCATAATCAAGACCACCCAATAACAATCTGACCCTATAAAGGCTCGCTCTTTTTAATAAAAAATAAGAAAAACTAAATAATTTTTATGCAAATTCCAAACACAAAATATCTCTCCTGTTCGAACTCGCGCAGAGTAATTGAATAGCATCAGGTAAAGGAAGAAAACATCGTGATACAATGCATAAACAAAACCTCTAATACCAGATCTGCGAAATCGTCAACCAAAAATTACTCGACCAATCGGCTCCAAAATTTTCCCCAAGAAAGAGAAATAAACCGAAAGAAAAAAGTGAACAACAAACAAGAAATGAACAAGAAAATAGGAAATGAAATATAAAAAGAAAAGAAACTGACCTGTGTAATTGGATCGAGGGAGAGGGCAAGGATCAAAGAATGGGATTGATATGTAGGGGGGTGAAGGGTCTTTGCTAGGGTTTCGTGGAATTGAATTGTGATAGAGAGAGAGAGAGGGGGGGGGGGTGGTTGTCTCTGTTGGGGGTTCAAAAAGGATCAGGCTAAAAGTTTTAAGCTTGTTTTTCTCTCTCTCTCTCACGTTGTCCTCCTTGCGGGCGGCGAAGCCAGCGACGGCGTTTTAGAAGCCCCGATGCTTCCCATTTTTCCTGCTTGGAATTGACCTCGCTTCAGAAGTTTTCTTACTTTTTGGTTGCTTGTTTGGCACATCCGTTTTTCCAACTCGATTTAAATTTGGTTTATTTTTTAAGGCTTTGTTTAGTTGAAAGAAAATCGAAAGGGAGGAAATTGGAACGAAAGGTATATTTTCCATTGTTTGGTTGAGATGAAAAATACAAGGGAAACATTAGAAAAAATACATAAGGGAAAATATTGAATAATATAAATGAACATGTGGAGCCACCAAAAATTTTTTTCTCTTCACTATTAGGCGAAAAATCAACGGGGCACTGAGGGTATTTCCAAAATTCTAACAATATCATTTGACCATCTATAACACCCTAATATTCAACCCAATACTACTAGCATGTACTGAGGCCAAATATTAGTCATTACTTCTTGATTTAGTTCTATTATCTTTGAAATTACTTACTGAAAATACGAGCCATTTTTTTTTTTTTAATAAAAGCTTGATAAAGTATAAGCCGTGTATAATGTAATCGAACGATATCGTAAGGTGTGGAAATGTAAACACTTAAAAGGCTCCATATATAGCTTCATGAACACATATACTAAAATACCTTATACATTAATACATAAAATGCCCATCAATAATGGTGGGACTGTTAAATACATAGAATCCAATACAATTGAAAAGCAGGAAATACATGGAAACGTAAAAGATACATGCAAAAGAACACCCATACCCAAGTGCATCTGAAATAGATAACCTCAACACAAAAGAAGGTTTATCCTAACTGCGTGTCGTGTGTGCGCTAAGGACTACCCTCTAAACCATACGGCTAAAGTCACGGATAAGGTGGGACATAGTCGATCCACGGACAAAGCTCAGTAGGAGTGGGAACTCGAACAAGTCCTCCGCGTCGAGGTCACGTCTCGGGCATCCGAGCCCTCCGTGGCTGGGTAACCGTCTCCTCGCTGCCTACTGGCATACGTGGGGGAGTGGGGGCAGAGTCTTCTCCATACGTGTGGGCGGGTGGCTCCTCCGAGGGGTCCTCCTCTGAATGCTGCGAATGGGTTACGTACTCAGGTACAGCGCCCGAGCCTGCAGTGTAGGTTCGGAGAATCCTCTCGTTGCGTGTGCGAGCATGCTCAAAAACCATATCGTCACCATAAGGCGACATCAGTGAGAAAAGAAAGCTATCTATAGGATGAGCAAACGGCCGTCTGGGGAACATGAAAACACGAACTGTGCAACGGCCCTCAAAATGGTATGATCCATGCTCCGGATCATGGTGGAACTCCTATGTAGGTGTCTCAATGTAGAGCACAAACGTCGCCATCCGAATATGAAGACATGACGGAAAGAGAGAGAGGGAGTAAGATTTCTTAATAAAGAAACTCAGTAGGGTTTTTCTTCCTATCTAGGTGTCATCATCTACGTCCCCAGGAACCTCGGTTTCTTAGTAAAATCATGGGCATATAATGGTTCAATTATGAAGTTCACAAATGTTAACCTCCAAGGCCCATTTCTTTTAATTCTAAAACTTCTTGATTACATAGTCTATAAGTCATAGAACTTGAATCATAAGTCATAGTACGTAAAATCATAAAATCATGGTTCTTATTAGCATAGATCCATAATTCATGGTACATGGAAGCATAGTTCTTAGAACATGGTACATGGTAATTTATCTTGGATTACTTTAGGTGACATTCAAACCTCATCATTTTCTTCCTGGGGCCACCTTAACTAATCTCCCTTTGGAGAAACTTCTAGGTTATGAGTTCATACCACGCTAGTCGTCACTAGCACATGGACTTATCCCTCTTGATAAGTTAAAGGTCCCGACTTAGAGTACGGGTCCAGGGGGCTAGAATCACCTCATCCTCACCCTTAGTTTGATGGTTCAAAGGATCATTTTCTCATAGTTTAAGTCACCTTAAGTCTTAATATGTTTTATTGAGATGCCACTTAGTTTCATGCATGTCACATATCTTTTATTACAACATAGGCATCTCTAGGTTCTTGAAGAACAATCACATGCAATAGTAAAACTATCATGTAAGAATAATAGTTCTCATAGCATCATACAAGTCATGAGATACACACCAATTCATCTTTCGTAGGGTAATGCGTAAACCTTCCCCTTAAAAGTGAAAACCCTCAATCGGGTAACCTCAAACTTCCAAATTATTTTATCATACCTCTAAGGGATTGATTAACCTCATTACCACAATTTATTAAGTTCTAAAACCTAATTAACTATGGCTGGACAGCATTAGGTAGTAAGCTAAATTAGATGAATTACAGTGTTCTAAAAGATGCATTTTAGCCCCTTTCTCACATCCAACTTTTTCTATGATGCAACAATTAAGACCTAAGCCAATTATGAGTCACTCTCACTGATCTAGACATCATATAATGTGATTCTATGAATGTTAACTAAGCTGGGATAGAATTTATATTTTCTGTACCTATGGGGGCCTAGAATTCACATTTCAAGCAATTAAGGTTACTAAACATGCTCTAAAATGTCTAGAACAATAATCATATACTTGGCAAGGTATTTAAACATATTTAGACCACCCAAAACATGATTTAAGGTGCTGGAAATGAACAAGGCAGAATCGAAAATTTAAGATCATCAAATCATGTATAAGCTTCCTTTTCAATGTACATAGGTAGCTAGTTTCTCTTGGAACAATTTTAGGACTTCAAAAACATCTTAGAAATCAATTTATCTTGTCAAGAACTCTTATAAAATACATGGGGCAATAGCTCTTTAGTTTTACTCATGGTTGAGATCCTAAATATAAGAAAATACTCAAAATACCTTTAAATGTCACCCATGTTTAGGGAAAACTTAAAACATAAACTATAGGCTCTTGTAACTAATGAAAACTCATCCTAGAGCTTTCATCATCACATGGCCGAATGCATTTTCAAGAAGATACCTCCTTGATTTAACTTTTCTCAAGATGAAATGGGCAAGTCTTTGAGCTCTAGTAGTTTTAAGTAATAGCATAAGAGTAAACATGCTATGCATTCCATTTTTATAGTTCATTAGGAAGTAAAGTGATAGCTCAAAGTAAATATGAGATGCACATTCATATTTTTAGTCTTTGAGTTTAGTGACGACTTGAAATATAACATAAAATGCAAAGCTTGGAATTTAAACGTGCATTATGCAAGTTCATTCTTTATCTTGGGGTTTAGTGGTGGCATAGAAAGTAAATGTGCTATGCAAAGCACAAATTAAACGTGAATGCAAGTTGCTTTTATATCTTGTTTAGAGCTCTTGCAAGACTTTAAAAAGGAACATAGTTTCAACCCAAACCTCATCCTCACAAAGAAAAGAAAACTATTAGTGCTAAGTTATTCAAAATAAATCATGACCTCAAAGGTTTTGAAAGTGACCGAATCTTCATCAAGAAGAATGGACCATTTTTAAACTCTAGAGACCAAGATCTTGATGATCTATGACATCAACATCCTAAGTCTTCATTATTGAGTACATGGCTTCCTTCAAAACCAACATTTAAACAAAGTTCATGCTAAAGAAGAAAGCAAAATCGAAACTATGCTTGGTTTAAGGTCAAAGTTTCAAGCTTTAGAGTTTGTTCATGTGACAAGCATCAACATGAAACCCTCATCATCAAGCTTCCATTTTTCCAAGCCTTAGAAGCCTCCATGGCCGAAAATATAAAAAGAAAAGAGAAGTCCGAAAAGTGTTCAAGAGAGACATAAATTCCTTCTTTACTCAATCTTGAAAGAAAAATGAAACTTTCCTTTTAAAAAGATTTAAGCTTTAGGGGTTGTTAAGTGACAAGCACCATCATGACACCCTCATCATCAACCTTTCATTTTTTTTTAAATGTCAAAGGCCTTCATGGCTAAAACCATGAAGGGGAAGGAAAGAAGATCCAAAATGTTCAAGAGAAACATAAACTCATCCTCAACTAAACTTGTAAAAGATGAAGCTTTTCTTTAAGAAAAACTCAAGCTTTAGAGGTCTCATGAGAGATGGGCTCATGGTCACATCTAGAGAACACTTATCATCAAGCCATCATATTCAAGGCCTTGAGGCCGAAAACTAAAGGAAAAAGGAAAGGAAGAAACCGAAAAAGAAAACAACATGGAGGTTCAACCATTCATCATTTCCCAACAAGATTCAAACATAAAGATCAAAGACATATTTAAAAAGGTTCCCTACCTTGTGTCTTTTGAAAAAGAGAGGAAGAACTTTGAGCTTGAAGAACTCTTGAAAGCTTTGAAAGAAAGAGGAAGTAAGAAAGCTTGGGACTTTTTGAGAAGTGAGCAAAAGAATGAAGTTGTGTAGTATCGTATATTTATAGACAAATGAATCATGAAGTAGTGGAGGGGGAAGAGCATGGCTGAAGCTTCTTGAAGAAGGAGAAGGGAAGAAAAATCTCCTTGTGTTGTCATTCATGGTGTGATTGAAAGCATAGTAGGCATGGGTCATAGGGTGGCTTTTGAAAGACAACTTGATTGATTACATAAAATACATTTCTTTTGAATTTTGGAGGGAAGTGGCCAAAAATCATAAGGCCAAGGGAGGGAAGATTTCATTGAATTTAATCATGTACTAGTGAGGTATTTAGGAGCAAACAAGGTTAGGTCACTAATTAAGATTGTGTAACCAAGTGTTTAGGTGAACTAATTAGGTGATTAGGGCCATGAATACCTTGGATTAAGAGTGGTCTTGTAGGATTAATGGAGTCAAACTCCTATGACTATTGATTAGAGTGTGACAACTTTTTCTTGGGAATGAGAGTGTTCTTGGGAATGAGAGTGTAAATAGTGAAAATACTATTCATAGTTGCTTTTTCTTTAAAGAAAGAAAAGAATTAGAAATGAGTTTTAAATTTCCTTAAGCAATTTTAGGTTCTAATCAACCTCAAATAATTATTTTAGCTCTAAATTAATTAAGGAAATTAATTAACCTTTCATTAAAGCCTAATATTGCTTAGGTTTGACTTAAGTAACTCGTTAGGCTAAAAATGTACTAAGCAGAGATAAAATCATAATTTTTATCAAAAGTTGCTCGGGACCTCTGGGACTTAAACCAACATAGTTCATGCCTTAAAACCATCATTTTTGATCTCCAGGACAAGTTCGGGTCAGAGTCAAAACTTAAAACTGCCTTAAATCAGGTTAGGGGTATTTTGGTCATTTATGCGCAGAAACCTCAGGAATGAGATTTCTCTGCTCTGATAGACATTCAAACATATATAATCCCCTTCATACATCATAAAAGCCCTATGAGGATGGCCGAGGCCGGTCGTCCTCGTGTTTCAGGTAAAATGACCTCAGGGGCGTTTTGGTCATTTAAAAGTTTAGAGAAAAACGGGACGTTACACTATCTAATAACACAAAATAGACTTATAGACTTACAGACAGGAAATTTTGAAAATTCCTAAATGCACAAATATACGCTTTTATCATCGGTCACCCTTGCGTTCCAAGTTCTCTCTCTCATTCTTCATCATTCACAGGAGGAGGAAGAGGAAAAAGCAATATTTTTTCTTTCTTTCACATGTGCATGATAAGAATTGGCAGTTAGAATGTTACTTCTTCTTCTTCCTCCTCCTGTGAATAATAAGAATGAGAGAGAGAACTTGATAAAGAGAAAAAAATTGAAAGCTTTAATAGGTGAGAGAGAGAATGAAATGAGCCATGAGCTATTGCCAACGTCAGCTGGTTTTATGCTTTTCTTCCTCCCTGCACGATGCTAAGAATGAGAGCTATGAGGGGGTGGGAGAGATGAACGAGAAAAGCACAAAGAATTGAAGCTTTTCGAAGAGGATAGGTGAGAGTGAGCATTTTTCCTCCTTTTTGCTCCTCACATATATGCGCATTCCTTTTTTTTTTTTCCTTTTCATTTTTTCCCCAAAATGTCCCTCTGTACCTATACTACCTTTATACACTACTTTTGTTGTAATGGCCCGATTTTTCCCATGTACAAATGACCAAAATACCCCTGAGGTCATTTTTACCTGGAAAATGAGGATAGCCCGTCCTGACCATTCTCAAAGGGTTGTTTTAATATTAAATGGGGATTATGTATGTTATGTGTGTTAATAGAGGAGAAGAATCTCATTTTTGGGTTTTTGCGTGCAAAATTACCAAAATACCCCTGTAATAATTTAACGCGAGATTAACTACCGATTGGACCCGGACTTTACCCGGGAGTTTGAAATGTCATTTTTATGAAATATTTAATGTCTATTTAAGCTCAGGTGGTCCCAAGGATTTTTTGTGTAAAATTACCATTTTGCCTCTAATTAAGGGCCCATATGAGCTTAATTGTGTGATTAATGAAACCTAAGCAATATTAGACTCTAATTAAAGATTAATTAATCTTAATAATTAATCTAGAGTGAAAATAATTAATTGAGATTAATTAGGGCCTAAGATTGCTTAAAGAAACTCAAAATCCCTTTCTTAATTCAAGACTTTATGTCATGTTTCATGAAATAGTATTTTCTCTCTCCATTTCCTTAAATTAAGGAATCAAAGATGTGATTGAAATTCTTGTTAAATAAGATCTAACTCCACTAAGTGAGCAAGAGCACTCCTTAATCATATCTTGAGTGTCCTTAATCACTTACTTGTTACCTAAATACTTAATTACAATCTCCTAATCAAAGGCCTAATCAAATCTACTCCTAATACATATGAAAGGAAAATATCTCCTCCCCATTCTCATTAATGAAACCGGCACCATTCCCCCCTCTATTCATCCTATCACATTTTGATTTATTTACTTACACACTTAAAGAAAACCATACCCAAACTCATACCAAGCCATTCCTACACCATTCCATGTAATGATACACTTGGATGAGATATTTTTCCTCCCATTTTCCTTGATGAAGCTGCAGCCTCCCTCCCATCTCTCATCCTCTCATATTGCAATTTCTTTATAAATACACACTCAAGGAAACCTACAACACTATTTGCTCATTCTTGCAACTTTTGTTCAAAGATCATTCCAAGCTTTCTCTCTTTTCTCTCATCCTAAGACTTCTTCTTCTTCTTCCTCCTTCTTCAAAGAAACCATCATCAACCACCATATCTCAACCTCAAACCACCACACAACCACCATAGACCTTTCTTAAAACACCTAACCTTCCACTTCCAAGATCAAAAACCCAAGACAAATCTTCCTCTCCTTTCCTTTTTCTCTTGGCCGAAATACTTCTCCACCTCAAAGAAGAGTTATTCTTTTTATCTCTTTTCAAGATCAAGCTCTTTTCTTTCAACAAGAAAAATATCTTTGGTAAGGATATTGTTTCAAAGTTCTATTTCTTTTTCTTTGAATCATTTTTGGTTAGAATGTTGGATTGATTGGAAATATTTTCTTTTTCTATGTTCTCTTTGTTTTTGGTTTGATGATGAAATAATGAATGAGTTTTACTCTTGATATTTTTGGTCTTTGGATTTCCTTTTCCTTCCTTATTCATTTCGGCCTTAAAGGCCTTTTGAGTTTCAAAATATTGGCTTGATATGAGGGTTTCTAGATGATGATAATGAGATCATCACATTTGTGACCTCTAAACTTGAATTTTGCTTTTTGCTTTTTTTCAAAGAACCATAATGAAAAAGGTATTAGTTTTTTTATATTTCTTTTCTTTGAGCTTGATGGTGAGTCCAAACAAAATAAAGGTTCTTGAAACCATGGTGTTAATAAACTCTAAAGCTCATGTCCATCTTGTAAGATTGATCGGTGTTTTAGAGTTGTTACTCTAAATAGGAGTCTTGAGCCTAGGACCTAAAGGGATAACAAATGGAGATGCATTCATATTTATATTCCAAGTCTTTGCATTTCATATTTATATTTGAGCCTTGCATATCATATTTATTTCCAAGTTATCACCAAAATCTTAAAGATAAGAAAATGAACTTGCATTTCATGTTTATATTTCTTGTCTAGCATATTTATATTTCAACTCATCACCTAAATCTTAAAGATAAAAAATGAGCTTGCATCCTCATGTTTATATTCAAGCTTTGCATACCATATTTATTTTTCCATTGCCATCACCTTATAATATCAAAATTAAAATAAGGCTTGCATTAGCATGTTTAAGTTTATGCCATCATCTAAATATATAGAGCTTAAGACTTACCCCTTTCAACTTACATAGTGTAACATCCTAATTTTTAACCTAATACTCTAGAACATAATTAGGTTAATCATTAGTCTGTTACTTCATAGTCCTCATTTAACTTTGAATTACTTAGCGGAAAATACGGGTAAAATTTTTTTTTGAAAAACAAAGTGAAAGCCGCGTGATGCGATAAGCGGTAAACCATGTATGGTAAACAAATGTCTCACAACATCATAACATAAGGCACACCATGAGTAACACTGAAGATCATCTCATATATATATAATTTGCCCACTTATAAGTGTGGGACTTAGTTTAGTATAAGGAAAATACAGGAAAGGAAATACAACATAAACATAAACATAATCTATTCCCCTACCCGAGTGCATCTAATGGGGTAACCTCTATACAAAAGAAGGTTTATCCCCATCTAAGTGATGTGTGCTCTAACCCGGGCCATCCACGGCCTCCTACTGGCGACTATCTCGTGAGCGAGGCAAATATTCGGGAAACTGGGCGAGCTCCTCGGGCGTGAAGAGACGGAACGGGGATCGAGCGGGATCCCCGCGGTATGGCCGCATCTCCGGTCGTCGTACACGCCTCGGCTGAGTCACAGTGGGCTTGCTATCCTCTCCAAAGTCCATGGGTATGGTGGGGGATGATCCCTCGGAGGGTACCTGGGTGGCCGAATCCTTGGAAGGATCCGTCTCCGAGAAAGACGACGGCAACCCGGCACGTCTTGAGGGTAGTCTCGAGCCGCAGCGCGGACGGTGGGTACGGCGTAGCCTCTCCTCTTGGGACGTCTGCTCGAACACCAGGTCATCGCCAAAAGGTGAGACGGGGGAGAAACGATGGGAATGTACAGGGGGAGTGAAGGGTCGACCCATGAACATGAATACTCTAACTGTGCATCGACCCACAAAATGGAATGACCCGTGGTCCGGGTCATGGTGCACCTCCCATGTCGGCGTGCCCACGAACACTACGAACGTCGCCATCTGAAGACGTGACGGAAAGGAAGAGATAGAGGGAGTGAGAATCTTGCTAAAAAATCTCAGTAGGGCCTCCTACTACCTAGGTGTCATCATCTACGTCCTCAGGAACCTTGGGTTTATTTATACAAAATGACTGAGCATGTATTAAATTCATTTTAAACTTTAAAATATACTTTAGCCAAGGTCCATTCATTTTAGGATGATCTTAATGTCATGAATGCAACATAATAGAATATGTATGCATGGCACTACCTAATGCACATACATAAAACATAACATCAAGCATCATCATACTTAGTGGCATAAAGTAGCAATAGTAACATTCATATGGGACAAAACTTAGTGACATAATCATAATCATGAAACTTCTCTTCCTCATGGGCCACCCTAAAAGACAATCGAATCGGGGTGCTCGACCGAACGGTGTCACCCAGAACGTGTCATACATCTAGGTTATGAGCTCATACCTTAACTAGTCGTCACTAGTTCTTACTTACCACTTAACGATAAGCGTATCATAAATCATAAATCCCGACTATCTGAGTACGGGTTAGGGGGCAAAACTCTTAGGGGTGCTCGGCCGAACCGGTGTCACCTAAGAGTGTAAAATGGTACCGATGTCACATGAGTTCTATGGAGGTGCTCGGCCGAACCGGTGTCATCCTAGAACCCATCTTAGTACCTTAATTTTCAAAATCTCTTTAAGTCCCCAAATTTGTCGGAAATTCAAGCACAACGGTCATTACAGCCAATTTCCTTCCAAATTTGCTTTATGCCACATAAACATATAACCTCATAAATTCCTCATATGAATAACATCATCATCATTAGCATACTTCATGCATCATCATAAAACATCCAAACGCTTACCCTTACGGTAGCTTATGCTTTGACCTTTACGGGTCTTAATCTTGAGATATAGTTCTCTACATCCGTCGTTCATATCTTTATGCACCTAAGGGCTCATAATTAATCATCATTCCTAATCCTCATGTTCATACTTAAATCTGAAAAGCATAGGGCAGAATCTCTAACTTGTATTTACGGGGTTCTAGAACTTACGTTTTAGACCCTTTCTCGGTTCTGTTTTCGCCGAAGGCGCTATATATTAAATCTAAATCAATTATGAGGCATTCCTATGCTTAAGGACTAATTATTAATCATGTTTATCATGTTGTAAGGGTGCTGGACAGAATCCAGAAAATTAAATGTTCTAAGAGTTCTACATTTGCATTTTTACGGTTTTCTAGTTACTAGTTTCCCCATAGGTGCTAGAATTCAATTCTAATCCAAATGTTACCAAGTTTTTCATGTCTAAACAATCTAAATCTGATTATGTTCCCATTAAAACAGTTTGGATAAGTTCCAAAAACAAATGGGTCAAAACTATGTTAAATTCTAGCTTTACGGTATTTCTAGTTAGCTAGTTTCTTACCTATCATGCATAGGATCGCTTCTACATCATCACATGATATTTTCACACATTCCAACACATCAAAACATCATCATACAACATCACACTCATCATATCAGAACCGAAAATGTTTAACTTAAATGAGAGAGTTAAATTGATATTTCTAGGTACATAAGTTAACTAGTTTCTCTTGGAATCAATCTAGAACTTCTATAACTCTTTGCAAAACATTTTAATTCATCAAGAGGCTAAGTGAAGCCTTAGGTCACTGGCCAAAACATATTCCATCCCCTAAAAGATAATAAAATCACAACTGGTGATGACATAACCTTATAAAGATTTGTAAAGTTTTAAGGAAAATTTAAAACATAGACTATTGGTCCTAGTAGCTAGATGAAAACTCATTGCAAGTCCATCATCACTACTTGGCCGAAATTATGCATTCAAGGAATACATTCACATTTAACTTTATCTTGGAATGAAATGGGCAAGTCTTTGAGCTCTAGGTTCTTAAGTTACGACATAAACTAAACGTGCTCATGCTTTTCATTTTTAATCTTGCTTACAAAGTAAAGTGATAACTTAAATTTAAGTATGCAAGGCATAAACTTAAACGTGCAAGCTTGAAAGTAAATATGCGAGGCATAAACTTAAACGTGCAAGCTTGAAGGTAAATATGCATGGTTCAATTCTTTATTTTAGTGCTCTTGGCCCAACAACAATCGACTTTAAGGGCGAAATAGATAGGCATTCAAGAAATTAATTAGGTGGTAATGCAAGTTCAATTCTTTATTTTAGTGCTCTAGGCCCAACAACAATCGACTTTAAGGCCGAAATAGAAAGGCTTCGAGAATTAAATTAAGTGATGATACAAGTTCCATTTTAATCTTTATGTTCTTAGGTGATAGCTAGAAAGTAAAGATGCATAGCAAGAATGTAAATATGAATGCAAGCATAAAATAAATTATGCAAGTTCATTTTATCTTTCTAGAGCTCTTAACAAGACTTTAAAGGAATTTAAACCATAACCCAAACTCATCCAAACAAGGTAAAGTCAAGCTTAGAGTTCTTAAAACTCAACATAATATTTTTAGGAAATCAAACCATGAAGCTTAGAAAAATTTAAGGAAATGGCCGAAATCTTCAAGAAGAAAAAGGAACATTTTAAAACTCTAGAGTTCATGATCTTGATGATATATTAACACCAACATCATGAGTCCTCATCATTGAGTTCATAGAGCCATTTTAAAACATCATTAAAGCTAAAGTTCTCAAGAGTTCACGAAAGGAAAAACTAAAAACATTTTTGCTCAAGAACAAAGATCAAGCTCTAGAGTTTGTTTCAAGTGATAAATATCATCATGAAACTCTCATCATCAAGCTCTTATTCCTTTGTTCTCCAAGGCCTATGGCCGAAAATGAAAAGGAAAAAGGAGTGGAAATGAAGTTCTAAAAAGAAACAAGAGAAACTATGAACATCAAGCTTGAAACAAGAACTTTGAAGAAAAGAATACATGAAAGAAAATCCCTACTTGGTGTGATGAACTTGAAGATGGAAGAAGAAGATGAAGAAGATGAAGAACTTGAAGAACTCCAAGAACTTGAAGAACACAAAAACTTTGAGAGAAAAAGAAAAGCTTTGAGTGTTCCTAAACTTAGCAAATGATCTAAAAGTGGTGCAAGCTCCTCAATGCATTGTATTTATAGAGAAATGAAACAAATGGAGGGTGCTCATGGGGGAGGATGGCTTCGGCCATGAGGTGCAGAATGGAGGCATTCCATGAGTTCCATGAGGTGAGATAATGTGTTCTTGAGGCATGGTAAGGTATGGCTCAAAGTATGGTGAAGTATGGTTCAAGGTATGGCCTCAAGCATGGTTCTTTGAGTGAGAAAATAATTAAACATGTGGTCAATGGGAGAGGAGATGGCCGAAATGCATCAGCCCATGGGGGAGGGTTCTTTGCATTTTAATTGTGGTTTAGAGTTGTGTTTAGGTGTATCTTTGATTATGCTTAAGATTAGGAATTTGTAAGAAAGTGTTTAGGCAAGGGAAATGGATAATTAAGGTGGTCTAGACATAATTAAGGAGTGGTCTTGCACCATTAGTGAGTTAAATCCTCAATTTAGAGTCTAAACAACTCTAGACACATTTCCTTGATTTAAGGAATTGGAGAGAGAAAACAATATTCAAGATTCCAAGACTTGGAGTCTTGAGTTCTAAAAAGGGATTTAAGTTTAATCTAAGCAATTTTAGGTTCTAATTAACTTTAATAAATTATTTTGACTCTAGATTAATTAGGGAAATTAATTAATCTTCGTTTAGAGCCTAATATTGCTTAGGTTTGCTTAATTACGTCATTAAGCTCAAAAACACTATTCTAGGGGCAAAATCGTAATTTTGCACTAAAACTGCCCGGGGCCACCGGGACTTGAACAAAGACCTCTAGACACATGAAAACATGTTTTTAAACCTCTGGGGAAAGTTCCGGGCCCAAACGGCACCTTTACCCGTGTAAAAACGCTATAGGGGTATTTTGGTCATTTTGACCCGAAATTGCGGAAAACGAAATTTTCGCTTCCGAAAGCATTCAAAGGCCATTCAATCCCCTTCAAGCATTGAGTTGACCCTTCGAGGATGACCGAGTTGGTTACCCTCGAACTCGGGTCAGGAAATGACCTCTGGGGCATTTTGGTCATTTCCCTCAGACAGAAAAATCGGGGTGTTACACATAGGAATTTCGATTCCATGGGCATTTTTCTTTACAAATATGTTTGTTTTTCAAAGAAATAAAGTTTTAAATTCTGGTGTATTGTTACCTTGAGGTTTTTCAAAAACTTGTGTCTTGCAAATTTTCCTTTGAGAAAAGTGTAATTCCTAAAGTGTTATAACATGAGTTACATAACCAAAATCTTATTATTTAGCCCTCTGATTTTGCTACTGACCTAAGGACATTTACTTGTGTTTCCAAGGGGATAAATTAATTATAAGGATATTCCTTGACCTAGAATTAATTCTAAGAAAGACTAGTATGCTAGAAATGCTTATTATTGCAACTTTGTATGCTTTTGAAAAATTAAATGTTGGTTTCTATTCTAACATTTCCATATCTGATGTATGCTGTTTGGGGTTGCTTATGTGAAAAATTTGTTAATAATTAGTGTTATAATTATTTTCAGCACTTAAGGAAAGACTAGTAACTAGAAAGGATAAAAAATGTAATTTCTAGAACCCTTAAGGATGAAAGTTATGGATTCTGTCTAGCAAGTTATAAATTGGTAAAAAGATGTTTAACACTTAGTAAATGTGTATGAATTACTCATAATTGGTATAGAAATTAATTTTAGCATCTTAAGAAAAGCTGGTAACAAGAAAAGGTCAAAAACGTAACTTTTAGGATACCGAAATTGTTCAATTTTCATTTCTGTCCAAACCTGTCCAGCATTGTTTAATGATGTTCTTGAGATTAATAATTAATGGAAATCATTGCAATTGATCCCCTAGATGCATAAAAGAATAAATACAAAATTTAGGTTTACCCGATTTAGAGGTTTAACCATTTAAGGGATAATAAAAGTGCTTATTTTATGAGATGGTGGGTTCATGATATATTTGAGAATTTATGTGATGCTCATGTTTGTATACTTGGCTAATAGTTATAAGATTTATAATGGCATGTTATGATTACATTTGGAATGTTTAAGATGCATACGTTGAAGTAATATGAAAACCTGTGACATTATATGATATGTTTGTATTCTTGCATTTCAATATAACATGCTAAGGTTAATGTGACATAAAACATATGGAAATGATCCTCTAGACTCCTCGAATTAAAGGTTATGGAGGTGATCCAATAAGGAAGTGATTCTCTAGACTCCCCGAATTAAAGGTTATGAAAGGTGATCCTTGCCCCTTATCTCGTACTTTAAAAGTCGGGTATTAACTTATCATGAGGATAAGAGTATGCTAGTGACCAGTGAGGTATGAGTTCATAACCTAGAACTCTCAAGAGGAGAGAGCAATAGGATGGCCCCAATGAGAGAAAAGAATAGATTAAGTCATCTAAAGAATAATATGGAGAAATTCATGCCATGTTTACCACGTTCTATGTGCATCACTAATGATTCTATATAGTATGTTGCACCCTGTATTGACATGCATTTCATAATGAGGTATGATATATTCATAACATCCAAGACTCATATTAAAATGAATAGGCCTCGGTAATTAGTATTTTAGAACTTAATAAATAAACTTTATGCATGCTCACTATTTTATAATGAAACCCGAGATTCCTGAGAACATAGATGATGACACTAGGATAGAAGGATGCCCTACTGAGATTTTTTATCAAGTTTCTCACTCCCTTTGTCTTTCTTTCCATCGCGTCTTAAGAGGATGATGGCGTCGTTGGTGATATTCATTGATGCACAGACCTAGGAGCTCCATTTTGATGCCACACACTAGTCGTACCATTTTGTGGGTTGCTATTCTATTCGTCTGTTCGTGTTCTTGGACTGCCCATTTACTCACCTAGTCTCCAGTTTCCGATTCTCTCCTATGTCATCTTTTGCCGATGAGCTTCTTTTCGAGCGCACGCACCCCTGTGGAGACCAGATTCATTGCACCCTTGCTGTTTCCTCAACTGTCCGAGAATATCCAGAGTATGTTCCCCGCTCTCTTCCTGTACATTCTAAGACTGACCCATCTGAGGACTCAGCCACTCAGATATCGTCTGTTGGTTTTTCTCCCACCGTACCTATGGAGATAAGTGGAGGTAGTGAGGCTACGGTGATTCAACCAATCTGAGGAGCTAGAGTAGCGATGCGAACTCGTCACGAAGCTCATGTCTGACCTACTCACTGTTTGGCCACTCCGGGCGAGCTGGGCCAATGGATTGGTTATGTTCCTCCCCCTTAGGACAGGCAGCAGTAGGATCTAGTAGTAGACGTTGTAGTGCATGCACGCATATTTTACATAGGGTAGCCTTCTTTTGCTTTTAAAGGTTATCTACTTTAGGTGCACTCAAATAGGCGAGGATTCTGATGTATGTATATTATATTTTCTTTATGTATTGCACAGATGACTGTATCGGCTCAACCTATAATGTAACGCCCCAATTTTTACTGTAATTTTTACTGTCATTAGAAATTACTCAATTACCGAATTACCGTAGGTAATTATTACATAAGATTTGAGGCCGAACAATCCTCAATAAAGGAATATAACATTAGAAGAGAGGTTAGGAACGATTCATGCGAGAGTCGCAAATCACGAATTTCTGTACGTATAAAATGACCAAATCGCCCCTGTGGCTGTTTTAACTCCGATGTGCGTGCCGACTGAGCCCGAACCTCACTAAAATGTTTTAAAACGTGTTTTTAAGCCATGATTAACCATTGGTTAAGCTCGGGTGGCCTCGGGCAGTTTTTAAGTGGAAGTACGATTTTGCCCCTGTTTTTGGGCAGTTTTGCGAATTTCGGGATTTTTGATTCGTATACCGAAACCTAAGCAATATTAGGCTCAAATTAAAGCTTATTAAATTCTAAATATTAATCTAGAGTCAAAATTATGTATTTAGATTGATTAGAACCCAAAATTGCTCAAAAACACCCAAATTGCTTACTAATTCACTTAAACCCTTAACCGTAAATTCTCTAAATTACATGAATACCTTGCCTACACCTAAATAATGCATGGAACACACAAATTTCACTTCTTTGGGCTGTAATGGACGAAATTATTGATGCCATTATGCAGTTGAATTATTGCCAAAAGTTGCATTAAAACAAAATGCCAAAATGTCACCATAAGAGACATAATTCCTTAATTTCATACAACTTTGTCTAAAATGATTTTTCCTCCCTTATTTCTCCTGCAAAATTCCGTCCACTACCTCATCATTTTGGCTAATTAGAAGCCTCAAAATCTTCTATAAATAGGCTTGCTTGAGTGGTCTTGGAATGCTTGGTTCATAACTAGTTTTTAGGAGCACCAAAAACTTTCTTTCTTCCTCCTCTTTGGCTGAATTCTTTCTTCAATTTTTTCAAAGAGATTTTGTTTCATTTCACTTCAAGAAACCAAGTTCTCTTCCTCTTCTTCAACTCAGATTAGGTAGGGAGTAGTTTCTAAATTTATTTCTATGCTTTGAGGAGTTGTGTTTTTAGCTCAAAATGATGAAATTATGAACTTACCTTAGCTTTTCATTTTGGTTTTCCTTTTCAATTTTTTTCTTTAACCAATTCGACTATATGGCCTAGGTGGAACTAAGATGATGGCTTGATGATGAGGACCTTGAGGGTGGGTTGTAAATCCATCACAAGTTAGGCCTCTAAAGCTTGAAAATTCCAATTGATGCAAAACTTTAAAGAATAATGCTTTATGATGCTAAAACAAAGATTTTTAGTTTAGAACTTGAAAGATGTATTTTCCTTTTATGTTTTATTTCTTGTTAAGATATGTATTGGGTTGAATTTATAATTCTTTTAAAGTCTTGAAGGAGCTCTAGTAAAGAAACAAAATGAATTTGCATCCACGATTAAGTTTATGCTTTGCATAACCATGTTTATCTTCTATGTCATCACTAAATTTTCAAGAATGAATAAATGAACTTGCATTTCTCATGTTTAAATTCCAAGCTTGTATTTCATGTTTATGTTTCAAGTCATCACTTAATCTTTCAAGATAATAAAGAGGTTGCATCTCATATTTAATTTATGCTCTCACTATATTTTATAATGACTAAAAGAATCAATGCATGACATGTTTATTTTATGCCATCACCTAAAGATCCTAGAGCTCAAAGACTTGCCCATGTATCACAAGCAAAGAAATATGATTATTGGAGTTAAAGAATTTATTCTTTAAAAAGTCTTGAGATTGGAGCTTAAAAAGATGTAATAAAAATATTCTCTTCTCCCTCTACTGGTCCTGTGCGGACTACTGCCGCTCCGGTTTCTTAATATTCTCTTCTCCTCTCTTGGTCTGTGCGGATTACACGCTCCAGCTTTCTTGTATCATGTTTATATTTCAAGTTCTTGCATCATGTTTAATTTTCAAGTCATCACCTTAAATCTTAAAGATAAAGAAATGGAATTGCATATCATGTTTATAATTCCAAGCTATCACCTTATAAAGATAAGATTAAAATAAGGTTGCATAGCATGTTTATAATTCTAAAATGTCATCTAAATCTCTAAAGCTCAAGACTTACTCCTTTTATCTTAAGTGAGAATTTTAATTGTGAAGATCCTCCCAAATTTGACAAAAGAACTAGTTTCTAAATGAGTTTTAAGGCTTTGCAAGGATTTTATGGGAAACTAGTATTTTATATGCACTTAAAATATGATTCTATGTAATTGCATAAGGTTCATGATTCGGCCACTGATCTGAGTTTAGTATCAATGTGTGATAATGATTTGATATGATTGAAGTTGTGATAATTATGGTTTATTGTTAAGAGAATGATTCATAATTGGTTTAGTAACTAATTAGTTCTATAATTGATAATTCTATGTAAGGATTGGATGCTTATTAAGTACTTGATATCATTGAATGATTTCTTGGCTTGCATGTTATAGTTGTTGTTGCAAATAATGAGAATGCTTATACATGAAATGTTCTTTATTATGTAAAATTTACCTTTGTTGCTAGAAGAAAGTGTATCATTGTAAAAGTGTAATTTGGAAAGGTTCTGGCTAAGGAAAGACTTGGTATTTAAGCGTGTCCATTGTGACCCACCTCTCTTTCCTGGGAATCTCTCATATGCATGATTACAGTTGATATATATATTATTCTAGCTTAAGACTATAAATGAGAAAATGTTATGATGTTTATGAATTGTATTGTGATATAACATGCAAAGATTTAATGGTGACTTAAACTTATAAGAAAATGATCCTTTGGAACCATCAGACTATAGGTGGTGAAAAGGTGATTTTAGCCCCCTAACCCGTTCTCTCAAAAGGGTAGAGTCGGGACTTTAGCTTATCAAAAGGGATAAGTATATGCTAGTGACGACTAGTAAAGTATGAGCTCATAACCTAAATTACTCCCAAAAGGGTGGAGTATAGGGTGGCCTAAGGAAAATAATGATGATGATAAGATTTTAAGTCATCTAAGGCACTAAAGAAATGAAATATGTGCACTATGTCCACGTGTAGCTAATATTATATGACGTTCTTTTATGCATGTTATTTGATAATGATGATGAGGAAAATGATGTAATGATAAAGGAAAAGTTCATTGTAAATATGACATGTTAAGATTATGATGCATTATACGACGCATGATTAAAAATTGATGAACCTCGGTTAAGTATTTGTCCGAACTTAAAATGAATCTTTGCATGCTCACTATTTTAGAATAATCCCGAGGTTCGGGACTTTGATGATGACACTGTAGAAGGAGGTACCTTACTGAGAATTCTTTAGCAAGATTCTCACTCCCTTTTCTATATTTCCGTCATTGTCTCCAGATTCAGATGGCGACATTCGTCCTGTTCGTTGATACCCCTACTTGGGAATTTCATTATGATCCGGTGCATCGCTCGTATCATTTTGAAGGGAGGTGCGCAGTTCGTGTTTTTATTTACATAGGTCGTCCATTTGCACATCCTGTCCCTAGTTATCGATTTTCTCCTACTTCTCCCTATGGCGATGAAATGGTTTTCGAACATGCACGTCCACTTGATGAAAGGATGTTACGTTCTTATCCCGCTTCATCTGCTGTCCATGGATTTCAGTATGTTCCCGAGACGAGATATTCTGAAACTGATCCTTCAGAGGAGACTCCTACTCATGTATATTCTGAGAGCTCTGCTCCTACTCCCACACGTGTAAGAGAGGGTAGTGAGGAAACAGT
Organism: Dalbergia cochinchinensis; assembly: GCA_031216125.1. NCBI lineage: Eukaryota > Viridiplantae > Streptophyta > Magnoliopsida > Fabales > Fabaceae > Dalbergia > Dalbergia cochinchinensis. Next base: position 29,875,091 of record CM062370.1, read on the forward strand.
TGTTCAGCCGAGGTTAGCACGAAGGTCGTCCATGCGACCCTAGCCTGGTGCATCTCGTGTGTCCCCTCCCGAGGGAGCTCATCAGTGGATCGGATTTATTCCCCCATTTCTAGGACAGTGGCTATAGAGGGTTCTTAGTAGATTTATGTGTGATCATGCACCCTAGTTTTAGGATAACCTTCCCGGCTTATGGAGTTATCTAGTTTAGGGGCATGTATTTCCTTAAGTATATTTTCTTTTATGGGTTTGCATAAGATAATGATGTATGAGCATAACCCACCCTTTGAGTGAGGTTATTGTATGTAAATATATGCTATAATGTGCTTATGGATGTTATATGATGGAGCCTAAGTGATATGATGTGATATATTCTTAAACGTCTTATTATACTCCGCTTACTCGTTCACGTTGTACTCGGCTCACGTTTTCAATTATATGTTTTCGTAAAAAAAAAATGGCTCATAATTTCACTAAGTATTTTCAAATTATGAAGAAAGAACCAAAGCAAGGAGTAAAGTCTAGTCATTAATCAGATTCAACCTAGGTGTATCTGGTTAATTACTAGGGTGTTACATTTTGGTATCAGGGCAGTTCGATTCTCATGGAGCCTGAGGATTGGACTAGCTATGCTTCTAAAGTATAATACGTTAGTGACGTCATGTGTAGATGTTTATCATTAGGATGAGCTTGAGGATTAGAAATACATGACTACTGTATGTTGAAAGTGCCATGGTAACTTGCTCACTTTGCATGGAATATTGGGCCTGATCACCTCAGTGTTGCTATTTTGTGTGTATAGGGACCAATGGCACGTCGACAACAGACTAGGAGCGCAGCACAGAATAATCAAGACAACGAGACAGCCAAAGCACTCCACGACGTAGCAAAGACCATGAGAATGATGATGGAATGAATGGATCAGGATCGTTAAGCCAATATGAATCAGGGACATGAGATTCCTGAACATGCATGTTTCGGGGAGTTTCGTAAGGCAAACCCACCAGTTTTCAAGGGGACACTGAATCCAAATATTGCAGATGAATGGATTCGGAATATTGAGAAGGTCTTTGCTGTAGTCCCATGCTCGGAGGAGCAAAAGGTCACCTTCGCAACTCATATGCTTGAGGGTGATGCCAGTTTCTGGTGGACAGGTGTTCAAAGACTCCTGGAGACGATCGACGTAGACATTGATTGGGAACTATTCAAGGTCCATTTTTACGAAAAGTACTTTCCAGAGTCAGTTAGAAATGCCAAGGACATTGAATTCATGCAACTTGTCCAGGGGAATATGAATATGGCCCAGTACACTGCCAGATTTGAAGAACTCATTAAGTTCTCAAGAATGTACCAAGGAAATCCTGATGAGTACTGGAAATGCATTAAATACGAGTCAGGGTTGAAGGCGGAACTTAATGTGGCAGTTGCACATTTGGAGATTAGGGATTTCTCTACCCTAGTTAACAAATGTCGGATTATTGAAGAAGGTCAGAGAAAACTAAACACCCCAAAGTCAGATAATATTACCAGAAAGTTGACACCTCAAGGTCAGCAGTTCAAGAGGCAGAATCGACCTCCATTTCCCCCTTAATCAAGACCACAAGGGACACAAAAAAATTTTCAACAAGGAAGGCCAAACAACAACAACCGCTATAATAACAACCGCTACAATAATAACCCAGAATAATCGCAACAACAACAATAACAACAATAAAGGGAAAGCACCACAAAGAGGTCCAAAGAAGATTCTCCACGGCTCGCGCCATCCATGGAATGTCCCAAGTGCGGCAAGAATCATGGGAGCATGCCATGTCGAGCCGGAACAAACGTGTGCTATCGGTGTGGAAAACCAGGTCATTACTCCCGAGAATGCACGGAAAGGAACCCGCCAACCCCCAATCCCAAGCCGCAATACCAGGGAAGGGTATTTACTGTTAATCTTTGAAGAAACAACGAAGTCACGAAATTTCGTGGAAGGTAAGGGTAATATGCATGGTAAAGACTTAATTGTACTATATGATTCTGGCGCTTCTCATTCTTTTATCTCCCATTCATGTGTTAAAAGCCTTAATTTACCTATGACTGAACTTCCTTTTGACCTTATTGTTTCTACCTGACGAAAACCCGTTAGGACTTGTAAATGTTGTTTAGATTGTAGTTTTATTATAGATAATAGATCCTTTGTTTTAGATCTTATTTGCTTACCCATGCGAGGTTTAGATGTGATTCTTGGCATGGATTGGCTTGAGGCCAACCGTGTACTGTTAAACTGTTATGAGAAAACCATCACTTTTCTTCCTGTTCCTATTGAACCTAAGAAACCCATAAGTCTTTACATAACTACTGTGGAAATGGACTGTGGTAAGGGTGAGAGTAAAGGTTATATTTTCTTAGCCGCTAGTGATGTAGACTTTGAGCAAAGTATCGATGAGATACCAATAGTAAGAAATTATCCTGAAGTATTTCCAGATGAGATACTGCAGTTTCCCCCAAGAGAGAGATAGAGTTTTCCATAGAATTGCTTAGGGTGCGGGACCTATATCCATAGCCCCATACAGGATGTCCCCATTAGAATTGACCGAGTTAAAAACTCAATTGGAAGATTTATTGGAGAAAAAGTTTGTTATGCCTAGTGCATCACCTTGGGGAGCCCCTGTGTTGTTTGTAAAGAAAAAGGATGGGAGTATGAGGATGTGTGTAGATTATAGGCAGTTGAATAAAGTAACGGTGAAAAACAAGTATCCTCTGCCTAGGATCGATGATTTGATGGACCAACTGAAAGGTGCGGTAGTGTTCTCTAAGATAGATTTGAGGTCAGGCTACCATCAAATTAGAGTGAGAGATGAAGACATACCTAAAACGGCTTTTCGCACTCGATACGGCCATTTTGAGTTTGCGTGAATGTCCTTTGGGTTAACCTATGCTCCAGCTATTTTTATGGATTACATGAATAGGATCTTTCGACCCTATTTAGATCAGTTTGTAGTTGTCTTTATAGATGACATTCTCATATATTCTAAGACCCATGAACAGCATGAATGCCACGACCATAATCTTGGAGATCTTGAAGGAAAAGAAACTATATGCCAAGATTTCCAAGTGTGAGTTTTGGTTGGATAAGGTGCAATTTTTAGGGCATGTAGTATCTAAGAAAGGAATTGTCAGAGATCCTAGTAAGGTAAAAGCGGTAGTAAACTGGAAAGACCAATCACAGAATCAAGTAAGGAGCTTTTTGGGTTTAGCAGGTTATTACCGTCGATTTATCAAGGGATTTTCCCAGATTTCCTACCTTTGACCAAGTCGACTAGGAAGAACACCCTTTTTCATGGACCGGAGTGTGAAAAGAGCTTTCAAGAGTTAAAACACAAGCTAACCTCGACCCTGTTTTAGTGTTACTGCACCCCAATGTGCCTTTCGAGGTGTATTGTGATGCTTCAAAAAGGGCTTAGGTTGTGTATTGATGCAAGATAGGCAAGTGGTGGCCTATGCATCAAGACAACTCAAGCCACATGAGGCAAACTACCCTACCCATGACCTTGAGTTAGGCTGTGTCGTGTTTGCTCTAAAGATTTGGAGACACTATTTATATGGAGTTAAGTTTGAGGTGTTTTCCGATCACAAGAGTTTGAAATATCTCTTTGATCAAAAAGAGCTAAACATGAAGCAAAGGCGATGGATGGAGTTCTTGAAAGATTATGATTTTGGATTGAACTACCATCCTGGTAAAGCTAATGTAGTAGCTGATGCTTTGAGTAGGAAGTCCTTACAAGTGTCCCGCTTGATGGTGAAGGAGGTTGAATTGATTGAGCAATTTAGGGACTTAAACCTAGGAATGACTTTGACCACTAAGGGCATCAGAGCTTGTCATCTTAGAGTGACAAGTGAGTTCAAAGGAAGGATTGTTCAAGCTCAACGGGACGATGGTGAGTTTCAAGAGACTTTAGGGGCGGTGAAGGCAGGAAAGTTGATAGGTTTTACCCAAGGAATGGACGATTTGTGGAGGTTTAAAGGTCGAATATGTGTACCTGCTAGTGGTGGCCTCCAAAAAGATATTTTGGAGGAAGCCCATAAGAGCCATTTTACCCTTCATCCTGGTGCCACCAAGATGTATCAAGATTTGAAGAAGATGTTCTGGTGGCCTGGAATGAAGAAAGATGTGTGCACATGGGTGAGTAAGTGCTTGGTGTGTCAAAAGGTGAAGATTGAACACCAAAAACCCTCTGGAATGCTGCAACCTCTGTCGATCCCTGAGTGGAAGTGGGATAGTATCTCCATGGATTTTGTGACTGGATTACCGAGGACCCAAATGAATCATGATACCATATGGGTAATCGTGGATCGATTGACGAAGTCAGCCCACTTTTTACCTATTAAGGTGACTTATTCCTTGGATAGGTTCGCACAATTATATATTCAGGAGATAGTAAGGTTACATGGGGTGCCGTCGACGATAATCTCGGACCGGGATCCGCGATTTACGTCACGATTTTGGGGAGCTTTTCAAAAGGCGTTTGGTTCAAAGCTATGTCTAAGCACGACCTATCACCCCCAAACAGACGGTCAATCTGAAAGAACTATCCAAACCTTGGAGGATATGTTAAGGGCATGTGTTTTAGATCAAAGGAAGTTGGGATAAGTACACACTTCGATTGAATTTGCATATAACAACAGTTATCATGCAAGTATCGGTATGACACCGTATGAGGCCCTCTATGGACGGAAATGTCAATCTCCCTTATGTTGGTATGAACCCGGAGAGCAAAGTTTACTCGGACCTGATATTGTGAGGGAAACAACGGAACAAATCAAGAAGATTAGGGATAAGATTCTTACTGCTCAAAGTCGACAGAAAAACTATGCGGACAAGCGGCGAAAACCGCTAGATTTTCAAGAAGGGGACCACGTGTTCCTAAGGATCACCCCCACCACAGGCATAGGCCGAGCAATAAAAGTAAAGAAATTGAGCCCCAGATTTCTTGGTCCGTTTGAAATCCTTACCAAAGTAGGACACAGAGCCTCACCGTATAGCCCTACCCCGAGTCTATCCAACCTTCATGATGTTTTCCATGTCTCTCAGTTAAGAAAGTATCAATCTGACCCGAGTCATGTACTAGAGCCAGAACATGTACAATTAAGAGATAACCTGACATTTAACTTACTACCCACGAGAATTGTCGACCGAGGAGTTAAACAGCTAAGGAATAAGGCTGTACCCCTGATCAAAGTAGCATGGGGATAGGGTGAAATCGAAGAACTTACATGGGAGCTGGAATCAAACATGAAAGCACAATACCCCGAGTTGTTCTCAGGTAACGAATTTCCGGGGCGAAATTCTTTTTAAGGAGGGGAGTATTGTAACGCCCCAATTTTTACTGTCATTAGAAATTACTCAATTACCGAATTACCGTAGGCAATTATTACATAAGATTTGAGGCCGAACAATCCTCAATAATGGAATATAACATTAGAAGAGAGGTTAGGAACGATTCATGCGAGAGTCGCAAATCCCGAATTTCTGTACGTATAAAATGACCAAAACGCCCCTGTGGCTGTTTTAACTCCGATGTGCGTGTCGACTGAGCCCGAACCTCACTAAAATGTTTTAAAATGTGTTTTTAAGCCATGATTAACCATTGGTTAAGCTCGGGTGGCCTTGGGCAGTTTTTAAGTGAAAGTACGATTTTGCCCCTGTTTTTGGGCAGTTTTACGAATTTCGGGATTTTTGATTCGTATACTGAAACCTAAGCAATATTAGGCTCAAATTAAAGCTTATTAAATTCTAAATATTAATCTAGAGTCAAAATTATGTATTTAGATTGATTAGAACCCAAAATTGCTCAAAAACACCCAAATTGCTTACTAATTCACTTAAACCCTTAACCGTAAATTCTCTAAATTACATGAATACCTTGCCTACACCTAAATAATGCATGGAACACACAAATTTCACTTCTTTGGGCTGTAATGGACGAATTATTGATGCCATTATGCAGCTGAATTATTGCCAAAAGTTGCACTAAAACAAAATGCCAAAATGTCACCATAAGAGACATAATTCCTTAATTTCATACAACTTTGTCTAAAATGATTTTTCCTCCCTTATTTCTCCTGCAAAATTCCGTCCACTACCTCATCATTTTGGCTAATTAGAAGCCTCAAAATCTTCTATAAATAGGCTTGCTTGAGTGGTCTTGGAATGCATGGTTCATAACTAGTTTTTAGGAGCACCAAAAACTTTCTTTCTTCCTCCTCTTTGGCTGAATTCTTTCTTCAATTTTTTCAAAGAGATTTTGTTTCATTTCACTTCAAGAAACCAAGTTCTCTTCCTCTTCTTCAACTCAGATTAGGTAGGGAGTAGTTTCTAAATTTATTTCTATGCTTTGAGGAGTTGTGTTTTTAGCTCAAAATGATGAAATTATGAACTTACCTTAGCTTTTCATTTTGGTTTTCCTCTTCAATTTTTTTCTTTAACCAATTCAACCATATGGCCTAGGTGGAACTAAGATGATGGCTTGATGATGAGGACCTTGAGGGTGGGTTGTAAATCCATCACAAGTTAGGCCTCTAAAGCTTGAAAATTCCACTTGATGCAAAACTTTAAAGAATAATGCTTTATGATGCTAAAACAAAGATTTTTAGTTTAGAACTTGAAAGATGTATTTTCCTTTTATGTTTTATTTCTTGTTAAGATATGTATTGGGTTGAATTTATAATTCTTTTAAAGTCTTGAAGGAGCTCTAGTAAAGAAACAAAATGAATTTGCATCCACGATTAAGTTTATGCTTTGCATAACCATGTTTATCTTCTATGTCATCACTAAATTTTCAAGAATGAATAAATGAACTTGCATTTCTCATGTTTAAATTCCAAGCTTGTATTTCATGTTTATGTTTCAAGTCATCACTTAATCTTTCAAGATAATAAAGAGGTTGCATCTCATATTTAATTTATGCTCTCACTATATTTTATAATGGCTAAAAGAATCAACGCATAGCATGTTTATTTTATGCCATCACCTAAAGATCCTAGAGCTCAAAGACTTGCCCATGTATCACAAGCAAAGAAATATGATTATTGGAGTTAAAGAATTTATTCTTTAAAAAGTCTTGAGATTGGAGCTTAAAAAGATGTAATAATAATATTCTCTTCTCCTCTCTTGGTCTGTCTGCGGACTACCGCTCAGGTTTCTTAATATTCTCTTCTCCTCTCTTGGTGGGTGTGCGGACTACCGCCGCTCCGGTTTCTTAATATTCTCTTCTCCCTCTACTGGTTCTGTGCGGATTACCGCCGCTCCAGTTTCTTGTATCATGTTTATATTTCAAGTTCTTGCATCATGTTTAATTTTCAAGTCATCACCTTAAATCTTAAAGATAAAGAAATGGAATTGCATATCATGTTTATAATTCCAAGCTATCACCTTATAAAGATAAGATTAAAATAAGGTTGCATAGCATGTTTATAATTCTAAGATGTCACCTAAATCTCTAAAGCTCAAGACTTACTCCTTTTATTTTAAGTGAGAATTTTAATTGTGAAGATCCTCCCAAATTTGACAAAAGAACTAGTTTCTAAATGAGTTTTAAGGCTTTGCAAGGATTTTACGGGGAACTAGTATTTTATATGCACTTAAAATATGATTCTATGTAATTGCATGAGGTTCATGATTCAGCCACTGATATGAGTTTAGTATCAATGTGTGATAATGATTTGATATGATTGAAGTTGTGATAATTATGGTTTATTGTTAAGAGAATGATTCATAATTGGTTTAGTAACTAATTAGTTCTATAATTGATAATTCTATGTAAGGATTGGATGCTTATTAAGTACTTGATATCATTGAATGATTTCCTGGGTTGCATGTTATAGTTCTTTGTTGCAAATAATGAGAATGCTTATACATGAAATGTTCTTTATTATGTAAAATTTACCTTTGTTGCTAGAAGAAAGTGTATCATTGTAAAAGTGTAATTTGGAAAGGTTCTGGCTAAGGAAAGACTTGGTATTTAAATGTGTCCATTGTGACCCACCTCTCTTTCCTGGGAATCTCCCATATGCATGATTACAGTTGATATATATATTATTCTAGCTTAAGACTATAAATGAGAAAATGTTATGATGTTTATGAATTGTATTGTGATATAACATGCAAAGATTTAATGGTGACTTAAACTTATAAGAAAATGATTCTTTGGAACCATCAGACTATAGGTGGTGAAAAGGTGATTTTAGCCCCCTAACCCGTTCTCTCAAAAGGGTAGAGTCGGGACTTTAGCTTATCAAAAGGGATAAGTATATGCTAGTGACGACTAGTAAAGTATGAGCTCATAACCTAAATTACTCCCAAAAGGGTGGAGTATAGGGTGGCCTAAGGAAAATAATGATGATGATAAGATTTTAAGTCATCTAAGGCACTAAAGAAATGAAATATGTGCACTATGTCCACGTGTAGCTAATATTATATGACGTTCTTTTATGCATGTTATTTGATAATGATGATGAGGAAAATGATGTAATGATAAAGGAAAAGTTCATTGTAAATATGACATGTTAAGATTATGATGCATTATAAGACGATGATTAAAAATTGACGAACCTCGGTTAAGTATTTGTCCTAACTTAAAATGAATCTTTGCATGCTCACTATTTTAGAATAATCCCGAGGTTCCTGGGGACTTTGATGATGACATTTGTAGAAGGAGGTACCTTCTTGAGAATTCTTTAGCAAGATTCTCACTCCTTTTCTTTATTTCCGTCATTGTCTCCAGATTCGGATGGCGACATTCGTCTGTTCGTTGATACCCCTACTTGGGAATTTCACTATGATCCTGCATCGCTCGTATCATTTTGAAGGAAGGTCTTGCGATTCGTGTTTTTATTTACATAGGTCGTCCATTTGCACATCCTGTCCCTAGTTATCGATTTTCTCCTACTTCTCCCTATGGCGATGAAATGGTTTTCGAACATGCACGTCCACTTGATGAAAGGATGTTACGTTCTTATCCCGCTTCATCTGCTGTCCATGGATTTCCAGAGTATGTTCCCGAGACGCAGATATTCTGAAACTGATCCTTCAGAGGAGACTCCTACTCATGTATATTCTGAGAGCTCTGCTCCTACTCCCACACGTGTAAGAGAGGGTAGTGAGGAAACAGTTGTTCAGCCGAGGTTAGCAAGAAGGTCGTCCATGCGACCCCAGCCTGGTGCATCTCGTGTGTCCCCTCCCGAGGGAGCTCATCAGTGGATCGGATTTATTCCCCCATTTCTAGGACAGTGGCTATAGAGGGTTCTTAGTAGATTTATGTGTGATCATGCACCCTAGTTTTAGGATAACCTTCCCGGCTTATGGAGTTATCTAGTTTAGGGGCATGTATTTCCTTAAGTATATTTTCTTTTATGGGTTTGCATAAGATAATGATGTATGAACATAACCCACCCTTTGAGTGAGGTTATTGTATGTAAATATATGCTATAATGTGCTTATGGATGTTATATGATGGAGCCTAAGTGATATGATGTGATATATTCTTAAACGTCTTATTATACTCCGCTTACTCGTTCACGTTGTACTCGGCTCACGTTTTCAATTATGTGTTTTAAAAAAAAAATGGCTCGTAATTTCACTAAGTATTTTCAAATTATGAAGAAAGAACCAAAGCAAGGAGTAAAGTCTAGTCATTAATCAGATTCAACCTAGGTGTATCTTTTTGGCTATATATGATTCCATCTTTTCATAGCATCATCATGCATCTTGCTTTAGCAATTCTTTCTTATCTTATACTGCTTATGCCTTTCCTTCCATTCCCCTATCTCTATTACCATGGCTAAGCTATGTAACTCTTACGACCTGGGAGCCTATGCCGAGCCAAGGCCCAAAACCATGAGGAGTATGAGAGCCCAATATTCAGGCCTAATATCATGATATCAAAATCTTCACAAGGGCTTGAGACCGGATGACGGGGGTCTTAGTATGCTCTCCCCGTCCAACAAGCTCTACCCGTATTGCTTAGAAGAAGGTAAGCCGATCTTGGATAGTTGGAAGCCCCACCATCCCACGATCACCTACTAAGTTATGTTCACTGGCCCATAAAACCACCTTCTGATAAATGAGGGTAGTGGTAGTTGGTGCTCGATCTCCTATTTAAAAAAGGGATTTAAACGGTAAAAATGTATGATTTCTACCCAAGATACATACACCCTACTACCTTAACCCATACTGATACCCTTGGTGGAGTGCTTGCAGGTATAGGTAATAAAGTGTACGAGAAGTGGGGTTAAATCATGCATTGCTTCATTTTACTTATTTGAAAATATTTAAAACAAATACTATCAAGTATGAAACTTGTAGTATAGCAAAAACTCAATTAATAGTTTCAGAAAGTAGATTTTTGAAGTGAGATAAATGACAGAAAAGCATAAGCATTATATCATCACATATTAAAGAGAAATGTGTAAGAAAGAAACATAAAAAAGATCAAGGAGAAGAAGATGTGGCACAAAAATTTATACTAGTTCCACCAAAAATGCCTGTACCCAGTACTTAACATATGTTGAGGTTCTATTAAACAACTTTCTTAACACGTGAAAGAAAAACTAAATAGTCTTTACATTAGTCTTCCCAAACTCTTATTTGTGATCAACAGACAACCCCTACTACCACAAATTGAGTAGTGATTCACTAAGCTCTCCAAGTTGAGCTTTGTAGTTCTTCACTAGCCTTTCCAAGTTGAACCGAGTAGTTATTTGCTAGCTTCTCCAAGCTGAACCGAGTAGTTATTTACTAGCCTCTCCAAGCTGAACCGAGTAGTCTTGTACTAGCCTCCTTAAGCTAACCCCTGTGACAGTAGACAACTCCATACTATCATAAACCTGAGTAGTAATTCACCAGCCTTTCCAAACTAAACCAAGTAGTTGTTCACCGGCCTCTTCAAGCTGAACTTATGACATGTAAACTACCTATTACTGTTCCATTGAAAGTAATCTTTAACTAGCCTCTCCAAGCTAAACCGTGACCAATAAGAACACCTTACTGTCGCGTTGCAAGTAGTTTTACATTAGCCTCTCCAAGCTATCTCACAGCGATCACTACTGGATCGAGAATACAAAGGTTTTGTGTTTGGGTTGCTACTGAAACTAACCTACACTTAAATTTTCTTAACATATACATTAAAAGACCTTGGAAAAACTTGAATGACTCCTTTCTATCATTTCTTCCTAAGAAGAACATAAATCTATTTAAGAATTTACAAAATGTTAGCTCCAGAACCCTTTGTGCTTATTTATTTTGAATGATAACAAAGCCAATTTAGAAAAAATGTTTTCAAGAATGATTGGTGTCTCTATTGAGTTTCTTGTAAGATTATAACATGTTTTTATCGTTTAGCTATGTTAAGCTCATGGACCTGTTCATCAGGTTCTTCAATTATAGGCTCCATCCGAGATTCTTTAATCATGGGCCTAGAATTAATTGTAGCACTTAGCCTAGCTTTCTCATTGCTTAACAAGCTTTCTTATTCTTCAAATGATGATGATAATGCTTGTTCTTCTTCAACTTCTTCTTCCTCTTCATCATTTTTAGCCATAGTCACATGATAACCTTCTACTTGATTTTTTTTACTTAGCAATATGGTAACTCTTCACACACTTTAGGGCATTTGCTTGTATCTTAGCCAAACTTCCTTTTGACTGATGACCTTTACTAGTTTGGTCACAACTTGTGTTGCTTGAGAAATAGACTCCTCTCTCCTTTTTGTCATTCTTTCATAGTGATGAAGTATAAGGACTTTTTCTTCTTCCTCAGACTCACTCTCATGAAGACAAGTTTTCTCTTACCTTTTGCCTTTTCTTATTGAGATTCAGCCTTCTAGGAGGCTTCTCAGGCTTGATCACATCTTGTTCTAGGACTCTGCCTTGTTGGTTCACCTATTTGGAGAGTTAACCTTTTTCTTGAAGTTTTGAAAGAGGAAGGTGTGAAAATAGTTCCTTCCAAAAGCTCATAGTTCTCAATAAGAAGTGGAAAGCTCATGTGTTGAAGAAGCCTAGTCAGTAGCATCCTGTATGGAACTCTTGCAATTCTCTGTGTTTCCTTTGTAGCTGCACTCATCATGTAGTCCAAGATGAACATTGGCAAGTTTACTTTTCTTTTTGCCATCAGACAATAAAGAAGCATGTAGTCCATGCTAACAAGAGTATATGTGCTGCCAATATGTGGTAGGATAGAGAACTGAACCATGGTATATACCTTTCTTACCTTAGCACTTAGCATAGCAGTAGTGATTTCATTTGGCTTATAAAGAATGGAATCAGCTAGATACCTGGACACATCTCCTTTATTTATTCCAAGAGATTTGACCTAGTTTGGTGAGGAGTTGCAAACTATTCCATCATTTAGTGCTTTGATAATTTTGGCATGTCTTGAAGCTATACTCTTGATGGAGCAGTCATTAATTATAGTTCTGACATAGGAGGGTGATGGTCTCTCCAGATAAGAATAGAAGGCATCAACTAATAGGGGAGAGATTAGTTTATTTATTTCCAGAAATTCCTTGTATTTCTAAAAAGTAAAGACTTAATTAAGAATGATGATTTCTTCATGAAAGTCTTTTCTCTGAGACTTTCTATGTGCTATTTTTCCAGAAGCAAAGAACTTTTCATAGTGGTCTTGCATTTTAGTATCATCGTAAATATGAAAAGATGACTTTATAGAGCCAGATTGAGCCATACTCTTTCTTTTTGCCATTGATGAGGTAGATAGGTGTATTTATGAAGGAGGGGTTGAAAGACTGAATCTTGTAGAGAATTAAAGGTAAGGAATGAAAAGGGTTTAAAGTGTGATGGAAAGTGGTTTTTGTTGTAGAGATGAAGGTTTGAGAAAAGATGGTTACAGTTACAATTTAGAGAAAAGATGAAATAGTTTGAGTTGCGTGTTTAGGAATATGAAGATAAAGATGATGCATAAGGCGTAGGGGTTTAAGTGATAAGATGTGACTGAAGGCAAAGCGACATGGGAAAGAGAAACACAGAAGAGTAGGAAATATCCCACCTTTTTATCCTTTTTTCAGAAAAAGAGTTTTCTGACTCTTGAGATCACTTTCTGAAAGAGTTACTTTCTAAACCTCACTGTTTACTTTCTAACCCACTGGAGAATCTTCACATACTCATCATAGGTTCATCTACTTGTACTTGTTTCTATGCTCCCATACTATTCCTTATTTTCTGATCCTCATTTCCTCTTTCTGAATATGCATTTTCTTTCTAAATAATCATTCTTCTTTCTGATCTTGGAAACATCACTTCTGTCCTGACTTTCTGAACTTTTGATCAGATCATTGATTTTATGAAATAGGCTTCTGCTGTTCTTGCATACTTGAATCTTCAATAAGATGCTTGGTTAAGTAAACTAATGTCTTCTGATGACTTTGCTAGGTCTTTATATGAAAGTTATGGAGAGAGGAAGCCTAGAGATGTTTTATGAATGAATACTTATGCAGATGTAAACAAAAAAACTTTTTAAAGAAAAACCTTTTCAAAACAAAAATGCATACAAGAGATCTTTAGCAATAGATGAATATATCTGACACAAGATCTTCAATATTCACATCTAGTTACTTAACATTTCCATTTTGAACAAGATGTAGAATAAAAGGATTTTGCAACATGAGCTTAGATTTTGAGTGCTGAAAGGATTCTAGATAAGATAAGTAGCACAAGTATTATCTCAGAAGATAGGGAATATGAAATACCACAAGAGATAATCTTGTAGCTTGTTCCTTATCCATAACATCTGGGTGCAACAGATTGTAGCAGCTATATGTTTCGATATTGCTATGGAGAGAGAGCAACAAGATTCTGCTTCTTGCGTGATAAAGACTTTTTCAAAGCAACAGCATCCACCACTTGTGCTTTTTCTTTTAGCCCTTTCATTGGAGAAGTCACCAATAGCAAGTCGAATTCTAGTGCAAAGGTCTCATCATAATCAGTTCCCTCTTGATAAAAATAACCTTGTACAACTATACTTGCCTTGTTTCGAGTGATGATGGCAACTTCATCTAGATTATTCTTAACATCTACTTTGTACTGATGATGATTTTTTCAACATGTTATGCAGTTTCTGTACATTAAGATTCTTCAGCTTCTTTTTCATTTTTAGGTTGCTCATCTTTGAGCGCAGAAAAGTCATTCTCTAATGGCCTGGGAGTTCTGATTATGCTTTTTGAAAAGATGATGTTCTAGAGCTCACTTTCTAATGCTTTGGCTTTCATCTGCTTGATTTTTGAAACTGTCTTGAGATTCATTTTCTCAGAGCTTTCTATAAGATCATCGAGATATTAGCAAGGTCCTCATTAAGCTCTTTCATCATCATACTTTGAGAAGTACCAAGTTGTTATCTTTCAAGTTCTATGATAACTCTCAGGTTCAAAACATGGTATCTAGACTAATCATCATCTATTTGCTCCTAGATACTTCAGCCAAAGAACCTTTTCAAATATACCTAAGGGAGAATGGATTTGATTTTGGAACCCAGACTTTCATGGGTCCTTTTTGGTTAGTTTCAGAGAAAGAGATTTTCCAACCTTTCTAACGAAATTCTTTTTCAAGAATCATTTGTCAGGAAGGTATCTCTTATTGCAATAGGGAATGCAAGAACCAAGATATAGAAGTAATAGATGAGGTTGCCTAGCCTTTTCATTTCTTATCTCCACTGTATTTCTCAGAGTAGTTTTCGAAAGCTACAGATTTTGACCAATAAAAAACTTGAAATATATCAAATCGATCCAAGTCAGATCTAAGAAGTCATGAAGTCCTCTCAAGAATTCAGAAATAACTTTATGATATTTTTCATATATCTATAGAAGGCTTCAATTTTGTAGAACTTTGAGAAGAAGAAAATCTCCTTGTAATATATCTCATTTTTAGCTTTTCAGTTTCAGGCTTGATCTTCTCAAGTTCCATAGCAACCTTATGAGTTTCTTGACTTGTTTGAGATATATAGAGAAATAGGCTTGAGAATCTACTGGCAACACATCATATAAAATAGTTAATATGATGTGAAGGATTTAATGTAGAAACATTTTACCTTACTTATCTCTGTTGAGGTGCACTCAGTCATGAAACACATAATAGCAGCCTTTTCTAGCACATCATGACTTTCTGACTCATCCTCTTTGTTTTCGGAGATACTCTAGGTAGCCAGCACATTCTTCTTCTTGATGTTGGGGTATTTCTGTGATGAGTTGAGCTTGGACCTCCTGACACATGATGTTCTTTTTTACTGTGGTTTGCAGGTTTCTCTTTCAAGATAATCTTTGCCTTTTTTTATCTTTCCTGAGATTGATGTCTCTTCCTTTCTTTGTTTTAGCCTTTACAGACTATTGATATTTTCCACAGACATAGTGATCTTATCTCTATTTCCAATCTCAGATTTCTATATCAGAATTTTCCTCTTCATTTGAGGTTTCAGCAATTTTTATTGCTCTAGCATTTTATTGCATCTGATATGATAACTTTACGGCCAAAGATTTCTTAACACGGTTTAAGATCTTCAAACACCATGCACAGACTATGCTATATATCGTTTCATGACACAAGTAATACATATGTATTATATTCAACTTTTTCTTAGTGCATATATGAACAGGAGCTTGGCTTGGTGGTTCAACTAAGCTCTTTCTTTTTGTGGTTCTTGTCTACCTGCCATTTGGAATCCCTGTAAACATTAAGTGTGTTACAACAGATCTTGGTACCTCATTAGCGAAAGATGTCAGTTGATAGATTGATCTTTTGTAGTATGGATATATGCCATTCTGTCCCTCAGATATTTGTCCTCTGTAATCATTGGATTGCTCAACCTCTCAAAGGCCTTGCTTTGATACCACTTGTAGGTAATAAAGTGCATGAGAAGGGGGTTGAATCATGCATTGCTTCATTTTACTTATCTAAAACATTTAAAACAAATACTATCAAGTATGAAATTTGTAGTGCAGTGAAAACTCAGTTAGTAGTTTCAGAAAGTAGATTTCTGAAGTGTGAGATAAATGATAGAAAAGCATAAGCATTATACCATCACATGATAAAGAAAAATGTGTAATAGAGAAATATAAAGGAGATCAATGAGAAGAAGATATGACACAAATTTATATTGGTTCGGCTAAAAACACCTACATCCAGTATTCAACATATGTTGAGGTTATACTAAACAGCTTTCTTAACCCAAGAAAGAAAAACTGGATGGCCATTACATTGGTCTTCCCAAGCTTTTATTTGTGACTAGTAGACAACCCCTTTTGCCACAAATTAAGTAGTGATTCATCAGCCTTTCCAAGCTGAATCGAGTAGTTATTTACCAACTTCTCCAAGTTGAACCGAATAGTCTTGTACTAGCTTCTCCAAGCTAACCCCTATGACTAGTAGGCAACCCTATACTGTCACAAACTTGAGTAGTTATTCACCAGCCTCTCTAAGCAGACCAAGTAGTTATTCACCAGCCTTTTCAAGTTGAACCCGTGACAAGTAAACCACCTGTTACTGTCCCATCGAAAGTAGTCTTTAACTAGCCTTTTCAAGCTAAACCGTGACTAGTAAGAACACCTTACTGTCGCATTGCAAGTAATTTTACATTAGCCTCTCCAAGCTATCTCACAGCGATTATTACCGGATCGAGGATACAAAGGTTTTATGCTTGGGCTGCCATTCAAATCAACCTACATTTAAGTTTCCTTAATATATATATGAGAAGATCCCGAAAAAACTTGAATGACTTCTTTCTATTATTTTTACAAGTAAGGAATCTAATTACATAATGATATGAACCTCATTAGAGATGAAGAAGGATTTTTGCAAAGTTTTCTCTTTATGTGCGGAGTCTCTCGCTTTTCATTTTAGCACAGCATCTCTATTTAAAGAGATTTTCCTTGTGAACGTTGCTTTTGATTAGATCTTTTAGGGACACATGTTTATCATCCATTTGTGTCTTGAAAAGATAGTCTGGAAGAGTAGTCTGTCTTCCTATCAAATTAGTTTATAGAAGCTGTTGTGGAATAGAGGTTTCTGATGTCCTTCAGAAAACTACTCTTACTTTTTGAACCATGATTTCTAAACTTTTTCTTCGAATACTTTTGGGTAGTTGACTTCAAAGGCAAAAGAGATGATTAGCTGGTTCTGACACCGGGATTTGACTCTTTCAAATTGAAATTGAAATTGAAATTTCCCTCATTTTTCCAGTAATGTTCAGTGCTCCATAATGAATGAGCTTTTTGATGTACAGTAACAAATCCTTGATGAATCTTTGATCTTCTTATCTTCAATCCAAGCTTTATGATGATGAAAGATTTGCGATTAGGCTGATTGAAGATAATGTAACATCTGGTCTTCAGAGATTGCTTGAAAACTTCATTGTAAATGTACTTTCTGAAGTCGAAACTTGGTTTCTTGCATCGTTGACATCTTCTTCAAATCATTAGCTATTTCATGCTTGAATAAGGATATAATTTCACTTTCTTTTCAGTTCATGTCTCTTAACATGAGATAAATATTTTTGCACATGCAAAGTAAAATTTATCTTCATTTGAGCAAGCCTTGCTCTTGCTAAAGGATAGAATCCTGTTATAATCTTATAAGAAACTCAAGATAACCATTAGTCATTTTTCAAAGTATTTTCTTTAAATTTGCTTTGTTATCACTCAAAACTAATTAGAACATTTTGAAAGGGTTCTAGAGCTAATAGCAGGTACCCTAACTTCCATCCCAAACTCGCTATTCACATTGACGAGGAAGGACAACAATGATTTTGTGAAGCCATGTCATCCCCACATAACATTCTCCTATATTCCTTCATTATAGTAACCACTTCTTGGAATCACTCTTGTGAAGGAATACTAGAGAGTAAAGTTTCGTGTGGTTAGACTGTGGATCTTGCCAAGTTGTAACGAATCTGACTCAGTTAATAGCATTGAGATGGTTTTGATGGATGAGTTTGTAAGTGATTGTTTATATTGATTTATTTTTCAATTTAATTTTCATTTTTATTGTGTCAGATTTTTTCTTTATTTGGTAAAATTTTAAATCTAAATTTTTATTTACAAGTTACTATAATGCATGCCATTGGTTGGAAGACTTTGGTGTATAAGTTTAAACTTCTTCTCAAAGAGGGAGATCCTTAAATTTTAGCTTATTTTGGAGTGGGTGATAATATTGGAAATTTTTGTACCATTAGGCATGAATTTCGCTTTAACTTTCAGCTAAGGACCACTATAAGGCCTTCTGGAACTGTACCTATTCCATTCTTTGATTTGATGTTGGTTCCTTTTGATGAGATACTTTAATCAGATACACAATTTCCCTACTTAATTAGTAATGCATTTGGAATAGTAATTTTATTTTCAGTTATGTTTTTGAATTTTATTGTCCTTCATAATTTCCATTGAAAATGCCTTCAAAATGAGACCTCCCATTGACCAAACAAGCTCTCCCCTTTGGACGGTGACTTTATGAAACCCTAGCAACAGCTTCTTTGTCTGCATAAAGTCACGAATGTTGTTTCTTCTCATGAACAATGAAGAGGTTCTCTATTCCTAATCTCTCTCTATCTTGGCAAACTCAACCATTTGAGGTTATTTATCCCCAGGTAATGCTTTATCTTTTCCTATCGTTTTTGGGAATAACAGTGAACAGTGAAATATTGAATGTAAAATCATTTTGGGTTCTCCATGAAATTGTTGATTTTGTATTTTTTTGGTCCCTGTGCAATGACATTAAATCCGATGAGGATTCTTAACATTTTCGAATGATTATCTTTTTTGCTCTATATAGGATTCCCCCTCTTCACAAAATCATCATGCATCTTGCTTTAGCAATTTTCTTTCTCATCTTATACTAGTTCTATCTTTCCTTCCACTCCCCCTTATCTTTATCACCATGGCTAATCTCTATAACCCACTTTGCAAAATCACACCTGTGAGGGAATGCTAGAGAGTAAAGTGTAAGTTGAAAAGTGCATGAGAAGGAAGAGTTGAATTATGCTTTGGCCTTTTTATCCTTTTAGTTTCTGAAAAAGTTAAGCAAATATTATCAAGTGTAAACTTGAAGTATAGCGAAAATAGCACTAGTATATGTCAGAAAGTGACTTTCTGAACTAGAAAAGAGATATGAAAAACAAGTTTGAATAAGTTTTTCAAAAGAACAAATATAATAAGTAAAAAAATAGAATATAAAATTCAAGGAGGGAGAAAATACTGCACAAGAGTTTTTATATTGGTTCGAGGACAACCTGCCCATATCCAATTCCCAATAACTGTTAAGTTCCACTAAATAACCATTTCTCAACCCTGAGAAAGTCAAATAGTCTTTTAATAACTTTCTCAAGCTGTCTCACGTGACTAGTAGCTCACTCTACTATCATTTTCAAGTAGTCTTTGACCAGCTTCTTCAAGCTACCTAAAACCATCACTACTGGATCGAGTTACAAAGATTGTGTTTGGGATGGTTCATTCAAACAAATAAACACTCGAGTTTTCTCTAGATGAATCAGTGTATAAGCTGAAAACTTGGGTGACTTCTTTCTTACTATTCTTCTTAAGAAGAAGGTATAATCTAATAAGAATGTAGAAAGAAGATTTTTACAGAGATGAAACTAATTACAAGTTGTAATGGTTTTACAAAAGATCGAGAAAATTTCATCATCATTTTAGCATACGATGGTGATCAAAAGTTTTGAGTTGTAAGTACGCCACCTCCTTTTATACTTATGACCGTTGCCGTTGATCTGTTTTCCTAGTGACACATGTTAATCTTCTTTTTGTGTCTTAGAATAAAGTCTAGAAGAGTAGCTCTACGTGCTAAAATTACCTTTTGTAGTTGCAGAAGCTATTGTCTAGTAGAGGTTTCTAAGTCCACCTTCATAAAGTACTTTCTGCTTTCTAATGAGGTTTTTCAACTTTTTCTTTTAGAAGTTAGGACAGTTGACCAACTTGAAAAGAGATGTCACTATTTGTCCCTGACTAAGTTTGACTTTTAATTTGAATTTCAAATTTTCCCTCCTATTTTTGTGAAGTGCACCGTTTACAGTAAACATGCTTTTTAAAGTACTATTTCAATTTCTAGATTTTTTTCTTATCTTCTATGCTTTAATCATAGCTTGTTGTAACTTATATGTCACAACCATGATGACTGAAGAAGGTAATCACACTTTGATTCAGAGGTGGATTGAAATTTTCACTTGAGTGACACTTTCTAAAACCACATGATACTTTCTGAAGATTTGAGTTTTGGTTTCTTGATCTTAATAATTTCCTTTCAAGCTCTCACTATACCAATGTCGAGACATTTTACATTTTGATCTCTCAGATCATCCAAGGATAATACATATGTATTATGATGCCTCTTTTCTAGAAAAGGAGTACTTTATTTGAAGTGGGACAAACTACTTTGCAAGTATAAGCATTAAAGGTGATATCAAAACCTTGGTCGCAAAACTGGCTAATAGTTAAGAGATTGTGAGCCAGACCATCAACTAATAAGACATATGAAATTTGATGAGAATCATTCTTACCAATATCTCCTATGCCTGTGACCTTAGCTTTAGCTCCACCTGCAAATCTTACAGATCCTATTTTCTTGGTCACAGATTTTTGAACCTCCTTCTTGATCCAGACATGTGTCTAGAGTAGCCACTATCCATATACCATTTGTTTTCAGGTTCCATGTGCGTCCTTAGGCATACCTGCAATGAATGCATTTTTCATTTTAGGTACCCATGTCTGGATGGGTCCTTTGGAGTTGGTATGAAATAAGGATTGTCCAACCTTATTGACATACTTTCTTTTCATAAAACATTTGTCAGGTGGATGTCCCATCTTAAAACAAATAGTGTAGGGAGATTTTGCTTTAGTTTTATAAAGGAAAGTTAATTTTCCCGTTTTATCAAGCTCTTCTTTATATCCTAGTCTAGCTTTTTGCAAATATGGTCTCTGACCACCAAGCATTAGATCAAGATTTCTTGATCCATTTACCATTTTTTTCAAGGTCAATTTTGAAAAGCTTTGAAGTTCTTTCAAGCTCAGAAATGACTTTTGTAACGCCCCGATTTTCTGTCTGAGTGGAAAATGACCAAAATGCCCCTGAGGTCATTTCCGGCCCGGAATTCGAGGATGGTCGACCCGACAGTCCTCGAAGGGCCCACTCAATGTTTGAAGGGGATTGAATGACCCTTGAGGGGTTCCAGAGGCGACAGTCTCATTTTCCGTAGTTTCGGGTCAAAATGACCAAAATACCCCTATAGCGTTTTACGCAGGTAAAGGTGTCGTTTGAGCCCGAAACTTTCCCCAGAGGTTTAAAACCATATTTTTACATGTTTCAAAACATCTGTTTGAGTCCCGGTGGT
The DNA here is from genome assembly GCA_031216125.1 of Dalbergia cochinchinensis. NCBI lineage: Eukaryota > Viridiplantae > Streptophyta > Magnoliopsida > Fabales > Fabaceae > Dalbergia > Dalbergia cochinchinensis. The sequence continues at coordinate 29,896,464 of CM062370.1, forward strand.
TCCGGGCAGTTTTAGTGCAAAATTACGATTTTGCCCCTAGAATAGTGTTTTTGAGCTTAACGATGTGATTAAGCAAACCTAAGCAATATTAGGCTCTAAACGGAGATTAATTAATTTCCATAATTAATCTAGAGTCAAAATAAATTATTAAAATTAATTAGAACCTAAGATTGCTTAGATTAGATTTAAATCCCTTTTCTAAAACTCAAGATTTCCCTCTTGGAATCTTGAATAGTGTTTTCTCTCTCCAATTCCTTAAATCAAGGAATTGTGTCTAGAATTATTTATACACTAAAATGAATTTATAACTCACTAATGATGCAAGAACACTCTTTAATTATGTCTTGACAACCTTAATTACCCATTTTCTCACCTAAACACTTTCTTACAAACTCCTAACCTTAATCCTAATCAAAGATACACCTAAACACAACTCTAAACCATAATTAAAATGCAAGGAACCCTCCCCCCATGGCTGATGCATTTCGGCCTCCTCTCTTCCTTTTACCTCACATGTTGAATTGTTTCTCACTCAAAGAACCATGCTTGAGGTCATACCTTGAACCATACCTCACCACACTTTGAACCATACCTCACCATGCCTCAAGACCACATTATCTCACCTCATGGAACTCATGGGTTCCCTCCATTCTGCATGGCTGAAGCCTCCCTCCCCATTTGCTCCTTTCATTTGCTTCATTTCTCTATAAATAGCTTGCTTGGGTGAACTTGTATCATTTTGGGTTCATTTGCACAGTGTAAGTTTTCAAAGAAACATTTCAAAGCTTCCTTTTTCTTTCAAGTTCAAGTCTTCAAGTTCTTCAAGTTCTTCATCCTCTTCTCTCATTCCAACCTCCTAATCACTAGGTAGGGATTTTCTTTCAAGAGTTCTTTCGTTTAAAGTTCTTAAATCCTTTATGTGTTCTTAGTTTCTCTTGAATCCTTTCAAGAACTTATTTTCTTTTCCTTCTCCTCCTTGTTTCGGCCATGAGCCCTTGAGAGCAAAGGAATGAGAGCTTGATGATGAGGTTCCATGATGATAATGTTCATCACTTGGATAATCTCTAAAGCTTGATCTTTGTTCCTAAGTTAAAGATGTTTTCTTTGTTCTTTCTTCTTGAACTTTGAAACCTCTCACCTTAATGCCATTTTAAAATGGTCACATGAACTCCATGATGAGGACTCATGATGTTGGTGTTAATGCATCATCAAGATCATGGTCTCTAGAGTTTCAAATGTTTCTTTTTCTCCTAAAAGGTTTTCAGTTCCTTTTCCTTTTGTTCCTTCATATTTTCGGCCATATTGGCCAAGGGAGTTCACAATGGATTGATGATGAGAGCTTCTAGATGATGACTATGTGTTCATCACAATGAGGCCTCTAGAGCTTGAGTTTTAATAAAAGTGTTATTTATGTTTACATTCCAAGCAAAGAAACCTTGTGTTTTAAAGAACCCTTGAGGTTCACTCTTGTTTTTACTTTGTCTTGTCATGATAAGTTTGGGTTGAGGTTTAAGTTCCTTTAAAGTCTTGTATGAGCTCTAATAAGACATAAAATGAACTAGCATTCATATTTAAATTCAAGCTTATGCATTGCATGTTTAATTTGAGCTTTGCATTCATCTTTAATTTCCAAGCCATCACTTAAAGTTAAAGGTTAAAGAATGGAGTGCATCTCATATTTATATTCTTGTCTAGCATATTTACCTTTCATCACTAAAGAATGTAAAGACTTAAAATGAGGTTTGCACTATTACCTAACTAAATCTCAAAGCCTTTCTATTTTGGATTTAAAGTTAATTGTTGCTGGGCCTAGAGCACTAAAATAAAGAAATGAACTTGCATATTTATATTTCAAAGCCTTGCATATTTATATTCCAAGTCTTGCATATTTATTTTAAGCCTTGCATTTTTTTATATTCAAGTCTTGCACGTTTAATTTAAGCTCTCACTTTAATTTGTAATGAAGAATAAAAATGAAGTGCATAGCACGTTTAAATTATGTCATCACTTAAAAGATCTTAGAGCTCAAAGACTTGCCCATTTTATCTCAAGTTAAAGTTTAATGAGGGAGCATTCTTTGAATGCATGATTTCGGCCATGAAGTGAAGATGAACTTGGAATGAGTTTCATCTAGCTTCAAGGACCAACAAGTCAAGTTTTAAGAATCCTTATAAGTCTCATGAATTTGTTTAAGTTTAAGACTAACTAGGTTCTATGAATTTAACACTCTTTTAAGGAGGGATTAAGTGGTCACTAACCTAAGGATGTGTTTAGTCTCTTTGACATGATAAAATGGTTTGCAAAAGAGTTTAGAAGTCTTGAAAATGATTCCAAGAGAAACTAGCAACTTACGTGTTTTAAAAATGCCAACTTATGTATCTTTTGGAGACTTAATGTTTCGGTTCTTCCATGATGTGTTTGCTGCCATGTGATGATGTTTGATGTGTCTGCATGAGCAAAAATTATGTATGATGAAGTAGAAACGTTTCTATGCAAATTAGGGAAGAAACTAGCTTTCTAGGAAAACCGTAAAGTCAAGATTTAGCATAGTTTATCCCATTTAGTTATGGACACTGCCCAAACTGTTTTAATGGAATATAATCAGATTAGGATTGATTAATCATGAAAAATTTGGTTACATTTGAAGTACGAATGAATTTTGGCACCTATAGAGAAACTAGTAACTAGAAAACCATAAAACCACAATTCTAGAACTCTTAGAACATTTAATTCTTAGAATCTGTCCAGAAACCTTATAAAGTAGAGAATATGGTTTATAATTAGTTCCTTGATGTAGGAATGACTCATAATTGGTTTAGGTTTAACTTATAGCGCCTTAGGCGAAGACAGAACCAAGAAAGGGTCTAAAACGCAAGTTCTAGAACCTCGTAATCATAAGTTTATAACGCTGCCCCTGAGGAATGGTGATGTTCAGATTTAATTGAGAGCATAAATAAATGATAAGTTTTGATAAGAGAGAACCCTTAGGTGCATAAAAGCTTGGTAGGAGATGATAGGTTAACTATATCACAAGTTTAAGGCCCGTAAGGGTCAGAGCATAAAATACCGTAGGACCAAATGCATAACAAACTTTTAATGTTGCTTGTGAAAGTATGAGGATGATTATGTGAATGCATGAAATTATGATGAAGGATGCATCTTTGATTGACTCATGTGGCATAAAGAAGAATTTGGAAGAAATTCGGCATGTCGCAGTTATGCCGCCGAATTTCTGACAAATTCGGGACTTAGAAAGTTTTTGAAAAACTATGAAATTTTTATGAGGTACTAAGATGAATTCTCGGATGACACCGGTTCGGCCGAGCACCTCCAGAGAACTCATGTGACATTGGTACCAAGATTAATTCTTGGGTGACACCGGTTCGGCCGAGCACCCCTAAGAAATGCCCCCTAGCCCGTACTGGATAAGTCGGCATTATGTTTATGATTATGTTACGCTTATCGAGATGATAAGTAAGAACTAGTGACGACTAGTTGAGGTATGAGCTCATAACCTAGAGATGTGATACGTTCTGGGTGACACCGGTTCGGCCGAGCATCCCCAGAGCGCTTGTCTTTTAGGGTGGCCTATGAGGAAGTTATGATGGTTATGTCACAAAGAGAATTTATTTGCCACTTTATGCCACTATTATGATGTTCTTAAAGATATGATGATTGTTCATGTATTAAGTAGAGCCATGCATATATCCTTTAATATGTTTGCATCCATGACATTAAGAATCATGCTAAAATGAACGGACCTTGGCTAAATTATGTTTTAGAACTTAAAAATGGACTCAATGCATGCTCACTTATTTTGTATAACTAAACCCAAGGTTCCTGAGGACGTAGATGATGACACCTAGGTAGTAGAGGCCCTACTGAGATTCTTTAGCAAGATTCTTACACCCTCTGTCTCTTTATTTCTGTCACTCTTTATTTCTGTCACGTCTTCAGATGGCGACGTTCGTGGTTTTTGTGGACACCCCGACGTGGGAGGTGCACTATGACCCGGCTCACAGGTCATACCATTTTGAGGGGCAGTGCACGGTGTGAGTTTTCATGTTCGTAGGACGTCCCTTCGCCCACCCCGTGCACACCCATCGCTTTTCCCCGACAGCACCCTATGGCGACGACGAGCAGGTTTTTGAGCGCGCGTGTACGCATAACGAGAGAGTGCTCCGCATGCACACCGCCGCCTCAGCCATGCTAGACTATCCCGATTACGTGCCCCGGACCTACTTCTCGGAGACCGACCCGTCCGAGGACCCGCCTACCCATCCGTATAGCGAGAGCTCCACCCCCTCTCCACCACTGATGAGGGAGGGCAATGAGGATATCGTGACTCAGCCACGGCTTGCACGACGACCGGAGATGCGGCCACACCACGGGGGTCACTCTCGATCCCCGTTCCGCCTCTTTACGCCTGAGGAGCTTGCCCAGTTTCCTGAATATATGCCTTGCTCATGAGATGGACGTCAGTAGGAGGTGACGTACGACCGATGGAGTACTCGGGTAGAGCACACACCACTTAGATAGGGATGAACCTTTTTTTGTTTTAAAGGTCATCTCGTTAGTTGCACTTGGGTAAGGGAGTTGCCTTTATAGTTTCCATTGCACTTTCTCTTGTAATTCCTTTTTAGTTGTATTGCTCATGATGTACCAAACTAAGCCCCACTTTATACAAGTGGGCATTTCATATATTATATAAATATGCAGTTCAGTGTTATCATGATGTGCCTTTATTTGTTTATGTCATGTTGCGATGCGATGCTTACTTTATTACCTTTCGTGCATTATTAATTAACGTGTCACGCGGCTCTCACTTTGCTTTTATGTTTCAAAAAAATTTACCAATATTTCCGCTAAGTATTTTAAAGTAATAAGGAAGCTATGACGTAACAGACTAATGATTAACCTAATTATGTTCTAGAGTATTGGGTTAAAAATTAGGATGTTACAACTTTTTGAGTGTTTTCATCCGTATTTGCAACTTCAGATTCTAAGGCTATAGGTTTTATATTTAAAATCTTATTTTCTTCTTTCACAACTTCCTTCTCCAGCCTTAGATTCTCATAAAGTATTACTTTATTGATGTCTCTTTTTGTAATTGATGTCTCTTCTTTTCTTTGCTTTTCCTTTCCAGAGTTTGGACATTTTTCTAACTAGCATGGAGAGCTCACTTCCACCTTCACCATTTGTCTCGTCATTTGTCTCATCCTCTTCATTAGAGGTTTCAATAACTTTCATTGCTTTGGCTTTGTTGTTTTCTTGATGAGATGATTTGAAAGCCATGGATTTGTTTTTTTTTTTTTGCTAGATTCTCCATGCATCTTAGAGAGCACTACTTCATGGGTTTTAGAGAGCCGATAAGTGCATCCAAACCAAGAGTTTGAAGGTCTTTTGCTTCAATAATGACTGTGACTTTGGGCAGCCATTTTACAAGAAGACTTCTCAAGATCTTTCTAACCATTTTTGAGTTAGAATATATTTTACCAAGACCTTTAAGTTGGTTTGCAATATGCATAAGCCTAGCAGTCATTTCATCAATATTTTCCTAATCAGTCATTTTGAACAGTTCGTATTAATGAACCAGCATGCTGATATTTGTTTCCTTCACTTGATCTATCCCTTCATGTAACATGTGAAGTTTATCCAATATTTCTTTAGCCATGTCACAAGCAATGAGTTTGTCATATTTAGCCTTGCTTAGTGCACACGTAAGAAGGTATTTGGCTTTTGAGTTCAGTTGAACTCTGGTTTTCTGCAGATTTGTCTATCTACTTCTCAGGATATCTCTAGATACTGAAAGTACATCATCAGTTCCTGGAGCTTCCTCCCATGTTGATTGAAGAGGAAATTCCTAAGCCTTTCACACCCAAGCCTATTTCCATGGAACCATTTGATGCTTTCCAAATTCCATTTACAACCTTACACTCTTGTACAATTCAATTCTTTGTGATGCTAAGCTTCTAGAAGAAATGACACAAAGTTTAGCGATATGAACTGAATGTTGGGATTTTTTGTGAAAAATTTTGAAATTGAAAACTTAGGGTTAAAAATTGGGGAAGTACATTTCAGTTTGAAATCTAGAGATTTTTATTTTAAATTTAAATTTTAAAATTTTTTTATAATTTTTCTAGTAATTTATTTAATTTTATTGTTAACTCTTTTTGGACTTATTTTAAAATTTATAATGAAAAAGGATAGAATAACAAAGTAAGAAGTTAAGACATATCAGCACGTTAGCCTTATTTTTATTATATGGCATGTTATTGCATGCTACCAGTGGTACATATAAGAAGCATATTGGTACTCTTTAAATTAAGCGAGTGCCAAAGCAACCACTTATCTTTTATAATTTAATTGTACAAGTATTGCTACAAAACAAAATATTGAAGTGGCAGTTTTAGGATGAAGAAAATTAGGAAGAGTTAAGGATTGAAGTTTTAAATTACCCTAAGATGCTTACTATTTCCTTTCCTAAAACAACAAAGGCCTAAGGAAAAATTATCTCCCTATCCACTAACAAACAAATAACTCCTCTCCTCTACCATAATCCCACGTGACCATTCACACCCTACTCCTTAGCATGATTCACAAACCTCACCTAATTCATTAAGCTTGAGGCCCATAAGATGCATTAGTTGAGTCAACTAGTATATTCTTACTCAAACTACCTCCAAATTTCTCTTATACACTTTTAAGTGGATGTCCACTGATACATCCACTTTATTATTAATTGCATGTGATTAATAGATAGGGTGAGTGGAAACCACCATATCACATCTAATGATAATAAAATAAATATCCTATTAGAACACCCAATTATTCAAGTGTTAAAATAACACTATTAAATGACTGTTGTCAACAAGAAACCAAATATGAGAATTGTAGATGAAGAAAAAAAGATTGTTTATCATGCAGTTCAAGTTGCGGACGAGGTTTTGTATTTGACTAAATAATATGCAAAATTGATGAGCATAACTTTTAAAAGGAATAAAATATTTCCTGGTGATATAGTCTTGCTTGCCTCTTTTTGGTAATAATAACAGGAATCATGTAGGCTAATAATATATCCCAAACCCAAACCCAAACCAATTAAATTCTGTTATCGGCACTCTTGTCATTCAAAACAACACCCACAACCCATTCTATCCCTATCTCCTGATTTTGCTCCACATGACCACCATTCGCTTTGTTGCTTAAGATAATCAAACACCCTGCACAGTTCCACTGGTACCGGAATAGCACTAGAGCACATGAAGCATCGAACATGGCCCTGCAACTCCTCTTCCTCTCCCTTCTATCACCCCTGCCCTTCTAAATCCTCCATAAAATACACTATATCCATCGCCATTGTTATCTCCCCTGCCATCACCAGCAGGATCTTCCTCCTCCTTTGGCAACTGAGGGTGTGACTTGTCAAAATCCGGTACAACATGCTGGCCAAGATCACAGCGTTGTGGGCATGCTGGTTGTGGTGGGTGGTGCTGTGGCCCCTAAGGGAGTCAATGCTGCTGTTGCAGGGTAAACAGTTCAAGCACGGCATCCCAATGGTCCAGCTGAATGCTGGGAAGGTTCTCCAGTCATTTGAGAGGGCAGTAGCATCATGTGGACCTGCCTAGAGTATGACTAATACCAGGCTCGTGTACCGAGAGGTGCAAGATGAGGGACCTGCGTTTGTTCCTGAAATTGCTTATGCCACTTCTTTGTAGAACAAATCCTCGAACCAACCAATATCTTGTAAATGTATTGGATGATAACTAAGTAATAGACCTACAAATTGGAGTGTGTTTATGCATATATATAGAGCAATGTGTCACCGCTATGCAACATGTATGATAGCATGTAGAAGAGATAAAGTGAATGTGAGTGTTGACAGAATATGAAAGGTTAATAGTAGTAGTGTGATCATTTGATTTTAAATTTACAAATCTATTCTAGCTGAGTGTATTGTAAGATACAAAATATAAATAAAGAGAAAAAGTAGGAAACATAAATATAACTAGATTACAGTTGAAGTGGCTCAGCCTATTTATATGATGGTACAAATAATACTATTTTTTCCTTCTCTTATGAAGTGTCCCATTGGAATTCATTGAAGAGTGAAAAGTAAAGATTCTATCAAGTTATCTGAATTTGTACATGTGGCTGAATACTACTCTTCAGGGTTAACAAAACTATCAGATTGAGCTATTTGAGCAACTAACTATGACAGGAGTACAAACCCCTAAAGTACATATCAATCGGTCTGGCTGTTAATCAGTTTTGCAATTACTCAATTTTGTAAACTAGATATATAATTTCCCTAAATTCTTTGTTTCCAAATTTCCATATAACAACCACAATAATGTTAGATAAGAGAACAAAAGAAGGAAGCAATCAAGAGATATAACACTCTAATATTTAACCTAACACACCTAGGAAGTATTTAAGTTAATTATTAGTCATTACTCTTTTGTTCCAGTTCTTAATTCTAATTTTTAGACAATACTTAACGAAAATATGGGTAAAATTTTTTTTTGAAACAAGAGATGAAAACGTGAGCCGCGCATAAGATAAACACTATATAAACACTATATCGTTTGATCCGTGAATAACAATAAGGAACCATTCATATTATGAAATAAAATCACAAGATCATAACATAACAGCCATCATATCATATATATATATATATATATATAATAAAGGCTCTGCCATACACCAAGCTAAATAGTAGCATTAATACAGTCATCCAAGCAAATACAACAAAGAAAACATAAAATACATCAACCAAAAGACCTCGCCTACTCAAGTGCGTCTAAAGTAGATAACCTCTAAAACAAAAGAAGGCTATCCTATGCAAGATATATGTACCAGCACTACCACGTCTATAGTCCACCCTCTACTGCTGCTTGTCCCAAGGGGGAAGAACATAACTAACCCACTGAGCTAGTTTGGCCGGAGTGGCCAAACAGTAAGAGGGTCAGGCATGTACTCCGCAGTGGGGTATCATCCTCACTTGACCTCCACAAATTAGCTGCATCACTATAGCCTCGCTACCACTACCGATCTCCATGGGCACAGTGGGCGAAGAACTGATGGATGAGACCTTTGTGGCTGAGTCCTCAGAGTCGGGGGAGAGCGGGGAACATACTCCAGGAAATCTCGTACGGCTGAGGTAGCAGTAGGGGTGCGTCGAGTCTGTTCTCCACAGGGGCATGCATGCTCAAAGAGCAACTCGTTGGCAAAAGGAGTAGTAGGAGTGAAACGAAAATTGGTGATGTAACACCCTAATATTCGACCCAATACTACTAGTACGTACTTAGGCCAAATATTAGTCATTACCTACTGCCATGGTTCTTTCTTTTACTTGGAAAAATAACTTAACGAAAATACGAGCCAATTTTTTTCGAAACATTACTTAAAATACAAGCCGCGCATACCTTACCGGGTCGGTATCATAAAATGCAGAAACATAAACATAGAAGTGGCTCCTAATCATAACATCATAACAACTGGAATACCTCATATATAATATGCCTACCCTACGGGGCAGGACTTTTTAAGTACATGATAAACAGGAATACAACGGAAATGCAGAACACATAGAAAAGAACTAGAATGAAATATCCCCACCCACGTGCATCCTAAGGTGGATAACCTCAACACAAAAGAGGTTTCATCCATACTACGTGTCGTGCGTTCACTAAGGGCTACCCCCCAATCTCCACAGCAGAATCACGGGTACAGAGGAACGTAGCCAATCCACGGGCGGAGCTCGGCAGGTGCAGGCATACCCTGTGACCGAGCATGTCGTCCACGTCGGGGTCGTGGTCCAGGCACCGAAGCCCTCCGACGCTGAGTGACCGTCTCCTCGTTGCCCATCGGTCGCAGAGGCGGAGTGGGGGCAGAGCCCTCATGGTCCATGGGGAAGTCCTCCACAGGGTCCTCTTCCGAGTGCTGAGATAGTGGCACATACTCCGGTATGTCAGCTGAACCGGCAGAGTGGGTCCGTAGGTTCCTCTCATGTCGTGGCCGTGCATGCTCAAAGATCGTGGGGTCACCATAGGGGGATGTTGGGGAGAAGCGATAACTATACACGGGGTGTGCGAATGGCCGTCCCATAAACATGAAGATGTGTACAGTACATCGGCCCTCAAAATGGAATGACCCATGCTCCGGGTCATGGTGGACCTCCCACCGGGGTGTGTCAACGAACAAAGACGATCGCCGCCATCTCGCTCAAGACGTAATGGAAAGAAAGAGATAGTGGGAGTGAGATTCTTACTAAGAAACTCAAGAGGGCTCTCCTCCTATCCTAGGTGTCATCATTTACGCCTCCTGTATCTCGGGTTATGTATAAAACCGTGGACATATATTGGTTCAATTATGAGTTTTCTAAAGTCTCCATTTCCGAGATCCGTTCCTTTTAACATGTCACTTGTATTTACATAAATCATGGGAAGTAAATCGTGGGACTTCAATCATATAATTCGGATAGAAACCATATAACTTGGATCATAGAACGTAAATCATATAACTTGATTCATAGAACATAAAGCATATATAACTTGGATCATAGAACATAAATCATATATCATGGTTTCCTATGTCATGGGTCATAGCACATAAATTCACATAATCATGGTGCATAGAAGCATAATTCATGGAACATGATACATATCTTGGTTACTTGAGATGACATTAAAACATCATCATTATTTTCCTGGGGCCACCCTAACTGATCTCCCTGTGGAGAAAAATTCTAAGTTATGAGCTCATACCACGCTAGTCGTCACTAGCACATGGACTTATCCCTTTTGATAAGTTAAAGGTCCCGACCTAAAGTACGGGTCTAGAGGGCTAGAATCACCTTATCCCCACCCTTAACCTGGTGGTTCAAGGATCATCTTCTCATAGTTTAAGTCACCTTAAGTCTTAGCATGTTAATGCAAGATGCCACATAATTCATGTATGTCAAACATAATTACATCATAGGCATCTTTAAAGTTTTTAAAGAACAATAACATGCAAACATAAAACTATCATTGAAGAATAATAGTTCACATGGTACCATCATACTTGACTCATGGAGTAAAAATCATCATAAAGTAAGCAAGAGCAATAAGCCTCTTAACTTGATCATGCTTGAAATCTAACATAAGATCATATATTCATGTTAGGCTAAAGCATAAACTCATGTCATAAAAATTCCCAGATTCAAGCAAAGTAAGGTCATAGCTTCAAGTCATCGAATCAGAAAGGCATTCTGTTTGTGAACTTGGGTTCTGGTAATCGATTACATAAGTATCGTAATCGATTACACAACTTCGAGATTTCAAAACATGGAAGATAGGGGGTTCTGGTAATCGATTACATGGAACTTGTAATCGATTACTTTGTTTAAAAACACCTTGCTGGGCCCCTAGAACATCTGGGTAGTCGATTACATGATTCGCAATCGACACTAGAGTTCAGACGTGTAATCGATTACACTATATAGTAATCGATTACTTTGGGAAAAAGTTCATGTTTGAGCTCATCCGAGCTTTCTGGTAATCGATTACATGGAACTTGTAATCAATTACTTTGTTTTAAAAAAAAACTTTGTTGGGCCCCGAGAACATCTGGGTAGTCGATTACATGATTCTGAATCGACATTAGAGTCCAGAATGTGTAATCGATTACACTATATAGTAATCGATTACTTTGGGCAAAAGTTCATGTTTGAGCTCATCCGAGCTCTCTGGTAATCAATTACATAGGCTGTGTAATCGACACAAAGATCTTAAAAACACGAAAAATCAGGTCTGAACATATCCGAGTCATTCCTTTGAAATGCTTATGGTGGCTGGCTCTTGGAACAATTTTGAATTTCAAAAACATCTTAGCAATTATTTTAACTTGTCAAAATCCTCATAAATATAAGAACATACTCAAAATGCTTTTTGAGTACAACCTATGTTTCAAAAAGACTTAAAACATGAGCTATAGGCTCTTGTGACTAATGAAAACTCATCTTGGAGCCATCATCATCACATGGCCAAAATGTACATTCCAAGAATGTTTCCATGGTTTACCTCTTCCCAAGATGAAATGGGCAAGTCTTTGAGCTCTAGTATCTTAGGTGATGACATAAAATAAACGTGCTATGCATTTCATTTTAGAGTCCTTTAGAAAGTAAAGTGATAGCTCAAAGTAAATATGAGGTGCATATCCATTTTCATTCTTTGAGTTTAGTGAGGACTTGAAATATAAAATGAGATGCAAAGCTTGGAATTTAAACGTGCATAATGCAAGTTCATTTTTTATCTTGGGATTTAGTGATGGCATAGAAAATAAACGTGCCATGCAAAGCATAAACATAAACGTGAATGCAAGTTACTTTTATATCTTGTCTAGAGCTCTTACAAGGCTTTTAAGAAGGAACATAGTCCCAACCCAAAACTTATCTTCACAAGAAAAGGAAAAAACCATTGGTACCAAGGCATCAAGAGAAAACATGACTTCAAGAATCATGAAAGTGGTCAAATCTTAACAAAAGAAAGGAACCATTTTTAAATCTCTAGGGACCAAGATCTTAATGATCCAAGCATCAACATCCTAAGTCCTCATCATTGAGTACATAGCTTCCTTCAAAACAAATATTGAAACGAAGTTCATGATAAAGAAGAAAGCAAAAGCAAAACCAAAACCATGCTTGGGTTAGGGTCAAAGTTTCAAGCTTTAGAGTTTGTTCATGTGACAAGCATCAACATGAAGCTCTCATCATCAAGCTTACATTTTTCCCATGTAAAAAGGCTCCATGGCCGAAAACATGAGGAGAAAAAGGAAGAAGATCCAAAATGTTCAAGAGAAACATAAACTCTTTTAACTAAACTTGTAAAGAATGAAACTTTCTTTAAGAAAACTCAAGCTTTAGAGGTCTCATGAGAGATGGACTCATGGTCACATCTAGAGAACACTCATCATCAAGCCATCATATTCAAGGCCTTGAGGCCGAAAGCTAAGGGGGAAGAAAAGGAAGAAACCAAAAAGAAAGCAACATAGAGGTTCAACCATTCATCAACTTCCAATCAAGATTCAAGCATAAGAATCAAAGACATGTTTTGAAAGAGTTCCCTACCTTGTGTCTTGAAAATGAAGGAGAGAACTTGAGCTTAGGAACTCTTTGAGAGTTTGAGAGAAAAGTGAGAAAGCTTGAGAGAAGGAAATGAGAGAGTTTGAGACTTTGGAGAAGGATGCAAAAGTGATGGAGTTGTGGAGTGTGGTGTATTTATAGGCAAATAAAGGAGTGAAGGGGGAGTTGGTTGAAGCTTCTTGAAGAAGGAAGAGAGAAATATCTTCTTGTGTGGTCATTCTTGGTGTGATTGAAACCATGGGTAGGCATAGGTCATAGGGTAGCTTGAAAGACAACTTGATTGACTACATAAAATAAAATTCTTTTGAATTCTTGGGGGAAGTGGCTGAAAATTATAGGGCCAAGGGAGAGAAAGTTTCATGGCCACAAGATAAAATATCTATATGTGTTGTCATTCAAAGGTATGGAAGAAAGTATGGAAGGTATGATTGATTATGAAGCTTGATTGAAAGCTTTGAGTGACAACATAAACAATTTATTCTTTTTGTATTTTGAAAGACATATATTTTTCAAATGTGATCATGATTATTTGAGAGTGACAACTTTCTTCGAAAAGAGAGTGTCATTGGGAAAGGGAGTGTGAATAGTGAAAATACTATTCATAGTTATTTTTTCTTTTAAAAGAAAGAAAAGAATTTAGAAAAGAGTTCTAAATTTCCTTAAACAATTTTAGGTTCCAATTAGTTTTAAATAATGATTTTGGCTCTAGATTAATTATGGAAATTAATTAACCTTCAATTAGAGCCTCAAATCGCCTAGGTTCTGAGTTAGATAATCTATTAAGCCCAACATGCACTAAGCAGGGACAAAATCGTAATTTTACTCAAAAACTGCCCGGGATCACCGGGACTTAACCAAACCTTAAACAATCACAGTTCATGCCTTAAAATCATGGTTTTAAACCTCGGGACCAAGTCCGGGTCAAAACGGAATTTTAAAACTGCCTGAAATCTATCACAGGGGTATTCTGGTCACTTATGCGCAGAAATCTCAGAAATGAGGTTTTTCTGCTCCGTTGGACATTCACAATCATACAATCCCCTTCATATAACATATGAACCCTATGAGGATGGCCAAAGCCGGCCGTCCTCGTGTTTTGGGTAAAAATGACCTTAGGGGCATTTTGGTCATTTAAAAGTTTAGAGAAAAAAAAACGGGGCGTTACAGGTGACGGGATGAGCAAATGGGTGATTCAGAAACACGAACATACGGACTGAACAACGGCCTACGAAGTGGTATGACTGGTGTGTGGCATCAAAATGTAGCTCCCAAGTCGGCGCATCAATGTAGATCATGAATGTCGCCATCGTCCTTTGAAGACTCGATGGAAAGAAAAGATAGAGGGAGTGATAAACTTGATAAAGAATCTCTGTAGGGCATCGTCCTATCCTAGTGTCATCATTTACATCCTCAGGAACCTCAGGTTTCATTATGAAATAGTGAGCATGCATAAGGTTCAGTTATTAAATTCTAAAATACCTTTTACCAAGGCCCATTCATTTTTAATATGCGTCTTGGATGTCATGAATGCATCATACCTCATCATGAAATGCATGTCAATGCAAGCCGGATCTGCCATCACCACACAGCCCTCCACCGATCTACCTCTCTTCCCCCACCGTGAAACTAGCCACCTCTTTCATCCTCGAGCCACCACTGAACCACCCTTACCGTGGCACTCACCCCAAGCTTTGATCCGCCAACAGCCGTTACTAGTCGCTGCCAGACCTCTCTGAAACCTTTGAGAATAGCCGCGGAACCACCACCAAGATACCGATCTCCTAAACGTCACCATGCTTGGCCGTGACCTCCTTCTTCACCGTGAATCTCCTTAAGTCATCATCATCGCCCGACTTCCTCTTCCACTAAAGCGTTGGAGCCCCCTTCTCGAACCACTGCCGTGCAAGCCGCGGTGGAGTCTCCGTTCCTGGATCTACCTTTGCGACTGTGAACCACCCAGCCAACGCGATCCTCTCTCCAACCGTGTGTAACATCCCAATTTTTAACCCAATACTCTAGAACATATTTAGGTTAATCATTAGTCTATTACTCTTTCAGTCCCATTCCTTACAACCTTTCATTAAAATACTTAGCGGAAAATATGAATAAATTTTTCTTTCTGAAACTTGGAAGCAAAACGTGAGCCGCGCACTAACTTAACGTTCGTCATAACCATCACGTGCAAGAAAAGTAACCACACTATTCATAATCATGAAACATAGTATTATACATATCAATCATAATGTCATCATATCTTCACAGATACATAGATTACTAACATTATTGTACCATCATTTACATCAAAACATGCCCATATATGTGAAGTGATCCTTATCCACCTATGAGGTTGGATAAGTGTCAACCCAAAAGCTAAGCTATCTATGCTCCCACTGCGACCCTCTGCTCCGTCTGCTAGTGTGACCCTTAAGCGCGAGCCTCAAAAGAAGTCACGAACCTCGTTGTAATTCTCGTCTAGAGACGACACGGAAAAAAAGGAAGGGATGAGAAACTCATTCGAGATTCTCAGTAGGGATTCCCGACTCTAACACTAGTGTCATCATCATCGTCCCCAGCCACCTCGGTTTTAATTATGAAAAAGGTGTACATGCATAAGGATTGGTTTTAGGCTTTTCAAATCTATTTATCCGAAGTGGGTGTCTTTTAGTATGTGTCTTAATGACATGAATGCAACAGATATTTGATGAATGCATGACAATACCATATGCACATTAACACGAAAGTCGTAATACTTGGGCACATCATAAGGAAACAAGAATCATATATGTGGCATAAAGAGGCATAGCAATTTTCATGTGATATCTTTCTTATAAGTACAACTCTTAAGTTCTTTTTCTTAAAGACCACCCTCTTAACATATCCACCAAAAGTCCAACCGATTCACCGGCTGGTCGATAATGTGGTCACCAAACTACATCTCACCTATCGCCTAGGAATGAGCTTAATCCTAACTAGTCGTCACTAGATTTAATATGGGCTATTAGAGGGGGTATCCATGACTTTCTTGGATCACCTATCTTAGGATCATTTCCTTCTTTGAAATGCTCTACTGGTATCTAGTACACAGTGAATTGTCCGCTTTGGCAAGCTCAATGTCAATACCCTCACGGATTTGTTTCCTCCCCACCGTAGCGGGAGGAATGCGTCTCAGTGTTATGTCACATCTGTTCTGGGGGTGCTAGGCCGAACCGGTGTCACCCAGAACCTATCCTGGGGGTGCTCGGCCGAACCGGTGTCACCCAGGAGTTTTCGCAAGCTTCTTCTCAAGTACTCAAGTTTGATGGGAAATTCGACAGCGTAACGGCATACACCGGATTTCCATCAAACTTGCTTTATGCCACCAAACATATAGAGCATGCATAGCCATCCAATACCAACATAAGGCATCATAATCATCGTATGCATCATAAGCATTATAATATCATAATTTTGCATAACGCATCATGGCGTAAGCATCAACACATCAACACTATATACTCTCATAAGAGACCACATGCTCAAGTTGTTCTCATAATAAAACATGCACTTGCATGAAACATTAAAGCTCATTATACTCTCAATTAAATCTGAACATCACCATTCCTTAGGGGCAGCGTTATAAACTTATGATTACGGGGTTCTAGAACTTGCGTTTTAGACCCTTTCTTAGTTCTATCTTCGCCTAAGGCGCTATAAGTTAAACCTAAACCAATTATGAGTCATTCCTATATCAAAGAACTAATTATAAACCATGTTATCTACATTATAAGGTTGCTGGACAGATTCTAAGAATTAAATGTTCTAAGAGTTCTAGAATTGCGGTTTTACGGTTTTCTAGTTACTAGTTTCTCTATAGGTGCCAAAATTCATTCATACTTCAAATGTAACCAAATTTTTCAAGATTAATCAATCCTAATCTGATTTTATTCCCATTAAAACAGTTTGGGCAGTGTCCATAAATAAATGGGTTAAAACTATGCTAAATCTTGACTTTACGGTTTTTCTAGAAAACTAGTTTCTCCCTATCATGCATAGAATCGTTTCTACATCATCATGTGATATTTTCGCACATTCAAACACATCAAAACATCATCATACAGCCACAAGCTCATCATGACAGTACCGAAAACATCTAACTTCAATAAGAGAACTAAATTGGCATCTCTAGGTACATAAGTTAACTAGTTTCTCTTGGAATCAATTTAGAATCTCTAAAACTCGTTGCAAATCATTTTAATTCATTAGGAGGCTAAGAGAAGCCTTAGGTCAGTGACCAAAATATATTTCATCTTCAAAGAGGGAATAAAATTATAACTCATGATAACATAACCTTATAAGGATTTGTAAGGCGTCAGGTAGAACTTAGAACATAGATTATCGGCCCTTGTAGCTAGATGAAAACTCATTGCAAGTCCATCATCACTACTTGGCCGAAACATGCATTCAAAGAATGCATTCACATTAAACTTTAACTTGAAATGAAATGGGCAAGTCTCTGAGCTCTAGGTTCTTAAGTTATGACATAAAATAAACGTGCTCATGCTTTTCATTTTTAGTCTTGCTCACAAAACAAAGTGATGACTTAGATTAAATATGCAAGGCATAAACTTAAACGTGCAAGCTCGAAAGTAAATATGCAAGGTTCAATTTTTTATTTTAGTGCTCTTGGCCCAACAACAATCGACTTTATGGCCGAAATAGAAAGGCATTCGAGAAATTAATTAGGTGGTAATGCAAGTTCAATTCTTTATTTTAGTGCTCTTGGCCCAACAACAATTGACTTTAAGGCCGAAATAGAAAGGCTTTGAGAATTAAATTAAGTGATAGTGCAAACCTCATTTTAAGTCTTTATGTTCTTTAGTGATGAAAGGTAAATATGCTAGATAAGAATGTAAATATGAGATGCACTCCATTCTTTAGCCTTTAACTTTAAATGATGGCTTGGAAATTAAATATGAGTGCAAAGCTCAAATTAAACATGCAATGCATAAGCTTGAATTTAAATATGAATGCTAGTTCATTTTATGTCTTATTAGAGCTCATACAATACTTTAAAGGAATCTCAAACCTCAACCCAAACTTATCATGACAAGACAAAGTAAAAACAAGAGTGAATCTCAAGGGTTCTTTAAAACACAAGGTTTCTTTGCTTGGAATGTAAACATAAATAACATTTTTATTAAAACTCAAGCTCTAGAGGCCTCATTGTGATGAACACATAGTCATCATCTAGAAGCTCCCATCATCAAGCCATTGTGAACTCCCTTGGCCAATATGGCCGAAAATATGAAGGAAGAAAAGGAAAAGGAACCGAAAACCTTTTAGAAGAAAAAGAAACATTTGAAACTCTAGAGACCATGATCTTGATGATGCATTAACACCAACATCATGAGTCCTCATCATGGAGTTCATGTGACCATTTTAAAATATCATCAAGGTGAGAGGTTTCAAAGTTTCAAGAAGAAAGAACAAAGAAAACATCTTTAACTTAAGAACAAAGATCAAGTTTTAGAGATTATCCAAGTGATGAACATTATCATCATGGAACCTCATCATCAAGCTCTCATTCCTTTGATTCCCAAGGGCTCATGGCCGAAACAAGGAGGAGAAGAAAAAGAAAGGAAGTTCTTGAAAGGATTCAAGAGAAACTAAGAACACATAAAGGAATTAAGAACTTTAAATGAAAGAACTCTTGAAAGAAAATCCCTACTTGGTGTGATGATCTTGAAGATGGAAGAAGAAGATGAAGAAGATGAAGAACTTGAAGAACTTTGAAGAGCTTGAAGAACACTAGAACTTTGAGAGAAAAAGAAAAGCTTTGGAGAGAACTAAACTTTGCAAATGATCTAAAAGTGGTGCAAGCTCCTCAAGGCATTCTATTTATAGAGAAATGAAGCAAATGGAAGGTGCATGGAGGGGGAGGGTGTTCGGCCATCAGATTGGAGGGAACCCATAAGTTCCATGAGGTGAGATAATGTGGTCTTGAAGCATGGTAACGTATGGTTCAAAGTATGGTAAGGTATGGTTCAAGGTATGGCCTCAAGCATGGTTCTTTGAGTGAGAAACAATTCAACATGTGTGGTAATTGAGAGGGAGAGGGCCGAAATGCATCAGCCATGGGAGGAGGGTTCCTTGCATTTTAATTGTGGTTTAGAGTTGTGTTTAGGTGTATCTTTGATTAGGATTAAGATTAGGACTTTGTAAGAAAGTGTTTAGGGGAGAAAATGGGTAATTAAGGTTGTCAAGACATAATTAAAGAGTGTTCTTGCATCATTAGTGAGTTATAAATTCATTTTAGTGTATAAACAATTCTAGACACAATTCCTTGATTTAAGGAATTGGAGAGAGAAAACATTATTCAAGATTCCAAGAGTGAAATCTTGAGTTTTAGAAAAGAGATTTAAATCTAATCTAAGCAATCTTAGGTTCTAATTAATTTTAATAATTTTTTTTTACTCTAGATTAATTATGGAAATTAATTAATCTTCGTTTAGAGCCTAATATTGCTTAGGTTTGCTTAATTACATCATTAAGCTCAAAAACACTATTCTAAGGGCAAAATCGTAATTTTGCACTAAAACTGCCCGGGTCTACCGGGACTCAAACAGATGTTTTGAAATATGTAATAACATGGTTTTAAACCTCTGGGGAAAGTTTCGGGCTCAAACGGCACCTTTACCCGCGTAAAACGCTATAGGGGTATTTTGGTCATTTTGACCCAAAACTGCGGAAAATAAGACTTTCGCCTCCGGAACCACTCAAAGGTCATTCAATCTCCTTCAAACATTGAGTTGGCCCTTCGAGGACTGCCGATTCAGCCATCCTCGAATTCCGGGCCGAAAATGACCTCAGGGGACAGAAAAATCGGGGCGTTACACCGTGACTCCTCCCCCTCCGCCGAGTCCTGCCGCGGCAACCCCTTTGTCCCCTCACTCTCTACCCCTCCTCTTCTCAACCGCCTTAATTTCTTCCTTTCTCACCATGTTTGTGTTGTATGTGCTGGAGAGAAAGAGGTTTGTTTTGTGTTGTGTGTGTTCGTGCTGGAGAACCGTGAAGTGAGTTAGTGAAAGGTGAGTCAGTGAAAACGTGACAGTGAGGTAGTGTTAGTGAGAGAGTGCTTATTATTCGTAAGAGTGAGAGAGTGTTTAAGCCTTGTGTGTGTGTGTGTGTGTGTGTTTTTTTTTTTTTTTAAGTTCTTTCTTGTTTTTGTTTGGGTTGATTCGATTTGGGTCTATGGGCTGGTCGGGCTTAGAGTTAGAGATCTTATTTTGTTGTTTTTTTTAATGTTTTTGATTGGGACTGAGTTTGTTTTTTTTCTTGCAAAAAAAAAATATGGGCTAATATTTTTAAAATCTTAGGTTTTGATGTGTAAAAAATACATGTGATAAAAAAAAACTAAAAATATAAAAAAATGAATTTCCTTTTGATGTGTTAAATCTTTCTTTAAATTTAAAATCCATCAACACATGTTTTATTCTCATTTAATTAAAATCCATCCAACACAATTATTTTCTACAGAATGACGTGACTTTGAGTTCCTCATTGCACCAGACGATACGTCGGCATAGCCAACAACTATCAAGTCAAAATTAATTTTTCATTAAGTTGTGTTCTCTTTTAATTTAATTTTCTTTTCTTTTATTGTATTTCTTTTTTAATTGTGACTTTTGGGGAAAAATAAATATTATTAAATTATAAATAAATTTGCATAATAAGCTCTAGGGTAACCGTATTTATACGGATGTATTAGGGGTGCAGTGGGATTAAGTTTCCACTCTTCCCTAATCATAATCAGACTCCCGAACCATTGATCTCTTTTAAAAAGACCAGTTTGCAAATTAAAAGGATTTCCAATTTTAGCCAGAATTAAAATTGGTGACGACTCCCGTTTTTTATTCAAAATTTTATTTTGAAATCGGTCATTCCTCTCGGTCGCAAGGCCTCCAGCACGCTAGACAATATGCAAGGCTCAAATATAAACATGAAATGCAAAGACTTGAAATATAAATATGAAAATGCAAGCTCATTTTTAATCTTTAAGTTTAGGTGATAGCTTGAAATATAAACATACTAGATAAGAAATATAAACATGAAATGCAAGTTCATTTCTTATCTTTAAACTTTAGGTGATACCTTGGAAATAAATATTATATGCAAGTCCAATTCTTTATTTTAGTGCTCTAGGCCCCTTAGAGTATTCACTCTAAATCAACAATCAACTTTAAGGTTGAAATAGGTAGGCTTCGAGTTTAATTATTAAGGTGATGACATAAATATAAATATGAAGTGCAAGGCTTGAAAATAAATATGAAATGCAAAGACTTCAAATATAAATATGAATGCAATCCATTTATTATTTCTTTGAATCCTAGACTCAAGACTACCATTTAACTCTTTAACAATATAACATATTCATTTCTAAAAACTTTTGAAAGTGAAACCTTCAAGCTTTATAGGTCAAGTAAATAATGGTTTTACAACTAATATCCAAGATCCTCATCATCAAGCCATGGTTTCTCCAATATATAGGCCATCAAGGCCGAAAATGAAGAAAAGGAAAAAGGAAGATAAAAAGTCAAAAAAAATGAAGAGAAAAGAGAGAACCAACATTATAACATTTCAATCCAAGAGTAATATAAAAGAAAAGAATGACAAACTTCAAACAACTCCCTGCCAAAGGTATTTTTCTTTGCAAAGAGAAAAATTTTGATCTTTGAAATGAGATGAGAAAAACAAATTTTCCTTGGTGCTTCAAAGTGATTTCGGCCAAGAAAGAAAAAGAGGAAGGAAGGTGTGTCTTGAGTTTGATCTTTGAAGTGGAGAGATCATATGTTTAAGGGAATATCTATGGTGGTTATGTGTGGTTTGTGGTTGAGAAGTGGTAGAGGGTGGTGGCTCTTGGAAGAATGATGAAGAAAAAAAAGAAGAGAACTCTTTGAGAATTAGAGATAAAGCTTGAGAATTCTTGAACTTAAGATTGTAAGAAAATGAACAAATGGCCTTGTGAGCTTGCCTTGTATTTATAGAAAATTTTCAACATTAAGAGGATGGGGAGGAGGAGTGGCCATGACACACACATGGAGGGAAAAGGAAGAAAATATCTCTTTGTAAGGTGTGGTGTAGGCATAGCTTGAGGTATGGTCAAGTATGGTTCAAGGTATGGTTTCTTTAAGTATATTTTAATTGAAATTTCAAAATATGATGGATGAAAAATGGAGGAGGGTACCATGGCCTTCTAGAAGAACTTGGAAGCCAAGTTTCATTTTTAATGTAGGTTAGGATGTGCATTAGAGGTGGATTTAATTAGGAAAAAGGTTAGGAATAGGTAGTTAGGTGTTTGGGTTGATAATCATAAAATTAGGAATCTCAAGACCATGGTTAAAGAGTGGTCATAAATATTTAGAGAAATCAAGTTCATTTAATTTGAGTCAAACTCAATTAATTTGAATTTCAAAAGCCAACACATTTCCTTAAATCATGGGATTGTACACTATTCACTTTTTGACTTGAAGACCATTTGATTCTAGAAAGGATTTAAACTTTCTCTAAGCAATCTTAAGCTCTAATCAACCTCAATTAATTATTTTGACTCAAGATTAATAATTAAAATTAATTAATCTTTAATTAGAGCCTAACATTACTTAGGTTTCATTAATCACACAATTAAGCTCATTATGCCCTTAATCAGGGGCAAAACTCCCGAGACCACCCAGGCTTATATAGATATTAAAAAACTCTTAAAAATGACATTCCAAACTTCCGGGTGAAGTCCGGACCCTATCGACAATTAATTCTACGTTAATTAACCGTAGGGGTATTTTGGTCATTTTGTACACAGGGGAAAAAAAACCGAGGCGTTACACATTTCAAGTGTAATCATAACATGCCACATCAATTCTTATAACTAGTAACCAAGTATGCAAACATAATCATCACATAAATCCTTAAGCATATTGAATCACAACATCCTATAGAATAAGCACTTCCATTATCTCTAAACCGATTAAACCTCTACATCGGATAAACCCAACTTTTGTATTTATTCTTTTATGCATCTAAGGGATTAATTATAATGACTTCCACTAATTAATAACCTCAAGAACATCATTAAACAAATCTAGACAGGTTTGAACAGAAATAGGAATGAGTACATTCGACATTCTAGAAGTTACATTCTTGACCCTTTTCTCATTACTAATTTTTCCTATGACGTTAGAATTAATTTATAAACCATTTATTGTGGATTCTAACACATACACATGATAAAACACATTTTTACCCATTAATTACATGGTAGAACAGAATTTGATATTTCAGATTTTGAAGGCTTTAGAAATCACATTTTTAATCCTTTTAGTTACTAGTCTTTGCCTAATGTGTCAAGAATAATTATCACATCAATTAATAGTAGTTCTCACCCGTTTAAACTACTACAAACAATATACATTAGATCTGGAAATGTTAAAACAAAAATCAGAATTTATTTTTCCATAGGTATGCACAATGGCAATAATAAGCATTTCTAGTAACTAGTCTTTCTTAGAATTAATTCTAAATTAAGAAATACACTTATAATTAAAGAAATACACTTATAATTAATTTTATCTTTATAGAAACATAAGTGATAACCTTAGATCAGTAGCAAAGTTGGAGAGCTTAATAAAAAGATTTTGGTTATGTTAACCTTGTTTAAACACTTTAAGAATTAATATATTTCTCAAGGAAAAGTTGTAAGACACAAAATTCAATATTTTAAGACAACAATATATTATTTATTAGGACCTTATTCCTTGAAAAATCGAATCATATTTGTAAAGGTGGATGTCCATGAACCAAAATTCCCATGTAAGTTGAAAGGGATAAGTCTTGAGCATTAGATTATTTGGGTGATGGCATAAACTTAAACGTGCAAATGCAAGCTTCATTTTAATCTTGGTATTATATGCTGATGGTAATGGAAATATAAATATGATATGCAAAACTTGAATATAAATATGAGAATGCAAGCTCATTTTTAATCTTTAAATTTAGGTGATGGCTTGAAATATAAACATGATAGACAAGAAATATAGACATGAAATGCAAGTTCATTTCTTATCTTCAAGCTTTAGGTGACAACTTGAAATGAAATATGATGTGCAAGTCTTGAATATAAATATGAAATGCAAATACTTGAGATATAAATATGAATGCATTTCCATTTATTATTTCTTTAGATTATAGGCTCAAGACTCCTATTTAGAGTAATGACTCTAAAACATCAATCAACTTTAAGGTTTGTAAGATGAATGTATGTCAATTTATTCCTTTTAAGTTTTATGCTCAAGACTCCTATCTAGAGTAACCACTCTAGAACATCAATCAACTTTAAGATTGAAAGGGGTAAGTCTTGAACTTGATATGATTAAGAGATAACATAAACATATTATTCCATTTTGCTCAAGCAAAACTCATTAAAGAAAATCAAGTGACATTTTCATTTGCTAAAAACTTTTAAGGGTGAAACCTCAAGCTTTAGAGGTCAAGCAAATGATAGTTTCACAACCAACATCCAAGATAATCATCATCAAACCATGGTTTTTAAACAACAAGGCCATCAAGGCCGAAAAGAAAGGAAAGAAAAAGGAAAACAAGAAACCAAAAATGAAGTGGAGAAGGAGAGAACCAACACTTCAACATTTCAATCTAAGGATGATACAAAAGAAGAGAATGAAATCTTTTTAAAATAACTTCCTACCAAAGATGTTTTTCTTGATGAATCAAAGAGAGCTTGATCTTGAAAAGGAATGAGAAGAAAAATTCTTCCTTAGGCCAAGATGATTTTTGGCCAAGAGGAAAAGAAAAGGAAGAAAGATTTGTCTTGAGTTTTTGGTCTAGGAAGTAGAAAGGTTATATGTTTTAGGGGAGATTGATGGTGGTTTGGAGTTGAAATGTAGTGGACGGTGGTGGCTCTTGGAAGAATAAAGAAGAAAAAGAAGATCTCTTAAAGACAAAGAAAGAAAACTAAAGTTACAAGAATGATCAAATGTTCTTGCAAGCTTCCATGAGTAAGCTATTTATAGAAAATGAAATGAGAGGATGAGGTGGAGGGAGCGGCCTCAGCAATTGGAGGGAAAAGGGAGGGGAAAAACATCTCATTCAAGTGTATCATGTCATGGCATGGTGTAGGAATGGCTAAGTATGGGTTTGGGTATGGTTTTCCTTTGAATGTGTAAGAATTAAATCAACATGTGATGGATTAAATGGAGGTGGGTAGCACCAGTTTCATTCAAGGGGTTTGGGAGGAAAATATCTCATTGTAATGTGAGCTTAGGAGTGTGTTTAGGAGTAGATTTGATTAGGCATTTGATTAGGAGTTTATAATTAAGTGTTTGGTGAGAAAGTGTGTAATTAAGACTGCACAAGATATGATTAAGGAATGCTCTTGCTCAATTAATAAGGTCAAACCTCATTTAATTAAGAATTACCATCACATCTTTGATTCTTTAATTAAGAAATTGGCTTTGATTCTTTAATTAAGAAATTGGAAAGAAAAAATACTATTCATAAAAATGTAACATAAAGTCTTGAATTAAAAAAGAGATTTTGAGTTTTCATAAGCAATCTTAGGCCCTAATTAATCTCAATTAATTATTTTAACTCTAGATTAATTAATCTTTAATTAGAGCTTTAATATTACTTAAGTTTCGCTAATCATGTAATTATGCTCGTTATGCCCTAAATTAGGGGCAAAATGATAAATTTTTACAAAAACTCCCCGGGACTACCTGGGCTTCGACAAACATTAAACATCCCTTAAAAATGACATTTCAAATTCCCGGACAAAGTCCGAATTCAGTCGAAAATTAATTCTGCGTTAATTAGCTACAGGGCCATTTTGGTAATTTATATGCAGGACCTCAAAAAATGATATTCTTCTACTCTATTAACACACATAGTCCTCATTCAATATTAAAATAGCCCTTTGAGGATGACCAGGACCGGCTATCCTCATTCCCCCGATAAAAATGACCTTAGGGATATTTTGATCATTTATACACGAAAAAAAATCGGGACATTACAAGAAACATCTCTTTTATATCCAAGACAGATCAGAATATCTTGCTCAATTAAATGTGAACTCCACATAACAGAAGTAGGCCTCATATTTACAACGTAACAAAATCTTTTATTAATTTCTACTGAGAAATGAATAAATATAATTCCAGGCATACCCACAAGTAGCTGTTTTGCAAGGAAAGAATCAGAAGGAAGCCCCAGCTTCGGAATTGCCATCAGGTAATAGCATCTGTTGAACCTATTATCCTAAAATCGGTATAGTTGCATCATTACTCTGTTCTGATAAAGCTTTGAGAATAAATAATGGTATTGACAGCTTCAAGCAAGTTGATAGCCTCAATAAAGCAAAACCTATTCAGCATTATCCAGACATGTAATGATTGAGGGTTGGATATCTTGAATGAATAACTCTTCTAACTGATATCTTTAATGCCCACTATATCTTCCTTCTGCAGGTTTTGTAAGTTTGATTGGTATTTTAATTTCATGTACTTGATCCCAAATTCACACCTTCGATGATACCTTTATTTTCAACTGTACCAAGAGCTTGTGCCCCAACATCCAGGGATATTGAAGGGATGATATTGCTCAAGTGACTATCAGAATCCTTTGTGCAAGAAATAACTCTGGGGACATCAATGACACCATTCTGATTTGCGTCACAATGCTTCAGAATCTCTGTTGTTGATGAGGAGATATCTAAGGCTGGGGGATCAACATCCATTACATAATCTTTGCAACCTCTATCCAAAATATCTTCTTTCATGTTGTCATCACACAAAGCACCATTTTCCGGAGCTGAAATCTCGTTTACTGTAGTAGTTAAAGCTGTGTCTTTGTTCTCTTGGAATTCGTGACTTGAAACAGTCTCATCAACAGTGTCCAATCCACGAGGGGAAACACAAATTGATGATGGGTCAACATCCATGTCAGCAGGTAGACTGCCCTCTCTAGCACTCTCAAATGAACTGCCATTTCTACTGCTGCAACAATCTACAACTTGATTAGAGATGTTATTACCCATTGCACATCCTGGAGTTTTGATTCGATCCTCACAGCCATCTCCATCATGGCATAAAACACCATTGGTTACGTGCCTCTCACTATCTAAGTTCTGATCTTGATTAGCTGATACTGCGTTGGATGTCTTCAGGAAGATATCAACAATGATTCTTTTCTCATTAGGATCTACAACCACAACACTTTCTTTATCTAGTAGCGTATTTAACTGCTTCTGAACAGAAACCGCCAATGACATGGCATGATCATGAATTAAAGAATCATAGGGTGGACAATGCAGCATGTTGCTTAGTGCCTGCTGATACTGAAATAAGCTGACAGATGATAGCATGGATCCTCTCTTTCGACATATACTAATAACCTTCAGGACATGCTCACAAAGATTGCCTACTTGTGACCAACTACAATTGCATATACTCAACATTGAACCAGGATTCCAGACAACATATGCTTTATCTCGATCATCCTGGTCAGTAACCTTAGCACACCCATCTTCCATTAAGACATCAGTATCTGGAATCTTCAGCGCTTTGCGCCATGACGTCAAACCACTCATCCATTCATTTTTCCAATATCGTGCAAAATCATCTTTGCCTGAGTACTCATCAAGCCAGAAATAAGAATGGACTTTTGTACCCAACTTGTCAACCAACCAATCAGTGCGCTGAAAAACACTGTTGTCTTTCTCATTGAACAATCTGATCTTCAGTTGGCTGTGGTAAAATTCCATTGCTGCACAAGTCTCCTGGCTAGCGATAGGAAGAATGTTAAGTGCATTGGTCCATGCTCCTGCATCAAATAAACAAAATTCCAATGTACATCACCTAACATCAACTTCATAAAAAAAAAATATACCCCCAAAAAGCAATATATGATCTTTTCCTTAATCTCATAGACAATAAATTAGTAGGCATTCTCAAGAAATATCCTGGAAATGTTATGCTAGAAGTATGAAAGTAACAGCAATCAGTCCAACAAAAAGGTAACAGGTCCATAAATATTACGAGGTTTTGCTGGTCCAAACAGTCAGATCACAGTAAAAGTAAAATTACGTAGTTTTAGCGACATGGCTAATAGTCAATATTCAAAACAGCATAGCTTTGATTAAAATAGTCATCATAACAACACATTAGCATCAGATGTTGATGAACTGAGTAATAATAAGAAATATTTCACCTGAACATGATGAATCCATATTATTTTAAAATAAATAAGTAACATCTTGATTAAACTACAGTTTGCCAATCCATGTGTCTTTCCAAATAAAAAATTTGTAACTCCAATAGATAATATAAGTAATTACTTCATTTAGTACACTTTTTATATTTGTATTTCAAACAAATATCAGTGTGTCCAGGTGACTAAAGTCTCAAAAATAATTTTTATACTAAACTAAAAATAAAACTTCATTAAAAATGATGTCAATTTAGGTTAATAAAAAAATAATACAAAATTTTTATTTACAATTACAGATTAAAGTAGGAATAAATCCACAAATTGGTCTCTAACGAAATCACAAAACGAATTCGTCCTTGAGAAATGAAGTCCCAAGCAAAGTCTCTAAGAATGAAAAATGTGAATCAAAATAGTCCATTTTAGGGACACTAGTTTTGGAGAAATGTTTTCCACACATTACACCCTAAAAAAGGACCAATATGAACCACATTTCTAATTCTCAACCATAGTTGTCAATAGTGGATGGCATTGAGGATATGGCGGACACCATGGCGGACTGAAAAATATTTATATACACATATATATAAAAAAAAACAAAAAAAAAATTCCAAATATAACAAATAATAAAAATAACAACATATATGAAGAACAAATATATTCTCTGAAATAAATTCACCAAATGCATCACAATATTAAGAAAAAGATGTAAAACAATCATGACCAAATGTAAATCAAAGCCTCAAATGCACAATGTCATATCATAACAAGTCATATAGTAGGGCACTAGAAGCTAGAAACAAAAAGTAGAATCCAAATCTCAAGTTCAAAATAGAAAGCAAGCCAACTCAACTCAACACTCTAACAAAAATTAAGACAAACATTAAATTCATTTAGAAAATAAAACATTTTCTAAATTCATTACGTAAGTATTAATTTTTCTTTCTTTCTCTTCTTTTTTTCGCATCGCCAATTATTTTCTTTTCCAAAAAGTATCCAATAGTTTAATTTTGCGGAAAAATTATCCTACCATTCATCTTTCTCATTTCGTCACCACATTGAATAATATTGTAATATACTCTTTTATGAGGGAACAAATAGAATGGAAATATCTCTAATGGAACTTAGCCTTATATATTAAACTTTAACAAATGATATTAAAAAAATCTAAAAATTTATTTAGTTTCTATTTTTATTTTCTATGTTCTTTTTATGTTCTCAATTTATTTTGGTTGTAAGAGTTTTGTAAAATAAATAATAAAAACAGAAATATCTTTTTTTTATTTTCTGTCCTTATTATAGACTTTATAATAAAATATTGAAAAAAAAACCAAAAAGATAAACAAAAACAGGAACTAAAAAGAACCCAGACGAGAATAATGCGAGGAGATGGAAACACTACTATATAAACATATTACAGAGATCAAACAAAGAAGTTTCTGGGGCCTTAGAGCTCATCTCTTAAGCTCATGCCCACCACGGGAAAGAAGAAGAAGAAAAAGAGAAGCAGAAGGCACAAGGCAGAAAGAAGAAGACAGAACTGAAGAAGGAAAGAAAAGCAGCAGCAGAAGGCAGAAAGAAGAAGACCGAACTGAAGAAGGAAAGAAGAGGAAGTGGCCCCAACCTGGTTGCTGCGAGATGGAGGCCGCCGCCGCCAGTCAGTTCGCTTTGCCGGAGGTCTCTGGAGGTTGCGGGAGGTCACTTTGAAGAATCGCCCTTGGAGGGGGAGGCGGACGTGTGAAACAGAGAAGGGGGCTGTGCAAATGGGCTCAATGGGGTCAGGTTTCTCTTTAAAAAACCCCAAAATCCCTAAAATAAACCCATTATTTTTTTTCCTCAAAAAAATGGCTGCTTTTCTGCCATTTCTGCCATGATGCCATGGAAATTGCAGCCGCCACGGGCCGCCACACCATTCCGCCACACCATGCAGGTCTCCATGGCAGATCCTTCAACTTCCGCCACGTCATGGCGCCACCATGGCCGCAATTTAACAACACTGTTCTCAACTACTAGTCAACTGCGTTAGGGATTTTCGTTTCACAGTAATGAATGTTTAGTGATATTTTCATGAAGGGTCAACTTGGAACTTTGCTCCTAGGGTGAGTTTGGTATTACACATGAATTCAATTCATGAAAAAATTTCCCAATTTTACTCTCATCCTAAACTTATCCTTTATAATAAAATTTTCATAAATACATGAAGAATTATTTTA
Source organism: Dalbergia cochinchinensis (assembly GCA_031216125.1). Lineage (NCBI taxonomy): Eukaryota > Viridiplantae > Streptophyta > Magnoliopsida > Fabales > Fabaceae > Dalbergia > Dalbergia cochinchinensis. The sequence goes on from CM062370.1 coordinate 29,927,055, forward strand.
TTTTGATAAACTAAGAATTTTATTAAGAGGAAGAAAAGATGAAATACAAATAGATAGGAGAACAACAAATCCTCAAAAAAAAGAACAAACCAAAAAAAAAACATATCGACGAAGCAGAGCTTTCCAATGCATCAACATATCTGAGAGGCAAATCACTCCAAAAAAATCATGCACTTGATACGAAATAGAGGCTAAAAACTAAATCTAATCCAACAAAACTTGGTTGTCAGAGAATTTGTCAATAAAGGGACAACTAACCAAATACAGCAATTAGTAGTGGAGACAATACACAGCAACAAAGATTTAGCTAACTTCCCTTCCCCAAAACTAGCAAATCTTGTTAACAAGAACCGATCTAGGGTTTGAAGACTTGAAGGTCACACCCAACACTCACCAAAAATATCAAACAATGTACCCCATAAACACATACAGAATTTTGAAATCAAAGTCTCTTGCATTTGCTTCAGGAATGAAGTACAGACTAGTTTTGAAATAAATGTTAATATTAATAGAAGACAAGCACAATGATAATTGGTCTTGGGCATAATATTTCTCAATTTCATTTAAAAAAAAAATAGCATTTCACTATCTGGATAGATACTACTAACCTATTCTAGGATACCAGGTGGCCATGAAATAGTCCATAAAATTGGATTCGTCAATGAAGTCTTCCATGAAATCTTCAAAGAGTGACATGGTCCCTTGAAGGCGGCAAATAATATCCACTATCCACCCAAGCCGTCCAGATATTTTTATTTGCATATCAGTTTCCAAACGCTTCACTATGTTTTTATGCCACAAATGACGAACCCGCCATAAACTTATCAATACTGAGCACTGAAAAACATCCCTGAGAAATATATGAAATGTAGTTGTTACTCAAGAAATTGCAACAAAATAAATTACTTGATTTGATAAAGAAAACCACAACGTTTCATAGGTCATATTTCATAAGGCCAAAGCGCAACAGATTTCTAGATCAATATTTGGACCAGACATCATCATGCTCATAGATGCAAACCATGCAAGTACCACCACATCTTGAGTCCTGACCAGGATCATGGAATCAACTATATTTTCAATCCATCTCATCTGTCCTTTAAACTGAATAATATGTTATTCAAGTTCAGTTTTTTAAAATAATTAGCCTCAAGGAAGAAAAAAAAAACAAAATAAACAAAATTAAACTTTGGTTTGAGGTAAAGCAGAACACAAGTTCCAATTGTAAATGAAATTATCCTATTTTTAACATTGCAATCTTGGCAGAGAAGAACAAGTTGGTGCTCTTGTAAATTATATTCAAGTCTGAAAGAATATTAACTTCACAGATAAATTGAACCAACCTAATTGCCAGGATATCATAAAGTGGATCATCTATTATGAAGCCAGCCAACTTCCAAGTAGGATCTTTTGTGTGAACTCGATTGTACAGAGCCCTCATCCATCGATGTGCATCCAAACTTGAAAACCTTGGTGCTATTATCCAAGCCACTGGAATGGCTTTCTTGTCAAAGTTGAACACTAGAAGACTATGAATGGGGTACTGGACGAAATAACCAATAGCTCGCTGTTAGTTTTTCTTTGAAACTAAATGAAAACAAATATTTGTCGAGTCAAACCAGGGGGGGGGGGGGGGGGGGGGGGCAACAGACCTTCAATTTATTTGTGCCAAATCTTGAATCTGAGGCAAGTAAACCTCGATTCCCAAATCTAATCATTTGTTGCAATTGCCACTCAGTTTGAATGCCCAAAGTGAATGGATCTGAATCAGAGAAATCTTCAAAAAAGAAAACATGACTTTGGTGGCTTTCAACCCACATCTTGATACTAGCAGCATCATCAGCATCTAGCTCATAAGTAGAACGACGGATTGCTCTTTCTTGTCGTCGAACATAACGATGGGTCAAAAGGTCATCACGATTACATGGACCACCTTGCCTCTCGACCGATTCATTGTGCCTCTGCATAATGCTCTCCACAGAGACTCCAACATATAGAAGAGAAAAAACCCGAAGTCGAAGATCTTCTGAGATATATGGGGCATACATTGCACGTGTTCCAGCAGCCTTTTTGTCCTGTGGACCATGGCATGGCAAACCCTTTTTATCCACATGTTTATCATCGTTATATATGATAAGGGCAACTGAAGGTTCAGCTATGAGGCATTTGACAATGAAGTGACAAGTACAACCTCTCTTAGTATTTGGCCGACCAGCATTTTTCTTCTTCGGAACATATGTAGTACGACTTGGCCGTACAATGCCCCCTTTCCTGTGGTCATCAGGACCAAAGGAACACCAATACCTACATTGAAATGGTATAAAAATCTACACTGCAATAGAAAACATGAGGCAAGAACAATAATAATGGACATTAAATGAAGACATTTACAACTTACAGAATATACTCTAGTATGCCGTCAACCTTTGGCTTGAAAGGTGTTGATGGAGGCCGTCGACGCCTTGCTTCCACATGAAATCTTGTCGGACATTCTTTATTATTAGATTCACCTCTCACAAAATCATCAACTCTAGCAAATGGGATTAGAGCAACTCTATCTAATTTGTCATGCCAGCCTTCCACTTTAGACCACACTAGGTCAGCAGAAGAAAACTCCAATGACGGAGGATTTTGAACTGGAAGAGATAGGATTGCATCCCATCTGGCCATTGTTGACGAGCCCTAGAAGAATTTTGCTTCTATAAAAGGCATAACAAAGTGATTTCACATTATTATGTAGTCCATTCTCCAAAGACATCACACAGTTAAGACATTGTCACAACGTAAGAGTACATCAACAACAATCAAAATCACAGCTGCCACAGTTATCTGAAGTCAATTGGTTAGTTAGCTGTAGAAGTCAGCTAGTTACATGATACTTACATGCGTCTTTCAAAGCTACCAACATACAAAATCCAAGTCTCAGCCCAGATATGAATTCTTAAAAATTCAATCACCACAAATGAGATAACCATACAAAACCGAGGAAAAATAGATACTCATCTAGTTTCAAGCACATTTCAAATAAAAACAAAAAAAAATTCAAAATAGCACCAATCATAGACAAAAGGTCAAATTTTTTATTAAAAAAAACAGTAATAGATAAAATATCTCAGAAAAATCAACAAAACAAATGTAATCAGATATCATTCAGAAGATGAGATGCGCAATTAAAAGAAAATCTCAGAAAAATCATATATCATTCACAAGTTGGATTCTGCAATCTAACACGACGATGAAATCACCATGGAATAGAAAAATCTGAGAAAAAGCAAAGAAGTCTTAGAGAAATCAATATAAAAAAACTGAAGAAGTACGCAAGAGATGATATTACAAGAGGAATTGAACGAGAACCTAGCAGGAGTGGGTGTAGCGGGTAGAGACAGAGCCGACAACGCAGCAGATGACGAAGGTAGGGCGGTGGAACGACAAGGGCTAAGCAGCGACGGATTGTTGAGGCACGGACAAGCAGAGACTGAGGGAGGAGGGAGGAGTGAGGTTGCGAGACGGTAAGCAGGGGGAAGAGTGGGACTGTTGGAGTGGGGCTGTGCAATTGAAGTTAAGGAGAAGGAAAGCTAGGTAAGGCTACATGGGTATTTTTTGTCTTTGTGATAAAATGAAGGGCATGCGGCAGGTTTTGGTTCTTGGCGAAGGGATTGCCCCTCAACTTGACCAAAGTTACTGCATCTTTAGGAAGTAGATGAAAAAGCTTTTTTTTTTTCCTTTAAAAAAATATACTATTTAAACATCCAAAAAATGAATGTCTATTGGGACACTCACTTAATAACCATTGGATATGAGGTGATAGATGGAGTATGTGGGATCCACCATCACATCCAATGGTTGTTAAGTGGGTGTCCTAATAGACACCCACTTTTTGGATGTTTAAATAGCATTTTTGTTTCAAAAAAGCCGTTTGAAAAAAATATGAGTAAATTACACTCACATCAGATTTGTAAAAGAAAACAACTCACATCTCTTCTACTTATCAAATCTTAAGTATTTATATTACACTCACACCCTTCATTAACAGAGCATTATTAATAAACTTAACAGAATGATATTTCTATGACATTAATTGTTCCTAATTAATATAATTACAAAAATATCCTGCAACTTAACAGAATGGGTAAAGATATTTTTATGATTTTATTAATTAAAAACAGTTAATATTATAAAAATATCATTCTGTTAAGTTTACTAACGATGCTCTATTAGTGAGAGGTGTGCATGCAATATAAATACTTAAAATTTAACAAGCAGAAGGGTGTAAGCGTAGGTTGGACAACTAGAGGGGTGTGAGTTGCATTTTCACAAATTTCATAAGAAGTGAGTGTAATTTATCCAAAAAATAATTATGCTTAGGTAATTTAGAGGTAAAAATTTTTTGTTCCATGATAACAAAGAAGCTGATTTTAGGAACACAGGTTAAGCAAAAATTTGGGCATTATTTTCTTGAAAAAGCTATTCCATTATGATTTGAAGGATGTTATACCCAACCTACCCCATCAAATGGACATTAATATTATTTAACATAATTAAACTCACACCTATTTAGTAATTTACCATAAAAAAATAATTATTTTTTAACAATCCAGAACAAAACAGATTAACTTAAAATAATTTTCCAGCTAAAGTACCCAAGTATAAATTGATTCTCAAATAAGTGATTATATAATAGAAAAGTAATTATATAGATAAGTGATTATTGAAACAAGTATAATCCTTCAGCTTTCCAAACATGCTCTTAGTCCCCTTATCTCAATATCACTGGATTTAATATTAAAATAAGTGAATGGTCTAGATCAATTAGATGCATAAATAAATTTTAATTTCAATGTTGAACAAACTAACGAATTTCCAAATCTATCTGATGCAAATAAGAAGGAAGAAGGACGCGGTCAACGTGTGAAGAAGACACCTGCTAGGCTTACGGACTACATTCGTAAATAAATAATTAAAGAGTAAGGGTAATATTGTAAATACTAAAGAGTTCGTTATAGTTTGTTAGAATTGACACTTGTATAACTACTTATAAACCAGTTGTAACAATTCATTCTTGGTGAAATAATATTTGGAAAGTATCATTCTCTCTTTCTGGAGTTTGGGTTCACTTGAAGTAACCTAACATTGGAGCTTTCATTGAGTCTTTCATGGCGGAAAATAATAGAATCGTGCATATTGAATTGGAGATTCATGACGGGAAATATCAATGGATTGCGTTTCAAGAACGCTCGAAATCACAATTAGCAGCGTTCAAGGCACATGTCAATTCTTAATTCAGTAAGATTCTTGCGGCATTAGAGAAGCAACCATGAATCATAGATTCAGCTCGAGCAGAAATATGCATCACAATGACGAGGATCATTCGCATCAGCATCCACGTTATCCTTAAATCTTTCGTCATTCAATGGCAAATACGTCGATGACTAGTTGTTTAAGATGGAAGAGTTCTTTGACATTTCGAACATTATGATGGAGAACCGGGTGAAAATTGCATCATTTCACATGGTTGGTACTGCATATTCGTGGTATAAATAGTTGATGAAGAACGACCACACAGAGGATTGGCCTGGATTTGCTGAAGTCCGATTTGGTACAAATCTATACGAGAATCCACGGGAGGCACTAAAGGAGTTACGTCAAACTGCATCAATAGCAAAGTATCAGCGCCAATTTGAGGAATTATCAAATAAGGTAACAAATCTACCGGACTCCTGGATTGTGAGTTTCTTTGTTGCTGGCTTGCAAGATTACTTGAAATGTCAATTGCGATTAGCAAAACCACAATCCTACCCCGAAGCTGTAGCATTGGCTAGGTTGCATGAACATAATCATAAGGTTTTGAAACAGTCATTGCGAGAACCATCTTTTGGTAACAGTTCTAGACCTAGATCCAATTGGATTGGGGAGGAGACTTCTAAAGTGAACCAGGATATAGTTAAACCTGCAACAAGTGGCCCAATCGTTGCTAATTCAAGCCCAATAGCCCCAGCGCCCACACAAAATAGTAAGCCTTACAAGAAACTTTCTTCAACAAAGATCCGAGAACGCCACCAACAAGGCCTATGCTATTATTGTGATGATAAGTACAGTCCTTCACACTGTAACACTCCAATTTTTCCCTGTGTATAAATGATCAAAATGCCCTTGAGGTCATTTTTACCTAGGAATCGAGGATAGCTGAACTATCCTCAAAAGGTTATTTTAATGTTTGAAGGAGATTATATGTGTTGTGCATAAAATAAGGAATGAATATCTCAGTTTTCGATTTTCCCGTGCGAAATTACCAAATACCCTTGCGGTAATTTAATGCGGGATTAATTGCCAATTGAACCTGGACATTACCCGGGAGTTTGAAAATGTTGTTTTTAAGGGATGCATAACGTCTGTAGAAGCCTGGATGGTCCTAGGGAATTTTGTGCAAAATTATTGTTTTGCCCCTAATTAAGTGCATACTGAGCTTAATCGTGTGATTAAGGGAACATGGACAATATTAGACTCTAATTAAAGATTAGTAAATTTTGATTATTAATCTTGAGTCAAAATAATTAATTGAGGTTAATTAAGGCCTAAGATTGCTTAGGAAAATCCAAAATCCCTTTCTTAATCTAAGACTTTATGTCATGTCAAGTGCAATAGTATTTTCTCTCTCCAATTCTATAAATCATAGATACCATGATGGGATGAGATTCCTAGCTAATAAAGGTGTATTTCCACTAAATGAGCAAGATTGGTCTCTAACCTTGTCTTGAATGGCCTTAATCACTTGATTAGCAGCCCAAACACTCAATTACTAATTCTTAACCAAATGCCTAATCAAATTTATCTTTAAACATAACTCCTAACACGAAAGAAAGGAAAATATCTCCCCCCAAACCCCTTGCAAAATCGACAGCCTCTTTCCCCCTATCACACCCTTACATTTGACTTTTAAACACTTACACACTCAAAGAGAAACCCATACTTCACTATTCACTTTTTTGGATTTGAGACTTGTCCAAAAATCTAGTCTTGTAATCCTCTCATTTCTCACTTCTCAAGACTTCCTTTTTCTCCTACTCCACCACAAGAACCACCATCCTCCACCACCTCTCAACCTCAAACCACCACACCACCACCATAAGCCACTCGCAAGAAACACAATCTTTTCATCTTTAAACACAAGAACCCAAGAAAACCTCTCCACCCATCTTCTTCCTTCTTGGCCGAATCCATCTTGAGCCCTAAGAGAAGATTTGCTCTTCTCATTCTTTCACAAAGATCAAGCTTTTTCCTTGTTAACAAGACGATATCTTTGGTAGGATTTTTGTTTTGAGTTTTTCTTTCTTCTTCATCTTCATTTTTGGATTAAGCTTTCCTTTTCCTCTCTTTATTCTTTTAGTTTGGTTGTTGTTGAATGGTTAAAAACCATGGCTTGATGATGAGGATCTTTGATGTTGATTGTGATACTATCATTTGTTTGACCTCTAGAGCTCAAGGTTTTATTTATTTTTTGGTTTTAAGAGAAAAATGAGAAAAGACTGTTTTATTGTTGTTCTTGAGATGTCTTTGTTTTAGCTTGATGAGTCCAAGGAAATGAGGTTCTTGAAACCATGGTATTGAGGGACTCTAAAACTCATTTCCATTTTGTGAGGTTGATTGACATTAAAGAGTTGTTTCTCTAAAAGTCTTGAGTTAGAGCTTAAAGAGATAAAATGAGATGTATTCATGTTTATATTCTAAGTTCTTGCATCTCATGTTTAAATTTCAAGGCTTGTATATCATGTTTATTTTAAGCTATTACCTTAAAACTTGAAGATAAGAAAATGAGCTTGCATTTCATGTTTAAGTTTCAAGTCTAGCATGTTTATATTTTAAGCCATCACTTAAGACTCAAAGACTTAAAATGGGCTTGCATTATCATGTTTATATTTCAAGCTTTTGCATTTCATATTTAAATTTCAAGTCCTGCACATCATGTTTATTTCAAGTTATCACTTTAACACTTGAAGATAAGAGAATGGACTTGCATTTCATATTTAAATTCCAAGTCTTGCATATCATGTTTATATTTCAAGTTATCACATAAATGCTAAAGCTCACGACTTGCCCCTTTCATCTAAAATAGAGATTTTGATCTTAAACACCTCAAGAAGTTGGAGATCTTGAAATTTTCCTTATTGAAGATGAATCTTAAGTTTTATAATGTACAAAAAGGGTTTTGAAAGATTAAAAGGACTCAAGAGAAGTAAAATGTGAGTTTGGTTTTAAAAAAAAATGTTGGAATGCTGTTAGAATGGTTTTAGAATGAATGGATAACTTGAGGGATGCTAAAACATGAGTTTTTCAACTTTTGGGGTTTCTAGTAATCGATTACCAGCATGATGTAATCGATTACTAGAGCGTCTTGAATGTCCGAAATATGAGGTTTTAGCCTTGTTAATCAATTACCATCTTCTTTAGTCGATTACCAACATGTTTTTGAAGGCCTAGAATGCATTTCCAACATTGGTAATCGATTATAGAGCCCATATAATCAATTACTAGGAGCTCAAGTTTACCTGTTTCAAAAAACCGAACTGTGTAATCGATTACCAGCTCATGTAATCGATTACCAGAACCTAAAAAGTGTAAATAAGTGTGTTTACTTAAATCCATGTATGTTTATAATGTGCTTAGTTCCTTATTGACCTGTATGCGAGACGGATGACGTTGTCCCTTTTAAGTTTGCGCGGCTCACATTTTTCATTTTAAGTTTCAAAAAAAAATTTACCCATATTTTAAGAACTAAAACAAAAGAATAATGACTAATAACTAATAATTAACTTAAATGCGTCCTAGGTGTGTTAAGTTAAATATTAGGGTATTACATTTTGGTATCAGAGTAGTTCAGTTTTCATGGAACTTGAGGATTGGATTGACTATGTTTCCTAGGCATGATGCGATATGTAACATCCCCTGCTGCTTTATAGATTGACGACCGTCCGCACAAACCAACACTGGTCTTTTCAGCGTGCTTTGTCCTCATTCACACACTTCCTGGGAAAACTTTCCAGGAGATCACCTATCCCAAAATTGCTCCAAGTCAAGCACGCTTAATTGTGGAGTTCTTTAGTGATAGGCTACCGAAAATAAGATGCATCTTGTTTGTATAAGTAATACAAATCAATTCATTTAAGCCCTCCTTACTTGTATAGTCTCATACCTACACAGTCTTAGGATCCCTCTTATTCGGGTGTGTAATTGGTTCATTCATGTACTGTTCCACTTTTGAAGTCTGCTAGGAGCCGCTCCTTGTCCGTGCCTCCTTGCACCGGTGATCACTCCTCGACTTCGCAATCCTCGAGCGTTACAATTTTCCTCCCCCATTGCATGAAGAAGCCGGCGCCATTCTCCCCCATTTTTCATCACATGGTGATTTATCTTTACACACAAATAGCCATACCTCACCATGCTTTGAGCCATGCTCCACCATGCCTTGAACCATCCCTTGGAATGACACATTGAAAGAGATATTTTTCCCTCTCTCTTCCTTACCCATGGCTGGCCACCCCCTATTCTCACCTTCTTATGTTTCATTCTTCTATAAATAGGCATCCAAGGAAGCTTGCAAGAACTTTGCTCATTCTTGCAACTCCAAACTTTACTTCTTCAATCTCAAAAAGTTCTTCTTCCTCTTCTCCTCTTTCCAAGACCAAACTCCCTTCCAACAAAGTAGCATATCCAAGGTAGGAAGTTGTATTCTTTTCTTTGTTGCTTAACTCTTCGTTTGTAAAGATACAATGTTGATTCTTTTTTCCTTCTCCACTTTCTTTTTGGTTTTTGCTCTTCCTTTTCCTTCCCTTTGTGATATAATACTGAGATGCATTTCTCCCGCTTCGGTGGGGAGAAAGTAAATCCTTGAGGGTATTGACATTGAGCTTGCCAAAGCGGACAATTCGCTGCGTACTAGATACCAGTAGAGCATTTCAAAGAAGGAAATATTCCTATGGACTGCCCAAATTGAAGGCTATGATAGGTGATCCTTACGCCCCTAGCCCATACTTGTGAAGTCGGGATTATTATGTTACGCTTATCAGAGGATAAGTAAGAACTAGTGACGACTAGTTAGGTATGAGCTCATAACCTAGAGATATTTTTAAGGTGGCCCCCATGATGCAAAGTATAAGGTTTAATGTCACATGGTTAAGAAAAGAGAAAGTTCCATATGAAAAGTTCCATGCCACTTTATGCCATTTATATGATGCTCCTTGATGTTGTGTTCGATTGAGTTCATGCATAATGTATTATCATGCATTCATGCCTTGCTATGTTGCATACATGACATTAAGATTCATTCTAAAATAAACGGGCCTTGGATAATTATGTTTAAAACCTAATAACAAACTTTATGCATGCACACCTTTTTACAATAAACCCAAGATTCCTAAGGACGTCGACGATGTCACTTAGATAGGAGGTTCCCTACTGAGATTCTTTAGTAAGATTGTCACTCCTTTTCTTTCTCTTTTTCTTTTCCTTCATGTTTTCAGATTCTGATGGTGATGTTGGTAGTCTTCATCGACACCCCAGTGTAGGAAGTTCACTTTGATCTGGAGCACCAGTCCTACCATTTTGAGGGGTGTTGTGCTGTCAGAGTTTTCATATTCGTAGGATGCCCCTTTGCATACCCAGTACCCAGCTATCATTTTCCCCGACATCCCCTTATGGAGACGACATGGTTTTTGAGGGCGCTTGGACGCGCAACGAGAGGATTCTCCATACCCGCACCACTGCGCCAGCTATACGTCATTACCTAGACTACGTGCCCCTCTCACAGTCTTCGGAGGACGATCCCTCAGAGGACCCACCAACCTACCTATACAGTGAGCGCTCTGCCCCCTCTTCCTAGTTCATGGGAGAAGGTAGCGAGGAGACCGTTACTCAGCTGAGGCTGGCTCGGAGGCCGGCCATGTGTCCCCGTTGTGGAGCTCACGTCCAGCCATGTCAAGTAGCCACTCCTATCGAGATACGTCAGTGGATTAGTTATGTCCCGCCCTTTCTGGGACCGCAACAGTAGAGGCTCTTGGGGAGTGTTAGTGCACACACCACGCATAGACTTGGATAGTCTTCTTTTGTTCTAGAGGTTATCCATTTTAGGTGTACTAGGGTAGGGATGATTTCCTTTATGCTTTACTTGTATTTTCCTTTCAGTTTTATTTGAACTCATGATGTATCAAACTTATCCTGCCTTTCATAGGTGGACAGTCTATTATATTAATATAATATTATTGTTGGTGTGCACATGATTGTTTGAGGTTATGCAGTTGTTTGATGTTCTTATCTTGTGATTTCTTTTGTATGAGATATGCTTTATGATTCCACTCATTTGAGATATGCGCGACTCTTACTTTGCATTTATGCTTCAAAAAAATTTTACCCGTATTTTTCGCTAAGTATTTTAAAGAAACGTTTTAAAGAATGAGACTAAAAGAGTAATAGACTAATGGTCAACCTAAATACATTCTAGGAGTATTGGGTTGAAAATTAGGATGTTACATTTTGGTATCAGAGTAGTTCGATTCTCACAGAGCCTGAGGATTAGACCGACTATGCTTCATAAGCATAATGTGGTAGTCATGTCATGTATAGTGCTTGATAGAAATAAGCTATAAGGTTAGGTATGCATGACCCTTGTTTGTTTGTGTGTGCCATGGTAATTAGCTCATTTCGCATGAAATATTGAGCCTGATCAACTCAGTGTTTGTTGTCTTATATGTTAAGGAACCAATGGCACCCAGACAATAAACTAGGGCCCCAACTGAAGGGAACCAAGACAACACAACTGCCACGGCTGTTCGAGACATGGCGAGGGCTATGGAACGCATGTTTGAATGAATGAACCAGCAGGGAGACACTGGGCATGCTCCCCCTACCGTGGAAATGATCGAGCAAGCCTGTTTCAGCGAATTTCACAAGGCTAACCCGCCTGCCTTTTGGGGAGCCATGGATCCTGACAAGGCTGACGAATGGATAAAGAACATGGAGAAGATCTATACTGTGGTTGCCTGTTCAGAGGAGCAGAAGGTCACATTTGCCACTTACATGATGAGTTCGATGTCGAGTTCTGGTGGACTGGCACTCGGAGACTACTTAAAGCTTCTGGTACCACCATCAACTGGGAGCTATTCAAGACATATTTCTATGAGAAATACTTCCCGGAGTCTATAAGAAACGCCAAGGACATTGAATTCATACAACAGGCCCAGGGTAGGTCTACAGTTGCCCAATACACAGCGAAGTTTGAGGAACTGATCAAGTTTTCACAAGTGTTCCAAGGGAACCCTGATGAAGTATGGAAATGCATAAAATATGAAGCCGCACATGGAAATCAGGGACTTCCCTATCTTGGTCAATAAGTGTTGGATCTTAGAGGAAAGGCAACGGAAGCTCAACTCTGCGAGGGCAGAGCGAGCTAAAAGGCTAAGACCACAAGCCCCAAGGTTCAAGCCACAACATCAAAATCAGTCAAGGAATCACTACAACCCATATCACAACAACCACCAGTTCAAGCCATAACAATCACCAGTTCAAGCCACAACAACAACAACAGAGGGCACCCGCAAATCAGCAATCCAAACAAAACCAAAGACCCCCGTTCAAGCATAATGGCCCCCGAAACAACAACAACGAACAAGGAGGATCAGGAGGTCCTTAGAACAACAATAATGACCAAGGAAGGTTCAGCGGGGCCAATAACAAGGTACCATAAAGAGCCCCCGCTGCTTTCTCCTAACTTGCATCGGCTATAGTGTATCCCTAGTCCGGGAAGGACCACAGGAATCACCCTTGCTTAGCCGGGCAGGAAGTCTGCTTCAAATGTGGCAAACTCGGCCACTATGCAAAGGACTACACAAATGGGAGGCCGATGAACCAGAACCCCAGGCCACAACACCAAGGGAGGGTCTTCACCTTCAACGTCGAGGCCACAAAAAAGTCCCACAACCTCATCGAAGGTAAGTGTGAATTAAATGGTAAAACTTTAACTGTACTGTATAACTCTAGTGCAACCCATTCTTTTATTTCACATGCTAGTGTTAAGTCTCTAAATTTAAAAGTTTCTAAACTCCCTTTTGATCTTATTGTTGCAACCCCCACTAATCGCCCTATAAATACCTACAATTGTTGTTTAAATTATCACCTTACTGTTGAAAATAGATCCTTTATCATAGATTTGATTTGTTTGCCCACGAAAGGCATAGGCATTGTAACGCCTGAGGATTGCAAAGTCGGGGAGTAATCGCTGGTGCAAGGAGGCATGAAGAAGGAATGGCTCCTCGCAGATTTCAAAAGTGGAGGGGTACATGAATGAACTGATTACACACCCGAATAAGAGGGATCTTGAGGCTGTATAGGTATGGGACTATACAGTTGAGGAGGGCTTATATGAATTGATTTGTACTACCTATACCAACAAGATGCATCTTCTTTTCGATAGCCCATCACTAAAGAACTCCACAGTTAAACGTGCTTAACTTGAAGCAATTTTGGGATGGGTTACCTCCTGGGAAGTTTTCCTAGGAAGCATGTGAGTGAGAACAAAGCACGTTGAAAAGATCTATGTTGGTTTGTGAGGACATTCGTTAATCTATAAAACAGCAGGGGATGTTACAAATAGTATTAGAGCCTGCACCTTTCCCAGTATGGTGTGGTTTGGGGACGAACCAAGCGGAAGTTAGTGGGCATGTAATGCCTGGGGATTGCAAAGTCGGGGAGTGTTACCGGTGTAAGGAGGCACGGACAAGGAGCGGCTCCTGGTAGACTACGAAAGCGAAGGGGGTACATGAATGAATCGATTACATACCCGAATAAGAGAGATCCTGAGACTGTATAGGTATGGGACTATACAGTTGAGGAGGGCTTATATGAATTGATTTGTACTACTTATACCAACAAGATGCATCTTCTTTTCGATAGCCCATCACTAAAGAACTCCACAGTTAAGCGTGCTTGACTTGGAACAATTTTGGGATGGGTGACCTCCTAGAAAGTTTTCCTAGGAAGTGTGTGAGTGAGGACAAAGCACGTTGAAAAGACCTGTGTTGGTTTATGGGGACAGTCATTAATCCATAAAGTAGCAGGGGATGTTAAAAACGTAATCCTTGGCATGGATTGGCTTTATGCCAACCGTGTATTGTTAGACTGTTATACCAAGTCCATCATCTTGCTTTCCACCCCTAGTGAAACCAATCAACCTTTGAGACTATATTTAAATTCTGTAGAGGTCAACTATAGTGGGAAGAAAACTAAGGAATATGTTCTCCTAGCCACTAGTGAAGTAGACTTCGAGTAAAACCTAGAAGATATACCGGTAGCAAGAGACTGTCCCAAAGTATTTCCAGATGAAATACCCGAGTTCCCTCATAAGAAGAAAAAGAAATATTTGAAACTCTAGAGACCATGATCTTGATGATGCATTAACACCAACATCATGAGTCCTCATCATTGAGTTCATGTAACCATTTTAAAACATCATCAAAGTGAAAGGTTTCAAGGTTCAAGAAGAAAGACTAAAAACATCTTTAACTTAAGAACAAAGATCAAGCTTTAGAGATTGTTCAAGTGATGGACATCACCACCATGAAATCTCATCATCAAGCTTTCATTCCCTAGTCCTCAAAGGCCCATGGTCGAAAATGATGAAGAAAAAGGAGAGGGAAAGAAGTTCTAAAAAGACTCAAGAGAAACCATAAACACATAACTAGGAATAGAACTTAAATAAAGAAAATACTTAAAAGAAAATCCCTACCAAGTGATTTGAAGATTGGGATGAGAGAAGAGGATGAAGAACTTGAAGAACTTGAACACTTGAACTTGAGAGAAAAGAAAACTTTGAAGTGCTCTTTGAAAACTTACACTTAGCAAATGAACCCAAAATGATGCAAGTTCACCCAAGTATGCTATTTATAGAGAAATGAAACACATGCAAGGTGCAAGAGGGAGGAAGGAGTTTTCGGCCAACATGAGCAGTGCCATGAGTTCCATGAGGTGAGATGTTGTGATCTTGAGGCATGGTGAGGTATGGTTCAAGGTATGGCTCAAGCATGGTTCTTTGAGTGAGAAACAAATCAACATGTGATGTAATTGGAGGAGGAATGGCCAAAACTTGCATCAGCCATGGGGGGAATTTCTTGCATTTTAATTGTGGTTTAGAGTTGTGTTTAGGTGTATCTTTGATTAGGATTAAGATTAGGAATTTGTAAGAAAGTGTTTAGGTGAGAAAATAGGTAATCAAGATTGTCAAAACACATTTAAGGAATGGTTTTGCATCATTAGTGAGTTATAAACTCATTTTAGTGCATAAACAATTCTAGACACAATTCCTTGATTTAAGGAATTGGAGAGAGAAAATACTATTCAAGATTCCAAGAGTGAAATCTTGAGTTTTAGAAAGGAGATTTAAATCTAATCTAAGCAATTTTAGGTTCCAATTAATTTTAATAGTTTATTTTGGCTCAAAATTAATTATGGAAATTAATTAATCTTCGATTAGAGCTTAATATTGCTTAGGTTTGCTTAATTATATCATTAAGCTCAAAAAGCACTATTCTAGGGGCAAAATCGTAATTTTTCACTAAAACTGCCCGGGACCACCGGGACTCAAACAGATGCTTTTAAACATGTAAAAACATTGTTTTAAACCTTCGGGGAAAGTTTCGGGCTCAAACGGCACCTTCATCCCGCGTAAAAACGCTATAGGGGTATTTTGGTCATTTTGACCCGAAACTGCAGAAAATGAGACTTTCGCCTCCGAAACCACTCAAGGGTCATTCAATCCCCTTCAAACATTGAGTTGGCCCTTCGAGGATTACCGGGCCGGCCATCCTCGAATTCCGGGCCGAAAATGACCTCAAGGGCATTTTGGTCATTTTCCACTCAGACAGAAAATCGAGGCATTACACATGTTGTGGTCTTTTTTATGAGCTATAAAAATTTTATGTTAAAGTTAACATCCTAAAGCAACTCTGAGAATTTTCTGGAGTACGATAAACACTCTGACTGCCTAAGAAAAATCGTGAACCGAAAGTGTATCAATGCTGCCTGAATTATTAGAACTGAAATTGTAAATTTGTCTAATTTTGTTACTATAGCAAATGATTGAATTATCCTTTGAAATTTTTACAGGATATTAGAAACACCTTGAAGTTTTACTAGGATTTTTATTTCAAATTTTCTGGTGTTCATTTGCCATGGTAAAAAATTATGCATTTCTGGTTCTGAGCTGAGTATAAATGGTCTCTGACCACTAAAATTGTTGAATTTTGTTATCATACTTAGAGAACTCTTTTAACTTCGAATTTTTTAGAGGATCTTGAGGACACATTGAAGTGTCTTAGATAATTTTTATAGCCTTGAATTTGATGGTTTGAAATGCACAATAATTTGTGTTATGGGTATATGAAATCTGTTATTGTGCTGAAAATAAATTGATGCTTTGAATTAATGAAATAATGACATTGAGTTCAAGTATGATATATATGAATGCATGCTAGTGACTTTAAGGAATGGTTTGAGGTATGATTGGAATCACATTATGAATGAATGCGTATATGTGCCTCATCTATGCATTTGAAAAAGAAAAGTGAATGATATGTGTATGTGGCAAAAGAGAATATATGAACTTTAATCGTGCATGTTCTGACATATAGAGAAAACAAAAACAAGACTTAGATTGAATTAAGGGGAAGGAAAAAAGAGGAACTTCCCCTGAGATATTATGAGTCAATAAACGTATCAGCTAGGATAGGACTGTCTGTGATTCGGAAATGGAAAAAAATGAAGTCTAATGATCACACATAGGAATGAGCTCAGTCCTGATAAGCAATCTATTTCCCTTGTGTGGTGTGATCCACTATAAATATCATTTGGTATAAACTATCCATTGTGGAGTTGTCCAAGGCAGATACCCGTTGGGTGTAAACCAAGTCTTTCCTATGTCAAGAAAGAGAGAAAGTTGCACTAAATTGAGTTTTACAGCATGATATAAGCTAAGTCTTTCCTATGCCAATGAAAAGAGAAAAATGTACTGAATTAAGTTCTATGGCCACAAGAGAAAACTAGAGAATTCCCTTTGATATATCCAAAACAAGAAAAGATGATTTCATTAAAGATTTCGGCATTTATCATATGCATATGCATATTGATTTGAATTGTCTACCTAGGATGATTTACTAGGTGTTTGAACATTGGGCAGTATATGCATTAAGTGACTAATTATTAAAGCTACCCATTTTGGAAGTATGATTTGAAACTTTAAAAATGGACCATTGTTATGAAATACATGATCACTTTTTTCTAATAAACCAAAGTGGCTGGGGCGATGACGATGACATTATGAGTGAGTTTTTAGGGAGTTGTCCTACTGAGAATTGTATAATTCTCATCCTTATGTGTTTGTGTTCCCATGTCATCTCTAGGTTTATTCAGAGAATGATGCGGTTGCTATGTAAAAGAAACTCGGGATTCTAGTAGTTTAGGAGTTGATGCTTTTCTTATGTAGTATATAGCTGCAAGTAATTGTGTAGGTAAATGTAATAGAGATTGTATATGTGTTAAAGCTCATAATAGAACTTCTTTATGTAATTGACTTTATAGTAAATAAATGTTTTGTATCTTTATTATATATTTTAATCGAATTATGCTAGTTATTAGATGAACCTATCGAATTTGCTATAGTTATTTAAGAAATGTCCGTTAATTTATAAGTGACAACTCTCGAGTCTGATGTCATGACTTAAGGATGATATTGTACTTGGGAGGATGTTACAAAACAGACTATGAGTTAACGGTAGTTATTCTATTCTTGGTATATCAAGTCGCCCCTAGGGCCAAAGAAATCAGAAATGGGACCTAGTTAGGTACCCTAGAAATTAGAGACTTTGTTATGTCATGGTTGACATGTATAACCAGAGATTTTGTTATGTTATATGAATTGGGCATAAATAGAGATTCCTATTTTTTTTATTAGAATATCGTTAATTTTATTTTCAGAGATTATTGATTTTTCAGAGAATATCTTATTTAAGAGATATTACATATATATATATATATGAGAAATGATCTTCTTATTGGAGTAAGATTTAGAAAGGTTTTCCTATGAATTTATTAATAAAGAAATATATTTTCTATGAGCTTATGTACATGAATATCAAACGGTTTATGATTGTTGCATGTATATTGCATTGTGGTATATCCCTTGGTTGTCCCATGTGAGTGATGGGTGAGAGCTCACTTGTAACACTCTAATATTTAACTCAACACGCTTAGGGCGCATTTAAGTTAATAATTAGTTATTACTCTTTTGTTCTAATCTTTAGTGAAAATATGGGTAGATTTTTTTTTTTAAAAAAATAAAACGTGAGCCGCGCATACTAAGATGTCAACGTCGTACATTTCACATACATAAGAAAAGTGTAATGACAGATCATAATTATACATCAAATACATCACCACAATATAAAATCCACAAATTCATAATTATACATATTAAAATTAAATCATTCCTTTTTGCGTAATAGAACATACAAATATAAAAATAAATAGCACATGGGGAAAATCAAACTATCTTAATTCTCTCCTCTCACTAAGCATGCCTAGGATCATCACGTGTAGCCAAACATCTGGTCAGGTGAACATGGGCGCCTCGATGGGGGCGAGTGGCACCTCTACGAATTGGCTGCGTAACAGTCTCTGCTTCACCGTCATCACCTCCCATATCCATCGGAGTAAAACTGTATGAAGAGTGCTGAGAGGGTGATCTCTCCGAAGGGTCTGACCATGAGCTGGTAGTATGGGGTGGTGATTAGGGCATGTACTCAGGAAAGTTTCGAATAATAGATATACCAGCATAGGGAAGGGGATGCGGTGGAGTTCGTGGGTGCACATGGTCGAAGGTGAAATCATCCGTGAAAGGAGTAGTAAGAGAGAATTGAACACTATCAATAGGATACGCAAAAAGACAAGCCATGTAACGCCCCGATTTTCTGTCTGAGTGGAAAATGACCAAAATGCCCCTGAGGTCATTTTCGGCCCGGAATTCGAGGATGGCCGACCCGGCAGTCCTCGAAGGGCCAACTCAATGTTTGAAGAGGATTGAATGACCCTTGAGTGGTTCCAGAGGCGAAAGTCTCATTTTTCGCAGTTTCGGGTCAAAATGACCAAAATACCCCTATAGCGTTTTACGCGGATAAAGGTGCTGTTTGAGCCCGAAACTTTCCCTAAAGGTTTAAAACCATGTTTTTACATGTTTCAAAACATCTGTTTGAGTCCCGGTGGTCCCGGGCAGTTTTAGTGCAAAATTACGATTTTGCCCCTAGAATAGTGTTTTTGAGCTTAACGATGTAATTAAGCAAACCTAAGCAATATTAGGCTTTAAACGGAGATTAATTAATTTCCATAATTAATCTAGAGTCAAAATAAATTATTAAAATTAATTAGAACCTAAGATTGCTTAGATTAGATTTAAATCTCTTTTCTAAAACTTAAGATTTCACTCTTGGAATCTTGAATAGTGTTTTCTCTCTCCAATTCCTTCAATCAAGGAATTGTGTCTAAAGTTGTTTATACACTAAAATGAATTTATAACTCACTAATGATGCAAGAACACTCCTTAATTATGTCTTGACAACCTTGATTACTCATTTTCTCACCTAAACACTTTCTTACAAATTCCTAATCTTAATCCTAATCAAAGATACACCTAAACACAACTCTAAACCACAATTAAAATACAAGAGAACCCTCCCCATGGCTGATGCACTTCGACCCTTTCTCTCTCAATTACCACACATGTTAAATTGTTTCTCACTCAAAGAACCATGCTTGAAGCCATACCTTGAACCATACCTCACCATGCCTCAAGACCACATTATCTCACCTCATGGAACTCATGGGCTCCCTCCATTCTGATGGCCAAACACCCACCCCCTCTTTGCACCTTTCATTTGCTTCATTTCTCTATAAATAGCTTGCTTGGGTGAACTTGTATCATTTTGGGTTCATTTGCAAAGTGTAAGTTTTCAAAGAAACACTTCAAAGCTTCCTTTTTCTCTTAAGTTCAAGTCTTCAAGTTCTTCATCCTCTTCTGTCATTCCAACCTCCTAATCACTAGGTAGGGATTTTCTTTCAAGAGTTCTTTCATTTAAAGTTCTTAATTTCTTTATGTGTTCTTAGTTTCTCTTGAATCCTTTCTAGAACTTCTTTTCTTTTCTTCTCCTCCTTGTTTCGGCCATGAGCCCATTGAGAGCAAAGGAATGAGAGCTTGATGATGAGGTTCCATGATGATAATGTTCATCACTTGGATAATCTCTAAAGCTTGATATTTGTTTTTAAGTTAAAGATGTTTTCTTTGTTCTTTCTTCTTAATCTTTGAAACCTTTCACTTTGATGATGTTTTAAAATGGTTAACATGAACTCAATGATGAGAGCTCATGATGTTGGTGTTAATGCATCATCAAGATCATGGTCTCTAGAGTTCCAAATGTTTCTTTTCTTCTCCAACAATTTCGATTCTTCTTCTTTTTCTTTCTTTATGATTTCGGCCATATTGGCCAAGGGAGCTCACAATGGCTTGATGATGAGAGCTTCTAGATGATGACTATGTGTTCATCACAATGAGGCCTCTAGAGCTTGAGTTTTAATAAAAATGTTATTTATGTTTACATTCCAAGAAAAGAAACTTTATGTTTTAAGGAACCCTTGATGTTCACTCTTGCTTTACCTTATCTTGTCATGATGAGTTTGGATTAAGGTTTAAGTTCCTCTAAAGTCTTGTATGAGCTCTAATAAGGAATAAAACGAACTAGCATTCATATTTAAATTCAAGCTTATGCATTACATATTTACTTTGAGTTTTGCATTCATATTTATTTTCCAAGCCATCACCTAAAGTTAAAGGATGAAGAATGGAGTGCATCTCATGTTTACATTCTTGCCTAGCATATTTACTTTTCATCACTAAAGAACGTAAAGATCTAAAATGAGGTTTGCACTACCACCTAACTAAATCTCAAAGCCTTTCTATTTTGGCCTTAAAGTCGATTGTTGCTGGGCTTGCATTTTTATATTCAAGTCTTGCATGTTTACTTTAAGTTCTCACTTTATTTTTTAATGAAGAATAAAAATGAAGTGCATAGCATGTTTAAATTATGTCATCACTTAAAAGACCTTAGAGCTCAAAGACTTGCCCATTTTATCTCAAGTTAAAGTTTAATGAGGGAGCATTCTTTGAATGCATGATTTTGGCCATGAAGTGAAGATGAACTTGGAATGAGTTTCATCTAGCTTCAAGGAACATTTGAAACATTTGAAATACCCGGTGAGAATGAATTTTTGGCACCTATAGAGAAACTAGTAACTAGAGAACCGTAAAACCGCAATTCTAGAACTCTTAGAATATTTAATTCATAGAATCTATCCCGCAACCTTATAATGAAAAGAACATGGCTTATAATTAGTTCTTAGACATAGGAATGTCTCATAATTGGTTTAGGTTGAACTTATAGCGCCTTAGGCGAAGACAGAACTAAGAAAGGATCTAAAACGTAAGTTCTAGAACCCCGCAATTATAAGTTTATAATGCTGCCCCTAAGGAATGGTGATGTTCAGATTCATTAGAGAACATAAATAATAATAAGGTTCATTAGAAGAGAGCCCTTCGGAACATAAGTGGTTGATAGAAAATGATAGATAACTACATCACAAATTTAAGGCCCGTAAGGGTCAAAGCATAAGATACCGTAGGACCAAGAGCATAATGAATTTTCAATGTGGCTTGTGGACGTATGAGAATGATTATGATTTGATGTCTTATGATGATATTGAATGGTTATGCATGTCCTACAAGTTTCGTGGCATAAAGCAAGTTTGAAGGAAATCCGGTGAACGCCGTTATGCTACCGAATTTCCCATCGAACTTGAGAATTTGAGAAAAGTTTGTGAAAACTCCTGGGTAATATCGGTTCGGCCGAGCACCCCTAGGAATGGTTCTGGGTGACACCAGCTCGGCCGAGCACCCCCAGAACAGATGTGACGTAACACTGAGACGCATTCCTCCCGCTACGGCGGGGAGAAAACAAATCCGTGAGGGTATTGACATTGAGCTTGCCAAAGCGGACAATTCACTGTGTACTAGATACCAGTAGAACGTTTCAAAGAAGGAAATGATCCTAAGATTGGTGATCCAAGAAAGTAAAGTATACCCTCTCTATTAGCTCATATTAAATCTAGTGACGACTAGTTAGGATTGAGCTCATTCCTAGGCGATAGGTGAGATGTAGTTTGGTGACCAGATTATCGCCGAGCCGGTGAATCGGTTGGACTTTTGGTGGATATGTTAAGAGGGTGGTCTTTAAGAAAAAGAACTTAAAAGTTTTACTTATGAGAAAGATGTCACGTGAAAAGTACTATGCCTTTTTATGCTGCGTATATGATTTATGTTTCCTTATGATGTGCCCAAGTATTACGACTTTCGTGTTAATGTGCATATGATATTGCCATGCATTCATCAAATATCTGTTGCATTCATGTCATTAAGACACATACTAAAAGACACCCACTTCGGACAAATAGATTTGAAAAGCCTAAAACCAATCCTTATGCATGTACACCTTTTTCATAATTAAAACCGAAGTGGCTGGGGACGACGACGATAACACTTGTGTTAGAGTCGGGATCCCTACTGAGAATCTTGAATGAGTTTCTCATCCCTTCCTCTTCTTCCGTGTCGTCTCTAGACGAGGATTACAACGAGGTTCGTAACTTCTTCTAAGACTCGTGCTTAAGGATCACACTAGCAGACGGGGCAAAGGGTCACTAGGGGAGCATAGATAGCTTAGCTTTTGGGTTGACACTTATCTAACCTCATAGGTGGATAAGGATGACTTCACATAAATAGGCATGTTTTGATGTAAATGATGGTATAATGATGTTAGTAGTCTATGTATCTATGAAGATGTAATGATATTATGATTATTATGTATAATACTATGTTTCATGATTATCAATGATGTGGTTACTTTTATTGCACGTTATGGTTATGACGAATGTTAGGTTAGTGCGCGGCTCACGTTTTGCTTTCAAGTCTCAAAAAGAAAAAGTTATTCGTATTTTCCGCTAAGTATTTTAATGAAAGGTTGTAAGGAATGAGACTAAAAGAGTAATAGACTAATGATTAACCTAAATATGTTCTAGAGTATTGGGTTAAAAATTAGGATGTTACAAGCCATAAAAACATAAACACAAATAGCACAATGACCCATGAAGTAATATGACCGATTCGCTGGATCGAAATACATCTCCCAAGTGGGTGCATCAACGTAGATCACGAATGTTGCTATCAACCTTTGAAGATGACATGGAAAGAAATAAAGAGGGAGTGAGAATCTTATAAAAGAATCTCAGTAGGGTCATCTTCTTTTACGATATGTGTCATCATCATCGTCCCCAGGAACCTCGAGTTTCATTATAAAAAGGTGAGCATGTATAGAGTTCATTTATTTAAGTTCTAAATACCATTAGCCGAGACCCGTATCTTTTAGCATGAATTTTAATGTCATGAATGCAACATACTACTCATGAATGCATGTCAATATCATATACAAAATATCATAGAATTTACAAAACAATGCATATGATATAAAGAACATCATGATCATCATTCTTATAGGTGATGACTTAAACTTCTTATTTTCTTTCCCTTGGGGGCCGCCCTATATTCTCTCTTTTCTCCAGAGTTCTAGGTTATGAGCTCATACCTCACTAGTCATCACTAGTGTAATTTAATCCCTTTTGATAAGTTAAATTCTCGACTCTTAAGGTACGGGATAGAGGGCATTAGGATCATCCTTTATAACCTTTAATTCAGGGAGTCTAAAGGATCATTTCCTATTAGGATCACCTCTCATAAACATTAATTCCTTGAGTCTAGAAGGATCACTTCTCTAGGTCACCTCCTATAACCATTAATTCTTGGAGTCTGGAGGATCCCCTTACTGGATCACCTCTCATAACCTTTAATTCGGGGAGTCTAGAGGATTATTTCCATGTGTCTTATGTCACTTTTAATCTTGGCATATTACATAGAGATGCAAATATGAATAACACAACTATAACTCATCATTTTAACATTTCATGCTCATAAACTTCATGAAATCATGCGTCTCAATTTATCAAGCATAATCATAACATGCCATAATTTAAACCACATAAACATGCATCATATTTCATTGCATATATCCATAAACCATATAAATTTCAACACCTGAACATAACCTTCATAAGACATCATTCACATTAATCGTATCAAAATTATCAATATTTATGCTTAAACCCCAAAGGGATCAAATCGCAATTTCTCAAAGGTTATGGATCAAAACGTAAATACCCCTTTTTAACACATTTTCACAAATGAGAGATCTTTAATATTAACCAATACTTTTAAGAGACATATGACTACTAAAACCATTTAAAAACTCATCATAAAAACCTTTTAAGGCTATAGACCAAATTTTAACATACTTTAGAGGTCAAAGTGCAGAATTGCTTGTTTTTAATATTTAACAACAACCGAAATTTCTAAAACTTTATCTAAACTTCATAAATAATATTTTGGACTTATGGACACATTCAACATCATTAGTAGCTCTAAATAAAATCATTTGGCTAAAATAACATAGTTGATGTTCACAATACAACTTTCCGCATTTTGCAAAACAGCCGAAACTAACACTTATAATTACCCTTTTATGCATCTATGGTACCAAAAAAATTTTTTGCAACAAATATTAGTAGTTTTTAAGTATGTGAACAACATGAACAGACTTGAACAACTCTTGAATAGAAATCAAAAAATTAATTTCTCAACTTCATAAAATCACAACTTTGATCCTTCCTAGTTACTAGATATTCCCAAAATGCTAAAAACAATTTTTATAACAATTATTAGTGATTCTTAAGTGTGTGAACAGCAATGAACAGTGATGAACAGGGCCAAATAGTAATAAGAAAAATTAGCATTCTAAAAGCTTTATAAAAATACAATTTTGATCCTTTTTAGTTACTAGCTTTTCCTAAAATACTAAAAACAATTTTTACAAATACTATTAGTGATTTAAAATAATCTACATAGCCTAAATCAGTAACCATTCCAGTTCTAAAAGATTAGGTCAGAAACTAAAACTTTAGCATTTAGAATCATGAGAAAAACCATATTCTTAATCCTTTGTAATTTCTAGGTCTTTCAAAACTTCTTTGTACAACTTTAAAGACAAGATCACACTTAAAAATAAAATATATCAACCTTTAAATCAGAATTATATAAGGGTCAAAAATAAATAGATGAGAAGTGTCCATGATCAAAATTGCCATTTAAGATAAAAGAAGTAAGTCTTGAGTTCTAGGATTTAAGTGATGACTAGAATCATAAACTTATCTTGTAACCTTATTATTATCATTATAAGGTGGTAACTTGAAAATATAAAAATGCAAGGCTTGAAATATAAATATGAAGATGCAAATTCATTCTTAGGTTTTTATGATTTAGGTGATAACTTGAAATATAAATATGAATAACCAAGTTCATATTATTATCTTCAAGAATTAAAGTGATAACTTGAAATATAAATATGATTATGCAAAGCTTGAAATATAAATATGATGTGCAATAACTTATAACATAAATATGGATGCAAATTCACTTTTATGTCTTATTAAGCTTAAAACTCAAAAACTTAGCAATGCTTTCATTAATCTTTTGACATCAAGAATTAAACCTTGAGCTTTGGAGGTCATTTAAATGATGGAATCACAACCACCACTATGATTCCATATCATTAGGCCATGGTCATTATCAAATCATAAAAACTGAAAATATAAAGGAAGAACAAAAGAAAGAACATAAAATAAAATCCCTACCAAGTTGGTTCTTGTTCTCAAAAGTTAAAGCTTGATATCTTAAGAACCAAAGAGAAGAAAAATCTCCTCTAGATGATGATGATAGTTTCGGCCAAGTGATGATGGAATGGTGGAAGAATTTTTGTTATGTTCTTGTGTTTGATAATGGAAAGGTTATGTGTTTAGGAGTTGATTTGTGGTTGGAATGTGTATGCTTGAGGTTTAGAGCTTGGTTAGAGGTTGGGAATGGAGTCTCTTGGATGTGAATGAGGAAGAAGAAGAAAGCTTGAAGTGTTGAGAGAATTAGAGAACTTTGAGCAAACTTTGAGTTAGAAAACTATCAAGTAAGAAAATGCTAAGGCTAAGAGTGTTTGTGTGTGCATTTTGGCAATGGAAGAGCATGTATTTGTAACACCCTAGTAATTAACCAAATACACCTAGGTTGAATCTGATTAATGACTAGACTTTACTCCTTGCTTTGGTTCTTTCTTCATAATTTGAAAATACTTAGTGAAATTACGAGCCATTTTTTTTTTAAAAAAAAAACATAATTGAAAACGTGAGCCGAGTACAACGTGAACGAGTAAGCGGAGTATAATAAGACGTTTAAGAATATATCACATCATATCACTTTGGCTCCATCATATAACATCCATAAGCACATTATAACCTATATTTACATACAATAACCTCACTCAAAGGGTGGGTTATGATCATACATCATTGTCTTATGCAAACCCATAAAAGAAAATATACATAAGGAAATACATGCCCCTAAACTAGATAACTCCATAAGCCGAGAAGGTTATCCTAAAATTAGGGTGCATGAACACATATAAATCTACTAAGAACCTTCTATGGCCACTGTCCTGGAAATAGGGAAATAAATCCGATCCACTGATGAGCTCCCTCGGGAGGGGACCCACGAGATGCACCAGGCTGGGGTCGCATGGACGGCCTTCTTGCTAACCTCAGCTGAACAACTGTTTCCTCACTACCCTCTCTTACACGTGTGGGAATAGGAGCAGAGCTCTCAAAATATACATGAGTAGGAGTGTCATCTGAAGGATCAGTTTCAGAATATCTCGTCTCGGGAACATACTCTGGAAATCCATGGACAGCAGATGAAGCGGGATAAGAACGTAACATCCTTTCATCAAGTGGACGTGCATGTTCGAAAACCATTTCATCGCCATAAGGAGAAGTAGGAGAAAATCGATAACTAGGGACAGGATGTGCAAATGGACGACCTATGTAAATAAAAACACGAATCAAGCACCTCCCTTCAAAATGATACGAGCGATGCACCTGATCATAGTGGAATTCCCAAGTAGGGGTATCAACGAGCAGACGAATGTCGCCATTTGAATCTGGAGACAATGACGGAAATAAAGAAAACGGAGTGAGAATCTTGCTAAAGAATTCTCAGTAGGGTACCTCCTTCTATAGTGTCATCATCAAAGTCCCCAGGAACCTCGGGATTATTCTAAAATAGTGAGCATGCAAAGATTCATTTTAAGTTCGGACAAATACTTAACCGAGGTTCGTCAATTTTTAATCATGCGTCTTATAATGCATCATAATCTTAACATGTCATATTTACAATGAACTTTTCCTTTATCATTACATCATATTCCTCATCATCATTATCAAAATAACATGCATAAAAGAACGTCATATAATATTAGCTACACATGGACACAATGCACATATTTCATTTCTTTAGTGCCTTAGGTGACTTAAAATCTTATCATCATCATTATTTTCCTTGGGCCACCCTATACTCCACCCTTTTAGGAGTAATTTAGGTTATAAGCTCATACTTTACTAGTCATCACTAGCATATACTTATCCCTTTTGATAAGCTAAAGTCCCGACTCTACCCTTTTGAGAGAACGGGTTAGGGGGCTAAAATCACCTTTTCACCACCTATAGTCTGATGGTTCCAAAGGATCATTTTCTTATAAGTTTAAGTCACCATTAAATCTTTGCATGTTATATCACAATACAATTCATAAACATCATAGCATTTTCTCATTTATAATCTTAAGCTAGAATAATATATATATCAACTATAATCATGCATCTGGGAGGTTCCCAGGAAAGAGAGGTGGGTCACAATGGACACGCTTAAATACCAAGTCTTTCCTTAGCCAGAACCTTTCCAAATTACACTTTTACAATGATTCACTTTCTTCTAGCAACAAAGGTAAATTTTACATAATAAAGAATATTTCATGCATAAGCATTCTCATTATTTGCAACAGCAACTATAACATGCAAGCCAGGAAATCATTCAATGATATTAAGTACTTAATAAGCATCCAATACTTATATAGAATTATCAATTATAGAACTAATTAGTTATGCACCTAAGGGATTTATTACCATCCTTACGATTATTTATAGGCCTTAAGAACACTATTAAATCAAATGGGGTAGCATAGGTAGTAAGTTGTTCCTAAGGTTTTACGGTATGCTGGAAGTTATATTTTAAATCCTTTCTTGTTACCAGCTTTCCCTATGATGCTGAAATTAGTTACTAAACCAATTATGAATCATTCTCCCTTATTTAAACATAATAAAACCTGGTTCTTATCGTTGCTAAAGATTCTGGATAGAATGCATAAATTTCATTCCCTAGAGTTCTAGAAATCTTGTTTTTACAGTTTTCTAGTTACTAAGTTCATTTTTAGTGTTCGGGATCAATCCTAGTTTAATTGATACCAAATTTTTTGTGGCTAACTAATCCTAGACAGAATTATAACATACTAAAATAGATTTGGCATTGGCTAAACTTAAAGGGGTCAAAAACTAGGTAAATTCTAGCTCTTCGGTTGTTCTAGGGAGCTAGTTTTATCTCTAACATGCAGTGAATCATTCTCTTAACAATAAACCATAATTATCACAACTTCAAACATATCAAATCATTATCATACATTGATACTAAACTCAGATCAGTGGCCGAATCATGAACCTCATGCAATTACATAGAATCATATTTTAAGTGCATATAAAATACTAGTTCCCCGTAAAATCCTTGCAAAGTCTTAAAACTCATTTAGAAACTAGTTCTTTTGTCAAACTTGGGAGGATCTTCACAATTAAAATTCTCACTTAAGATAAAAGGAGTAAGTCTTGAGCTTTAGAGATTTAGGTGACATCTTAGAATTATAAACATGCTATACAATCTTATTTTAATCTTATCTTTATAAGGTGATAGCTTGGAATTATAAACATGATATGCAATTCCATTTCTTTATTTTTAAGATTTAAGGTGATGACTTGAAAATTAAACATGATGCAAGAACTTGAAATGTAAACATGATGCAAGAAACTGGAGCGGCGGTAATCCGCACAGGACCAGTAGAGGGAGAAGAGAATGTTAAGAAACCGGAGCGGCGGTAGTCCGCACAGGACCGGTGAAGGGAGAACAGAATTATTATTACATCTTTTTAAGCTACAATCTCAAGACTTTTTAAAGAATAAATTCTTTAACTCCAATAATCATATTTCTTTGCTTGTGATACATGGCCAAGTCTTTGACCTCTAGGATCTTTAGGTGATGGCATAAAATAAACATGCCATGCATTGATTCTTTTAGCCATTATAAAATAAAGTGAGAGCATAAATTAAATATGAGATGCAACCTCTTTATTATCTTGAAAGATTAAGTGATGACTTGAAACATAAACATGAAATACAAGCTTGGAAAATACATCTTTCAAGTTCTAAACTAAAAATTTTTGTTTTAGCATCATAAAGCATTATTCTTTAAAGTTTTGCATCAAGTGGAATTTTCAAGCTTTAGAGGCCTAACTTGTGATGGATTTACAACCCACCCTCAAGGTCCTCATCATCAAGCCATCATCTTAGTTCCACCTAGGCCATATGGCCGAATTGGTTAAAGAAAAATGAAGAGGAAAACCGAAATGAAAAGCTAAGGTAAGTTCATAATTTCATCATTTTGAGCTAAAAGCACAACTCCTCAAAGCATAGAAATAAATTTAGAAACTACTCCCTACCTAATCTGAGTTGAAGAAGAGGAAGAGAACTTGATTTCTTGAAGTGAAATGAAACAAAATCTCTTTGAAAAATTGAAGAAAGAATTCAGCCAAAGAGGAGGAAGAAAGAAAGTTTTTGGTACTCCTAAAAACTAGTTATGAACAAAGCATTCCAAGACCACTCAAGCAAGCCTATTTATAGAAGATTTTGAGGCTTCTAATTGGCCAAAATGAGGAGGTAGTTGGCGGAATTTTGCAGGAGAAATAAGGGAGGAAAAATCATTTTAGACAAAGTTGTATGAAATTAAGGAATTATGTCTCTTATGGTGAAATTTTGGCATTTTGTTTTAGTGCAACTTTTGGCAATAATTCAGCTGCATAATGGCATCAATAATTTCATCCATTACAGCCCAAAGAAGTGAAATTTGTGTGTTCCATGCATTATTTAGGTGTAGGCAAGGTATTCATGTAATTTAGAGAATTTACGGTTAAGGGCTTAAGTGAATTAGTAAGCAATTTAGGTGTTTTTGAGCAATTTTGGGTTCTAATCAATCTAAATACATAATTTTGAGTCTAGATTAATATTTGTAATTTAATAAGCTTTAATTTGAGCCTAATATTGCTTAGGTTTCGGTATACGAATCAAAAATCCCGAAATTCGCAAAACTGCCCAAAAACAGGGGCAAAATCGTACTTTCACTTAAAAACTGCCCGAGGCCACCTGAGCTTAACCAATGGTTAATCATGGCTTAAAAACAAATTTTAAAACATTTTAGTGAGGTTCGGGCTCAGTCGGCACGCACATCGGAGTTAAAACAACCGCATGGGCGTTTTGGTCATTTCGCGTGTTGGAACTCAAAATTGAGATCCTTCTGCTCTATTAACACACATAACACAAACAATCCCTTATTATCATCAAAACATCCCCTTGAGAATAGGTGGGGCCCACGATCCTCATTTTCTGAGTAAAATAACTTCAGGGGTATTTTGGTCATTTTATACGTACAGAAATTTGGGATTTGCGACTCTCGCATGAATCACTCCTAACCTTTCTTCTAATATTATATTCCTTTATTGAGGATTGTTCGACCTCAAATCTTATGTAATAATTACCTACAGTAATTCGGTAATTTCTAATGACAGTAAAAATTACAGTAAAAATTGGGGCGTTACAATATTTATAGGCCAAGAAGGTTGTATGGCTTCTGTATTTGTGGCTGGAAAATGGAGGTTTTATTTCATCTTTCAATTAAAGAAAACATAGAAAAAGAACGCTTTTATTCTTGTAATGGGAGACGTTGTTGCTGATCACATCATGGTTGAAATGGGTGGGTTTTCTATTGATTAAACATGACCTAAACTAATGAAAAAAAAAGCTAAAGAAATGGTGATAAGGTTGGATATGATTTCATGTTGGAAAAACAATTAAAATATAGTGAATTGGGTTGATCATGGGCATTGGTTTCTGATCCTTTTATGATTAGATTTCTCATCATTTGCAAGTGGTAAAACATGTATTATGTGTAATTACTTAGGTAAAAGGTTAGGAATTGATAGATTAGTGAAAATGGTAAAAGGTTAAGTGTTTAGGACAATTTAAGACAAGGAAAAAAGAATAATCATACACTAGTAAATGAAGTTAATCTCATATGAGTTAAAATCAATTTGTAACATAAGTCTTAAACTTAAGATAAAAAAATGTAAATGTACTAGATTTTACCTAAACCGTAATCTTTAAGTTTGATCTCAACATCACTAATTTTATGAGCTTTTGTAATTAAGGAAAGGTAATTTAATTTTACCTTTAGTAATCTTAGGCTCTAATTACCTCAAGTAATTATTTTTAACCTTGGGTAATTAATTTTTAACTCAAGGTTAATGAATGAAATCAATTTGAATTCAATTAGAGCTTAATATTGCCTTAATTACATAAATAAATTCATTTAGCATAATTAGGGGTAAAAAGATAATTTTATGTAAAAACTTCCTGTAAATACTGGACATTCTCAAATCATACTTGAAATAGTTATTTTGAACTTTTGGATGAAAATCGAATTCAAAGATTATATAATTTCATGTAAAATTACTGTAGGGGTAAAACAGTAATTTTATCTAAGGTGAAAATTAAGAATTGAGATTTTTACCTCTAAGGCACATATAATCCCCATCAAGCATTAAACTAGCCCCTCAAAGATAATCTAGATTAGTTATCTTTGACTTTCTACGTAAAAATAACCTCAGGGGCATTTTGGTCATTTTACACGTATAGAAAAATCAGGGTTTGTGACTTTCACACGAATCGCTATTCAAATTTCTCATAATGTTTCTCTAATATTACATTCCTTTATTAAGGATTATTTGGCCTCGAATTACATGCAAAAATTACCTAAGGGCATTTTGGTAATTTTCACATAGTAGTAAAAATTGTGGCGTTACATCACTCACTGAATCTGTTAACTTACCCCTCTCCTTTTCTCTTCATAGTTACGGGTATAGATGTTGTCCAAACCTTTTTTTAGCAGACACAGTCATTGTCAGTGGTAAGTCTTACTTTGAAGTAAAGCTTAGTTTAGAATCTTGTTAAAGTAGAATGCTCCAGTAGATATGCAGGTAGGATCCGAGCCATACATTACTTTCAGATTATGTATTTAATTTTAGTATTAGGACAGTTATGTATATGTTTTTAGTTCACAAGTATGGATTTGAAATTATAGAGTTTGAATAAAGTTTATGTAATAAACTTGAGATGTATTTATGATCCAAATCACATGTTAAATCGATTTTCAGAGTATGATTAAGATAATTTCAGAGTTTCATATGTCAAATATTTCAGTTTTATATTTCCAGATATAATGTTTAAATAGAGATTTAAACGAAGTTATGATTTCAAAATTGAAAGTATCTTACTTTATGCATATAGAGAAACTCAGAGGTCATGAGGCTTATGTGGGGATGGGATTCCTCACATGCCAATCACGTTCCCCAGTCGGGTCATGACAAAGTGGTATCAGAGCATTAAGTTTCCCTGCATAGTACTGGAGCAAGTGTCCACAAATTGCATGATGTTTATGTTAATGGAACCGTGGCCATTTGCATTAACGTGATGTCATTTGAGGCCATTAAGAAGAGTCAATCATGTCAAGGTTCAGTTAGAGTCTTTGTCATTTCCTTGGAATTCTTTGTTCAGCTTTCTATCCTTATCTTTCTTTGCTACGCCACCTGATGATTGTCGTCACCGTAGCAGCACAACATCAGTTGTACCAGTTGCGTATAGCACCTCGAATAGGCCATTTCAAACATGTTAGAGATAGTCATTGAGCTTGTCCAAGCTAGAGTGCATTAAGAGGAAGCAAAAGCAAGAATGATTAGCTTAAATAAAGGTTAGTCATGGGTACTGTTGGCCAGGGCCACTCGTCTCAGTGCCCTCCTCAACATGTCCCATTATCATGAAGAGGTTAAGACAACAGCCAGCCAAAATGGTAGAATTCAGTGCAGATCAGTTAGTCAAGCCTTGTTTGTTAAATGGACGAAAACCCAGTGGAGGTCAATGCCTATAAGCACACCCACCAGCTATGAATAGTGTAGCAGAGAGCACAAGAGGAATGATTTCCTGTTATCTCAGAGGTTTATGAGCCAAAGAGTAGAGGAGCTCGATATCCAGAGGAAGAAAGTTTGCGTGAAGGAAAAAGTTCAAGTAAGAGTGACCTAGAGTTAATGGAAAGAAACCCGATGAGAGCACGAGTCATGCATATAGGCATATTGTAGGACTAGTGCTTTGTTTATGATGTGTTAAATGGTTGAAGCAATCTTGATACCATGAATGTCTCGTATGCCATGTTTCTAAATATGCATTATTGCATGATTTACGTTTGGATTGGTGCTTAGACATGGTATGAAAATTGTAACACCCTAAAAATTGTCTAAAAATTAATTTGAGCTTTATTAGTCATAATTTCAAAAATTTGATAGTTTGAACAATGATGAGGATGATCCAACGGATTTGTAAAAAAAAAAAAATCATGAATAGTAACTTGCGAGCCCCGTAGGCCCGTCGGAACAACCGAAATCCTAGAATTGAGTCCCGGAGATGCCTAAAATTGAGAAATTATATGATTATGGTTAGAAATAGGTAGAATTAAAGATTTTATACCCAAAATTATTTTTCGGGCAATGTTTGATTACTCGGGTACACTGTTTTATCCGTTCGGTAAAATTTCGGTGTACGATTTCTAACACCGACAGATAGTTTATTCTTATAAAAAGGATAACGCTTATCCTTTATATGCCATGTGTAAGGCTAAGATTTAATCTTGCTTTACAAGATTAAATCCTAGCCATTCATTCCTTTTTATTATTAGAAAGAAAGCATATTTTAATTATACAAAGACTACATTTATGACAAGATAAATATAACACACCTAATCTTATCTCCTTGCAACCAATTCTCGGCTAGCTTCTTGTTCACACAGCCACCTCCATTTTTGTTCCTTCAAAGAGCATGAAACTTGATTCAAACCTCCATTTTCCTAGCTTAGAGTTGTTAAAACTTCAAAACTCCTTCACAAAACTTGTTCTACACCTCAATACCTACAAATCTAACCGATTGAAATCTCAAATCCTCACCTTAATACCTCACTTCCCCACTGCCTAAGGAGGGTTTAGGACTGAAATTGGTGTTTTGAAGTGAAGGGAGATCACTTAGAACATCCTTTGAAGTATCAAGCTCAAAAGCTTTCAAAGTAGGGTTTTCTTTGGCCTTTTTCTTTCAAAATTTTTCTGAGCAATTGTTACTGGTTTCAATCCGAAATTTCTAGTTAATTTGGTTGATATTATGTTGTTATTGATGTATGAATTTTTCTGAAGTGTTTGGATGAGGTTAGAGAGATCATTTTGTCAAAAGATGTTGAGTGATACTTGCTGGATTTTCGGTTTTCTGACAGGCAGTGTTTGATCACGAATTTTCTGGGCTTGTTGTGTGCAATTTCGTGATCTGAAAAAAATATATGTTGGGGCTAACATCCTAAGCTAGTCCCAAGAATTTTCTTGGGTTTTTATTTTGAGTGAAATTGCCTTAGAAAAATCAAGAACTGAAATTAAGCATATGCTGCCTGAAATGCTAGTACAGAAGCTGTAAATTTTGTTAATTTTGTTACCATATCAAATGATAGAATTATCACTTGAAAGTTTTACAGAGTATTAGAGACATATTGAGGTTTTACCAGAATTTTTATTTATAATTTTCTGGGTTCAATTGCAAGGGTCAAAAAAATTATGAATTTTGGTTCTTGAGCTGAGGTTGGATGGTTTCTGACCACTAAACTTTTAGAATTTTGTTAATACAGTTAGAGAACTCTAATTACCCTGAAATTTTTACAGGACCTTGGTGACACATTGAGGTGTCCTTGATAATTTTTATAGTCTCTGAAATGATTTTTTTGTGTGCAAATAAATTCATACCACAATAGTGTGAAATCTGTGATTGTGCTGAAAATAACTTGATGCTTTGAATTGATGAAATGATGGCATTTTGTACTAGTATGACATGAGTACCTGAATATGAGTATGAGTAATTGAGCATGTGAACTTATTGATGAGGTTAGGTACACATAAATATGAATGATTATTACAATTGTTTGTATGCAAAAGAAAAGCATAAGATTATGTTTCTTGGACTGGAGAAAGTAAATCTAGTTTGTTAGGGAAAGTAAACCTAACTACCAAGAAAAGCATAAGATTTATAATCCTTGGACTGGAGAAAGTAAATCCGGTCTGTCAGGGAAAGTAAACCTGACTACCCTTGAATTGAGTCGGGGAAAGTAAACCTGGCTAGGAATAGGTCTGTGTGAGAATTGGAGAAAGTAAATCCAATGATCATGTATAGGAATGAGCTCAGTCCTGAAAAACAGTCTATTACCCATTATTGCCACACTGGGGACGGGCACGTGCATGCCAGATGTGATAAGATTAGTCAAGGGCCAAGGCAAGTTTAAGAAGTAAATTTTCTAAGAAATCCTTTGTTTTATATGCCGAGTGAAGAAGTTTAGTACTGATATTGAGACCAATATATTTAAGTGGAAAGTTAGTAGTGTACGATGTTGAGTAGTATGGTACATGTACATTAAGTGATTGAATGTTAAAAGTAACCCACTTCGGAAGTATGATTTGGAACTTTAAAAATAAACCGTTATTACATAATGCATGACCACTTTTTTCTTAATAAACCGAAGTGGCTGGGGCGATGACAATGACATTATGATTGTGCATTTGGGGGAGTTACCCTGCTGAGAATTATAGAATTCTCACCCCTATGTTTTTGTGTTCCCGTGTCGTCTCCAGGTTGATGCAGAGAACTGAGAGGCTGATATGCAAAAGAACGCGGAAGTGCAATAGTTTGGTAGTTAATGCTTTTATTAGGGTGTATTTAGTGGAATGGATATGTGTGTAAATATGTTAAAGGACAAAAGTATGTTAAAGCTCATGAAAGAGCTTCCTTTATGTACTGAACTTTGTATTAAATAAATATTTTGGTTTCCTTGTTATATATTTTAGTAGAATTATGACCTAGTTATCTCGCGAATCAATCAAAATGGCTATAGATATTTAAGAAAGGTCCGCTAATTTATAAGTAACAACTCTCGAGCATGATGTCATGACTTAAGGATGATGCTATACTTGGGAGGATGTTACAAAAATGATGTTCATGTAGAGTAAGTTAACCAGATGACATGGATTGCTAGGCAAGTTCAACATCAGTAGGAAACTATTTCACATATGGATTTTGTTGAGATTACTTTTAATTGCTTTTGTTTTCCTAGCTCCAGATTTTATGCATAATATGAAAGTGT
Organism: Dalbergia cochinchinensis; assembly: GCA_031216125.1. Lineage (NCBI taxonomy): Eukaryota > Viridiplantae > Streptophyta > Magnoliopsida > Fabales > Fabaceae > Dalbergia > Dalbergia cochinchinensis. The sequence continues at coordinate 29,963,815 of CM062370.1, forward strand.
CACAAGTTATAAATGTTTCATTGCTTATGCTTAGAATCAGTGAGGATAAAGTATTAGAAGTCTTTATCTGCACATGAGTAATTGTTTTCATTAAGATGAATTAGAACTTAAGGGAAGGAGTAGTGAGAATGTTTGACCACATATGCTTGTGTAAGTAGAATAAGGATGTTTAGAAGATGTTTTTGCAAAGTAATGGGTTTTTCATGCTTAGTGTTTGCTGTGTGAATTCTATTGATTTGAAACAAGCAAGTGGATAGTTAGTTTTGAACTCCATAGATTGAAAAGTTGAACTAGAGAATACTTGACATAGTATGCCATTTAGAACCCTAGTGCATGGTCTTATGATAGTCCAGCATGTTTTGTCATCATCATGACTTAGGTGAATGAATGATGTGTTTATGTTTGTTAAGCATGTGGTTTGGGAACTATGTTAATACCTTTGAAAGGGGTTTTATGAATACTTGAGGCTCTTGGCCAAAGTTTTGCAAATTCTAGATGAAAGAATTTTCTTTTTCTCAAAGTTTTGTTAACCTTGCATTTCCATGACTAGTTTACTTATGGAAATAAAGAATTTGAAAACATGTTTTATGTGAGTGAGATTAAAGATATTTGAGTACAATTTTCTTATATGGTTTGTTTCTTGCCCATAGTGGATAGCTTGGTTCATGATGAAATGTTTTCGAAAAAAAAAGTGTATAACATGACATAAGACCCATATGCACATATGATAGTTTACTTGAGATAGCATTGCAGAAACATGATTAAAGTAACTTGAGGAGCTCATAGATATAGGATGCATGTTCTCTTCCCCTAACCTATGCATGTAACATGATGAAAAGGAATTAAATGAAATTGGTCAAGTTTAAGCTACGGCTTGGTAATCTAATAGTAAGATGTTAATAGGCAAGAAGCATGATGTTTGTCATTATTGTATGAACTCGTACTTTGTGTAGATATGATTGAATGTTTGATGCTATGCTTTTACATTTGAAGAAGTTGTTAGGTCTAGAACCTTGCGCTAATAAGTTTTGAATGACAACAAAGCCAATTCAAATAAAATGCTTTGAAGAACAACTAATGCTTCTTTCTGAGTTTCTTGTAAGAATTTAACAGGTTCTATCATTTAACAAATGTAAGGTTAATACATATAAGAATATACATGTCACTATGCATGTGTAAGCATGTTTGTCTCATGCTATGAGATTTGAACTATTATAGAAGTGAAATTATATTCTTATCTAAGCATTAAAGGCTAAACGATTGAAGAAGACTTCAACGCTTCAAGAAAATAAGCTATTGAGACTTCAGAAAGTAGCACTAGACATCAGAAAATAAGCTTACATGAAGAAATCAAGAATTCTCTGAAGACCAAATGACACACCACCATCAATCATTACATTCATGAAGTTTGTATCTTAAAACGAATAACGATTGGCTGTGAAAACTCTTTATTCACCAAGGAAATGATATTAAGACTCAAAAAGTACTCGTTTCAAGACAGTGAAATCTGTTAGCTCCAGAACCCTTGCGCTCATGTGTTTTGAATGACAACAAAACCAATTCAAAGAAAATATTTTGAAGCACGACTGATGTCTTTATTGTGTTTCTTAACAAACTATAACAGGTCAAATCCAGTTAGTATGTTACAGACTTAAAGCAAGAATAATGTTACACTTTGCATGTGCAAGCATGATTTATCTTATGGGAAGAGATTGAGCCAAATAGAAAGTGAATGTTATTTCAAGCAAAGCATGTATACATACTAATGGAACAAAGCATCGAAACAGACTTGAACCAAGAATAATTTCACTACACATGTACAAACATGTTTTATCTCGTGTAAAGAGATTAAGCTTAAAATGAAGTGATCATTATCTTGTGCAAAGAATGTGTAAATGCTTAAAGACTGTAGGAAATCAAGTCAAGAGCTAAGAAATCAAGGAAAGAGACTTTAGAAAGTACTCTGAAGATGAAGATATCAGAATATGTCCATATGCAACGTGTTACTTAATCTTCAATCATCACAATAGCAAAGAAATCATCATCAAAAAAATTTGATTGAAGATCTAAAAGCGAAATAACTCTTCAAGGGCTGATTACGTACATCAGAAAGCTCACCTATGAGTGCAACAAAGAATGCTACAGGAAAAGGAGGGAAATTCGAAATTTGAATTTTAAATTATCAAGTCAAACCCAATTTTAAACTGGTATGTCATCTCTTCTGACTTTCTGATCAACGACCCTAGCTTTATGAAGGAGGAGTTCAGAAAGCTCGCCCAGAAAGTAGAACAGTAGTTTCTCATGGGAGATCAAAAAGCTCATATTTACAGTGGCTTCTATAACTGATGTGATAATTTTGTGAACCTTTCTTCTAGCTATTTCTTTCAAGACACAATTGATGATCAGCAGTGTCACTTGAAGAACTGATCTATGGAAACAGTCACAAAGAAATACTATTATATAAAGAGATGCTAAGCTTAAAAAATGTTTGAGAGATTTGAAGATTCAAAAGAGAAAACTCTGCAAAAATCTCTTCCCACTTCCTAGAATATTCAATCCTTATCATGTAATCAGTTTTATCCTTGAAATGTAAAGAAAATCTTCTTTCTATATTCTTAGTTAGATTTATGTTCTTCTTATAGAAAAAGTAGAAGAAGGAAGTCATTCAAGTTTTCCTAGGATCCTTTTAAAATGTATCATCTTTAAGGAAACTTGAGTGTAGGTTAGTTTGAGTGGCAATCTAAACACTTAACCTTTGTATCCTTGATTCGTTAGTGACTAGAGTGAGACATAGCTTGGAGAGGCTAAAGTAAACTACTTACAACACGATAGTAAGATGCTCTTGCTAATCACGGTTTAGCTTGAAGAGGCTAATTAAAGACTACTTGTAGTTTTAAAAGGCTGGGGCAAGACTACTTTCAATGTGTCAATAAAGGTTTCTATTGCTCACGATTAGGCTTAGAAAGGTCAATGTTAAGACTACTCAATTAGGCTTTGAGAGGCAAGTGTCAAGAGTACTCAGATGGGCTTGGAGAGGTTGGGGAAAGACTACTAACAATGTACTGAAGGAGTTTCCTGTTAATCACGGGTTGGCTTGGAGATGTCAGAATCAAGACTACTCATGTTAGCTTGGAAAGGCTAGTACAGAACTACTCAAAATCCTTGGCTACAAGTGATTTCTAAAATCCTTGGATGATAGTTTGGGAAAGCTAATGAAAAGACTATCCATCTTTACTTTCTCAGGTTAAGAAAGTTGTTCTTATAGTGGAACCTCAACAGTTATTATCTACTAAATGTAGGCATGTTGGCCAAACTAGTGTAAATTCTTTGTGTCCTTTTTCTCTTACCCTAATCTCTTTTATTTTCCTTTATTGCTTCGTTATCTTATCATCGGTTTTATTTTTATCCTACTCCTTTTTATGCTATCTCTTTTAATACCAAGTGTTTTATTTAATAAGGTTCAGAAAGTAACTTTTTGAAAACACTAACTATATTTCTGCTGCATTTCAAGTTTTATATTTGATAGTAAATTTTTAAGCTTCAAAAAATGAAAAAGGATCAATGCACAATTTAACTCCCCTTCTCGTGCATATCTTCACCTACATGTGGTATTAGAGCAAAGCCTCTGAGGGGTTGAGTAATCCAACAATTACAGAGGATAAAGATCTTAAGGATAGAATGGCATATATCATCTCTTGAAGATCAGCATTTATCTGATAATCCTTTGTTGACAAGACTCTAATTCATGGCACAATTCATTCATATGACAAAAGGGATTCAAAAGAGACTCGTTGACGTGATCTCTACAAAGGAAAAAGATCAGCATTTCTATCGAGTCAAGTCTCTGCCTCAGGCATTAAACTATATATGTCACATATGTACGGGTTGTTACATAAGATAGGCTATATGAGACAATCAGTTCATGATGTTGAAGGATATCAACGTGTATCAAGATATCTTTGATCCTATTTGTAACATGTCAGATGTTTTACCTTGTTGAGGCAATGAGAATTGCTAAAAGCTTCTTTGAAAAGTAGAAAGATCTGATATTGTTACTTGAGATTGGATTCTTTATTGGTCAAATATGTCTAAAGTCTGAAATGACTATATCAAAAGGACACTAATCTATTGAATGACAAATCAGGATAAAGATCTTCTTGAGAAAGATCCATTGCTCAAAGCAACTATATCTCACATCATGTATCTACTCAACTCTTCACCATCATATCCCTGTGGAAAAAGGAAGAATGTACTAGTGATCTAGAAAGTATTTGTTAGAAAGCCTTGCTTTGTTAAAATCTGTTGCCATTCTGTGCTTCATATCCGAAGAGCTTCATCAAAGACATATGAGATAAATGTTTCTGCATCTTATCTCTTTTATTTTTTTTTTATCTTTTCAGCTGAGTTGATAGAAGGTCAATACAGCCATTCATCTACATATCTCAATCTATCTTAAAGGTGCCACGAACACTTGAGAAAGTCTAATCTAAAGCTGGAAAGCTGAAAGAAAGAAATACTCCAAGAGAGCTTAGTCTTCTCAAGTTACATGAAGCCTCCAAGAAGCTATACGATCAAGTCAGAAATTTTTTTCTAATTCTTAAAGAAGACCTCATGGCATCTCAAGATCTGACATGTTTTATCAGACATATTCAAAAACCATGTTTTGTAAGAAATGGTCAATATCTTTTGCTTCAAAGAAACTGGATTAAGATATACAAATGAAACTTCAAAAGAAAAATCTATGCAACTTCAACTGATATATATATATATATATATATATATATATATATATATATATATATACAGATATTCTCTGTTATTTCTATATGATTAAAAAGATACCTTCACGAGTAATGAATCCTGAAAAGGATTTCCTTTTAAAAGGTTGGAAAAATCTATTTATCTAAAACTAATTGATAAGGACCCATAAAAGTCTGGGTACCAAAAGTCAGTTTCTTTCTTATAGGTATTTTTGATATCTCTCTACCTGAAGCATCAGTAGAAGTACTCTAATGTTGATCCATCCAGATATCAGGCTCTGGCTCTAAGTGTTGTCATAGTTCCTAAGAGCTTATGCTTTCAAGGATCTCTCATGATGATGATAAAAAAAAATCTTCAGGAAGACTTTGCTAATAATCTTGTTTATGATGAGGAATATCCTGAGATTTTCTATCTCAAGGCATTTTCAGAAAGCTAGCAAATAAAAGCCAAAAGCTTCAGAGAATAAGCTACAAAACCTCAGTCTTTTAGAAAATTATGCTCAGACCATTCAAGATAATCAAAAACAAATTTCTCTTATAAATAACACGAGTTGCTTAAAGAAGACATAGAAGCTGAATGATTTGGATGCACTATAACTTCATGATAGTTCAGTCTTTAGAAATTATCTTTTGTTGTCAAAGTTCTGAGAATTTCCCAAGGTTATGAAATCCAAGTCATTCCTTGGATTTTTATCAATCATGCTTTCATCACTACCATGTTATCAATATTTGTTGAAAAAGTTTGGTGGAAGCTATGCTGAATGTGCTATCTAAGCTCAAGAGAAAGGCAAAGTCTACGCTTCATGCTCAAGACATCATCATCTTTGCTGAGAAAAAGATCAAGGATCGTCTAGATAAAACTGATATCATCAGAGCAAATAAATATATACAAGGAGAAAAGATCAAAAAGGAAAAGCCAATGCATGCCAAGTTCATTGAACCTAGATGTTGTGGATAAGGAATCAAGTTCAAAATCATCTCTTAAGGTAAGTTGCCTTTCTACCCTCCAGAATTCTTTTTCTTACAAGATTTTGACCAGTACTTCTTACCCAAGTTTGTCGATGAAAAATTTCTTTTTTATTAAAAATGAAGATGCTTTGCAAATAAATGTGTTTATTGAAGATCTTGTATCAAGATGTAATCATAATATCTTTAACTGAGTATCTCTTGATTGTTCATATAGCTTTAAAAAGTCTTTTCTTTAAGATTTCACATATGCATAAAACTCTTTGGGTGGTCTCTCTGTACTCCCCTCTAAACATCAAGCAATCATCAATGTATGCATCCTCCTAAAGACTATGCTTATCAGTGTACAAGAAATTTATAAGTCAGTTTGCAAAGCCATAGTTCTTTGTGAGGTATGATGTATCAATTTGCAAATAAGAAAGGAATCAGTTGCTTACTTTGAAGAGGGATCAATCAGAAAGAAGATCTGAAAAGGATGGTTATATAGAAGCATTGAACTCAGAACAAGAAGAACAATCTAGGATAAGATATGAAAGCTTCTCTGGAGGTTAGAAAGTAAACCATGAAGCCTCAGAAAGTAACTTCTTTAGAAAGTATGAATCAAGAGTCAGAGAACTTTCCTTCGAAAAAAAGAAGAAAAGGTGGGTTTTCTTACCCACTATGTCAGAGTTTCTCTCTCCACGTCGCCTCACCTTCTATCATATCACAGTTCTTTAAATCCCCATGTTTTCACCTTAACCTTCATCTTCTTATATATGCTTTCTCAAACCGTTTCGTCTTCTCCAACTCTCAAAGATCTCATTTTGGTTCCATCCTCCTTCACATCTCTTTGTTACCTCAACCTCCATCTTTGTATCCCAAAATAAATCCTTCTTATACCCTCTTAACCCTTATGGCTAAAGTAAAGCTTTGCTCTGATCACATTTCTAACATGGAAACACTACTCATGTTTAATAATCCTCTGGACCAGCAACACTTTGCTAACAACTATTCTTAACTACCAATTGCTCCTGGAAAAAGGCTAAGACATGATCTGATGACTAAAGTTCTTATTCTAATGGAAGTAGTCTCCTTTTAAGGATGAACTGGGTTCCTAAATATCATAGAAAGAGTTTTCCTTGGAATAGTCAGGGTGTTTTACTCACAATTAGAACCTGTGTCTAATTTTCTTCTTATCACCTATATCAGAGACACTCAAATGATTCTGAGCATAAATGATCTCTCCTATATCATCAATGCTCCAAATGAAGGTATCAGTTGTTCATCTGAAGAAGATTGGTTTACATCTCTTGGAGTTTCAATAAAGGAAGTCTCCAGTTGTCTCAAAAGGTCTCCCAGACATCAACTAGGCGAAGTAACCCCCTCCATGATAATTACTCAATCATGACAAGTCCTTACTCTCATCCAGCTCTCTCTACCTTCGAGGTTAGAAAGCATTGACTTACTAGTGAGAATGGATTGCATGTTGTTATTTGGTCTGATGACAAGGCAAAAAATAAATTTGCCCAAACTCATTTTCGACTACATGCTGAGCACCATCTCTAATAAAAAGAAGAAAACTAATGTTGTTCCTTATGGTATCATGTTAACCAAGATCTTCGAATATTTGTATTATCCGCTAGAAAATGAATGGTATGAGTAGATGGTTGGAACTGAATATGCCATATCTTACTTTGAGATTAAGAGGAATGTAGAAAAAAGGGATGCAAAAAGATGTGTGATCGATCTAGACGATAGCTCTAAAGATTCCGCAAACCTTTTGATAGAGACTAAAGCTAGTGGAGACACCACTCCTCTATCCAAAACTTCAGGATCTGGAACTAATTAAGGCAACAGAATTCGAATACATGATGATGTATCTTCCCCAAAGATACAATCATTGGATAATTATATAGATAGTATAGTTCCTGAGACTGTCTTCACTCATGCCAGTGACTCTCCACCATCTCATTCTGAGCAACCCTTCTCTTTTGTCCCACCTTACCTCAACCAGCTCAAGATCACGGTGCTAATCAACCTTCTTCTAGTCATAATTAGACCGCACCTCCTCTAAACTACACCTATCCTGGTATAAAGAGTCTATTGCATAATCAACAACTTATTTCAAACTTACTAGACAGCCTGGAAAATAGGTCACAAAATCATGAAGATTTGCTATGATAGATTGTTCAGAATACTTCTGACATCCTACTAGAACTAAAGTGAAGAGACTGAATATGGTGTTCTTCATTTCCTGGCAGCCCTCCTTTTTTATGATGCCAAAATGGGGAGAAGTGAAGTTTGAAGAAAATCTATGTCTGTGTGAAAGGGATTCTGAGGGAGCCATGCTGAAATGAGTGCTATGTTGATATGCTAAGGATTCAAGGGGAGCATATACTAAAAAGGAGTCCAGAGAATTTTTTTTTTTGAGTTTAGCATTTAGTTTTTTTTTAGCTTCTTTTGTATATCTTTAAACATGTTTTACATTTATACATGCTTCTTCTATTTTAATCTCTTTATGTTCTTTTGTCCCTTATATATATCTATCTTAACTCATATGTTTTGATACATATTTTATCATGCTTCATTTTTTTTAAGCTCTGATTCATATCATACTCTATCTAAGCTCAGCTAATCACATATATCTCCGACATATGTTTGCTTCTCATCTTGAGTGTGTATGCTTTGTCCTGTTTAAATGATATACGCTAGTTTTTAGCTTACAATCTTTCTATGATTAGTCTTGGCTAAGTATCTTTAGGAGCACAAAGTGTGTGTTGCTCTGATACTATTTTATAAGCTGAGTTTTGATACACATGATGAGCTTATTTGTTTTTCTTTATCCTTACTCTCTTTTAAAGATGCTTTTCTAAAGCTCAATGCTTAACTTGATCGAAGTCTGGATGAATATAGTTTCTAACTTGTCTTCAGAAACCTGCGCTTAAATGACTTAAAAAGACCAAGATTAGTGAGCAAGCTTCAAAAATCTCTCATAGAGTAATTTGTTTTGCTTTCACAAAAAAAATTATTTTAAAAAGGAATAATATATCTTCTATTTTTGAGAACATTGCTTTTATAATCTATTTCTTATGGAAAGTTTCATAGTTCAGTTCAAAATCTCCTTCTTGATGATTTAGGGGTTGATCCTATACGAGTTTTAGAAACCTGGATAGCAATGTATTGATCTTATCTCTCTTATGGTTTCTCTAAGCATCAGAAACTACATAAGTTTTAGTTTGCTTTTCAAATTTTACGAATACTTTGCTTCGTTTTCTTATATACCTCTGAGTATTCTTTTCAAAGTTTTTGTTGGATTAAGACTTGCTGAAAATGGATTTTGCAAAGATAAAGTTTCACAAGTTTTATTTGTTAAGTTTCCAAGCATGAGAATCTTCAAAAAGTTCATTTATTTTGACAAAAGTTCAAGCTAGTTGTTTATCCATAGCTTAACCATCTTTCTCCTTAACATCTGTTCTCACCATTATCAGAAAGTACACTTAAGTTTGTCGTATCCTTAAAATGAAACAACAACAGTCTTGATTTAGTGTCACTTAAGGCTAAAAATATTTTATGATTCACATCATGCCTTAAGAAAAAGAACTTCCTGAAAATCTCTTGTTCTGATATCTTGGAAGAATATGTTTATCTTGTTTACATTTCTGCAATATTTCTTTCAATTATCTCTTCAAAAGATTTTCTTGAAATTGATTTGTCATCATCAAAAGGGGGAGATTATTAGCTCTAGAACCCTTGTGCTCATGTGTTTTGAATGACAACAAAACCAATTCAAAGAAAAATATTTTAAAGAACGACTGATATCTGTATTGAGTTTCTTGACAAAGTATAACAAGTCAAATCCGGTTAGTATGTTATAGACTAAAAACAAGAATAATGTTTCACTTTGCATGTGCAAACATGATTTATCTTATGGTAAGATATTGAGCCAAATAGAAAATGAATGTTATTTCAAGCAAAGCACGTATACATACTTATGGAATACGCTAATATGTTTAGAATGGCAACAAAGCCAATGCAAAGAAAATGCTCTGAAAAATGATTGATGTTTCTTTCTGAGTTTCTTGTAAGAATTTAACGGGTTCTGTAACATCCTAATTTTTAACCCAACACTCCTAGAACGTATTTAGGTTAACCATTAGTCTATTACTTCTTAGTTTCATCTTTTCTTTAAAATTACTCAGCGGAAAATACGAATAAATTTTTCTTTTCGAACTTGAAAACAAAAACGTGAGCCTCGCATTAATATAAAACCTTTCGTTCGTCATAAACATAACTTACAAGGAAAAGAAATCACATATAAACATGAAATACAACATTATATTCACCACATGTCATAACCACATCATTATAGTTACATAGTACTAGCATTAGTGTTCACACCAAAATATGCATATTTATATGAAATACTTCTTATCCACCTACGAGGTTGGATAAGTAACAACCTAGAGACTATCCTATCTATTCTTCCGCAACGACCCTCGGCATCCGTTTGCTGAAGTGACCTTTAAACACGAACCTCAGAAGAAGTCACGAACCTCGTTACTATCCTGGTCTGGAGACGACACGGAAGAAAAGAGAGTGATGAGAAACTTATTCAAGATTCTCAGTAGGGATTTTCGACTCTAACACAAATGTCATCGTCATCGTCCCCAGCCACTCCGGTTTTCATTATAAAAAGGGTGTGCATACATAAGGATCGATTTTAAACTTCTTAAATCTATTTATCCGGAGTGGGTGTCTTTTAACATGAGTCTTAATGATATGAATGCAATAGATATTGAATGAATGCATGTCAATATCATATGCAAACAGTACTAGCTTTTTAGCAAGTATAGCATTCATAGACATAGTGCATGATACATGGGTCATAAAAACATAGATCATAAAACATAGAACATAGAACTTGATACATAGTACATGGTACATAAAACATGAATCGTGGAACGTAGAACTTGGTACTTAAAACATGGTGCATGGTAGCTTAACTTGGTTACTTAGGTGACGTTGACATATTATTCTTTTCTTCCTGGGGCCATCCTAATATTTCTCCCTTTTGAGAAATCTCTAGGTTATGAGCTCATACCCAGCTAGTCGTCACTAGCATCTGGACTTATCACATTGTGATAAGTTAAAAATCCCAACTTAAAGTACGGGTCTAGGGGGCATAGAATCACCCCATCCCCACCTATAGTTGGATGGTTCCAAAGGATCATTTTCTCATAGTTTAATGTCACATTAAGTCTTAGCATGTTATGACAAGATGCCCCATAGTTCATGCATGTTACATATGAATCACCTCATCCCCACCTATGGTTTGATGGTTCCAAAGGATCATTTTCTCATAGTTTAGTCATAGCGAGATGCTACATATTTCATGCATGTCACATATATCGTGTAATACTAACATAGGCATCTTTAAAGTTCTAAAGGGAACCATAACATGCAAATGATACAATCATCATTTAAGAGCAATAACTCACATAGCATCATAGGTGTCATGAGACAACACAATAATCCATCATCATTCACATAGAACATATAAATCATTCCCTTAAGAATAAACCCCTAAATCGGGTAACCTCAAACTTCCAAATTATTTCCTTATGCCTCTAAGGGATTGATTAATCTCATTACCATAATTTATTAAGTCCTAGAACCTAATTTATTATGGCTGGGCAGCATAGACAGTAAGCATAGTTTTGATGGATTACGGTGTTCTAGAAGTTGCGTTTTAGATCCTTTCTCTTTACCGACTTTTCCTATGATGCAAGAATTAATACCTAAGCCAATTATGAGTCACTCTCACTCATCTAGACATCATATAATGTGATTCTATACACTTAAACAAGGCTGGAACAGAATGTATAAGTTCAGTTCCGCAGGGGTTCTAGAAACTACGTTTCAGACCCTTTTTAAGCTCTGTCTTCGCCTAAGGCGCTATAAATCATCCCTAAACCAATTGTAAGGGATTCCTATACATATAAACTAATTATAAAACATGATTTCTGCACCTAAGGGTTGCTGGACAGAAACAGTTTTACTTTTAATTCTAAGTGTTCTAGAATTCACATTTTCAAGCATTTCAAGTTACTAGGCATGCCTAAGATGCCTAGAACCTTTATCATACATAAGGAAAGGTATTTAAACACATATAGACCACCCAAAACAGAATTTAAGGTGCTGGAAAATAAAAGGGCAGAATCGAAACTTGAAGGCATGTAAATGCTCAAAATACAACATTTCTAGTTCACATAGTTTGCTAGTTTCTCTTGGAACACTTTTGAAACTTCTAAAACTCTTTGGAAATCAATTTATCTTGTCAAAAACCTTTACAAAAGACATAGGGTAGTACCTATCTATTTTCTTTCATGGTTAGGATTTAAATCATAAAAACATGCTTGAAGCGTTCTTCAAGACTACCTATGCTTAAGAAAATCCTAAAACATAGGTTATAGGCCCTTGTAACTAAATGAAACTCATGCTTGAGCCATTATCATCACATGGCCGAATGCATATCCAAGAAATAATTCCTTGATAGATCTTTTCTCAAGATGAAATGGGCAAGTCTTTGAGCTCTAGTCTCTTAAGTGATGGCATAGAAGTAAACGTGCTATGCATTCCATTTTATTCTTCATTAGAGAGTAAAGTGAGAGCTTCAAAATAAATATGGAATGCAAGAACTCGAAATTAAATATGCAAGGCTCAAAGTGAATATGCAAAACTTGAAAGCAAATATGCACATTCCATTCTTTATTTTTATGCTCTAGGCCCAACAACAATTGACTTTAAGGCCGAAATAGAAAGGCTTCGAGATTATTTTAGGTGATATGCAAGCTCTCGTTTTACATCTTTAAGTTCTTAAGTGAGGACTTGAAATATAAACATGGAATGCGAAGCATGGAATTTAAACGTGCATTATGCAAGTTCATTCCTTATCTTGGAGTTTAGTGATAGCATAGAAATAAACGTGCTATGCAGAGCATAAAGTAAACGTGAATGCAAGTTACTTTTATCTTGTCTAAAGCTCTTGCAAGACTTTTGAAGAGAACATAGTTCCAACCCAAACCTCATCCTCACAAGAAAAGGAAACTACTAGTGCTAGAATACTCAAAATAAATCATAACCTTAAAGAACTTGGAAGTAGCCGAATCCCCATCATAGAGAATGAACCATTTTTAAACTCTAGGGACCAAGATCTTGATGATCTAAGACATCAACATCCTAAGCCCTCATCATTGAGTACATAGCTTCCTTAAAACTAACATTTAAAACAAAGTTTATGCTAGAGAAGAAAGCAAAACCGAAACCATGCTTGGTTTAAGATCAAAGTTTCAAGCTTTAGAGTTTATTCATGTGACTAGCATCAACATGAAACACTCATCATCAAGCTTTCATTTCTCCATGTCTTAGAAGCCTACATGGCCGAAAACATGGGAGGAAAAAGTGAAGTCCAAAAGAGTTCAAGAGACATAAACTCCTTTCTTTCTCAAACTTGGAAAAAGGATGTAACTTTCCTTAAAAAAAATTCAAGCTTTAGAGGGTGTTGAGTGACAAGCACCATCATGACACCCTCATCATCAAGCTTACATTTTTCCAAGTTTCAAAGGCCTTCATGGCCGAAACCTTGAGAGGAAGAAATGAGGTTTTTAAGGGTTCAAAGGAAACATAATCCATTCTTGAATAAATCTTGAAAAAGATGAAACTTTTCTTTTTTAAAACTCAAGCTTTAGAGGTTGTTCATGTGACAAGCATCAACATGAAACCCTCATCATCAAGCTTCCACTTTTCCAAGCATCCAAGGCCTACATGGCCGAAACATTCAAGGAAAAGAAAGTGAGGTTCCAAGAGATTCAAGAGAAACATAGCCCATACTTGACTAAAACTTGAAAAAAGGTGAGGCTTTTCTTCAAAAAGATTCAAGGTTTAGAGGCCTCATGTTGAGATGAACTCATAGTTACATCTTGGAGAGCACTCATCATCAAGCCATCATCATCTTGGCCTTGAGGCCGAAAATAAAAGAAAAGGAAAAGGATGAAACCGAAAATAAAACTTCATGGATGTTCATCCAACAACATTTTTCCAACAAGATCAAGACATAGAGAAAAAGGAAAGCATTTTTAGAAAAACTCCCTACCTAGTACTTGTGCTCTTGAAGATGGAGAAAGGTTTGATCTTGAAAAACAAGAAGAAGAAATCTCCTTTGAACTTGGGTATGTATTTTCGGCCAAACAAGGAAATGGAGGAAGGATGTGTTGTTGGCTTGTGTTTGGACTTGGATGTGTGTTTAGAAGAAAAAGAGATGAAGATTAGAGGTGGAGAAGGTGGCGGTTTTGGCTTGGACAAGGAGGAAGAAAGGAAAATTTGAGAGAACTTGGAGAGACTAAAACTTGCTCTTGGAAGTTTAAACTTTGCAAATGAACTAAAGTAGCAAAATGTTCACCAAGGCAAGCTATATATAGAGCCTTGAGTCATGAGTGACTGGAGGGGAAGAGGCCATGTGGTTTTCTTCTAGAATGAGGGAAGTGTGTGGAGGAGAATGAATAAGAAGTTGTCTTGGAGACATGGCCATTTGTGTGCCACACATTCAAACAACATGTGATGCAAAGTGGAGGGAAAAGTGGTTGAACATCATAAGACCATGGGAGGGAAGATTTCATCCAATTTAATCATGTGCTAATGGAGTGTTTAGGAATAAACAAGGTTAGGTTACTAATTAAGGTTGTGTAACCAAGTGTTTAGGTGAACTAATTAGGTAATTAGGACCCTAATACCTTAGACTAAGAGTACTATTGTAGGATTGATGGAGTCAAACTCCTATGACCATTGATTGATGTATGACAACTTTTCTTGGAAGAGAAAGCATTCTTGGGAAAGGAAATGTGAATAGTGAAAATACTATTCATAGTTGCTTTTTCTTTAAAGAAAGAAAAGTATTAGAATTGAATTGCAAATTTCCTTAAGCAATTTTAGGTTCTAATCAACCTTAAATAATTATTTTGGCTTTAGATTAATTAAGGAAATTAATTAACCTTTCATTAGAGCCTAATATTGCTTAGGTTTAAGTTAAATAACTCGTTAAGCTTAAAATGCAATATGCAAGGGCAAAATCGTAATTTTCACCAAAAGTTGCCCAGAAACTCCGGGACTTAAACAAACATAGTTCATGCCTTAAAATCATTGTTTTAAACCTCGGGACAACGTCCGGGTCAAAATGAAACTTTAAAACTGCCTTAAATTACTGTAAGGGTGTTTTGGTCATTTACACGCAAAAACCTCAAAAATGAAATTCTTCTGCTCTATTAAACACGCCATCACATATAATCCTCTTCAAACATTACAATAGCCCTATGAGGATGGCCAAGGTCGGCCATCCTCGATTTTCAGGTAAAAATGACCTCAGGGGCATTTTAGTCATTTTTATGCTTAGAGAAAATCAGGGTGTTACAGGTTCTATTGTTTAATAAGTGTAAGGTTAATACATATGAGAATATACATTTCACTATGCATATGTAAGCATGCTTGTCTCATGCTATGAGATCTGAACTGTTATAGAAGAGAAATTATATCCTTATCTAAGTATTCAAGGTTAAACGATTGAAGAAGACTTCAGTGCTTCAAGAAACTGAGCTATTGAGATTTCAAAAAGTAGCACTGGCATTAGAAAGCATGCTTAATGAAGAAATCATGTATTCTCTGAAGACTAGATGGCACACCACCATCGATCATTACATTCATAAAGTTTGTATCTTAAAACGAATAATGATTGAAGCTGTGAAGACTCCTTATTCACCAAGAAAATGATATCATGATTCAGAAAGTACTCATTTTAAGACAGTGAAATCTATATCACATAGAATGAGGGAAATTTTGAAATTCAACCATGTAGCTTGCTTATGGAAAAGTCAAATCTCGGTATTAGAACTGGTAAATCATCTTTTCTTCCTTTAAAGTCAACAGTCAATATGTACTAGAAGAAAGTGTTCAGAAACCATAGTTTAGAAAGTAAGAGGTAGTCTCTGAAGTATATCAGAAATCTCCTTTATCTCACAATGGCTTCTGGAGGCTGATCTGACAAAGCAGAAAGGCTACTCTTCTAGACCTCCTTTGCAAGCAAATAGATGATCAACACATGTCCCTAGAAGGTCTATTTGAAGGCAATGGTCTCAAGGAAAACCTCTATATATAGAGATGCAATACTCTTCATAGACAGAAGAACTCACGCTAAACAAAAGAGCAAAAACGCTATCAAGTTTTCCCTTCATTTTTTTGTAAAAGTTCTCACTGTCTATAAATTATTTTCCTTGTACAAAATCTTCTTCCTACACTTCATTGATCATACATTCTTCTGAGAAAGAATTTTCTTTGAAAGAAGTCATTCAAGATTTTCAAGAGCTTTTCATTGTATATTCAAAGAAATCTTGAGTATAGGTCAGTTTGAGTGGCAACCCAAACTTGTAACCGTTGTAACCTTGATTCAGTAGAGATCAATGTGAGGTAACTTGAAGAGACTTGTTAAATACTACTTGCAACATGAAAGTAATCGAGTCTTACTGTAACGCCCCGTTTTTCTCTAAACTTTTAAATGACCAAAATGCCCCTGAGGTCATTTTTACCCGAAACATGAGGACGACCGGCCTCGGCCATCCTCACAAGGCTTTTATGATATATGAAGGGGATTATATGTTTATGAATGTTAACAAGTCAGAAAAATCTCATTTCTGAGGTTTCTGTGCACAAATGACCAAAATACCCCTAACTTGATTTAAGGCAGTTTTAAGTTTTGACTCCGACCCGAACTCGTCCCGGAGATCAAAAATGATGTTTTAAGGCATGAACTATGTTGGTTTAAGTCCCGAAGATCCCGGGCAACTTTTGGTAAAAATTACGATTTTACCCCTGCTTAATGCATTTTAAGCCTAACGAGTTACTTAACTCAAACCTAAGCAATATTAGACTCTAATGAAAGGTTAATTAATTTCCTTAATTAATCTAGAGCTAAAATAATTATTTAAGGTTGATTAGAACCTAAAATTTGCTTAAGGAAATTTGCAATTCAATTCTAATTCTTTTCTTTCTTTAAAGAAAAAGCAACTATGAATAGTGTTTTCACTATTCACATTTCCTTTCCCAAGAATGCTTTCTCTTCCAAGAAAAGTTGTCATACATCAATCAATGGTCATAGGAGTTTGACTCTATCAATCCTACAATAGTACTCTTAGTCTAAGGTATTAGAGTCCTAATTACCTAATTAGTTCACCTAAACACTTGGTTACACAACCTTAATTAGTGACCAAACCTTGTTTATTCCTAAACACTCAATTAGTACATGATTAAATTGAATGAAATCTTCCCTCCCTTGGCCCTATAATGATCAGCCACTTTCCCCCTAAAATTTCAAAAGAATGATATTTTATGTAGTCAATCACATTATCCATCAAAGCCACCTTAAGACCTATGACCTATGACACCATGAATGACAACACAAGAGATATTTTTCTTCATTCTTCCTCAAGAAGTTTTGGCCAACTTCTTTCCCTCCACTCCTTCATGATTCATTTGCCTATAAATACACAACACCACACCACTTCACTCCTTTGCTTACTTCTTGCAAAATCACTAAAAGTCTCAAGCTTTCTTGCTTCCTTTCTCTCAAGCTTCCAAGAGTTCTTCAAGCTCAAGTTCTTCCTCTCCTTTTTCGAAAACCACAAGGTAGGGAACCTTTCTAAATATGTCTTTGATTTCTATGTTAATTTTTGTTGGGAAATGATGAAAGGTGGAACCTCCATGTTGCTCTTCATTTTCGGTTTCTTCCTTTTCTTTTCCTTTCATTTTCGGCCTCAAGGCCTTGAACATGATGGCTTGATGATGAGTGCTCTCTAGAGGTGACTATGAGTTCATCTCACATGAGGCCTCTAAAGCTTGAGTTTTTCTCAAAGAAAAGTTTCATCTTTTACAAGTTTAGTCAAGAATGAGGTTATGTTTCTCTTGAATGTTTGAACTTCTCTTTTCTCCTTTAATGTTTCGGCCATGAGGGCCTAAACCCATGAGAAAAATGAAAGCTTGATGATGAGGTTGTCATGATGGTGCTTGTCACTCAACAACCTCTAAAGCTTGAATTTTTTTAAGGAAAGTTACATCCTTTTTCCAAGTTTGAGAAAGAAAGGAGTTTATGTCTCTTGAACTCTTTTGGACTTCACTTTTTCCTCGCATGTTTTCGGCCATGTAGGCTTCTAAGACTTGGAAAAATGAAAGCTTGATGATGAGTGTTTCATGTTGATGCTAGTCACATGAACAAACTCTAAAGCTTGAAACTTTGATCTTAAACCAAGCATGGTTTCGGTTTTGCTTTCTTCTCTAGCATAAACTTTATTTTAAATGTTGGTTTTAAGGAAGCTATGTACTCAATGATGAGGACTTAGGATGTTGATGTCTTAGATCATCAAGATCTTAGTCCCTAAAGTTTAAAAATGGTTCATTCTCCATGATGGGGATTCGGCCACTTCCAAGTTCTTTAAGGATATGATTTATTTTGAGTATTCTAGCACTAGTAATTTCCTTTTCTTGTGAGGATGAGGTTTGGGTTGAAACTATGTTCTTTTTAAAAGTCTTGCAAGAGCTTTAGACAAGATAAAAGTAACTTGCATTCACGTTTACTTTATGCTTTGCATAACACGTTTATTTCTATGTTATCACTAAACCCCAAGATAAGGAATGAACTTGCATAATGCACGTTTAAATTCCAAGCTTCGCATTCCACGTTTATATTTCAAGTCATCACCTAAGAACTTAAAGATGTAAAACGAGAGCTTGCATATCACTTAAGATAATCTCAAAGCCTTTCTATTTCGGCCTTAAAGTCGATTGTTGCTGGGCCTAGAGCATTAAAATAAAGAACGGAACTTGCATATTTACTTTCAAGTTTTGCATATTTACTTTGAGCCTTGCATATTTAATTTCAAGTTCTTACATTCCATATTTACTTTGAAGCTCTTACTTTACTCTCTAATAAAGAATAAAATGGAATGCATAACACGTTTACTTTTATGCCATCACCTAAGAGACTAGAGCTCAAAGACTTGCCCATTTCATCTTGAGAAAAGTAAATCAAGAAGGTATCTTCTTGAAATGCATTCGGCCATGTGATAATGAAAGCTCTAGGATGAGTTTTTCATTAGTTACAAGAGCCTATAGTTTATGTTTTAAGTTTTTCCTAAACATAAGTGACATTTAAAAATATTTTTGAGTATGTTCTTATATTTAGGATTTCAACCATGAGTAAAATTAAAGAGTTGCTGCCCCATGTGGTTTGTGAAAGTTCTTGACAAGTTAAATTGATTCCCAAGGTATTTTTGAAGTCCTAAAATTGTTCCAAGAGAAACTAGCTACCTAGGTACATTGAAATAGAAATTTATACATGATTTGATGACTTACCAATTTCGGTTCTGCCATGATCATTTCCAGCACCTTAAATTATGTTTTGGGTGGTCTAAATATGTTTAAATACCTTGCCAAGTATATGCTAATTGTTCTAGACATTTTAGAGCATGTGTAGTTACTTTAATTGCTTGAAATGTGAATTCTAGAACCCCATAGGTACAGGAAATATGAATTCTATCTAGATTGTTTAACGCCCATAGAATCACATTATATAATGTCTAGATCAGTGAAAGTGACTCATAATTGGCTTAGGTATTAATTGTTGCATCACAGAAAAAGTCGGATGTGAGAAAGGGTTTAAAACGCATCTTTTAGAACACCGTAATTCATCCTAATTTAACCTTACTGCCAATGCTGTCCAGCCATGATTAATTAGGTTTTAGGACTTAATAAATTATGGCAATGAGGTTAATCAATCCCTTAGAGGTATAAGAAAATAATTTGGAAGTTTGAGGTTACCCGATTTGGGGTTTTCACTCTTAAGGGAAAGGTTTAAGCATTACTCTATGAATGATGAATTGGTGTTTACCTCATGTCTTATATGATGCCATGTGAACTATTATTCCTAAATGATAGTTTTATTGCATGTGATGGTTCTTCAAGAACTTAGAGATGCCTATGTTGTAATCGTTGATACTTGACATGTATGAACTAAGTGGCTTCTCAATAAACATGCTAAGAGTTAAGGTGACTTAAACTATGAGAAAATGATCCTTGAACCACCAAGTTAAGGGTGGGGATAAGGTGATTCTAGCCCCCTAGACCCGTACTTTAAGTCGGGACCTTTAACTTATCAAAAAGGATAAGTCCATGTGCTAGTGACGACTAGCAAGGTATGAGCTCATAACCTAGAATTTTCTCCACAGGGAGATCAGTTAGGGTGGCCCCATGAAAATAATGATAATGTTTTAATGTCACCTCAAGTAACCAAGATATGTACCATGTACCATGTACCATGTTCCATGACCTATGATTCTATGCCCCATGATATAAGAAACCATGATTATATGAGTTTATGTGCTATGCCCCATGATATAAGAAACCATGAATTTATGAGTTTATGTGCTATGACCCATGATATAGGGAACCATGATTTATGATTAATGTACCATGACTTGTGATCCATGTTTCATGACCTATAGACTATGTAACCAAGAGATTTTCATAATTAAAAGGAACGGGCCTCGGAGGTTAATGTTTGCGAACTTCATAAATGAACTATTATATGCCCACGTTTTTACTAAGAAACTGAGGTCCCTGGAGACGTGCATGATGACACTTAGATATAAGGAAAAACCCTACTGAGTTTCTTTAGTAAGAAATCTCACTCCCTCTATCTCTTTCTTTCCATTACGTCTCTAGATTCGGATGGCGACGTTCGTACTCTACGTTGAGACACCCACGTGGGAGTACCACTACGATCCGGAGCACGGATCGTACCATTTTGAAGGTCGCTGCACTGTTCGTGTCTTTATGTTTCCTGAACAGCCTTTCGCCCATCTTGTAGATAGCTACCTCTTCTCCCTGATGTCACCCTATGGGGATGACATGGTTTTTGAGCGTGCACGCACACGCAACGAGAGAATCCTACGGACTTACACCGCAGGCTCGGGCGCTGTACCCGAATATGTACCCCGCTCGCAGCATTCGGAGGAGCCACCTGCCCCTATGTATGAGGAGGACTCTAGCCCCACTCCCCCACGTATGCCAGCAGGCAGCGAGGAAATGGTTACCCAGCCACGGAGGGCTCGGATACCTGAGAGGCGACCCCAACATGGAGGACGTGTCCAAGTGCCCACTCCTGACGCGCTTTGCCTGTGGATCGGCTATGTCCCACCTTACCCATGATGGTAGCCGTATGGTTTAGAGGGTAGTCCTTAGTGTACACATGTCACATAGATAGGATAAACCTTATTTTGTGTTGAGGTTATCCATTTCAGATGCACTTGGGTATGGGTACTCTCTTGCTTATAGCGTTTATGTTTCCATCTATTTCCTACGTTTCAGTTGTATTGCACTCTATGTTTTAATATGTGAGGTATTTCAGTATATGTATTCATGATGCTATGAATGGAGCCTGTCACAACCGGGATTGCGACGGGGACGGCAAAAAAAGAATTTGTTTGAACAATGGAGTCGCCACCAAGTTTATTGAAATTGGGAAAACATGGAAAAACCCAATATTTTTACAAAATGGTATTTGGAACTAGATTTGAGTTCGGGAATCGGTTATGCATAAGGAAGGGCAGACATTTAATCCTACGCACCCCTAGTACACCCGTCCTTGGACGGTACCTATAATTGATTTGTGCAAATTATTAATAACCTTTGGAATATCCATTTACAAGGAAGTTAATTAATTTTTTTAAAAAAAAGAAAACTTTGAAACATCAAGCTGTCACAATTCAGATGTCCAAAATATTGAGTTAACAAACCGTCCCGGCTAAATTAACATTTTTATTTGAAATAAAATATTTGATAAATAAGTAAAAAATCTTATAAATATTTACAATCAAGAAAAGAAAGAAAACAAATAGTTTTGGTATTTTTTATAAAAGAAAGAAAAAAAAATAATTAAATAAATAAATACAAACAAGAATAAATATATTTCGAGGAAATTTCGGATCATTAAGCTGTCACAGCTCAAATGTCCAAATTATTAAGTTAACAAGCCGTCTCGGCTAAATTAACATTTTTAACAGAATATTTCTTTAAAAAAAGGGAATTCATTAAAAATTATTAACAAGTAAAATAAATATGTAAATTTAATTTTTGACTTGACAGGGATCGAAATCACCTGCTCCTACGTATCCCCTAGTGCAATAGAGAATTCAAAGTCACGTAGTTCTGTAAAATGATATTTTTGATTAATTTTTATATTTTGAAATGGAGTTTTGGATACCAAGCTGTCACAGCTAAAATATTCCAGAACATAAAATTAATAAGCCGTCGCGACTTAATTAATTCTATTTATTTATTAAAAAGGAAAAGACGATTACTGAATTAATGAACTGAATAATTTTTAATAATAAAAACACATTCAAATATTTATTTTAAACCCTGAAATGAAATAAAAAAAAATTTTGGTTTTATATATTTAAACTCAGGCTAAACTATTTCTAAAACAATAATTCTAACACTAAAAATAAATAAATTAAATAAACACCAAACTAAATAAATAAACTCAAATCTAAACAAATAATTTAAAAATTTTGAAGAGAAAAAATGTCAACTTAAACTAAAAATAAACCTAAAAAAAAAACTTCTTGTTAATTTTTAACTTTACAAACCTAACTCTATTCATAAATTAATTCTATCTACTCCCCACACACATACTCACTCATCCAAACACACCCATCCACACGCTCACTCAGTCACACACTCACGCACTCCACACATGCACCCACACGCTCACACACTCCGCACACGTACACTCCCACTCCACTAATGGCTCACACATGCACACACAAAAAGAAAGGGATTAGAGAATCTGAGAGAAGGGATGAGAAATACAGAGGGAGAGTGAAATTGAGAGAGAAAAGAAGAGAGAGAGAGAGAGTCACGGACGGAGGTCCTGGCCGCGCCGGTCAGTGCTCAAAACCGCCTTGCGTGAAGGGAAGGGTTGGCGCCCGGTAGCGAGGTAAACCGGCCGGGAACCGATCGTTGCGCTGCAGATCTCGGAGAGGCGCCGGTCGCAGTGCATGGGAAAGGAAGCCACGCGGGGAAGAAGAAGAGGGCGGCGCGCGATCGCGGAGGGTCGCGATGCAAAGGTGGTTGGTTGCAAATGCAGTGGCTCGCGGTAGGGGTTGGCTTCGCGATCTGAGCTTAAGGCGGCGGTGGAGACCAGTGGCGGAGCTTGTGGTGGTGGGTATGGGTGTTGATGGTGGTGGAACAGTGGCTGGAAGAGAGATGAAGAACGCGCGAGGAAGATGCCGACACACGGCGGAGCTCGCGGTGGAGCAGCGCGAGGAAGATGGAAGCCGCGACAGAGTGGATCGGCTCTTGAGGGTGCCAGGCGCAGTGGCTGAATGGCGGAGTGCTTGGGGACGCCGGCGGTGGCGGCAGTGACATCCGCCCCGCCGGTCCTTTCTGCTTCTATTTCCCTTTTTTGTTTTTTGAATATTTTCTGAATCTTGGTTATGGAATGGGAATTTTCAGGTATGGTTGACATGAAGATGATGATGATGCGACGGTGGAAAGGGGAAGATGGTGGTTCGGGGGCAGTGGCTGAAGCTTTAGTTGAGAAGGAAAGGGAGGTT
This sequence comes from Dalbergia cochinchinensis, assembly GCA_031216125.1. Classification (NCBI taxonomy): domain Eukaryota; kingdom Viridiplantae; phylum Streptophyta; class Magnoliopsida; order Fabales; family Fabaceae; genus Dalbergia; species Dalbergia cochinchinensis. The sequence continues at coordinate 29,987,234 of CM062370.1, forward strand.
GAAGGAAGAGGCCGCGACAGGGAAAGGTAGCCGCGGCCCCTTTAATTTTTTTTGTCCATTTATTTTTTTGTTTATTCTGAATTGGAACTGGAAATTTTCAGTTGAAATGGGCTGTTGATGTTTTTGTGATTTTGTTCTGATCTGTGTTTGGTTGTAGTCTGGATTTGGAGTTTTGACTTGATCTCTGTTTGGCTGAGAATGTTGGTTTTGATTTTAACTGGGGTTTATGAGTATTGCTGGGCTGTTTGGTTTGAGAGACAAGACAATACTGGAAAAAGAAACGAATCAGTGATTTACAAATGATTTACCTGCAACTCCCTCTTCTTTCTTGATGCTTTCTTTCTCTACGTTCTTGGCAAAGGTGTCTTCAGATAATAAATGGTGACGAAAAATTTTAATGTTGAAAACCGATAGTCTCTGAGTCCCCCTCTCCTACCCCCTTTGTCTGAATTTATACACTATTCTTCCATCCATGGCATGTGATTCTGCAGATTTCAAGGGATGCTGGTGCCGTCCTTTTTGAAATTTTGGCTGGTATTTTTTTGGTGATTCACGCTCTTCTTGACTTCTTGGTTTGTTCCTTGTCTTTTGTTCAAGACATGTGCAGCTTCTCCTGTAACGCTTGCATGTTCCTGCATACGCTATTTTGCTTTTTTTTTTTGTTTTTTAATAAAATGAAAATAAAAATGAAATGGACTATATAATTTTTAATTTTTGAAATGAAATGGGCTAAAAACAAATAACATCAATGGATTCTAAAAAAAATAAAAAATAGAATGGGCCTCTTTTTTTTTGTACAATAAAAATCGAACAAAAACCTAAAATGGGCTTACCCAAACAGTAACAGTACTAAAAAAAAAATTATTTTTGGGTCGAACAAAATCGGGTGTTCACAGTTGCCCCTCTTTACTTATTCTTTACGAGAGAATATGAAAAACTGATGTTTTTACATATTGTCTTCGTAGGGAATAAGTAAAGACATGAACATAGATTTTGTTCGGTGATGCATGAAATGAAAATGTCGTAAAAATCAAATTCTAACACGGAAAGAACCTAAACATTTGGGCAAGCCACATGCAAATTATGCAATTCAGAAACTGACTAGACAAAAGATGCAAGAACCAAACGGACTGACTTGAAATTTATAAGTTAATGAATGCTGACAAGAAATTAAAAAAACTGACAGGGGTTGACAAGAATTTACAAACTTTGCAACTCAATAATCCTCAAGAAATTAAAGATCTTGCGATCAACTAGATATGGGCCAGCAGGCAACAAAAAATGAAAAACATTGTGATTAACTAGATACAGGTCAACAACACATACTCACACTCATCAATTCAAACACGCACACGCGCACGCATGCACACACACATACACACATGGAACTTACACACCCACAGGAAGAGAGAGAGAGTGATTAAAAGCCGAATGGGGCTAGCATGAATTCGAAAGCCAACAGGGGCCGACAGAAATTTAAAAGCCATCGGGGCGGACAGGAATTTAGAAGCCATCGAGGGCGAACAAGAATTTAAAAGCCATCAAGGGCGGACAGGAAATTAAAAAGCCATCGGGGGCTGACAGGAAATTAAAAAGTCGTCGGGGGTTGATTGAAAATTAAAATTGGCAATCTGAGGCCGACAAGAAAATTAAATGGCAATCTGAGACCGACTGAAAATTAGATTGGCAATCTAAGGCCGACAAGAAAAGTAAATTGGCAATCTGAGGCCGACAATGGTAATCTGAGGCTGACAATGGCAATCTGAGGCCAATAAGAAAGGTAGATTGGCAATCTGAGGCCGACTGAAAATTAAATTGGCAATTTGAGGCCGACAAGAAAAGTAAATTGGCGATCTGAGGCCAACTAAAAATTAAATGGCAATCTGAGGCTGACAATGGCAATCTGAGGCCAATAAGAAAGGTAGATTGGCAATCTGAGGCCGACTGAAAATTAAATTGGCAATCTGAGGCCGACTAAAAATTAAATGGCAATCTGAGGCCGACAAGAAAAGTAAGTTGGCGATCTGAAGCCGACTAAAAATTAAATGGCAATCTGAGGCCGACAAGAAAAGTAAGTTGGCGATCTGAAGCCGACAATGGCAATCTGAGACCAACAAGAAGAGTAAATTATTCAAATTTCTTTTTTCTCTTGACCTTTTTTCTAAAATACCTTTGTGAAATGACTTTTACCTTATTGAAGCAATCCTTGAAGAAGACTTTAACCGATCAAACTCGCAGCTTATGAATTGGACCTTTTGGCATAGATAAGACTTTTCTTTTTTCCTGTGAATTTTGCCTACTTCCTTCATCATCTTTTCTTCTTACCCAGCTTAGTTGAAGCTTCTGGATACTCTTGGTGTAATACTAGTCATTGATGTGTTGCTACAAATATGGTTAGGTTGTATAACTCATACTTAAATTCATGCTTGCTTAAGACATCATAAATAAATATGCATTTAAGAAAGAGAGAATGGAAAGAATAAATTTTATTGCTTTGTGTATCTAAATAAAGGTAATTTCAAGGGGTTGGAATGGAACAAGAACGAAACAAAGAAAAAGAATGTCACTGTGAGGGACACAAATTTTTGCCCCATTTTCGATTCTCGGTTACTTATTCAATCGATTCCTTGCTATCACTGGCTGTTATAATCATTGTATCTGATGACATGTCTTCCAGCTCTTTCTTTTTCACCTGAATCCCCAGAATTTGCCCCATCGATAATTTGTTTGGTCCTCAAGACTGATTCATCATTGAAAAATTGCCCCAGCGTAGGATGCTTGAGATGATGCTCATTATTTTGCCCTAATTTTTGCCTAGGCTGCCCTTGCGGGTTTTCATCCTAGTAGGCATTTTTGTTTTTGTTACCCTGACTTTTGCTTAGGCCGCTCTTTCGAGTTTTCGACCTAACGGGCTTTTTCTTTTTTTCTTTTAATTTATTTCTCATCCTAGCTTTTGTTTAGGCCACTCTTTTGGGCTTTCAACCCAACCAGCTTTTACACCATCTTTTCAAGCATTAAACTTTTTGACTGCATCCGCATTGATTGGTCTAGATAGTTCCTGTCCATCCATATTTTGTAAGATTAATGCCCCTCCTGAAAATGCTTGTTTGACGATGTAAGGGCCTTCATAGCTTGGAACCCATTTTCCTCGTGCATCCTCTTGATTAGGGAGAATTTTCTTCAGAACCAAATCTCCTGGATAAAAATCCCTGGGGCGGACTTTCTTATTGAAAGCTTTAGCCATTCTGCTTTGATACAACTGGCCATGACAAATAGCTGTCAATCTTTTCTCTTCTATCATACTCAATTGTTGATACCGAGCTTTCACCCATTCAGATTCTTCTAACTCTGCCTCCATCAGAACCCTTAATGATGGAATTTCCACTTCTATGGGAGATACAGCTTCCATTCCATACACCAATGAGAAAGGAGTTGCCCCTGTGCTTGATCGTATGTTGGTACGATATGCATGCAAAGCATAAGGCAGCATTTCATGCCAATCTTTGTAGTTCACTACCATTTTGGCGACAATTTTCTTGATGTTCTTGTTTGCAGCTTCCATCGCGCCATTCATTTGAGGCCTATAGGGAGCTGAATTGTGATGTTTGATTTTGAAAGCCTCAAAGAACTTCTGAACCTCAGCGCCATTAAGATTAGGAGCATTGTCTGTGATAATTCTTTCTGGAATTCCATATCTACAGATAATGTCCCTTTTGATGAATTTGACAAACACCTTCTGTGTGATATTAGCATATGAAACAGCTTCCACCCATTTAGTGAAATAGTCTATCGCTACCAAGATGAAACGATGACCATTGGATGCCTTGGGATTGATTGGGCCAATAACGTCCATGCCCCACATTGAGAAAGGCCATGGAGATACCATGCTGTGTAATGGAAGTGGAGGAGCATTGACTCGGTTTGCATATATTTGACATTTATGACATCTCCGAACATAATTGATGCAGTCACTTTCCATGGTGGACCAATAATAACCACTCCTCAAGATTTTACGTGCCATCATATGCCCATTAGCATGGGTTCCACAAATTCCTTCATGTATCTCTGTCATGATCACACGAGCTTCACGAGCATCTACACACCTTAAGAGGGTGCCATCATAATTTCTCTTATAGAGGACTTCACCATTCAAGAAAAAAACCATAGCCAGTCGACAAATTGTCTTCTTATTCACTTCATTTGCTTCGACTAGGTACTCTCCTTTTTGAATATATTGCTTGATGTCATGATACCAAGGCTGGCCATCTGGTTCAATCTCCATATTGTTACAGTAAACTGGTTCATTTTGCACCTCTACATGGATCAGTTGGACGTTGGCATGGACTTCCAATTTAGTCATTGCAGCCAAGGTTGCCAAAGCATCTGCAAATTGATTCTTGTCTCGAGTTAAGTGGGAGAATGTCACCTCGTCAAATCGCTCAATTAGTCGAGACAAGTACTTCTGATAAGGCATCAACTTTGGGTCCTTGGTTCGCCATTGCCCATTAACTTGATAAATGATGAGTGCAGAGTCTCCAAAGACTTTTAATTCTTTCACTCCCAAATCAATTGCAACTTGCAACCCATTAGCGCATGCTTCATATTCTGCAATATTGTTGGTATATTCGAAATCTAATTTGATAGAAATTGGGTATTGCTTCCCATCTGGCGACACTACTACAGCTCCTATTCCGCACCCATTCATATTGGCAGCTCCATCAAAATACATCTTCCATCTACATTCTTCTTTTTGCTCTTCTTCCTCTATTACTATCACTTCACCATCAGGGAATTCTGATACAACTGGTTCACCATCCTCAAGAGGGTTTTCAGCAAGATGATCAGCAATTGCACTTCCCTTGACAGATTTTTGAGTCACATACTTGATATCAAATTCAGACAATATCACTTGCCATTTTGACATTCTTAATGACACGTGGGGACTATCAAATATGTATTTCAATGGATCCATTCGAGAGATTAGCCAAGTGGTATAGTATAACATATACTGTCTCAGCCTCTTGGAGGTCCATACCAATGTACAACATGTCCTTTCAATTGCCAGGTAACGGGATTCACAGTCATTGAATTTCTTGCTCAGATAATAAATTGCCTGTTCTTTCCTCCCTGACTCATCATACTGTCTTAACATTGCTCCCATTGATGTTGGTAGCACTGTAAGGTACAGTATTAATGGATGACCTGGTGTAGGTGGAGTCAAAACTGGAGGTTCCATTAAATAAGCCTTTATTTTATCGAAGGCTTCTTGGCATTCATTATTCCATTCTCTAGGTTGATGTTTCCGCAACAACTTGAAAATAGGCTCACAAGTGCTAGTCAAATTAGCGATGAATCTAGCAATGTAGTTAAGCCTTCCAAGAAAACTCCTCACTTCTTTTTCAGTTTTGGGAGCTGGCATATCTTGTATCGCTTTCACCTTGTCTGGATCCACTCTTATTCCTTCTCTGCTGACAACAAAACCCAATAGCTTCCCTGTACAAGCTCCAAAGATGCATTTGTTTGGATTCAGCCTCAACTTGTATTTTCTGAGTCTTTCAAATAACTTTCGCAGGACTGCCACATGAATTTCTCCCTCCTTAGATTTAGCAACCATATCATCTACATACACTTCAATCTCCTTATGCATCATGTCATGGAAAAGTGCAACCATTGCACGTTGATATGTAGCACCAGCGTTCTTTAATCCGAATGGCATAACTGTATAGCAGAATGTTCCCCACGGAGTTATGAAAGTTGTTTTTCCCTTGTCATCAGCATCCATGAGGATTTGATTATATCCTGAGTAGCCATCCATAAATGAAAATCGATGATTTTTTGCAGTATTGTCAACAAGGATATCAATGTGAGGGAGAGGAAAGTTATCTTTTGGGCTGGCTTTATTTAGGTCTCTGTAATCTACACACATCCTGACTTTCCCATCCTTTTTAGGCACAGGCACAATATTAGCCACCCAATCAGTGTGTCTTGATACCTCCAAAAATCCAGCCTCTAGCTATTTAGACACCTCTTCTTTTATTTTTAATGACATTTCCGGCCGCATCCTTCTTAACTTCTGCTTTTTCGGTTCAACTCCTGGATATAAAGGGATCTTATGTGAAGCTATTTCTGGATCCACCCCTGGCATATCATGATAAGACCATGCAAAGACATCCATGAATTCTTTGAACAATGCAATCATTTCTGATCGTTCTGGGTTTTCAACCATTTTCAGCTCTTTCTTCTCTTCTTCAGTCCCCATATTAATCAACTCAATCACTTCATTATCTGGGCCAATTTCTTTTTCAGAATGTTCTAATAGGTTTGAGAATTGCTCGACAATTTCTCCATCCTCATCAGATTCATGATCTTCACGATCAAGTGCAGCAAGAGAGTCAATTGATAAGCTTCCAAGATCTCTTTCATGTGACATAATTTTTAAATCCCTGGAGAGCAATGGTGTGGGGTTGAAAAAGTAAAATGGAGGGATAAATGGGAATAGTATGGAAGAACATTAATAAATAAGCTAAGAATGTTTAGAGGAATAAAAGGAAAATTTAAAAAAAAAAGGAAATAGAAACGAGGCAAAAAGAAGACATAAAGAATAATTATTGAAAAATCACGCAAATTCATTATGATGTCTCGGAGTAGCATAAACAAAAGCACAAACAAATCCTTATTAATGTAACCAACAATTACTTTGAAGCAACAACATCAATCACTGGTTCAAATGTCCAGTTCATCCGCATCTCATCATTGTTAGCAGCATGAGTATTGTTATGCTCTTCAGACTCCTCAGCATCCACCATGTTGATGATTGGACAATGGCTAGGGGAGCAGCCTTCTCCGGCTATGATCACTTCAGCTGGGTAAGGAAATGTCTCTTTTAGGCGAGGGATCTGCTTCCTCCTCTCATTCTGTTTCTTTTGCCCAAGAGCCATAGTCTTCATTTGCTCTTCCACTGATGCCTCATATCCTAAACCGAATCGGTTATGCTTCCCTGAGATAGGTAGAGGTATTTTGATACCCTGCAACTGCAGCCCCAATCCTTTGCCATGCAGATAACCGTTCTTAGTCATGATGTGAGCCACTACCTGATTGATATCCTGCCGTGGGAACTCATTTTCTTTTTGTTTCATCCCTACAACCTCCAGATTGTGCCACAAACTGCTTTCAACTAGCTCCACATTTTCAACATATGGCAGCGTAACTGGTTTAGATACTATGATCTCCTTCTCTCCATGGATTGTAATGACTGAGTCATTCTCAATGAACTTAACCTTTTGATGCAAGGTAGAAGGAACGGCACCAACATTGCTAATCCACGGTCTTCCCAGCAACATATTATAATCGGATTCAATCTCCATTACTTGGAATAACACCTCGAACCTGCTCGGGCCAACTTCCAATGGCAAGACTATTTCCCCAAGAATGCTTTTCTTTGCTCCGTCGAAAGCTTTCACAATCATTACTTGTGGTGAAATATCATCTTTGCTTATTGACAAGTAGTTTAGGGTTGATACTGGTAAAACGTTCAGTCCTGACCCTCCATCGATGAGAACTTTAGGCACTATATAGCCTCTGCACTTCAGAGTTATGTACAGTGCCCGTGGGTTAGCCTGTGGTACAATTTCTTCATCTGAGAATGTAATCATATTAACACGCCTCACCGGATCAACCATATTCACCACATTCTCTAATGAGACATCAGGTTTCACATAGGCATCCTTCAAGACTTTAAGCACGGCTTTTTGATGAGATTCAGATGACAAGATTAGTGACAGCAGGGATATTCTGGCAGAGTTTTCTTCAATTGTTCCAGTATATCATATTCACTTTGTTTCATAATTTTTAGGAACTCCTCTTCTTCATCTTCTACTTTTTCTTTTGTCTCTAAATTAGACCTATTTTCACCATTCCCTTTGTCAATAAACTTTCCTTTTTCCAGCTCTCTAGGACCATAATACCTTCCACTTCTTGTTATATTAGTTACCGTTCCACCTATTCGGCCCTCTGAGGTTTCTCTTATATCCCCTTTTGTCTCTACCTTCGTTTCATAATTCCACGGCACGACATGAGTATCCTCGTAATCGAAGGGCATCGGCTTCTTCACAGTGATTACCACTTTTTCCTGCTTTGAGTCAAGTTAAGTGGCGGTACTCGGAGCACGAAACGCTCGATCACATTCACTTCTTCAGAGAAATTTGACTTCTTTTTCGCCTGAATCACACCTAAGTTGAGCAATTCTTGTACTCGAGCCTTGAAACCCCAACAACTTTCTATATCATGACCAGGACCTCCAGAGTGATATGTGCAGCTTGATTTCATGTCATACTTCTCATTCTCCTTTATTGCAATAGCAGGTGCTCTCATGTTGTAACCAGCCTTATTCAAACCAATGAAAATTTCCTCCATGGGTGTTCTAAGACTCAGCACCTTCTTAATTAAAGATTCCTCTATTTCCAAGGCATTCACACGACCTCCTCCTTCATGATTTGGGATCGGATTATTGACAATATCAGGCTTTGATTCTTCCTGAAGGTCTAATCTCCCACAAGCAATTAATTTTCTCACCGCCGTCTTAAACCCTTCACAGTCCTCAATTGAATGTCCCATAACATCCATGTGATATTTGCAAGTCAGATTCGGGTTATACCATGCTGGGAATGGTGGTTCCAATGGACGTACGGGATATGGTGATATCAAATGAGCCTCGAATAATCTTTGGAAGAGGTCAGTATTAGAAATGGATAATTTCGGAAAAGGCGGAAGGTTTGGGAATCGATTCCGATTCTGATTTTGGAAATTTGGTCGTGGTGGTGTAGTGTTTGGGTAGTTTTGAGGATGCGTGGTCGGGTTATAGGTATAGGTTGGGTGAGATGGTTGATGCGGCCTTATGTGGATATTGTTAACTTGAGGCTGAGGGTATAGGGTAGTGTTTGTGGCTCGGTAAAAACGGACAGGGGATTGGTATTGTGGGTTTTGGAATTTTGGGCGTGTTGATGTGTATCTAGGGACAAAAGATTGCTGACCTTGTACAAGATTTATTTCAGGTTCTTTCTTTTTTGGTGGGAATATTCTTTTTGTGTCCTCATTGCTTGTAGGAAGTTTACCAGCTTTAGCTAAGCCTTCAATTCTCTCTCCAGCCGTTATCAGCTCAGAGAAATCCTTGTAAGCTGCTCCTGCCATTGCCCCAATGTAAGGAGACCCCAAGGTCCCCAAAAAGTATGAGCACATTTCAGATGGGATAAGTGGCGGTTGTACTTGAGCAGCTAAAGCTCTCCACCTCTAGGCATACTGCTTGAATGACTCGTCTTTCTTTTTCTGCATCATGGTCAATTGCTCACGAGTAGGTGCCACTTCCATGTTGAACTTGTATTGGCTCATGAATTGATCTGCCAATTCTCTCCAGCTAGAAATCTTTGAATGGTCTAGTTGAATATACCATTCCAAGGCGGGTCCAGTCAGGCTTTCATGGAAAAAGCTAATGAGAAATTTTTCATCCTTTGACCATATTGCCATTTTAGTACAGTAACTCTTCAAGTGAAACAAAGGGTTACCAGTCCCATCATATTTTGAGAAATCAGGGACTTTGAAGTCTTTGGGGACTATTAAGTCTTCAGGAGGACACAATTGTTCAATCTCCACGTAACCATAGGAGCTAGGACCCTGGATAGCCTTAATTTGCTCCTGAATTTTCCTCATCCAATCTTCTTTTATCTTGTCTTTCTCTGCCTCTACATGACTATTTTCTGAGTGAAGTGGCTGCTTCTGAGTGACGACACGTGGCTGCTCCCAGGTATGGATAGCATGCCCGTGTCCTTCTGTATATTCATTTTCTAGAGGATGATAGCCTTCTCCGATGGGAATCACCATTGGCATTGTTGGTGGTGGTTGTCCATGAGGGTTATTCAGTATTCTTCCCATATCATTCATCTCCTGGGTGATATTCAGAGGTGCACTTGATATCACTGGCATGGCTACCATGGTGACATTTGGTTGCACACTTACTGACGTATCTCTGCTTTGATAGGCTCCCAACAGATCAAGTGACTCTTTCATGACTCTCATCATTTCTTCCATTCTTGCTTGGGTATCAGTCATCATATTCAACTGCCCCCTTATTTCATCCACCTCCAAGCTTAGGTTCCTTCCTGGTTCAATAGCGGTTGCAATTGAGTGTGTCTTTCCTGTTTCAGAATTTCCTCCTCCAGCCATCTTGGTCCGAGCTCTTGTATTGTAAGTACGAGTTTGATCGATTTCTTCCTTGGGCGCCCAATGGTGACGAAGTTTTACCTGTGATAAAGAATTTTATTAAAAAGAAAGGAAAAGTACATTGCTGTTTGTTAGAGTCCTTCAATCATGTCTAGTCTTGACGTGAGTATCTTTGGCAATAACTGTTCCCCAGAACGTCCCGTTCAAAGGTACTAAGTCATGGATATGAGCATGAGACTAACACAAAGAATCAACCCTTTTTTCATTCATTGTGCATTGCAATCATTGTTCGTGTACGATCATTCAAAAAGGAAAATGCATCATAAAGCCAACGCATCAGTACTTCCTAAAAACCAATCTACTTGTGCTTCCTCAACGTCTTCCCTTAATTATTTGCTTCATCTTCCCAATCAAATCTTTGCAGTAGTATACAAAGTTACAAATCTCATCTGGGGTGTCAAAAGGAATTATTTCTTGCTCAGCCATTTCTAGATATCTTGGAATATCCTCTATTGCTGCATTAGCCAATCCTGCCAAGTTTGAAAAGCGAGTCTTCAAGTTATGAACAATGTGATCTTGATTTTGCACTTCAAACTTTAAGTCTGCAACTTTCCTCTTTTCTTCTCCTAATGCAGCTTGATAACTCATGATCTCATCTTCCATGTGTTGTTTCAGTTCTGCGATCTCTTTCTGATGTTCCTTGCTCATTTCTTCTGTTTCTTGCCTCATCTGTTCCTTACTTGCGAGCGTAGTTGCTTCAACTGCCTTCGCATTATGGAGTAGCTTCTTTAGTCGTCGATTTTCAGCCAACGCCTCATCACGCTCTTGCCTTCGAAGCTTTAACTCTTGATTGGCTGCTTTGAGACATTCTCTGGTCTTCATCATGTGCTCATGCTCCATTTTCAATTTCTTACCGGTCCCTTCTAGAACATGACTCTTTTCAATGCTTTCTCGCTTCAGAGTTGTGTAATTATGGTAGGCGCTTTTCAGTTCCTCCTCAATTTGCATCTTTTCTTGCTTAACTTTGTCCAACCCTTCTCTCATTTCTTTGATCTCTTCGTTGTCTTCGAGATGCGAGGTTGATGCCATATTAGAAGTAATCAAGTTAAAATTCTGAATGGCAACTTAACCTCTTGAGCCCTGTTTTTTACCCATTGACGGTAGCTTTCTTTCACTGCACAGCTTCTGACTCCTAATTCTTTTCCTTTTCTGACAACACTGTTCCAAGCAGATCGGACTTTCTGTAGTAAGTCACTGTCATTGGAATCCAAGTAGTATATGATAAAAGGAGTTATTGCAATTCCGTAAGGTGGCTCCATTATAGGAGTAACCGAGTTGGCGTAATACCGGTCTTTGGATTATAATTTATGCATCCTCGGGTTCCCATGAGGGGTACATTTGGAAAGCTCCGCATTGACAAATCAATGTCTCATCCATCTTCCACCAGGGTACCATCGAATCCCTTTTTCATTCAATTTTGCAAATATTTCCGCCCATTCTCGTCCACTTTTCTTCTTAATATGATGCATTTTCAGATCATCAATGAGACAAGATGCCTTGTAACTCCTTTGGAATATGTGTGAGGTAACCCATATATATAATATTGGCAAACAACACAAAATTCTCTTGCCATTCCTCTCATAGCAAAAATTCAAGGAGCAATATACATCTGCTAGGAGGGCTGGAACAGATTATGGTTATGAAATTTCGAGCAAGGAACACATCAATTCTTTGCAAGATCTACAAAACCGTCAATATTTGGAAACAAGACAGTTCCATAAATGGTGAGGGCCAACACATCTGAAAAAGTGTCCCAATCTTCAGTTTGAGCTAGATGATGCATATGTTTCTCCAAGTAGTCTTTTGTGAATCCCTTGGTCCCATTTCTACATTTTTGCACCTCATGCAAATCTCTTGCATTTACTTTTAGAACATTTGCTATAGTGTGCAAAGAAGCATAATGTCCTTGGTAAATGTAAGGCTTTTCTCCTTCTAATGACAACCCTAAGATCCGCTCAAATTCTTCAAGGGTTGGTGCCAACTGGAAATCTTGAAATGTGAAGCATCGGAGTGGGGGATCATAATATTGAGCTAGTGTTATGATTGACCCTACTTGTTCTTCTACTTCCAACAGGCTGAAAATTTTTCCATACTTTCTAGTAAGAGAAAGACGCTGTGGTCCCTTCAACAGCTGACTCAAGGATTTCAGGCTTTCTGTGTCAGGTTTCTTGGCTTTAAGATGTAAAGTCTTTTTCAGTTTCTTTTCTTCAAGATTGTTTGGTCTCATGTTTGCTTCCATTTTCCAAAGATACTCACAACGAGACTAGGATATGATTTTCTAACAAACCTGTTGTAACAAAGAGGAAAAGAATGATTTTGTATTTTAATTATGAGAAAAAAAAAGAATAAACACTTAGAGCATATAAAGAATTTATGTACAAGGAATATGAGTTAAAGAAGAGGTATGCTCCCTTTGTGTCCTATTTTTTAGGTAGACTGTTGAGGGCTCTATGGTCTCCTGGGCTTTCTACTTAGTGTACCTCTTACCAGGTGTGGGTCTATGATTTAAGGATTCTAACGGTCTCTAGAGCTAAGAGCTCATTCCGAAATGCTATCTACAACAGCAGGTGAACCGCTAGGTGTAGGACATTCCAAAAGAGTCAAACTCTAGACGAGATTTTCGCAATAACCAAATAGGACGTACATCCAATATGACTATTGCTACGCAATCTCTTACCTATCTCAAGTTGCACTCAGACCCGGGTATAGGGCCCCACTCGTGTGTGATTAATGTGTGAGTGTTATGTGTGAAGGGAGCATACAAACCTGGAATCCTAAAACTACCCATGCCCAATACCTGCAAAATAAACAATACTAAGCAAAGGTCATCTACCCTAGGGTTGTCGCAAATAGATAAATAAAAAAATAATGGGCACAAAATAAAAGTCGTCTATCCTAAGGTTTTTATACAGACACAAAAATAATAAAAAACCTATACAAACATGATGGTGACAAAATTCTAACAACTGAAAAGAATAACAATCCATTAAAAGAAAGGAAATGAATAAATAAGATAAAAATAAATTAAACTAAAAAAAAGTGTGATTATAATAATATGCACAATCAATTATTTTAGGCCTGACTCTCACTGATATGTCCCCAGTGGAGTCGCCATCTGTCATAGGGATTGCGGACGGGAATGACAAAAAAAGAATTTGTTTGAACAATGGAGTCGCCACCAAGTTTATTGAAATTGGGAAAACATGGAAAAACCCAATATTTTTACAAAATGGTATTTGGAACCAGATTTGAGTTCGGGAATCGGTTATGCATAAGGAAGGGCAGACATTTAATCCTACGCACCCCTAGTACACCCGTCCTTGGACGGTACCTATAATTGATTTGTGCAAATTATTAATAACCTTTGGAATATCCATTTACAAGGAAGTTAATTAATTTTTTTTAAAAAAAGAAAACTTTGAAACATCAAGCTGTCACAATTCAGATGTCCAAAATATTGAGTTAACAAACCGTCCCGGCTAAATTAACATTTTTATTTGAAATAAAATATTTGATAAATAAGTAAAAAAATCTTATAAATATTTACAATCAAGAAAAGAAAGAAAACAAATAGTTTTGGTATTTTTTATAAAAGAAAGAAAAAAATAATTAAATAAATAAATACAAACAAGAATAAATATATTTCGAGGAAATTTCGGATCATTAAGCTGTCACAGCTCAAATGTCCAAATTATTAAGTTAACAAGCCGTCTCGGCTAAATTAACATTTTTAACAGAATATTTCTTTAAAAAAAAAAGGAAATTCATTAAAAATTATTAACAAGTAAAATAAATATGTAAATTTAATTTTTGACTTGACAGGGATCGGAATCACCTGCTCCTACGTATCCCCTAGTGCAATAGAGAATTCAAAGTCACGTAGTTCTGTAAAATGATATTTTTGATTAATTTTTATATTTTGAAATGGAGTTTTGGATACCAAGCTGTCACAGCTAAAATATTCCAGAACATAAAATTAATAAGCCATCGCGACTTAATTAATTCTATTTATTTATTAAAAAGGAAAAGACGATTACTGAATTAATGAACTGAATAATTTTTAATAATAAAAACACATTCAAATATTTATTTTAAACCCTGAAATGAAATAAAAATTTTTTTTTTGGTTTTATATATTTAAACTCAGGCTAAACTATTTCTAAAACAATAATTCTAACACTAAAAAAAAATAAATTAAATAAACACCAAACTAAATAAATAAACTCAAATCTAAACAAATAATTTAAAAATTTTGAAGAGAAAAAATGTCAACTTAAACTAAAAATAAACCTAAAAAAAAAACTTCTTGTTAATTTTTAACTTTACAAACCTAACTCTATTCATAAATTAATTCTATCTACTCCCCACACACATACTCACTCATCCAAACACACCCATCCACACGCTCACTCAGTCACACACTCACGCACTCCACACATGCACCCACACGCTCACACACTCCGCACACGTACATTCCCACTCCACTAATGGCTCACACATGCACACACAAAAAGAAAGGGATTAGAGAATCTGAGAGAAGGGATGAGAAATACAGAGGGAGAGTGAAATTGAGAGAGAAAAGAAGAGAGAGAGAGAGTCACGGACGGAGGTCCTGGCGCCGTCGATGCTCAAAACCGCCGCCGAAGGAAGGGTTCTGCGCCAACGCGCGGAGGTAAACCGGCCGGGAACCGATCGTTGCGCTGCAGATCTCGGAGAGGCGCCGGTCGCAGTGCATGGGAAAGGAAGCCACGCGGGGAAGAAGAAGAGGGCGGCGCGCGATCGCGGAGGGTCGCGATGCAGTGGCCCGGTGGTTGCAGCGGCGGAGTGGCTCGCGGTAGGGGTTGGCTTCGCGATCTGAGCTTAAGGCGGCGGTGGAGACCAGTGGCGGAGCTTGTGGTGGTGGGTATGGGTGTTGATGGTGGTGGAACAGTGGCTGGAAGAGAGATGAAGAATGCGCGAGGAAGATGCCGACACACGGCGGAGCTCACGGTGGAGCAGCGCGAGGAAGATGGAAGCCGCGACAGAGTGGATCGGCTCTTGAGGGTGCCAGGAGCAGTGGCTGAATGGCGGAGTGCTTGGGGACGCCGGCGGTGGCGGCAGTGACATCCGCCCCGCCGGTCCTTTCTGCTTCTATTTCCCTTTTTTTTGTTTTTTTTTTGAATATTTTCTGAATCTTGGTTATGGAATGGGAATTTTCAGGTATGGTTTACATGAAGATGATGATGATGCGACGGTGGAAAGGGGAAGATGGTGGTTCGGGGGCAGTGGCTGAAGCTTTAGTTGAGAAGGAAAGAGAGGTTGAAGGAAGAGGCCGCGGCAGGGAAAGGTAGCCGCGGCCCCTTTAATTTTTTTTGTCCATTTATTTTTTGTTTATTCTGAATTGGAACTGGAAATTTTCAGTTGAAATGGGCTGTTGATGTTTTTGTGATTTTGTTCCGATCTGTGTTTGGTTGTAGTCTGGATTTGGAGTTTTGACTTGATCTCTGTTTGGCTGAGAATGTTGGTTTTGATTTTAACTAGGGTTTATGAGTATTGCTGGGCTGTTTGGTTTGAGAGACAAGACAATACTGGAAAAAGAAACGAATCAGTGATTTACAAATGATTTACCTGCAACTCCCTCTTCTTTCTTGATGCTTTCTTTCTCTACGTTCTTGGCAAAGGTGTCTTCAGATAATAAATGGTGATGAAAAATTTTAATGTTGAAAACCGATAGTCTCTGAGTCCCCCTCTCCTACCCCCTTTGTCTGAATTTATACACCATTCTTCCATCCATGGCATGTGATTCTGCAGATTTCAAGGGATGCTGGTGCCGTCCTTTTTGAAATTTTGGCTGGTATTTTTTTGGTGATTCACGCTCTTCTTGACTTCTTGGTTTGTTCCTTGTCTTTTGTTCAAGACATGTGCAGCTTCTCCTGTAACGCTTGCACGCTCCTGCATACGCTGTTTTGCTTTTTTTTGTTTTTTTGTGTTTTTTTAATAAAATGAAAATAAAAATAAAAATGAAATGGACTATATAATTTTTAATTTTTGAAATGAAATGGGCTAAAAACAAATAACATCAATGGATTCTAAAAAAAATAAAAAACAGAATGGGCCTCTTTTTTTTTGTACAATAAAAATCGAACAAAAACCTAAAATGGGCTTACCCAAACAGTAATAGTACTAAAAAAAAAAATTGTTTTTGGGTCGAACAAAATCGGGTGTTCACAGAGCCGTTTACATGTTTATACTTCCGCACTTTACATTAATGCACGAATTACATTATATGCCGCTCATACTTTACCAAGGTTTTGTTACAAAAAAAAATGGCTCGTATTTTCAATAAGTAATTTCAAAGGTAATAGAACTTAAGCAAGAAGTAATGACTAATATTTGGCCTCAGTACATACTAGTAGTATTGGGTTGAATATTAGGGTGTTACACTTACTGGTCATGGGTTCAGCTTGGAGAGGCTAGTTCAAGACTACTCTGTTCAACTTGAAGAGGCTAGTAAAGAACTACTTGGTATGAGATAGTAGAAGTGTCTACTGGTCATTGGACAAAGCTTGATAAGGCTACTGAAAAGACTATCTCGACTCTTTCTTTGGTTTGAGGAATAAGTAGTGAAACTCAATAGCAGTTGAGAATTGGATGTAGGCAGGATTGGCTGAACCAGTATAAATCTTTTTGTGTTTGTTTTTCTCTTTCCTTTATCTCGTTATATTTTTGTTTTTATTTTAGTTTGAAGTTTCCAAAAATCTTTTTGCTATCTTATCTTTTTAATTGAGTTCAAAAAGCTAACTTTCTGAAGGTGCTTAACATTATTTTCCGTTGCGCTACAAGGTTATCTTGATAGCACTTTCAGTTTAATTTTTCAGATTTTCAGTAAAGGTAGAAAAAGGAAAAACAAGATTCAACCCCCCTTCTCGTGTGTCGTTCTACTTATAGGACCTAATTAGGTGCCCTAGAGATTAGAGACCTTGTTATGTTACATGAATTGGGCATAACCAGAGATTTCCGTTTCTTTATTAGAATACCGTTAATTTTATTTTCAGAGATTATTGATGTTTTTTAGAGAGTATTTGATTTAAGAGATATTATATATTGTAGAGTTTGAATATAGTTTATGCAATAAACCTGAGATGTATTTATGATCCAGATCACATGTTAAATTAGTTTTCAGAGTATAATTGAGATAATTTCAGAGTTTCATATATCAAATATTTCAGTTTTATATTTCCAGATATAACATTTAAATTGAGATTTAAATGAAGTTATGATTTCAGAATGAAAAGTATCTTACTTTATACATATAGAGAAACTCATAGGTCACAAGACTTATGTGGGGATGAGATCCCCCACGTGCCAGTCACGTTTTCTAGTCGGGTTGTGATAGAAGGCTTATCTTCCCTCCTTGGAAGTGGCGCCTATCACCACTATCATCATCTTCCTTTTCTTTTCCCTTTTCCATTGAAATATCCATCTTCTCCAACCCAAAAAAGTCCCTTGCTGGTCATGCCCCTTCCAGCACCAAAACAACCCAATATTTTCCATTAAAATTCCATCAAAACCTTCGCATGCCAATTTGAATTGTTTCCTTATCAAACTTATCAAATAAGGAACCTCTTTAAAACAAATAATCCAACCCATCTGAGTTTTGGCTCTTATCCACCCAAGGAGTCCTAATTTTGTGTGGCATCAACCCTAGAAGATCCTGATTCAGTCCTATACATCAAGGGCCACATCAGGTGCATGGATCAAGGGAAGTTTGCTCCGATGGATAAGAAGAGGAAGCGAGAAAGGAAGGAGTGACCAAGGAAGGATGTGCATGCTAGTGCTGGAGCGGCTGATCCCATATTCCTAGGGGAGGTGAATATATAGAGAGAAAGATAGGAAGATAACGGTAAATTTGACAAATCACAAATGTATTTACTACCTCAATTTTATATTAATAATCGCTCTTGGGAAATCGTGCAACTTTGGTACATTAAAAATCGAATATAGCTGGTTCATTGAAAGGAGGTACCGAAATTGTATGGTTTTCCAAGAGCACCTATTAATATGGAATTGATAGAGTAATTTTTAAAGGTAAATCCTTATCCATTGAATTTGGTTCATTAATTTCTCTCAATGTTACATTGAATGGCGCGAAGGGACAACTAGACTCTAAGAGAAATGAGAGAATTGGCAATAAAATTATAACATTAATAAATTGTAGAGTGAATATCCTATCTGGTCCCTCAAGATTTCTGCGTCAGACTATTTCATCCTTCAAGAAAAGAAATTAATCTTATGATCTCTCAATATTAAAAATGATGGATAAATTAGTCCCTCTATTAGTTTTTCTGTAGTGGACTTACACATGTAATATAGTATAATAATGACGTGTCATTAAAAAGTTAGAAACAAGTTAAATAAAATTATTTGGAACATATTATACTTATTTTTGTGTTTAAAAATGTATAAAATGAATCACTTTATGATTTATAATAGAGATTTAAATGACTTATTTTATGAATTTTAACCACCAAAATGAGTCATTTTAAATTCTATTCCATTTCAAATGACATACGTTCACTTAACATAGTCATCATATTAGTAGGTAAATGTGTAATTTTATTAGTGTTTAAAAGATCACATATATATAAAGGAACTAATGTATCATATTATTAAAATCTTGAAAGATTATAAATTTAATTTTAATTTTTAAGGGATTAAATAGTGTTATAGAATTCTTTTGTGATTACTTAACTTATTTATTCTATATTTTATAAATCACCATCCGATTTCTAAAATTTACGGCACGGCCAACAACCTTCATTCCCAACAAAAACCGGTACACATTGTGGTGCTCAACTTATCATACTCCCGTTTCCATTCCTCTCCTTCGGGTTCGCTCAGCTCACTGTCTTTCTTTCACTGAAATTTGAAACGCATTCAACTCAAGTTAATTGACTGCCCATTCTCTCTCCTCTTTCTCTCTCTGCACTTCAGTTTACAATTCCCGTTTCATGGCGTCACTCTGCCGGCGGCTTCCCGCCGGAGGCGCCGCCTCACCAGCCGGTGACGTCCGGTTGCGGCAGCCGGCGAGGGCTCCCGCGAGTTGTGTGTTCCGCCACGGGTGCCCGCCTTGGAGGCAGGGAATCGTGCTGCGACATCCAAGTCAGTGGCGGACGTGGGCCGCGGAAAAGCCTGGGCACGGTGGCGCGTGGGAGAGATCAGCCGGCGCTGGCGAGGACAGCGAGATGGTGGGGCAGTTGTCGTACGCGGTCGGGGAATTGGCAGCGGCGGATGGCCGGAAGAGCGTGAATGGGGCAGTAGAGGTGGCGGCGGCGGCGGCGGTGACGGTGGTGATGGGTGTTGGGAACAGGGTGCTCTATAAGCTCGCCTTGGTTCCTCTGAAACAGTACCCTTTCTTCCTGGCTCAGCTTGCTACTTTTGGGTACGTGTTCCCTTTCAACTCTCTTTGATTGCATTGCATGTGTTGTTCTTGTTGAGGAGATTAATCCGCTATTTGACATTTTTCACCTAAAATTTGTGAGTATGAATGTCGGAAAAATTAATAGGTAGTTGTTACGAAGTGCTAAGTAACTATAGAAAAGCCAATTAACCATTTTGGACAGTCAATTGTTATGAGTGGCTATCGCCATTAGATGCATAGTTTTCTTTTTCTTTTCTCTTGCTTTTCTACCCGCCGATTACATGCTCCTCAAACGTCAGGTGGACATGCTCCATGCCATTGATAGAGTGACGCTTTAGTTAGGATCTGCTTTAATACTTCCTTTTAGTTTTAATTGAAATGTGCGTGACGCTTTATTATCATCATCATATACAATTTCTCCTTAGTTTTTAGTGATTAACCTATTGTTATTATTCTTTCGGTACAATTTGTTGTTATTATTGTTGCTCCTTCACCTTTAATTTTGGTAACTTCGTTTTCTTTCATCAATTTCAAATTTCTCCCTGTGGATATTTAGGATGAGTTAATAAATATTTGTTTGCTATTAATTATATTTAATGTTACTCTTTCTTCTTCTTTTTTTCGCGTGCAATATTTAATGTGCTTCTAAGATTCAATTGGAAAATGAAATTTGTATTTATTGACCAAGAAAAGAGTTGTTTACGTGGGAGTGTTTTATTTATTTATTTTTTATAATGTGAGTTTGGTACGTGCTTTGTTTGACAACTATCATTTTAATGGTCCATGTCCAACCAATTCTCGTGGGTCCAAGCATTATCTGACTTTTATTGTTCATCGCCTTCTTTCTTTTCTCTTTGGTTGGTGAAATGTAGTTTTGCTTGAAAAGAGAAAACACATCGTGACAATTTGGTCTTTCGAAAGAAGGATTTTGAACACTGAGCGGTTTTGATGAATGAACTTGTTCACTTGAAATTGGGAGTAGTTCTTTTTTTTCTTTTTGTGTACAAACGATAAAAACAGCAAAAACAAAAGGAACTAGCTACGCAAATAGACAAGCCCGGCAGTGTCTGATGCCAACAGAGCTAGCAACTCGTCAGTGGGGAATCCAAGTCCAAAGAGGAGCTGTCTGATTTGATCCCTGCTTCGCCATGAAGTCTGCAAAATAATTAGCTTCTCTAAACACTTGCAACACCTGCACTTCCCAATTCAAAGCCATCAAATGCTGAATATCAGCCAAAATGACACCATAGGTATGGAATGTGCTTGGGCGTGTAGTAACTAATCTTCAAGCTTCCTTAGAGTCAGTCTCAATAACAATCTTTTTGTAACCCAAGTTCTAAGCCATCTAGAGACCCGTTCTAATAGCCACTAATTCTCAATAAAGAATGTCTCTTTCCCCAACAAAACCCGAAAACCCGTGGATCCAAGCACCTAAGTGGTCGTGAAGCACCCTGTCAAAATCAGTACGCCATGGATTCATCATGCAGCTGCCATCTCCATTGATTTTAACACTGCTAGCATCAGGCTTTGTCCAGAAAACCTCTACCGAAGCAGCATCAACAACTGTCTGCACAGTAGGGAAACAAACCTTCACATCTGAAACTAAAAGTTCAATATGGGAAACAACCTTGTAGAAATTCCAATAATCCCCACCCAGGATCATATTGTTCCTCCAACACCACCAAATAGAAGCCAAGAACACATGACTATAATTATTCTTCAAATTTGATTCCTACCAAGTCCTCGCATCCATAGAGGTGAAATTTAAAGATCTTGTAAAACCAAACCTGTTTCAAACCTGCAAAGAAAAAGGACAATCATGAAGGCAATGAAGAATATGTTCCTCCCCTCTAGTGCATTGAGAGCAAATAGATGAAGCCGGTAGATGCCTAGAGTTCCTGAATTTGTTTGTCGGTACATAGTGGTGCAAGCAAGGCCATAGGAAGAACTGAATTTTAGCAGGAACTTTAAGCTTCCAAATCCAATTCCAAGAGTACTCATTGCTGTCCTCAATAGAACAGGTCAGCTAAATACCCGAACAATTACCATTCTAGAGCCAACAATCTAGACAGTTCCCTATCAGGGGAATATTCTGCTTCTTGATCAATTCACGAATATTGGGAGGAATAGGAGTAGCAAGACTGCTCAACCTCCAATTCCCATGATCCCAAATATCACGAACCTTAAGATTGGTATCACTGATATGCACATAATCCACCTCCTCACACAACCTGTTCTCCCCAATCCAATGATCATACCAAATAGAAATATTACCTGAATCAAGCCTAAAGGTGAATCCATTCCTCAGCTGCTCACTAGCCTTATGAATCCTGTGCCAAACATAAGAACAATTACTCCTCCTCTTCGCAAGAAACATCCATATACTTAGCAATAAGAATTTGAGAGTTCATCGATTGGGATCATTAGAGGTTTCCAAATAAGCTTCCCCAAAATAGAAACATTGGAAAGACTACCAGCTCTAATCCCCAACCTATCATATCTCTTAGGCCTACTAACCACTTTCCAATTGACCAGGTGGATTGCCCTTGAATTGTCTTTCTTTCCCCAAAGGAACAACATCGGGAATCCAGAGGGACTGCATCATGTGTATATGCATGGCAGAAATAACAGATTGAGTTTAGCATAGTTTACCCGCCTTGTCAGGAAGCTTATTATTCCAAGAAGCTAATCTAGATGAGATTTTTTCCAATATTGGATTGAACATAGTTCGCATTACTCTCCCCTTAAGGATGGGCACTCCAAGATACTTGCCCAAGTTCAAAACAAAATGAACAGAAGTAAGATTGCCAATGACATCCTGCTTGCACCTAGGAATATTTGGGCAGCACAATGCACGGGATTTAGCCAAACTCACTTTTAATACTGACATTTTGCAGAAAGAATCCAAAGTATTCATAGCCAACCGAACCCGAGGCTTTAGTAAAAAGGAGATGAGATATTGCAGGGCCCTTCCTAGTCAACATAATCGGCTTCCAAGACCCCTCATCCACTCTAATTTGAATTAATCTAGCTAGTTTCTCCATGCAAAGGAAAAATAGATAGGGAGACATGGGGTCCCCTTGTCGCCACCACCTTGTTGGCTGAAAACTTTCCAATCTAGAACCATTCCACAAGATAGATAGATTAGATGCCATAACACACCTCATAATTTGCTTGATAGTGAGAGCTGGAAATTTGAAGTCC
Organism: Dalbergia cochinchinensis; assembly: GCA_031216125.1. Classification (NCBI taxonomy): domain Eukaryota; kingdom Viridiplantae; phylum Streptophyta; class Magnoliopsida; order Fabales; family Fabaceae; genus Dalbergia; species Dalbergia cochinchinensis. Next base: position 30,010,110 of record CM062370.1, read on the forward strand.
CCTAAAGTTTGATGCAGGAACTGCCAATTTACCCTATTATAAGCTTTTTCAAGGTCCAATTTGAATGTGACAGCCCCTTTAGCACCCCACATCTTGCTCATAGTATGGAAGATCTCTTGAATAATAATAATGTTCTCATGTGTATCTCTCCTAGGTATAAAACACCTCTGCAAAGGCCCCACAATCTGATTGAGAAAAGGCTTAATTCTATTCACTAGAACCTTTGTAATAAACTTATAAAGGATGTTACAAAGGTTGATCGGCCTAAATTCTCTCATGTGAACCGGAGTACCAATCTTTGGAATAAGAACAATAAGGGTATCAGCCAACCTCTCATTAGCTAAACCCATATAAAATGCATTCTGCACAATATTATGCACCTCCTTACCAACAATGTCTCAATAGGTTTGAAAAAAAATCGGTTGAAACCCATCAAGACTAGGGGCCTTATAAGGCTGCATAGCAAACACAACATGCTTCACTTTCTCGACTGAAGCAGCCTTAGTAAGAGACGATATAGCACCATTTCCCAAAACTGGCATATTGATTGAACCGCAAGATGACAAATCAACATTCTCAGAGCTGCAAAATAGATTCTTGTAAAAATTCTGGGCCCCTTCCCGGAGAATATTCTCATCAGTGCACCAAACAGCCCCTTCCAAATTCAGCCCATAAATCTTGTTTTTTCGTCTACAAACAACAGTCTGAGTGTGAAAAAATTTTGTATTCTGGTCTCCAAATTTCATCCATTTCTCTCAGGATTTCTGGTACCACATCAGCCCCTCCTGGGTAAGCACCAACTCATAATCCTGGCTTAACTTCTCTAAGAGCTCAAGAGACACTGAATCGCAGTTCTCTAAACTTCTTTGAATACTAGAAATGCGGACCTCCAACTCCTTCTTCTTCTTGAGTATGTTACCAAAAACCTCCTTATTAATCTCACAAAATCAAAACATACCTCATTAAGACAACGAACAGCATCACAACTTCCCCACCCCCAAGCTTCTCGAACTACCGAAAAATAGTCAACATGAGGAGACCAGGCAGCTTGAAAACGAAAAGGTTGTTGACTTCTATCATGGGGGAACACTCCACATCGAAGTACAAGCGGGGAATGGTTAGAGTAGAGACGCGGTAAATTCATGACCACAGCCTCAGGAAAAACTTGTCCCCAATAAACATCCCCAAAAGCTCGATCAAGCCTTTTAGCAATTCTGGTAGCCCTTTGATTAGACCTATACTAGGTAAATTAATTTCCATATGCCCCAGGATCAAGGAGAAAGCAATCATCAACCATGGTAGCAAATGAAGCCACTCTGGACTGGTGAAAGATACCCTTGTGATTTTCAAATGGCCAGAGAATTTCATTGAAGTTCCCCAAGAGCATCCAAGGCTTGCTAATCATATCGCGAAGCTTCTTTTCAGATAATTCCATAATCCCTGTCTAACAGTAACACTTGGGCTTGCATAAATAGCCAAGCAAACCCAAACACACCTGTAGTCAGAACCCAGAAACCCTAGTGTGACCTTGTGCCTCAATAATCCCAATGGGTTCAAACCCCAAACCTTTCCAGAAACGCTCCACTATCCTAAAACAAGTGTGCGTCTCCAGCACAATGAAAGAAGATGGGTTATGACTTTGGATAAGCTCTTTAACATGAAGCTTACCCTTATCATTAACCACACCTCTAACATTCCAAGATCTGATAACACACTCTTTGAACTCAATCGTAAATAACCTTAATAGAGAGAAAACAGAGGCAAGAGCTGCCTGTGCCCGCTGTCCTGTATCCATGCCCTGTGATCTTCCTCATTCACAATAACCTCCACCAAAAGAGGCTGCATATCTTGAGTTTTTGCCACAATTTCCTCACTGTCCTCCATTTCCTCCTGAACCAATGCCATAAGAGGGGAGGGTGTCACGGCAGCCTTATGTTGAGCCACCATACTAGCTGTCAAAACACGTGGCTTAATTATGAGAGGTATCAACATCTTTCTTGAGCCCACTTGGACCCACAGACTTTTGCTGAGCCACATGCACCGTATCATTCCCTTGGTTAGGACCCACAATTCCCTTAGAATCCGCCTTTCCATTAAAATTCTTTGGGTTCGGTTTCTTTTTATGTCGCTGAACAATCAATCATTCCCCATGATTATTATTCCAATGATTTGAATGTTCAGGAATTTTCTACATGTTATTCTCGGTAATGGAAACACGCTCATGATTGCCTTGTCCTGAGTTCTCCACTGCTGTTACACTTTCTAGATGAGGCACCACCTTCATAACTGTATGCTGCAACTTCTGATGCTCCAGCTTTGGTTCGGTAACTGACGGTGACTTCTTGGAGCAGCTCCTCCCTAGATGGCCATAATGACCATAGTGAGAGCATAAGAGATGTAGAGATGTAAACCATCATACTGAACTTGATACGAATGGCTACCACAGGTTTGGTGAGATAATCTTAATGGAATATAAAGAAGTGTGCTAGTTAAGTGATGAACATGAGTTTCTGTGAAATAACTCAACACTTTGAGAATTAATAATTGATAAGTGGAGCAGAGATTTTAGAAACAAAACAATGCTAACTGAGTGCCTTTGATGCCTGTTAATAGATGGCATTTATTGTTCTCCCACTTATTCATTTATGTATTTATTGCAATAACCTAAAACCTAACAATCTGATATGTTTGGGAAGAAATTATTTGCATTTTTTTACCCTAATGAAGAGTACAGATTGCAGTCTAAATCTAATCTAGTAATATTTTCTTTCTTTCAGATACGTACTTGTGTACTTCTCAATTTTGTACATCCGATACCATGCTGGCATTGTTACTGATGAGATGTTATCTATGCCAAAAACTCCATTTCTAGTTGTTGGTCTGTTGGAGGCTCTTGGTGCTGCCACGGGAATGGCAGCAGGAGGTAATGCTTGTTCTGAACTACATTTTTTGGTTATCTTAGTCAGTCTTCCTTTAACAAATTCCATCAAATTTGCATTGTAAGCTACAGAAACATTAAGGGGAAAAAAACAGCTGCAGGCATACTGACATTGGTCACTCCAGTTAGAGTAAATCAATTAATTGTGCAACTCCAGTTATTAAAATATGTTAAATATTCTGATAATTAACAGCTTCAGCTTTCACAGTACCAACATTGTGTCTCATAAAATATATATCACTATTGTCAGCACCTTTTTTTTCTTTTCTAAATTGCTGAACAGGTTCCGTACCAATTTCAGCTTTTCTGAATGAGTTACACATACTTGTTAATATTATACGAGATAGATTCTGAACACTCTTATTTTCACTTTTGTCCACATTTTATTGTTTGCCCCTTCAACTCTAATTTGTAACGTATCCATGACCGTTGCTTCTTTCATGTCTTATAGATATTGTTGGAGATTCTTAGATGCTAATATCATTGGGTTGTGCAAGTTTGGTTTGTTTATAAAATTGATTATGTCCTAATTTCATTTAATTTTTTTTGTTTTTCCTCTATGTTGTATCAGCAATGCTATCTGGAGCATCGATTCCAATTTTGTCTCAGGTAAAAACCAGCTGCAGTCAATCACTCTGTGGTATTTATTGTTAAATTCTGATGCTACGGCATTTGCATTCAATCTTAAATGTTCTCTGGTATTTAATGTAAGTATGCTGTGCCTTTGTGAATATTTACTGATTGACTCGTTTTTAGAAGTCAGCCATTAAGTAGTAGTGTAGTACCTTGCATCCAAGAAGCATTGCTGATGTCCTTGGATGTGTGTCCTGCTTCACGATTGGTTAGGTTGTCCAAAGTGTGAAACATTTTGCTAGAAAACACGATGACAGTTTTGGGTAACATAGGTTTGAGCTAAATTTCTAATTGAAAATTGTTATTAATAGTTTTCTAATTTTGAAATATTAAAATAGTAAATGTAATTATCATTAACATTAACATATTAACATATTTAATACATATGAGAAAAATATTAGATATATTTGTGAGATATCCCTGAAAAAATGGAAAGTAAGAAGTCTTTAATGATTAAAATTGAGTGTGATGTTGGGTGTAATGTTGCTGAAAAGGGTTTGCAGTTTTGTGCTAAAACTAGAGTTTGCAGCTGTATTTGTGCAAAAGTTGTAGTGTGAGAGAGTCTGGAGCTTTTGCATTCACTAATTGTATTGTAATATTTAGCACAGGGGATTTAATCACTGCTCACCTGTTGATATACTTATAGGCATGTTGGGCCAAATCACATCAAATTTTTTGTGATAGTTTTTCCTATATTTGTATTCATAACATCACATGAAGATAGGATGCGGTATCTTCGCCAACAAATAGAATGAAACCATCCTGATATGACCTATCAAAGTTTGTCAAATAAAACGTTGTATATGTATTGCCATCTAAACCAACTCAGCTTAGTTTCTTTAAATTTATTAGCTCATCTATGAGAAACTGGCATAGATATCATTTATAAGGTAAATTAAAGGTGGATAGCTGATTTATGCTTCTCTTGCAGACTTTTCTTGTATGGCAAATTCTCCTGTCAATTTTTTTTCTTGGGAGACAATATAGAGTTAACCAACTGCTTGGATGCTTTCTTGTAGCCACTGGTGTAATCATTACTGTAGCAAGGTCAGTGTATGTTAGTTTTTATAGATCGTAGGCTTTGTTGACTTGTTTTTTCCGAGTGTCAAAGGACACTGCAATTTTGAACCATGAGCCTGTAACATCCTAATTTTCAATCCAATACTCCTAGAACGTATTTAGGTTGACCATTAGTCTATTACCCTTTTAGTTTCATTCTTTCAAACGTTTCTTTAAAATACTTAACGGAAAAAACGGATAAAATTTTTCTTTTTGAAAGGAAAGACGAAACATGAGCCAAACGCGTGCGCTAAGTAAACTATGTCGTCGCCTTGCAAGAAAATCAAGAGGGAAGACACATCACCTCATAAGGAACATAATATCATAAAAGAAACTACATCATGACTTAAATACATAGATAGTCACACCATACACCAGAATAGTAGTAGTAAAGTTAATACAGTCATCCATGCATCATTAAGAAAACATAAAGAAAGTATATCTGGATCTCCTATCTACAACAGTGCATCTAAAAATAGATAACCTCTAGAACAAAAGAAGGCTACCCTAGTCGTGACGGTATGTGTGCACTATAGTCTGCTACCAGCTCCTACTCCTGCTCATCGACGGGAGGTACGTATCCAACCCACTAGGCCAACTCAGCCGAGGTGGTCAAGTGGTGAGAGGGTCGAGCATGTGCTCTGCGGCGGGGTACCATCCTCACTCTACCTCCTCAGAGTGGCTGCGTCATCATATCCTCACTATCCAACTCCATGGGTATGGTGGGGGAGGAACCCATGGACGAGATGTCGGTCTCGGAGAAGATCGGGGGTGAACAGGGGACGTACTCGGGATAAGCGTGGATGGTAGAAGCAGCGTCTCTGCTTGTAACATCCTAATTTTTAACCCAATACTTTAGAACATAATTATGTTAATCATTAGTCTGTTACGTCATAGCTTCCTTATTACTTTAAAATACTTAGCGGAAATACTGGTAAAATTTTTTTTAAATTATAAAAGCAAAGTGAGAGCCGCGCGACACGTTAATTAATAATGCACGAAAGGTAATAAAACCAGCATCGCATTGCAACATGATATAAGCAAGTAAAGGCATACCATAATAACATTGAACTGCATATTTATATAATATATGATATGCCCACTTGTATAGAGTGGGGCTTAGTTTGATACAACATGAGCAATACAACTAAGAAGGAATTACAAGAGAAAGTGCAAAGGAAACTATAAAAGCAACTCCCCTACCCTAGTGCAACTAACGGGATGACCTCTAAAACAAAAGAAGGTTCATCCCCATCTAAGTGGTGTGTGCTCTACCCGGGTACTCCATCGGTCGTACGTCACCTCCTACTGACGTCCATCTTGCGAGCGAGACACATATCTGGGAAATTGGGCGAGCTCCTCGGGTGTGAAGAGGTGGAACAGGGATCGAGAGTGACCCCCGCGATGTGGCCGCATCTCTGGTCGTCGTACAAGCCGTGGCTGAGCCACGGTATCCTTACTGCCCTCCCTCATCAGTGGTGGAGTGAGGACAGAGCTCTCGCTATACGGATGAGTAGGCGGGTTCTCGGACGGGTCGGTCTCCGAGAAGTAGGTTCGGGGCACGTAATCGGGATAGTCACGCATGGCTGAGGCGGCGGTATGCATGCGGAGCACTCTCTCGTTATGTGTACGCGCGCGCTCAAAAACCCGCTCGTCGTCGCCGTAGGGTGCTGTCGGGGAGAAGCGATGGGTATGCACGGGGTGAGCGAAGGGGCGTCCTACGAACATGAAGACTCGCACCGTGCATTGTCCCTCAAAATGATATGACCCGTGACCCGGGTCATAGTGCACCTCTCACGTCGGGGTGTCCACGAAAACCACGAATGTCGCCATCTGAAGACGTGACGGAAAGAAAGAGATAGAGGGAGTGAGAATCTTGCTAAAGAATCTCAGTAGGGTCTCCTACTACCTAGGTGTCATCATCTACGTCCTCAGGAACCTTGGGTTTAGTTATGCAAAATAAGTGAGCATGCATAAACATCTATTTTTAGGTTCTAAAACATAATTAGCCAAGGTCCGTTCATTTTAGCATGATTCTTAATGTCATGGATGCAAACATATTAAAGGATGTATGCATGGCTCTACTTAATACAAGAATAATCATCATATCTTTAAGATCATCATAATAGTGGCATAAAGTGACAATTAAATTCTCTTTGTGACATAATCATCATAACTTCCTCATAGGCCACCCTAAAAGACAATCGCCTGGGGTGCTCGGTTGAATCGTGTCACCCAGAACGTGTCACATCTCTAGGTTATGAGCTCATACCTTAACTAGTCGTCACTAGTTCTTACTTATCAATCTCGATAAGCGTAACATAATCATAAACATAATCCTGACTTATCTAGTATGGGCTAGGGGGCATTTCTTGGGGGGTGCTCGGCCGAACTGGTGTCACCCAAGAATTAATCTTGGTACCGATGTCACATGAGTTCTCTGGAGGTGCTCGGCCGAACCGGTGTCATTCGAGAACTCATCTTAGTACCTCATAAAAATTTCATAGGTTTTCAAAACTTTACGAGTCCGAATTTGTCGTAAATTGACAAGATAGTCAGAGCGTGCCGAATTTCTTCCAAATTCTTCTTTGTGCCACATAAGTCAATCAAACATGCATCCTTCATCATAAATTCACGCATTCTCATAATCATCCTCATACTTTCACAAGCAACATTAAAATTCGTTATGCACTTGGACCTACGGTGTCTTATGCTCTGACCCTTACGGGCCTTAAACTTGTGATGTAATTAATCTGTCATCTTCCGTCAAACTTTTATGCACCTAAGGGTTCTCTTTTAACAAAACTTATTATTATTCATGCTCTCTATTAAATCTGAACATCATCCCTCCTTAGGGGCAACACTTTAAACTTAGGATTGCGGGATTCTAGAACTTACGTTTTAGACCATTTCTTGGTTCTGTCTTCGCCTAAGGCGCTATAAGTTAAATCTAAACCAATTATGAGTCATTCCTATATCAAATAACTAATTTTAAACCATGTCCTTTACATTATAAGGTTGTTGGACAGATTCTAAGAATTAAATGTTCTACGGGTTCTAGAATTGCGGTTTTACGGTTTACTAGTTACTAGTTTCTCTATAGGTGCTAAAATTCAATCCTACTTCAAATGTAACCAAATTTTTCATGATTAAACAATCCTAATCTGATTATATTCCCATTGAAACAGTTTGGGCAGTGTTCATAAATAAATGGGATAAAACTATGCTAAATCTTGACTTTACGGTTTTTCTAGAAAGTTAGTTTCTTTCCTAACTTGCATAGAAATGTTCCTACTTCATCATACATAATTTTTACTCATTCAAACACATCGAAACATCATCACATGGCAGCAAACACATCATGGAAGAACCGAAACATTAAGTTTCCAAAAGGTGCATAACTCGATATTTTCTAAAACGTATAAGTTGCTAGTTTCTCTTGGAACCGTTTTTAGGACTTCTGAAACTCGTTTGCAAACCATTTTATTTTGTAAAAAAGCTAAAAGCATTCTTAGGTCAGTGACCACTTGATCCCTTCTCAAAAGAGTATTAAATTCATAGAACCTTGTTGATCGTAAACTCAAACAAATTCATGAGATTTAAAAGGACTCTTAAAACTTGACTTATGGGTCCTTGAAGCTAGATGAAACTCATTCCAAGTTCATCATCACTACAAGGTCGAAATCATGCATTCAAAGAATGCTCCCTCATTAAACTTTAACTTGAGATAAAATGGGCAAGTCTTTGAGCTCTAAGGTCTTTTAAGTGATGACATAATTTAAACATGCTATGCACTTTATTTTTATTCTTCATTACTAAATAAAGTGAGAGCTTAAAGTAAACGTGCAAGACTTGAATATAAAATTGCAAGGCTTAAAATAAATATGCAAGACTTGGAATATAAATATGCAAGGCTTGAAATATAAATATGCAAGTTCATTTCTTTATTTTAGTGCTCTAGGCTTAGCAACAATCGACTTTAAGGCCGAAATAGAAAGGCTTTGAGATTTAGTTAGGTGATAGTGCAAGTTCTCATTTTAAATCTTTACGTTCCTTAGTGATAAAAGTCAATATGCTAAGCAAGAATGTAAATATGAGATGCACTCCATTCTTTATCCTTTAACTTTAAGTGATGACTTGGAAATTAAATATGAATACAAAGCTCAAAATAAACATGCAATGCATTAGCTTGAATTTAAATATGAATGCTAGTTCATTTTATTTCTTATTAGAGCTCATACAAGACTTTAAAGGAACTTAAACCTCAACTCAAACTTATCATGTCAAGGTAAGGTAAAAACAAGAGTGAACCTCAAGGGTTCTTTAAAACACAAAGTTTCTTTTCTTGGAATGTAAACATAAATAATATTTTTATTAAAACTCAAGCTCTAGGGGCCTCATTGTGATGAACACATAGTCATCATCTAGAAGCTCTCATCATCAAGCCATTGTGAACCTCCTTGGCCAATATGGCCGAAATCTTGGAGAAAGAAAAGGAAAAGGAACCGAAATTGTTGGAGAAGGAAAGAAACATTTGGAACTCTAGAGACCATGATCTTGATGATGCATTAACACCAACATCATGAGTTCTTATCATTGAGTTCATGTTAACCATTTTAAAACATCATCAAAGTGAAAGGTTTTCAAGGATTCAAAAAGAAAAACTAAAAACATCTTTAACTCAAGAACAAAGGTTAAGCTTTAGAGATTGTTCAAATGATGAACATCATCATGAAACTCTCATCATCAAGCTCTTATTCCTTTGATCCTCAAGCCTCATGGCCGAAAAACAAAGAGGAGTGGAAGAAGAAAAGAAGTTCTAAAAAGGATTCAAGAGAAACTATGAACACATAAAGAAATTAAGAACTTTAAATGAAAGAACTCTTGAAAGAAAATCCCTACCTAGTGATTAGGAGGTTGGAATGAGAGAAGAGGATGAAGAACTTGAAGACTTGAACTTGAGAGAAAAAGGAAGCTTTGAAGTGCTCTTTGAAAACTTACACTTTGCAAATGAACCCAAAATGATACAAGTTCACCCAAGCAAGCTATTGATAGAGAAATGAAGCAAATGAAAGGTGCAAGGAGGGGGAGGAGCTTCGGCCATGCAGCATGGAGGCAGCCCATGAGTTCCATGAGGTGAGATAATGCGGTCTTGAGGCATGGTGAGGTATGGTTCAAAGTATGTTGAGGTATGGTTCAAGGTATGACTTCAAGCATGGTTCTTTGAGTGAGAAACAATTCAACATGTGTGGTAAAAGAGAGAGAGAGGGCCGAAATGCATCAGCCATGGGGAGGGTTTTCTTTGCATTTTAATTGTGGTTTAGAGTTGTGTTTAGGTGTATCTTTGATTAGGATTAAGATTAGGAATTTGTAAGAAAGTGTTTAGGTGAGAAAAATGGGTAATTAAGGTTGTCAAGACATAATTAAAGAGTGTTCTTGTATTATTAGTGAGTTATAAATTCATTTTAGTGTATAAACAATTCTAGTCACAATTCCTTGATTTAAGGAATTGGAGAGAGAAAACACTATTCAAGATTCCAAGAGTGAAATCTTGAGTTTTAGAAAAGAGATTTAAATCTAATCTAAGCAATCTTAGGTTCTAATTAATTTTAATAATTTATTTTGACTCTAGATTAATTATGAAAATTAATTAATCTTCGTTTAGAGCCTAATATTACTTAGGTTTGCTTAATCACATCATTAAGCTCAAAAACACTATTTTAGGGGCAAAATCGTAATTTTGCACTAAAATTGCCTGGGATTGCCGAGACTCAAACAGATGTTTTGAAACATGTAAAAACATGGTTTTAAACTTCTGGGGAAAGTTTCGGGTTCAAACGGCACCTTTACCCGCGTAAAACGCTATAGGGGTATTTTGGTCATTTTGACCCAAAACTGCGGAAAATGAGACTTTCGCCTCCGAAACCACTCAAGGGTCATTCAATCCCCTTCAAACATTGAGTTGGCTCTTCGAGGACTGTCGGGTCGGCCATCCTCGAATTCCGGGCCGAAAATGACCTCAGGGGCATTTTGGTCATTTTCCACTCAGACAGAAAATCGGGGCGTTACATTGCTCGGGGGCGTGTGCGCTTGAAGAGTAGGTCGTCGGTGAAGGGTAAGGTCGGAGTGAACCGGAAGCTTGTGACTGGCTGAGCAAAGGGACGATCCAGAAATACGAACATGTGGAGGGGGCAACGTCCTACAAAATGATAGGACTGGTGCGTGGCGTCAAAATGCAGCTCCCATGCCGGTGCGTCAATATATATGACGAAGGATGTCATCGTCCTCTGAAGACGTGATCGAAAGAGAAGATAGAGGGAGTGAGAAACTTTCTAAAGAATCTTAGTAAGGAAATCCTCTTATCCTAGTGTTATCATCTACGTCTTCAAGAACCTTGGGTTTATTATAAAGAGGTGTGTATACATAAAGTTTGTTATTAAGCTTTAAACATAATTATCCAAGGCCCGTTCATTTTAGAATGAATCTAAATATCATGTATACAACATAACAAAGCATGAATGCATAATAATACAATATGCAAGAAAGCAATACAATCATCAAGAAACATCACATAAGTGGCATAAAGTGGCATGTATCTTCTCATGTGAAACTTTTCTCTTTTCTTAACTGTGTGATATTAAACTTTATACTTTGCATCATGGGGGCCATTCTAAAAACATCTCTAGGTTATGAGCTCACACCTAACTAGTTGTCACTAGTTCTTACTTATTCTCTGATAAGCGTAACATAATAATAATCCCGACTTCAAGAGTACGGGCTATGGGGCATAAGGATCACCTATCATAACCTTTAATTTGCGGAGTCCATAGGAATATTTCCTTCTTTGAAACGCTCTACTGGTATCTAGTACGCAGCGAATTGTCCGCTTTGGCAAGCTCAATGTCAATACCCTCACGGATTTGCTTTCTCCCCACCAGAGCAGAAGAAATGCGTCTCAGTGTCATGACACATTTAAAATCTCATGGAGTTTTCAAAAAAAAAACTTTCTTAAGTGTTTCAAATTTGACGGAAATTCGACAGCGTAATGGCGGTACACTGAATTTCCTTCAAATTTGCCTTATGCCACAAGAACTAATAGTGCATGTACTTTCTCATTCAAGTCCAAAATCAAATTAAACTATCAATGTCATACAACATATCATACCATGCCATGATTCAAGAATAATCACACCTAGTTCTTCATATATCTCTAGCATATGCATCTCTAATGTTCCATATGAAACTATAACATGCAAAGGATGAGTTCTATCTCTAGAGATCACTGCCTCATAAAATAAACATGCTTATGATTCATGAATAGTCATACAAATCCCATTAGTTTATGTCAGGCAAACTCATAGATTCATGTGTAAACAAGATCATGGATTCATATCACATAAGATCATAGATTTAAGCAACATAAGATCATGGCTTCATGACATTTAAGTGGAGAAAATGTTTATTGTATACTTTGGGTTCTGGTAATCGATTGCATGAGCCTTGTAACCGATTACACAGCTTCGAATTTCAAAATAGAGAAGTTGAGGGCTCTGGTAATCGATTTCATGAGCCTTGTAATTGATTACACAGTTTCGATTTTCAAAACAGGAAAGTTGGGGGCTCTGGTAATCGATTACATGGGCTCTATAATCGATTACATCAAACTTAGGCCCCAAGAACATCTGAGTAATCGATTACGTGGAATGGTAATCGATTACTAGAGTTCCAGTACGTATAATCGATTACATGATGCTGTAATCGATTACTCAGGCCAAAAAGTTCATGTCTGGTTCTGGCAAAACTTTTTGGTAATCGATTACATGGGCCTTGTAATCGATTACCAATACCTTTAAAATGCGAAAATTTCAGTCTAAAACATCTTCTAAGTTATTCCTTCCTTCTCAAACCATTTTGAACCTCATTCTAACACTTACTTTGAAATCAAAACATTTTTGTAAAGGTAAATGCCCATAGATTCAAGATCACTTCTGTAAGTTGAAAGAGTTAGGTCTTGAGCCTTAGATCTTTAAGTGATGACATAATATAAACATGCTAATGCAAGTTTAATTTTAATCTTAGCATTATCAAGTGATGGCAAGGAAAAGTAAATGTGCAAGGCTTGAAATTAAACATGAAAATGCAAGTTCATTCTTAATCTTTAAGATTAGGTGATGACTTGAAATATAAACATGCTAGATAAGAAATGTAAACAAGAAATGCAAGTTCATTTCTTATCTTTGAGCTTTAGGTGATGACTTGAAAAATAAATATGATATGCAAGTTCAATTCTTTATTTTAGTGCTTTTGGCCCCTTAGAGTTTTCACTCTGAATTAACAATCAACTTTAAGGTTGAAATAGGTAGGCTTTGAGATTAATTATTAAGGTGGTAGCAAGGAAAATAAATATGAATGCAATCCATTGCTTATCTATTTGAGTCCTAGGCTCAAGATTACTCTTACAACAACATAGTTTCTTTATTTGCTAAAAGCCTTTTCAAAAGTGAAGCCTTCAAACTTTGGAGGTCCAATAAATGATGGCTTTACAACCAACACTCAAGATCCTCATCATCAAGCCATGGTTTCTTCTAAATGTAGGCCATTTGGCCCAAAATCAAAGAGGAGGAAAAGGAATAGCAAAAACCAAAAAGAAAGTGGAGAAGAAAAGAAGAATCAACATTGAATCTTTACAAACCAAGAGATAAACAACAAAAGAAAAGAATACAACTCCCTACCAAGGATGTGCTTCTTGATTGAGAGGGAGAGCTTGGTCTTTGAAAAGAGTAGAGGAAGAAGAAGAAGAGCTCTTTGAGATGAGAAAAAGAAAACTTTGGAGGTATAAGAGAAATGAGCAAAATGATCTCTTGGAGGGCTCCTTCTATTTATAGAGAAATGAAACACATGGGGGGTGAAATGGAGGGAAGGATGGCCGGCCATTATGGAGGAAAAAGGAGGGAAAATATCTCTTGTGTGTGTCATTTCAAGGTATGGCTAGGTATGGTTGAAGGTATGGTTCTTTGAGTGTGAAATGTTATTAAAATAAATTAACATGTGATGAATTTGGAGGGGGAGTGGCCGTGTGGTTCAATGGCCATGGGGGAGGAAAATTATTTCATTTCTTTTGTGTTATGATGTGGTTTAGGGGATAGGTTTGATTAGGTATTTGATTAGGAGTTTGTGGTTAAGTGTTTGAATGAAAAAGTGGGCAATTAAGGTAGTTCAAGACATGGTTAATGAGCATTCTTGCCCATTAGGAGAGTCAAACCATATTCAATCAAGATTCTCGATCACATCCAAGGTTTTTTAAATCATGGAAATTGAAAGGAAGAACACTATTCATTGATTCATGACATAATGTCTTGATTTTGGGAAAAGGATTTTGAGTTTCTCTAAACAATTTTAGGTTATAATTAATTCCAATTAATTATTTTGATTCTAGATTAATTATGAAAATTAATTAATCTTCGATTAGAGCCTAATATTGCTTAGGTTTGCTTAATTCTGTCATAAAGCTCAGAATCACTGTTCTAGGGCAAAATCGTAATTTTACACAGAAACTGCCTGGGACCACCGTGACTTAAACAGACATGCCCACTCATAAAAATATCATTTAAAACTTTCAGGGTGGAGTTTAGGCTCAAATGGCTCATCAATCGGTGTTAAACAGCCATAGAGGCATTTTGGTCATTCAGCGCATCAGAACTCGAAAACGAGATTCTTCTGCTCTATTAGCATTCATTCATATACAATCCCCTTCGAACATTGAGTTGACCCTTTGAGGACTGCCGGGTCGGCCGTCCTCGAATTCCGGGTGAAAAATGACCTCGGGGGCATTTTGGTCATTTTTGCTCAAATAGAAAAATCGGTGTGTTACAAAGCCTATATGCCAAAGATCTTGGTCTACAATAATTTCAACCGTTGTTCAACGAACAAATCTGAAAGCTCCTAAGCACCTTGACTCAAATTTTTGGATGTTTTTATTGAATTGATTTAAAGATATTGGGTTTCTTTCTTTGATTTAAGAGGATGTGGGTAAAGAAATTACTTCATGCTTTCAAATTTTATCGACAGATTCCATGCTGAACTGCAAAGTCATTTTTTGTCCTATATGTTAAATCTTTAATTGAGTTTGTGTATTTTTTCACTTGTATATGACTTACAAAATTAGGACCGAAAACCAGCTGTATTTAGCATGGAACTTGTAGAATTACCTACTATGGTGTGCTGTTAAACTTCTGAAAAAAAAAAAAAAAAAAGAATTGGAAACTTGTTCTTTTAAAAGTCACAAGTGAATGTTGTTATTTTGTATCACAGCTATGGCTCATACCACCTATGTAAGCTTTACTTTGTCTGTATTCTGTACATGGCATTCTGATTTTATACCTCTCTGGATGTAATGTAGTGGATCTGGTGCCGGGAATTCATTGAAAGAAGCTGGTATATTTTGGAGTCTTTTAATGACGGTTTCGTTTTTATTCCAAGCAGCTGATACTGTGCTGAAGGTGGTTGTCTATTTTAATGATTGTTACATTTTCCTTTCTTTCAAACTGTTTCTCTTGGGTGAGACGTGGCTAGAGTCTGTTACATTTTCATTCTTTGTGTAGGAAGTAATCTTTTTGGACGCAACCACGAGACTGAAGGTACATAGCATTGTATAGTGAACTCTTTTTATCCATAAGTATGTGTAAATTAGGACTTTCGGAGGTCGTAGGGTCATTTTGACGCTACTGAAGTGATTTCACTTGGTGCTCTTGGTGACACATCTGCCTAAAACTACAAAATAGAAGATGATGTTACTAAATTGATGCAAAGCCATCACAACATTGACTGCAAATGACTGATTGCATATTTTAAGGCTTCTTGCAAGTTGTCTAATCGTCAGTTAAAGAATGTATTCTTTTATTGTGGAAGATTCTAAAGCTTCCAAACAATGCTTTTGATATGCATGTTGCTAAATGGGTTACATTTAAAGTTGCGAATTTGATGTGTGTGCATATGCATATATATATATATATAACTTTCTGATACAGTATTAAATTAGTCATTGCTCAATACTGTCTGACACAGGGAGGTTCTGTTGATCTCTTTGTTGTCAATTCCTTCGGATCAGCTTCCCAAGTAGGTATTCTAAAATCTGTCATGATTTGCATCCTTTGAAATTTGAATTACAATTAAGTTTTTAAAATACAAACAAATGGATGCCTAAATGCACAAACACATGTTTAATATAGGCACTATTCATATGCCTCCTTCTCCCTTTCTTGTCAAAATTATGGGGCATCCCCTTCAGCCAACTACCGCACTACCTTAAAGATGGTGCAGCCTGCTTTCTGAACGTTGGGTCCTTATCAAGTGGTAAGCTGTATTTTTCGAAAAAATTAATTTTGGTGCATTTTCAGTTAATTGTTTTTCTTTTACTTAGTCATCTACTCATGTATTAGTACATCATTGAAAAAGTTTGACTTATTCAATCTCAAAAGTCACTTGTATGGTAGCATATAATTGGGTAATATTGTAGCATTTTTTGCATTGACAATGTATCCAAATTAATCTCTGTTTTGTATCATATCATCATTTCTTATAGGTGTTAACCAAGAGAAATATCTTTAGGATGACAAAAGTATTCTCCAGCTTAGTCTCACTCTATCAAAATCATTATTGTTTGTGAACAAGATACTCATAATTTAGCGTTTCATGATTTTCAAAACTTTAATGCTGGCAGTGGTGTCCAATTAAAATGCTACTTGTGTCTATAAAACATTAAGGATATTTGTCATCAGCTCTTGGTTGGGTGGATTCAAATCCTAATTTTATAATCCTTTGTCATACTTGTGGTAAAAAAAAAAAATTCATATAGTAATTTTGCATTAGATCTGGTTTCCAGGATGTGATGGAGCTCCCCTGTTGCCCGTGCTGTTTATTATTGTTAACATGGGTTTCAATGTCTCACTGCTTTATCTTCTCAAGATCTCTTCAGCTGTTGTCTCGTGTCTAGCGTCCACGTTTTCAGGTATGTGGTTTGTTTCACAGTTAAGTATAACATTGATGAGAGGAGTATCCACGAGACCTCTAAAGAGTGGTTGATGAATAATGTGTTCTGAACATTAAAAAATGATGTTGGATTTAGTACATTCAGGATTAGATGTTGATTCCATTGTTTCTTCCTTCTTTCTTGGGGTTATAAGAATTGTGTTTTAGGAGGGTATACATTTTCTTTAAACAATTTTTTGACAAGGAGTGCTAATATATTTTTTCATGAAGTGGGGGAGTTACTGAATTATGTGAAAGCAAATAATAGGTAGAATGGTTATTAGAACGGGTCTGGCCGGTGAGACAGGAACTGGCCTCTGAAGAGCCAGTGCATGAACTGGAAAACCTGCATCCAACCAGTCAGCTGATGAGAACCAGTCATCCCATGAGGACTGGTTGTAGTTCATTGGGGTAGACAGCCGTAGACTTCTTAAATTAAATCATAAAACTAATAGAATACTTTTGATTTCACTAAAAAGATTATTGGTTTCTAATTTATATCCAAAAACTCTGCTTCACTCTTACTAATTGACCAATGCGGGGCAAAAGAGAGCTTATAACACAAAAGACATATGGGTTACCCCTACAAGCGGAGAGGTTGTTTCTAGGATATAATACAAGGCTGTCCTTTCTATTGTGCCAAAACTCACCCTTATATTAGTCACAAGGCTATCCTTTCTATTGTGCCAAGACTCACCCTTGTATGGGAATGCTTTAATTTCAATATTAAAGTATGCAACTAACAACTTAAATTGTATAAGAAATATATTTCTATATTTTGTCCATTATTTTGTTTATAACTTAACATATGTGGGTTGCATTATTTGTACGTTTGGGCATTTATTCAACATATATGTATATATGAAAACTTGGGAAAATTTCACTTCACCCCTCAAAACTATAGGTCATTTGTACTTTAGACATTAAACCTTAAAAATGTGCAGTTTTACTCCTTGAACCTTCTTAAATGTGCAAATTGATCATTTTGTTATTTTCTTTTCAACAATTGTTAACAAAAATATCACAAATTAAAGAAAATTTAGGGTTTCAAGTTGCATATTTAGGAAAGTTCACGAGGTTAATTTGCACATGATACAAAGTTTAGGGGCATAG
Organism: Dalbergia cochinchinensis; assembly: GCA_031216125.1. NCBI lineage: Eukaryota > Viridiplantae > Streptophyta > Magnoliopsida > Fabales > Fabaceae > Dalbergia > Dalbergia cochinchinensis. The sequence continues at coordinate 30,027,880 of CM062370.1, forward strand.
TACATCTACTTTGGCTAAAATGCACATTTATGAAAGCTTAGTGAACTGATTTGCACATTTTTAAAGTTCAAGGGCTAAAGTGCATATGGCCTATTTCAAGGCTAAAGTGCAATTTTCCCTGAAAACTTTGGAAGTGATTGCATAGATGCTGCTTGATCTATGCTATGCCATGAGCATCACTCCCTATAGTGACAATGTCATCAACATACACAACTAGGTAGGTGCAGTTGCTTTGGGTGTGACAATAACACACAAAGTGGTTAGCTTCACTCCAAATTATACCAAATTGCTGAACCATTGCGGAGAACCTGCCAAAACAAGCTCGAGGAGACTGCTTGAGACTATACAGTGATTTTCGAAGATGACAAATAAGTCCAAAAGGCTCCCCTTGAGTAACAAACCTAGGAGATTGCTCCATATAAACCTCTTCCTCAAGATCACCAAGGAGGAAGGCATTCTTGATATCTACTTGATGAAGTGATAGTCAACTTCAATGTGTTTGGTTCTCTCATGAAAAACTGGATTTGAGGCAACATGTAAAAGCAGCTTGATTGTTACAAACAAGTGTCATGTGCTTGATCACCCCAAATCAAAGTTCTTTAAGGAGTTACTTTAGCCAAATGGGCTTACATGTGATTAAGGCCATGGCACGGTATTCTGTCTTAATACCAGACCTCGCAACTATATTTTGCTTCTTACTCTTCTAGGATATAAGATTGCCTCCAATGAGTAGACAATACCCGGAAGTAGAGCAGTTATCAGAAGGGGATCCTACACAATCTGTATCAGAATACCAAACTATCTTAGTATGCGCCTTATCCTCATAGATAAGGCCTTTTCCTAGCGCTCCTTGACAAATTTCAAAATTCGTATCGCAGCATCCCGATGGGTTTCACATGGTGAGTTTAGGAATTGACTAACTACACTTATCGCAAAAGCACTTACCGCAAAAGAAATGTTTGGATGAGTGACTATGATACAGTTCAACTTTCCAACTAATCTTCTATATCTCCTAGGGTTAGATAGTGGCTCCCCCTGATTTTGCATGAGCTTGACATTAGGATCCATAGGAGTATCAACAAGTTTTACAACAAGTAAACTCGTTTCCTCTAAAATGTCCAAAGCATATTTTCTCTGAGAAAGGACTAAGCCATCTTTGGACTGTGCTATTTCCTTGCCAGCAAATATATGAGTTTGCCAAGATTTTTGTGTGGAAGTGATTGCATAGTTGCTATTTGATCTGTTCTATGCCATGAGCATCACACCCCGTAATGACAATGTCATCAATATACACCATTAGGTAGATGCAACCACTTTGGGCGCGACCATACCAAATTAGTCCGCTTCACTACGAATCATACCAAATTGCTAAACCATATTGGAGAACCTGCCAAACCAAACTCGAGGAGACTACTTAAGACCATACAGTGATTTTTGAAGATGACAAACAAGACTAGAAGACTCTCCCTAAGCAACAAACCTAGGAGGTTGCTCCATACAAACCATTTTCAATGTGTTTGGTCCCCTCATGTTGTTCTGATCCTAACTGTGTTGACCAAAATTTTTAAAATCCCTATTGGTTACTCATAATTAATTATTTTATCCAAGAAAATACAAATAGACGAGTCGTTACAGTGGGTAAACATTCAAAAGTAGAAAGTGTGGAAAATAAAGCTTTATTACTGGAGATATGATTAGTGGTAGCGGAATCAAGAACCCAGGGACCAAATGAGGCCAACTGAGATAGACAAGCATAAGAATTACCAGTTTGCACAACACAGGTAGTGGAACTATGCTGCTCTAACCCCTTCGTCGAGATATCAATAGGGCAAGAGTTCATTGAATCATGGAGAGCATTATGAATCTTACCCAAATAAGATGACATAGAACCACTGAGCTGGCGAGCAAGGAGCAATGACACTCATGAGATTCTAGCATACTCCATATAGACGTTGAGTGTTATTGGTGAAGAGGATCTTTGCTTATGCCCAAATAGATTCACAAGTATCATGAGCCCAAAAGATCTGTTTGATAGAGGGAGAAGAATGGACTTGAGATTGCTACATAGCTGGGGCATCAATTTTAACCCAGGGTGGATGCTTGGGTGTTGGCATGTCTTCAGCCTTCTTGGTGAGATCGTTGACATAATCTTGCCCTTTCAACCAGAGTTTGATCCTAAGCCCAGGTGTCATAGTTGCTTCCATCAAGCTTTGTCAGTGGAGAGAGGCACACTAACATAACTAATGAAAGCCGGAGGCTTTGTCTTAGGAACACCCTTAAGATCAGAGGAAGAGGTGCTAGAAGTCATGGGTCACGAAAGTACAAGGGCAGAAATGGTGGGCAGATCAGAAAGGGCACGGTGGCGCGAGTATGATTTTCGGACTCGCCTGCATGCGTGGTTGAAGCTGAGGCACGTGGCAGTGCGTTGAAGCTCAAAATGGGACTAGACCACTGCGGGTTGGCTGTGCAGGGAGAGGCAAGGGTAGTTGTGGGGTCAGAGGCCAAAACCATTGCTGGAAAATCTCGCTGGAAGCAGAGAACGACGGCGGAAGAGGGTGAGGGTTGCTGGAAGTAATGACACAACAGGGAAAAAGAAGCCGGCCACCAGAAGGAGGATACAGTTGACCAAAAAAAAATTTCACTAGAGGACAATAGTTCCCTCTGACGGCACGGATTAGAGTTTCCTTTCTCACTTAGGCTTTGGATACCATGTTTTGAAATAGAAAGAGAGAGTCATGAGAAATTTGTGTCTCAACTATACTTTGGAGAGAAAATATATCGACACTGTGTAATAAATACAAAATAATTACAAACATGATTTTTCAAATTACAGATATGATATTCCTAATTATAGATATTTACAGATTCTAACTACTGAAAATGAAAAGCAAAGTGTAATCCATTACGATGTAGGAAAGCATGGGAAACATTTGCTATCTGGAAAATAGTGACTGAAGTAAGAAGGAATGGTTAGTCAATGCTTAGATAGTAGTTATTGGTTAGTTACCTGACTACTAGATTGATTTGTTCCCGCAAAAGGCATAATGGCTAAAAGACAAGCATTACATAAGCATGTTTAATCGGCGTTTAAACTTGGTTTGCTTCAGGCATACAACGTTAACGCCGAAGTAATTCTTGTAGTCACTTTTTTTAATTTCTTTTTTGTTTTCCGATCTAAATGCAAGAAATAGTAGATCTGATTAGTAAAATATGTTAATAGATGGGCTGATGATTATCATTTTTCCTCGACTCTTTTGGCTGTCATTTCAAGACAAGCATCACCTAGTCTGACTTGCTAGTAAAATAGAGCATAAAATAGCCTAAATTATCTTAAGAGTCGGAGAAAATTGGAATAGTTTTCTTTTTTGTGTTGCTGTGATTTTAATTCACTTCAATGTATAATCTTTTGCTCTATTTGGAGTGTTGTGTGAAATCTTGTTTTATAATTAAGGGTTTTTTATTTGGAGTCCTTAGGACATTGGTTAAAAAAAAAAAAAATGAAGTTTCAAAAGCTTATCGAGAACTTTACTTTTTTTCCCCTTAACCAGTGCCCTTAGGGCAATGGTTGGATAAATCCTTTTAATTAATGTAATCATCATATATGTTTTGTTTAGTTCATTAATTACACTATTAAAATACTTTCATTACCTGAGTTAATAACAACTTTTGGTCAATGGTCATCATGCGGCTCTGGCAAGTATTCCAGGTCGTAAAAACAATAAAGTGGTTAGTAAGATATAGTTCCTTCGAGAATAGATCAAGTACTGTGTAGTTAAGACGAATGACTATTTGGACAATCAAGAGCTAATGAGGGAATATGAATAAAATTTTAAGAGAAAATTACACTCACCTCCCAAAATCCATGTTCCCCTCAAAATGTTGGTTTGAAAAGCATAACTTAACTGCTAAAGGACTTCCTCAGGGTGTGATTGAGCTATTGCAATGGTTCTGGGTGAGTGTCTTGAAAGATGGCTTCGATTCTCCCAGTCCTTCTAACCACTTCAACCCTAAATCTGCATATGTTCCACCATCTGCATCTTCTCTCCCAGTGCTATCTGAATTCCACAACTGAGTTATATCCTCTCCTTTCCCCTCCCTAACTACTTATATACTAACTAGCTCCTATCTAATCAAAGGCCTTGTCTGAAAGGCCTGATCAGTATCATTAAATCATGAAAAAATGTTGCAGGAAATCTTGACATCTTGACACCATGCAGATTGCCATAGTCACTGGAATTTATCAGTTGCTGAAATATTGAAGTGATTTACTTTCCTTTCTTTTATTTTTCAAGTTATAATTTAATTTGAAATTATGAGCTAAATCCAACTCATGCAATGTGGCTTCTGTGGCAGTCCCAATATCTGTCTATGTGTTCACGCTCCCATTGCCATACCTTGGTGTCGCATCCTCTCTTCCAACAGGCTTTCTTGCAGGGGCCATAATTCTCATCATGGGCTTACTCGTTTATGCATGGACCCCTTCAAGTGGTTCCTCCGGTGCTTCCTTCCCCGCTTCCACCTAGAGAGGAGGGGTTTGAACTTCACCCACCGCAGCAATGTCCTAAGCACAAAGGCTGAGTTGTACCAAGCCTCAGAAGATTTTGCCAGAAGATGATACCACCAATGATTCAGATCCAGTCTTTTTCCGTACCAAAAAAGGATCCAGTCTTTCTTGATGGTCACAATAGGGATAGATGAAATAACGTTAACATTTTTGTTTCAAAAAATTGCTAATAATACATGTAGAAAAGGAAATATGAAGTGAAACCGTCCTGAGCTTGCAGAAGTGCTAAAGAATGAATGTGGATAGCTCTAGTTCAGTTTTTATATAGAATGAAAACAAAATTTGTTGAAATGGAGAGGCAAAGCCATTTCATGGACTGAAGAAAAATGATAGGAAATGTCAAGGAGAGAATGTCTTAAAAAAAAGAGTATATCAGCATTTATCTCCTTTTGGTTGAATGCTCGGATACTAGTGCAGTGGTACAAGGCTCCAAAGGTAAAATCATTTTGTAGACATGCACATTCTGTGTATGTGTAGCAACCGTAGATTGAATGCTTTTCTAACCTTCGATCGGTGGGATATCCCAAGACCTGTAAATGATGAAAACGAACTCCAGTTGACGAAACACTTGCTAATCTGCCAATGTATCATTAAAATGGTTCATAACGGCGGATGTGGTGTTTTTTGTTTTTCTTTTCTTTTTGTGCTTTTATTTTAGGCTATGTCTAGGACTTTTATAAATGATAGAAGAGAATACCTCGTGATGAAATAATAGAATGGAGAGATAAAGAGTGAATGGATAAAAGTATGTCGTTTTATTTTTTTGGGAGTGTAATGAAACTGGGGAGTCTTTCCATTCTTGTTTGAAAGTTATAATATAATTGAATAGAATGAAAATAATATAAATTTAATTTTTCAATTTTATACTATGTCTGCTATAATATTTAGATTTATCGTCCATCCTATACCCCCCAAAATTGGAGCGACAAAAATGGGAAGAAAGGGGCTCTGATGGCCTCCTTTTCCATTCCATTCCATTACTGTTTATAACTGTCAAACACATCTTAAAAAATTAGCTTCTTCTTTCCATGTCTCTTATTAGCCATCCATCCAAACACTATCTTGGAGGTGACAAAGTGAGTCAGTTTGTTGTGTTGCATCCCAACTTAACAATATGGATTGGTCTTACTAACCCACTCTGTTTTCATACGATTTAGCAGGTTGGTGGATTGGCACATAAAATAAATAAAATACAAACGAAAGTTTGTTTGAATGTTTCTAATGGATTAATTTATTTAAAAATATTTTTAAAGTAATTAATAAAACTTTCACTTAATTACAATGAAATATTATTCGCATAAACCTTTTTAAAAAAATTAAATTAAATTATTTATAATTAAATTCAAACAAAATAGGTTAATAATATAAGTAAATCATAACAAAATATTGAATTATTAATATGAAACTTATTTTATGGGCCAAGTCATACCTATCTTAACTTACGAGTTAGATGGAGCAAGTTAGAGGGGCCGGAAAAAGTTGGCGGATTAAAAATAACAACCTAATACACTATATTTGGCGACTTAATTCGGTGGGTTGAATGTATTTTGCTATCTATCGTTTGTTTGACTTTCGGGACAAAAAGGTGATTTTTAATTAATTTTTTTTGTAAAGTTTCTATTTAAAAATCTAAAAAAATTGTTGAGCTTTTTAGTAAAAGTTAATATAAACAATTTATATGAAAAGTAATTTTTTAATTACAATAAATGACTTTTAAACTACTCATGAGCTTTTAAAAGTTGGAGTTGTCCATGGTACATTGAGTTAAGTGTGGTGTACCATATATCAGGATATCTAAGTCTTTAGATGATGTTGGCACATTTGTACACCAACCACATACATATACAACAAAATATCATTTTCTTTCCCCTCCCTAACATCTTCCCTCCACCACTCCGTCCATTGTTGTCCATTCTCCACCACCCCACATTGCCCACACACCGATCCATGATGGATCCCAAAATTTTGACCAAGCATCTTCCTTCCCTTGACTCTCCCTTCCTCTACCTTCTACTATCTTCTACTAGCATCACACCCCGCATACCATAGACCCCTACATATTTGTTGCCGGCAAAGTCTATCACCCTTACGGTGGATCCATCTCCATTAGAGTCTATTTTTGTGTTCTTGAAAGCCAACATATCCATTTAGCAAACTTAGAAAATGGTGTTTTTTTTATTTTTTTTTGGGTATGATAAGGCATTCTCAAGAAAAGAATCAAAGGGGTATCTGGGTCATTAATGAGTTAGCTAAGCCTTTGAGAACCCAGGATATGAAGGGGTGGTGTTATTTAGGTAGTTCATACTTTAATTCATGCCATAAAGAATTTTTGCTAAAGAGGATTTGGGAGTCATATATTTGGGGTTTTGGTTGTAAAGTTCGAGCTTTGGGGATATGGCTTTGCAGGAGGGTGGCTTGGGTAGTGGCATGGCAGGGAGGAGCACAGTGGTGGCACACCTATTTTAGGCGGTCAGACATATTTGCAGTGCCATAAGTAAGTTAAGATGTAGTACGAGAAAGGGGGTTGAATCATGTTTTCATATTCTTTTTCTTTCTAAAATCTCAAGCAAAGTCTAGTAACTTGAAGGCAGTGGAAAACAAGTTAATAAGCTTCATAAAGTTACTTTCTAAAGTGTCCAGAAACTAAACAAATATTTCAGAAAGATGTTTGAATAAGCATAAATGTTCACACAACAAAAATGAATAACATAATAATTTAAAGAGATAGGAAAAGAGGAATATCACTCAAGAATTTTATACTAGTTTGGCCAAACTCTACCTACATCCAATTGTCAACAAATCTATTGAGTTCCACTGTTAACCACTTTCTTAAATCTTAATCTAAGAAAGTAAGATACTTTTTTAATAGCTTTCTCAGCTTATCTATAGTGAGCAGTTTATACAATCAACTGTCACTCACAAGTAGTTTTATCCTAGTTTCTCCAAGCTAATCTCACTCTGATCACTAATGGATCAAGGTTCAAGAGATACAAGGTGTTGTGTTTAACACTCTAAGAAAAACACTCGAGTTTCCTAAGATAATGAAATGGTTAAAGAAACAACTTGGGAGACTTCTTTCTAATCTTCCTAAGAAGCATGTTTGCTAAGATATACAAGAAGAAGATTTCTTTTTCGAAAACTAGAATTGATATAAGAAAGAACATCAAAAAGTATAAGCATAGCTTAAACGTTGAGAGTGCAAAAGTTCCTTCAAGTTTGAAGGCTTTCTCCTTTTATACTTGGATTTGAATTCAACCATTGTCCCCTTGATCTTTCCTCCTCTTGACATGTGTTGATCAATCTTTGTGTGTCCTAGGATTTGTCTTCTAGAAGCATAGACTGAGCTCTATCAGTAGTAGCTTTGTAGTACAGAATCCATAAACAAATATTTCTAAACAATACTTCAGAAACTAAATCTTCATTCTAAACGTGATTTCTAATCTTTTCTTTATGTGAAGACCTTCTAGAAGATGATGAATATCTAAGCATAAAGTTGATATGTTACTATCATCACTTTCTGAGGTTCTGACTTCGTTTGAAACTCAAATAACTTTCAGTTTTTGATGACCAAGTGTAGTTTTTAATGCTTGTAATACTTTCTGAAATACTTCTACACTTTTTGAGCCTTTGATGTTCTATCTGAACTTCTCTTTAAGATGAATAATGATCTTCAGATTGTGTTAATGTTTTTCAAAGATGATTGCAATTGAGATTGGTGATGATGTGCTTGATGTCATCATGAAAGAACACTTTCTCAGATAGTCATGCCATTTTACTGAAGTCATGAACTGCTTTCTAAAGGCTGAGGCTCACTTTTTGATGCTTTAGCTTGCTTTCTTAAGTTTCTTATATACTCTAATTCACTTTTTGAATAATTTTTTACACTCTTAAGATACTAAATCTCTTTGAATGAGATTTTAATCATATTAAATCATGGTGATAACAAAAATATATCACGAATTGAATTATATGTATATGAGAGTTGACCTGTTAAGTACTACCAAAACTCAAGCAAACCATTAGTCATTTCTTCAAAATATTTTAACAAAATTTGCTTTCTTGTCATTCAAAACTTAAGCTATAATAGTTTTTCAAGGATTCTGAAGATAACAATCTCCCCCTTTCTGATGATGACAAACCAACTTTTGAGAAAATATTTTGGAGAATGTTTTGAAAGAATTTTTTAGGGTTGGAGACTTAAAGAAACTTTCTTTAGAAACTTAATAACATTTTGTTTTACAATTTAGCCTTTTCAGGAAGAAAACTTTCTTAAGGTTTCTTGTTATGGGTCAAATTTTGTTAAACTTTCTTATGATATAATATCAAAAACTAACATATGTGATGTATTAGAGCTAATAACATATAGTGATAAAAAAAATTTCTGAAAATTAAGCAATGTTTGATTTCTCGGGTACGGTGTTTTACTTGTTCAGTAAAATTTCGGTATGCGATTTTCAACTCCGATCATGATAAATAGATAATATATATCCATTCAACACAAGTGTGAGGTTAAGATTTAATCTTGAATTCAACATAAAATCCTTGTCATCCATTTTACTTTCTTTCTTTAATAATCATCCCTTTATATTATCTAATATATATACTTCACTTACAAGCTAAATCTTCTTCAATATACCAATACCATTCTCGGCCAATACAAAGAGAACAGCCACCTCCATTGTTCTTCACAAAAAACCATGAAACCTAATTTCAATCTCCCAATTTCCTAACCTACACTTACTAAAACCATGAATTTCCTTCACAAAACTTGTTCTACTCATCAATATCTAACAAACTAACCGATTAGAATTTGAATCCATCAATCTTTTCTACTTTGAGAGCTCATAGTATGCTATAAAAAGGAGGGTTGGTGTTGGTTTGAGGCTTTGAAGTAAAGGAAATCATTCTTGGAGTATCCTTTTGAGCCAAGATATTTAAAGTTTCAAATAGTAGGGTTTTGTGTCCTTGCTTGTTCATTTCTATTTTTCCAAATTTTCTAGTTCAAAGGTATGATTTCACATAGATATACATGTATTTGCATAGGTGAAGTTGTTTGGTGTTGTGGAAAAATCATTTTGTCAAAAGGAATTTTGTACTACGCTGCTAGATTTTCGGATTTCTCCTGGGCAGGGATTGTTCATGAATTTTCCGGCGTAATTGTGGGTATTTTTATTATCTATAAAAATTATATATTGAAATTAACATCCTAAGGCAACTCCATGATTTTGTTTTAGGTCATGTTAAGGACTTTCTCTGCTTGAAAAAATCATGTTGCTTGAACATTATTGCTGGAAAATCCCGACTAGAAGCAAGCAAGTAATTTGTTCAAATTTTCTGACCTACTTAGAGATCTTGATTCAGCTGAAAATTTTATGGGATGTAGCTAACATGTTAAGGTGTTTAGTAAAAATTTGGAGTCATTCTGCACACTTTTGCTATGTTAAAAAATCAGAAACCAAAGTGATATATGTGCTGCCTGAAATGTTGGAATAGAAGCTATAAATTTTCCTAAATTTGTTACCATATCAAATCATTGAATGATCACTTGAAAGTTTTATAAGGTGTTAAGGACATATTGAAGTCCAACCTTAATTTTCGTATGATTTTATGTGATCATTTGATGGAGTAATAAAATTGGGGACTATGACTGTTGGCTGTAAATAGGGGGTTTCAGATCTTCGAATTTGTCTAATTTTGTTAACATAGTTAGAGAAGGATTTTTATTCTAAACTTTTTACGAGGCCTTGTGGACATATCGAGGTGTCTTGGAGAATTTTTATAGCCCTTGCAATGGATGTTTGATATATAGAATAAATCATACTCCTTAGGCATGAATTCCGCCAACATGCTATATTTGTGCTGAAATAAACTCAAGTATTGATTTGGTGATATAATGACTCTTGATTTATGTATGATGAGTATGAGTGCATACTAGACAATTTAAAGATTGATTTATGAGGTACAAATGAGAATTCCTTGTGATTGAAAAGTAAAGAAAATACTTTCTTAACATAAGTATTTGAGCTTTCATAAACCATATGTAGTTATCTGACCCTTTTTCTATATAAGTGCTTTCTAAACTCTTCTTTCTAATCTTGACCCATTTTCTAAACCTATCTTCTAAACATAAACCCCATTTTTGAACTCATTCTATGAATTTTTAACCCCTTTCTGAACTCATAATGTGACAACTCAACCACTTTCTGAACCCATCTTTTTCTTTCTGAAGACGTTTCCAAACCATACAAATACTTTTTGAACCCTTAGAACGTGTTTCTAAGCTTGATCAAGCATTCTTTGGTGAAAGGTCTCAATTCAGAGTCACTGAGGGGACTCCAGAAAGTGCAATGTATGCATGATGTATAAAGATGATAGCCGCAATCATTACTTTTTGAGGCTTTGACTTAATTGAAATTCAAATTTCCTTCAATTTTTGATGATCTAATATAGTTTTTGATGTATGCTATAGTTTTTTTATGCATTTCTATACTTTCTAAGCCTTTTATACTTATACTAAGCTTCCTTCTGAGATGGATGGTAATCTTTAGATAGTGTTCTTCTTCTTAAATAATGAGTACAAACCAATACGATGATGATCTGCTTGATTTGATCATAAAATAACACTGTCTTGAGTTGTCATGCTACTTTTTGAAGTCACGAACTAGTTTCGAAAGAACCATCTTTACTTTCTAATGTTCTATCTTGCTTTCTTAAGTTTCTTACATACTTTAATTCACTTTATGAGTTATTCTTCACATCCTTAAGAAAAATCTCTTTGAACGAGATTTTTTATCATGTTGAATCATGATAATATGAAAAATAAAGCAAGAATTGAATTTTATTTATATATATATATATATATATATATATATATATATATATATATGAGAAAATTCTTGTTATGCACTATAGAAACTCAAGCAAACCATTAATTCTTTCTTCGAAGAACGTAGACAAAATTGCTTTGTTGTCATTCAAAACTCAAGCTATGATAACTTTCTAAAGGGTTCTAGAGCTAACAATTCTTACTCTTTCTTGTGTGTGTTTTCTCATAGGTTTTTATTCTAGAAGTTGCTTTTAGTCTTGCCTGAGGCTTTGTCTTTAACATGTTATATGCCATTAAGATGATAGAGGCATTTTTCTATTTTTAACTACTTGACCACATAGCAAACCTTATAGGTTATACATTCTAAATGTTGCTTTTAGTCTTGCTTGAGGCTCTCTCTTTAACATGTTACATGCATTAAGATGATACATGCATTTTTCTTTCTTTAACTATTTGATGTAACATCCTCCCAAGTACAACCTCATCCTTAAGTTATGGTGTTGTACTCGAGAGTTGTTACTTCTAAGTTTGCGGACCTTTCTTAAATATCTATAGCCAGTTTGGTTGGTTCGCGAGATAACTAGGTCATAATTATACTAAAATATATAGCAATGAAACCAAACTATTTATTTAATACAGAGTTAAGTACATAAGGGAAGCTCTTCTATGAGCTTTAACACACCTTTGTTCTCTAACATATTTACACACATATCCATTCCACTAAATACAACATAATAAAAGCATTAACTACTACACTATTGCACTTCCGAGTTCTTTTGCATAGCAGTCCCTCGGTTCTCTGCATTAACCTGGAAACGACATAGGAACATAAAAACATAGGGGTGAGAATTCTAAAATTCTCAATAGGGTAACTCCCCAATTACACATTCATAATGTCATTGTCATCGCCCCAGCCACTTTGGTTTATTAAGAAAGCGTGAGCATGCAATATGTACATATCAAATGTTCATTTTAAAATTATAAAATCACCTTTCGAAGTGGGTCTCTTTTATTATTCAATCACTTAAAACATGTATTTCATAACATTCAACATCATAGGGAATTCCTTCAAGACCAATAATTTAACAAGATATACATATACATATGGCAATTACAATGATCTTTTCGTGCCCTTGACATAATAAAGAGGACTTTTCCGTGCCCTAATGAGGACCTTTCCCGTGCCTTTTATAAACAAAAGGGGACCTCTCCCGTGCCCTTGATAAGCAAAAGGGGACCTTTTCATGCCCTTTACATATTAAAAGGGACTTCTTTGTGCCCTTTTTATATTAAAGGGAACTTTGCCGTGCCCCTTTTTACGTTAAAGGGGACTTTATTTTTCACTTACCACATACACCATCCTCAAGCTCCCATATACATGCATCACATTTCTATATGCATGAACATAATTCTCTAATCTCATAATACTTCAAACCTATATATATTATTCATTCATTCCTCATAACATAATCTTGGAAGTCCATGGCATGCATTCATACACATCAACTTGAACCGAATGCCATTAGGTCACTAATTCAAGGCATCATCACAACTTCAGCACATTGGCAGATTTTTCACTCAAGTAGCACAATTTATTTCTCATACCAAATGATCAATTCGAATGCTATAAAAATTGTCAATGACACCTCAATGTGTTCACAAGGTTCCATAAAAATTTCATAACAAAAAGAATTCTCCAAATATGTCAACAAAATTAGACAACTTCGGAGGTTAGAAACCCCCTATTTACAGCCAACAGTCATAGTTTCCAATTTTATTACCCTACCAAATGATCATATAAAATCATATAAAAATTCAGGGTTGGAATTCAATATGTCCTTAATATCCTGTAAAACTTTCAGCTCATAATTCGATCATTTATTAGGGTAATAAAATGTCACAAGTTCACAGTTTCAGATTCAACATTTCAGGTAGCATAGTTACAACGTCGGTTCTTGAATTTTTCAAGGCATTAGGAATCAAAACCAGAGCTCAAGAAAACTGATGGACTATCCTAGGATTTTACCTTCAACATATAATTTTTATAGCCCATGAAAACACCCATAATTCACCCAAAAAATTCGTGATTATCTGCTGCCTAGAACAAAATCGAAAATCCAGCATGCATATTTCAATTTCTCTTGAGCAAAAATGATATTTAACATCATCCAAACACTCCACCAAAATTAACACATCAATATCAACATATTATCAACCAATATATCCAGAAATTTCAGACCAAACACAATCAAAAAAGTCTAGCATAAAATTGGAAAGAAAAGACCAAAGAAAACCCTACTTTGATGGCTTTAGGGATCTTGGCTCCAAAGGATGCTCCAAGATTGATTTTGCTCAACTCAAGGCCACCAAATCAGCACCAAGCCCTTCCTTAATCAGAGATGTATGAGATACCAAGGTTAGGATTGATGAGGAATTGAAATTCCAATCGGTTAGATTTGTAGGTATTGATGTGTAGAATAAGTTTAGTGAAGGAAGTTTAGTGTTTTATCAACTCTAGGCTAGTGTTTTTAGCATTTGAAGTGAAGTGAAGGAACCTGGTTTCCTTCTCCTTACAGCATGATGCATGAAATTTTGACCTTCTTGAAGAAGCTTGGCTTGTGGTTATCTTGTTATATATAAAAGAATGAGTATTATATTGTATAATTAAATGATCTTTGACCAAAGTAAGAAAAATGGATGACTAAGATTTGGTTTGTTGGTCAAAGAATGAATCTTGGTCAGCCACTTGGCTCAAGATAAGTGGCTCTCTTTAACTTTAGAATAAATAGCTTTTACAGTGTCAAAATCGCACACCAACATCCCATCGAACGGGTGAGATATGAGCACCCGAGTAAAATATTAATAAATGAAAGGCCATGATTAAAATTTGCTTTTTAATTTTCAATCCTTGTCATCCACTTGGTATAAAGTGGTTGATAAAGCTTACTTAGCCACTAAGTAGCTTTTACGGTGTTAGAAACCGCACATCGAAATTCTACCGATCGGGTAAAATAGTGTACCCGGGTAATCAAATATTGCTTGAAAAATTAATTCTAGGTATGAAATCTTTATTTCTACTCATTTATAATCTTAATATTATAATTTCTTAGTTTCAGGCATCTCTGAGGCCCAATTCTAAGGTATCGGCTGTTCCGACGAACCGGTGGGGCCCACAGGTTACTATTTACTTTTTTTTTTAACAAATCCCTTGGATCGTCCTCATCATTACTAAAACTGTCAGATTTTTAAAATTGTGACTAGTAAAGCTCAAATTAATTTTTAACTAATTTTTTTAGGGTGTTACACTTGACCACATAGGAAACCTTGCATCTTGCCCATGTTGTGCAGCCACAATCTATAAACCAAGTTAACCCAAAAAAAATTCTCCATTCAAGTGGATACCAGAGTATGAAAATAGTTTCTAGGCGTTGAAGCAAAAGTTGACCATGGCACCAGTGTTAGTACTACTAGATCCTCATGAACCCTTTGAGGTTTATTGTGATGCTCCTAGTGAGGGTTTAGGATGTGTGTTGATGCAGAATCGAAACATGGTTGCCTATGCTTCTCAACAATTGAAATTGCACGAAGTAAACTATCCAGCTCATGACCTTGAACTAGTTGCTGTGGCTTTTGCTCTAAAGATCTGGC
This sequence comes from Dalbergia cochinchinensis, assembly GCA_031216125.1. NCBI lineage: Eukaryota > Viridiplantae > Streptophyta > Magnoliopsida > Fabales > Fabaceae > Dalbergia > Dalbergia cochinchinensis. The sequence continues at coordinate 30,042,918 of CM062370.1, forward strand.
AACATCATCTCTATGGTGTGCAGTTCAATGTTTTCTTTGATCATAAATATTTAAAGTATCATTTTGATAAACAAGAGTTGAATATGAGGCAAAGAAAATGGATGAATTTTATCAAGGATTACGAGTTTAGCTTAAATTATCATCCGGGCAAAGCAAATATTGTTGCCAATGCATTAAGTAGGAAACCTTTAAGTGTAGCATGTTTGATGATTAAAGAAATGGAGCTATTGGAAAGCTTTAAGAAGCTTAGCTTAGATATGTCTGCGACCCGTTAAGGAGTTGTGTTGGATCAAATAAAAGCAATAGTGAGTTCAAAGAATAGATTGTGGCTACGCAATATGAAGACCTAGAGTTTTTCAAAGCTTGAAACTTGGTCAAAGGTAAGGGTTTAGGGTTTAAAGAATAGATTGTTTAAGGTTAACTAAGTAGGAAACCTTCAGGTTAACTTGGTCAAAGGCAAACATACCAGAGGAAAAACTCATAATAAGACACCTATAATACCCAAGCTAGCCCTATGAAACTTCGAGTCTCCATCACTATTATTGGTCGTTCCCAATAAAGTACTGATTCCACCTTATTGGGATCGACTGACATGACCTAGTAATCTAACCTATTCCATCTAGAATTCACATTTTGATAACTTGACATACAACTTTTGGTCCCTTAGGATCTGTAGCACGACTCTAAGATGCTCCGCATGTTCTTCCTCTGTCCTTGAATATGTATATCATCTATAAAGACAACTATAATTTTATCCAAGTAAGGGCGGAAGATTCGATTCATATGATCCATGAATACAGCCAGAGCATTGGTCAATATAAAAGACATCACTCTATACTCATAATGTCCATATCGAGTTCTGAAGGCAGTTTTAGGAATATCCTCGTTCTGAACTCAAATATGATGATATCTTGATCACAGATCAATCTTTGAGAATTTGATTGCCCACCGTAATTGATCCATGAGATCGTCAATCCTTGGCAAAGGGTACTTATTCTTGTTCGCTACCTTATTTAATTGCCTGTAGTCCATATAAAGCCTCATACCCCCATTGTAACACCCTAATATTTAACTCAACACGCCTAGGACGCATTTAAGTTAATTATTAGTTATTACTCTTTTGTTTCAATTCTTAACTTTAGTTATTAAAATACTTAGTGAAAATATAGGTGAATTTTTTTTTAGGAGCTTGAAACAAAAAACGTGAGTTGCACGAACTTAAAAGAACTACATTGTACATTACGCAAGCAAGTCGATAAAGAGCTAAGCACATCATAAGCATACATGGCTTTAGGGTAAGCACAAGCCATAGCATATCTCAACATCACGGAGACATATATTAATAACATAGATGTTCCATATTACACACCATAAACATTAAAATTGTAGCATTACGCCCATTGTTAAAGGTTAGGGCAATACAACCATCCAGTAAAATTAAAATGAAAAGAACAGATACAACTAGCCATGGTTTCTCCTCCCACTACGCCTAAACAGATAACCTCTAAAAACAAAAGAAGGCTATCATCTACGTGACATGTGCACAGGCACTCTACGAGATCCTTCGTCACCTCCTACTACTGCCTTCCCCCAGAGGGAGGAAGGTGTCCAATCCACTAAGCTAACTCATCAGGTGTGGCCAAACGGTGAGCCGGACGGGTGTAAGCACCTCGGCATGGTCGCATAGCCACCCTAGCTCCCTCGCATAATATAAATACTTAAAAAGAGTAGCATCATGCCCACCATGAACGGTTAGGACAGTACAGTCATCCATGAAAACATAAAAAGAAAAGATCACAGTACATCTAGCTAAGGTCTCTCCTCTCCACCACTCCTATTGGGGTGCACATATTGTAGATAACCTCTAAGATACAAAAGAAGACTATCATCGCCATGACATATGCAATGGCACCCCAGGGTCCATTACTCGCTCCCATTGCTGCCTTCCCCCGGAGGGAGGAAGGTATCCAATCCACTGAGCCAACTTATCTGGTGTGACCAAACGATGAGCTGAATGGGCGTGAGCACCTCGGCGTGGTTGCATCGCTACCTTAGCTCCTCTCATAGGCTGGGTCACCGTGGCCTTGCTATGTTCTCCGACATCCATGGGGACGGTAGGTGTGGAACCTTCCGAAGGGCACTGAGTGGCCGAATCCTCAGACGGATCATGCTGAGAGTCCATTGTGGGGGATCAAGGCACGTACTACTAGAAGTCACGGACGGAAAAAGTGGCAAGATGGGTACGGTGAGTCCGTTCCTTACGAAGGCGAGCACGCTTGAAGACGAGGTCATCACCGAAGGGAGAAGCAGGAGAAAACCGGAAGCTAGAGATTGAATGTGCAAAGGGGCACTTCATGAACACAAAAAGATGTATAGCACAACGACCCGTGAAGCGAAATGACCGATGGGCGGCGTTGTAGTGCATCTCCCAAGTGGGCCCCATCAACAAAGATCACGAATGAAGCCATCATCGTTAGAAGACGGGATGGAAAGAAAGAAGGGATGGGAAAATTATAAAAAAATATCAGCAGGGCTCTTGCCTCCTAACTAATGTCATCATCTATGTTCTCAGGAACCTCAGGTTTCATTATGAAATAGTGGGCATAAATATAGTTCATTTATTATGTTCTAAATACCGTTAGCCAATGTCATGAATGTATCATACCGTACTGTAACGCCTCGATTTTTCCCATGTACAAAAGACCAAAATGTCCCTGAGGTCATTTTTATCAGGAGAATAAGGGTAGCTGGCCCCGGCCATCCTCAAAGGGCTGTTTTAATATTGAACAGGGACTATGTGTGTTATGTGTGTTAATAAAGCAGAAGAATCTCATTTTTTAGGTCCTGTGCATGGAATTATCAAAATTCCCCTATAACTAATTGATACAATTTAATTCCAACTGGACCTGGACATTGCCCGGGAGTTCAAAATGTCATTTTTAAGAAATGTCTAATGTCTGTCTAAGCCTGGGTGGTCTTAAGGAGTTTTTGTGGAAAATTATCATTTTGCCAATAATTAAGGGCATAACGAGCTTAATTGCATAATTAACAAAACCTAAGCAATATTAGGCTCTAATTAAAGGTTAATTAATTTTAATAATTAATCTAGAGTCAAGATAATTAATTGAGGTTAATTAGGACCTAAGATTGCTTAAAGAAAATGCAAAAATCCCTTTCTTAATTTAAGACTTTATGTCACATTTTTATGAATAGTATTTTCTCTCTCCAATTCCCTAATTTAAGGAACTATAGATGTGATTGAGAATCTTGATTTGAAGATGTCACGCCCCGATTTTCTGTCTGAGTGGAAAATGACCAAAATGCCCCTGAGGTCATTTTCGGCCCGGAATTCGAGGATGACCGACCTGGCAGTCCTCAAAGGGCCAACTCAATGTTTGAAGGGGATTGAATGACCCTTGAGTGGTTTCGGAGGTGAAAGTCTCATTTTCTGCAGTTTCGGGTCAAAATGACCAAAATATCCCTATAGCGTTTTTACGCAGGTGAAGGTGCCGTTTCAGCCCGAAACTTTCCCCAGAGGTTTAAAACAATGTTTTTACATGTTTCAAAGCATCTGTTTGAGTCCCTTGGTCCTGGCGCTTTAGTGTAAAATTATGATTTTGCCCCTAGAATAGTGTTTTTGAGCTTAATGATGTAATTAAGCAAACCTAAGCAATATTAGGCTCTAATCGAAGATTAATTAATTTCTATAATTAATCTAGAGTCAAAGTAAATTATTAAAATTAATTAGAACCTAAGATTGCTTAGATTAGATCTAAATCTTCTTTCTAAAACTCAAGATTTCACTTTTGGAATCTTGAATAGTGTTTTCTGTAACATCCTAATTTTAACCCAATACTCTAGAACATAATTAGCTTAATCATTAGTCTGTTACGTCATAACTTGCTTATTACTTTAAAATACTTAGCAGAAATACTGATAAATTTTTTTTTGAAACATAAAAGCAAAGTGAGAGTCGCGCGACATGTTAATTAATAATGCACGAAAGGTAATAAAGCAAGCATCGCATAGCAACATGACATAAGCAAATGAAGGCACATCATGATAACACTGAACTGCATATTTATATAATATATGAAATGTCCACTTGTATAGAGAGGGGCTTAGTTTGATACAACATGAACAATACAACTAAAAAGGAAATACAAGAGAAAGTGCAACGGAAACTATAAAAGCAACTCCCCTACCCAAGTGCAACTAATGGGATGTCCTCTAAGACAAAAGAAGGTTCATCCCTATCTAAGTGTTGTGTGCTCTACCCGGGTACTCCATCGGTCGTACGTCACCTCCTACTGACGTCCATCTCATGAGCGAGGCATATATCCGGGAAACTGGGCGAGCTCCTCGGGCGTAAAGAGGCGGAACGGGGATCGAGAGTGACCCCCGCGATGTGGCCGCATCTCCGGTCGTCGTGCAAGCCGTGGCTGAGTCACGGTGTCCTCACTGTCCTCCCTCATCAGTGGTGGAGTGGGGGCAGAGCTCTCGCTATACGGATGGGTAGGCGGGTCCTCGAACGGGTTGGTCTCCGAGAAGTAGGTCTGGGGCACGTAATCGGGGTAGTCACGCATGGCTGAGGCGGCGGTATACATTCGGAGCATTCTCTCGTTATGCGTACGCGCGTACTCAAAAACTCGCTCGTCGTCGCCGTAGGGTGCTATTGGGGAGAAGCGATGGGTATGCACGGGGTGAGCGAAGGGGCGTCCTACGAACATGAAGACTTGCACCGTGCACTATCCCTCAAAATGATATGACCCGTGACTCAGGTAATAGTGCACCTCCCATGTCGGGGTGTCCACGAAAACCACGAACGTCGCCATCTGAAGACGTGACGGAAAGAAAGAGATAGAGGGAGTGAGAATCTTGCTAAAGAATCTCAGTAGGGTCTCCTACTACCTAGGTGTCATCATCTACGTCCTCAGGAACCTTGGGTTTAATAAACAAAATAGGTGAGCATGCATTAAGTCCATTTTTAGGTTCTAAAACATAGTTTAGCCAAGGTCCGTTCATTTTAGCATGATTCTTAATGTCATGGATGCAAACATATTAAAGGATGTATGCATGGCTCTACTTAATACATGAACAATCATCATATCCTTAAGAACATCATAATAGTGGCATAAAGTGGCAATTAAATTCTCTTTGTGACATAATCATCATAACTTCCTCATAAGCCACCCTAAAAGACAAGCGCTCTGGGGGTGCTCGGCTGAACCGGTGTCACCCAGAACGTGTCACATCTCTAGGTTATGAGCTCATACCTCAGCTAGTCGTCACTAGTTCTTACTTATCAATCTCGATAAGCGTAACATAATCATAAACATAATCCCGACTTATCCAGTACGGGCTAGGGGGCATTTCTTGGGGGTGCTAGGCCGAACCGGTGTCACCCAAGAATTAATCTTGGTACCGATGTCACATGAGTTCTCTGGAGGTGCTCGGCCGAACCGGTGTCATCCGAGAACTCATCTTAGTACCTCATAAAAATTTCATAGGTTTTCAAAAACTTTCTGAGTCCCGAATTTGTCAGAAATTCGGCAGCATAACTGCAGCATGTCGGATTTCTTCCAAATTCTCCTTTATGCCACATAAGTCATCCAAACATGCATCCTTCATCATAATCTCATGCATTCACACTGTAACACCCCGATTTTTCTGTCCGAGGGAAATGACCAAAATGCCCCTGAGGTCATTTCCTGACCCGAGTTCGAGGGTAACCAACTCGGTCGTCCTCGAAGGGTCAACTCAATGTTTGAAGGGGATTGAATGGCCTTTGAATGCTTTCGGAAGCGAAAATCTCGTTTTCCGCAGTTTCAGGTCAAAATGACCAAAATACCCCTATAGCGTTTTACGCGGATAAAGGTGCCGTTTGAGCCCGGAACTTTCCCCAGAGGTTTAAAAACATGTTTTCATGTGTCTAGAGGTCTCTGTTCAAGTCCCGGTGGCCCTGGGCAGTTTTAGTGCAAAATTACGATTTTGCCCCTAGAATAGTGTTTTTGAGCTTAATGACGTAATTAAGCAAACCTAAGCAATATTAGGCTCTAAACGAAGATTAATTAATTTCCCTAATTAATCTAGAGTCAAAATAATTTATTAAAGTTAATTAGAACCTAAAATTGCTTAGATTAAACTTAAATCCCTTTTTAGAACTCAAGACTCCTAGTCTTGGAATCTTGAATAGTGTTTTCTCTCTCCAATTCCTTAAATCAAGGAAATGTGTCTAGAGTTGTTTAGACTCTAAATTGAGGATTTAACTCACTAATGGTGCAAGATCACTCCTTAATTATGTCTAGACCACCTTAATTATCCATTTCCCTTGCCTAAACACTTTCTTACAAATTCCTAATCTTAAGTATAATCAAAGATACACCTAAACACAACTCTAAACCACAATTAAAATGCAAAGAACCCTCCCCCATGGGCTGATGCATTTCGGCCACCTCCTCTCCCATTGACCACATGTTTAATTATTTTCTCACTCAAAAAACCATGCTTGAGGTCATACCTTGAACCATACCTCACCATACTTTGAGCCATACCTCACTATGCCTCAAGAACACATTATCTCACCTCATGGAACTCATGGAATGCCTCCATTCTGCACCTCATGGCCGAAGCCATCCTCCCCCATGAGCACCCTCCATTTGTTTCATTTCTCTATAAATAGAATGCCTTGAGGAGCTTGCACCACTTTTAGATCATTTGCTAAGTTTAGGAACACTCAAAGCTTTTCTTTTTCTCTCAAAGTTTTTGTGTTCTTCAAGTTCTTGGAGTTCTTCATCTTCTTCCATCTTCGAGTTCATCACACCAAGTAGGGATTTTCTTTCATGTATTCTTTTCTTTAAAGTTCTTGTTTTAAGCTTGATGTTCATAGTTTCTCTTGGTTCCTTTTAGAACTTTTTTTTCTTCTCCTTCTTCCTCTTTATGTTTCGGCCATGGGCCTTTGGGAATGAAGGAATGAGAGCTTGATGATGAGAGTTTCATGATGATGTTCATCACTTGAAACAAACTCTAGAGCTTGATCTTTGTTCTTGAGCAAAAATGTTTTTTTTAGTTTTTCCTTTCTTGAACTCTTGAGAACTTTAGCTTTGATGATGTTTTAAAATGGCTCTATGAACTCAATGATGAGGACTCATGATGTTGATGATAATATATCATCAAGATCATGCACTCTAGAGTTCTAAAATGTTCCTTTTTCTTCTTGAAGATTTCGGCCATTTCCTTAAATTTTCTAGGCTTCATGGTTTGTTTTCCTAAAAATGTTATGTTGAATTTTAAGAACTCTAAGCTTGACTTTACTTTGTTTGGATGAGTTTGGGTTATGGTTTAAATTCCTTTAAAGTCTTGTTAAGAGCTCTAGAAAGATAAAATGAACTTGCATAATTTATTTTATGCTTGCATTCATATTTACGTTCTTGCTATACATCTTTACTTTCTAGCTATCACCTAAGAACATAAAGATTAAAATGGAACTTGTATCATCACTTAATTTAATTCTCGAAGCCTTTCTATTTCGGCCTTAAAGTCGATTGTTGTTGGGCCTAGAGCACTAAAATAAAAAATTGAACTTGCATTACCACCTAATTAATTTCTCGAATGCCTATCTATTTCGGCCTTAAAGTCGATTGTTGTTGGGCCAAGAGCACTAAAATAAAGAATTGAACCATGTATATTTACCTTCAAGCTTGCACTTTAAGTTTATGCCTCGCATATTTACTTTCAAGCTTGCACGTTTAAGTTTATGTCTTGCATATTTAAATTTAAGTCATCACTTTACTTTGTAAGCAAGATTAAAAATGAAAAGCATGAGCACATTTAGTTTATGTCGAAACTTAAGAACCTAGAGCTCAAAGACTTGCCCATTTCATTCCAAGTTAAAGTTTAATGTGAAACCATTCTTTGAATGCATATTTTCGGCCAAGTAGTGATGATGGACTCGCAATGAGTTTTCATCTAGCTATTAGGACCAATAGTCTATGTTTTATGTTTCCCTTAAAGCTTTACAAAACTTTATAAGGTTATGTCATCACAAGTTGTGATTTTATTATCTTTTAGGGGATGGAATATGTTTTGGTCAGTGACCTAAGGCTTCTCTTAGCCTTTTGATGAATTAAAATGATTTGCAAAGAGTTTTTAGAAATTCTAAATTGATTCCAAGAGAAACTAGTTAACTTATGTACCTAGAAATGTCAATTTAATTCTCTTATTGAGGCAAGATGTTTTCGGTTCTAATATGATGAGTGTGATGCTGTATGATGATGTTTTGATGTGTTGGAATGTGTGAAAATATCATGTGATGATGTAGAAGCGATCCTATGCATGATAGGTAAGAAACTAGCTAACTAGAAATACCGTAAAGCTAGAATTTAACATAGTTTTGACCCATTTGTTTTTGGAACTTATCCAAACTGTTTTAATGGGAACATAATCAGATTTAGATTGTTTAGACATGAAAAACTTGGTAACATTTGGATTAGAATTGAATTCTAGCACCTATGGGGAAACTAGTAACTAGAAAACCGTAAAAATGCAAATGTAGAACTCTTAGAACATTTAATTTTCTGGATTCTGTCCAGCACCCTTACAACATGATAAACATGATTAATAATTTGTCCTTAAGCATAGGAATGCCTCATAATTGATTTAGATTTAATATATAGCGCCTTCGGCGAAAACAGAACCGAGAAAGGGTCTAAAACGTAAGTTCTAGAACCCTGTAAATACAAGTTAGAGATTCTGCCCTATGCTTTTCAGATTTAAGTATGAACATGAGGATTAGGAATGATGATTAATTATGAGCCCTTAGGTGCATAAAGATATGAGCGACGGATGTAGAGAACTATATCTCAAGATTAAGACCCGTAAGGGTCAAAGCATAAGCTACCGTAAGGGTAAGCGCTTGGATGTTTTATGATGATGCATGAAGTATGCAAATGATGATGATGTTATTCATATGAGGAATTTATGAGGTTATATGTTTATGTGGCATAAAGCAAATTTGGAAGGAAATTCGGTGTAATGACCGTTGTGCCGCCGAATTTCCGACAAATTTGGGGACTTAAAGAGATTTTGAAAATTAAGGTACTAAGATGGGTTCTAGGATGACACCGGTTCGGCCGAGCACCTCCATAGAACTCATGTGACATCGGTACCATTTTACACTCTTAGGTAACACCGGTTCGGCCGAGCACCCCTAAGAGTTTTGCCCCCTAACCCGTACTCAGATAGTCGGGATTTATGATTTATGATACGCTTATCGTTAAGTGGTAAGTAAGAACTAGTGACGACTAGTTAAGGTATGAGCTCATAACCTAGATGTATGACACGTTTTGGGTGACACCAGTTCGGCCAAACACCCCCAGTTCGATTGTCTTTTAGGGTGGCCCATGAGGAAGAGAAGTTTCATGATTATGATTATGTCACTACCTTTTGTCCCATATGAATGTTACTATTGCCACTTTATGCCACTAAGTATGATGATGCTTGATGATTGTTTTATGTATGTGCATTAGGTAGTGCCATGCATACATTTTCTATTATGTTGCATCCATGACATTAAGATCATCCTAAAATGAATGGACCTTGGCTAAAATATATTTTAAAGTTTAAAATGAACTTAATACATGCTCAGTCATTTTATAAAATTAAACCCAAGGTTCCTGAGGACGTAGATGATGACACCTAGGTAGTAGGAGGCCCTACTGAGATTCTTTAGCAAGATTCTCACTCCCTCTATCTCTTTCTTTCCGTCACGTTTTCAGATGGCGACGTTCGTAGTGTTCGTGGACACGCCGACATGGGAGGTGCACCATGACTCGGACCACGGGTCATTCCATTTTGTGGGTCGATGCACAGTTAGAGTATTCATGTTCATGGGTCGACCCTTCACTCCCCCTGTACATTCCCATCGTTTCTCCCCCGTCTCACCTTTTGGCGATGACCTGGTGTTCGAGCGCGCACATCCCCAAGAGGAGAGGCTACGCCGTACCCCACCGTCCGCGTTTGTCGCTCGAGACTACCCCCAGTACGTGCCCCGTTGCCCGTCATTTTTCTCGGAGACGGATCATTCCGAGGATTCGGCCACCCAGGTACCCTCCGAGGGATCATCCCCCACCATACCCATGGACTTTGGAGAGGATAGCGAGCCCACCGTGACTCAGCCGAGGCGTGCACGACGACCGGAGATGCGGCCATATCGCGGGGATCCCGCTCGATCCCCGTTCTGTCTGTTCACGCCCGAGGAGCTCGCCCAGTTTCCCGGATATTTGCCTCGCTCACGAGATAGTCGCCAGTAGGAGGCCGTGGATGGCCCGGGTTAGAGCACACATCACTTAGATGGGGATAAACCTTCTTTTGTATAAAGGTTACCCCATTAGATGCACTCGGGTAGGGGAGTAGATTATGTTCATGCTTATGTTGTATTTTCTTTTATGCATTTCCCTTGTACTAAATTAAGACCCACACTTATAAGTGGGCAAGTTATATATATATGAGATGATATTCAGTGATGTTCATGTTGTGCCTCATGTTACGATGTTGTGAGATAATTGTTTTACTTTACATGGTTTACCGCTTATCACATCACGCGGCTCTCACTTTTTATTTCAAAAAAAGATTTACCCGTATTTTCCGCTAAGTATTTCTAAGTAAAATTGAGAACTATGAAGTAACAGACTAATGTTTAACCTAAGTATGTTCTAGAGTATTGGGTTAAAAATTAGGATGTTACACACACAATCATCCTCATACTTTCACAAGTAACATTAAAGATTTGTTATGCGCTTGGACCTACGGTATCTTATGCTCTGACCCTTATGGGCCTTAAACTTGTGATGTAATTAACCTATTATCTTTTATCAAACTTTTATGCACCTAAGGGTTCTCTTTTAACAGAACTTATTATTATTCATGCTCTCTATTAAATCTGAACATCATCACTTCTTAGGGGCAGCACTTTAAACTTAAGATTGCGGGATTCTAGAACTTACGTTTTAGACCCTTTCTTGGTTCTGTCTTCGCCTAAGGCGCTATAAGTTAAATCTAAACCAATTATGAGTCATTCCTATATCAAAGAACTAATTATAAACCATGTTATCTACATTATAAGGTTGCTGGACAGATTCTAAGAATTAAATGTTCTAAGAGTTCTAGAATTGCAGTTTTACGGTTTTCTAGTTACTAGTTTCTCTATAGGTGCCAAAATTCATTCCTACTTCAAATGTAACCAAATTTTTCATGATTAATCAATCCTAATCTGATTTTATTCCCATTAAAATAGTTTGGCCAGTGTCCATAAATAAATGGGTTAAAACTATGCTAAATCTTGACTTTACGGTTTTCCTAGAAAGCTAGTTTCTCTTTTAACATGCTTAGATGTGTTCCTACCTCATCACACATAATTTTCACACATCATAATATCATCATACAGTAGCAAACCCATCATGGAAGGACCGAAATATTAAATCCCAAAAAGATTCATAACTTGATATCTTTAAACACAAAAGTTGCTAGTTTCTCTTGGAATCATTTTCAAGATTTCTAAAACTCTTTTGCAAACCATTTTATTTCGTGAAAGAGACTAAAAACAATCTTAGGTCAGTGACCACTTAATCACTCCTTCAAAAGAGTTGAATTCTTAGAACCTTGTTGGTCTTGAACTCAAACAAATTCATGAGATTTAAAAGGATTCTTAAAACTTGACATATTGGTCCTTGAAGCTAGATGAAATTCATTCCAAGTTCATCATCACTACAAGGCCGAAATTATGCATTCAAAGAATGCTCCCTCATTAAACTTTAACTTGAGATAAAATGGGCAAGTCTTTGAGCTCTAAGATCTTTTTAGTGATGACATAATTTAAACGTGCTATGCACTTCATTTTTATTCTTCATTACAAATTAAAGTGAGAGCTTAAAGTAAACGTGCAAGACTTGAATATAAAAATGCAAGGCTTAAAATAAATATGCAAGACTTGGAATATAAATATGCAAGGCTTGAAATATAAATATTCAAGTTCATTTCTTTATTTTAGTGCTCTAGACCCAGCAACAATCGACTTTAAGGCCGAAATAAAAAGGCTTTGAGATTTAGTTAGGTGATAGTGCAAACCTCATTTTAAGTCTTTACATTCTTTAGTGATGAAAGGTAAATATGCTAGACAAGAATATAAATATGAGATACACTCCATTCTTTAGCCTTTAAATTTAAGTGATGGCTTGGAAATTAAATATGAATGCAAAGCTCAAATTAAACATGCAATGCATAAGCTTGAATTTAAATATGAATGCTAGTTCATTTTATGTCTTATTAGAGCTCATACAAGACTTTAAAGGAATCTCAAACCTCAACCCAAACTTATCATGACAAGACAAAGTAAAAACAAGAGTGAACCTCAAGGGTTCTTTAAAACACAAGGCTTCTTTGCTTGGAATGTAAACATAAATAACATTTTTATTAAAACTCAAGCTCTAGAGGCCTCATTGTGATGAACACATAGTCATCATCTAGAAGCTCCCATCATCAAGCCATTGTGAACTCCCTTGGCCAATATGGCCGAAAATATGAAGGAAGAAAAGGAAAAGGAACCGAAAACTTTTTAGAAGAAAAAGAAACATTTGAAACTCTAGAGACCATGATCTTGATGATGCATTAACACCAACATCATGAGTCATCATCATGGAGTTCATGTGACCATTTTAAAATATCATCAAGGTGAGAGGTTTCAAAGTTCAAGAAGAAAGAACAAAGAAAACATCTTTAACTTAAGAACAAAGATCAAGCTTTAGAGATTATCCAAGTGATGAACATTATCATCATGGAACCTCATCATCAAGCTCTCATTCCTTTGATTCCTAAGGGCTCATGGCCGAAACAAGGAGGAGAAGAAAAAGAAAGGAAGTTCTTGAAAGGATTCAAGAGAAACTAAGAACACATAAAGGAATTAAGAACTTTAAATGAAAGAACTCTTGAAAGAAAATCCCTACCTAGTGATTAGGAGGTTGGAATGAGAGAAGAGGATAAAGAACTTGAAGAACTTGAAGACTTGAACTTGAGAGAAAAAGGAAGCTTTGAAGTGTTTCTTTGAAAACTTACACTTTGCACATGAACCCAAAATGATACAAGTTCACCCAAGCAAGCTATTTATAGAGAAATGAAACAAATGAAGGGTGCATGGAGGGAGCTCATGAGTTCCATGAGGTGAGATAATGTGGTCTTGAGGCATGGTGAGGTATGGTTCAAGGTATGGCCTCAAGCATGGTTCTTTGAGTGAGAAACAATTCAACATGTGAGGTAGAAGAGAGAGAGGTGTCCGAAATGCATCAGCCATGGGGGGAGGGTTTCTTGCATTTTAATTGTGGTTTAGAGTTGTGTTTAGGTGTATCTTTGATTAGGATTAAGGTTAGGAGTTTGTAAGAAAGTGTTAAGGTGAGAAAATGGGTAATTAAGGTTGTCAAGACATAATTAAAGAGTGTTCTTGCATCATTAGTGAGTTATAAATTCATTTTAGTGTATAAACAATTCTAGACACAATTCCTTGATTTAAGGAATTGGAGAGAGAAAACACTATTCAAGATTCCAAGAGTGAAATCTTGAGTTTTTGAAAAGATATTTAAATCTAATCTAAGCAATCTTAGGTTCTAATTAATTTTAATAATTTATTTTGACTCTAGATTAATTAGGGAAATTAATTAATCTTCGTTTAGAGCCTAATATTGCTTAGGTTTGCTTAATCACATCGTTAAGCTTAAAAATACTATTCTAGGGGCAAAATCGTAATTTTGTACTAAAACTGCCCGAGACTGCCGGGACTCCAACAATTGTTTTGAAACATGTAAAAACATGGTTTTGAACCTCTGGGAAAAGTTTCGGGCTCAAACGGCACCTTTACCCGCGTAAAACGCTATAGGGGTATTTTGGTCATTTTGACCCGAAACTGCTGAAAATGAGACTTTCGCTTCCGGAACCACTCAAGGGTCATTCAATCCCCTTCAAACATTGAGTTGGCCCTTCGAGGACTGTCGGGTCGGCCATCCTCGAATTCCGGGCCGAAAATGACCTCAAGGGCATTTTGGTCATTTTCCACTCAGACAGAAAATCGAGGCGTTACATTTTCTCTCTCCAATTCCTTAAATCAAGGAATTGTGTCTAGAATTGTTTATATACTAAAATGAGTTTATAACTCACTAATGATGCAAGAACACTCCTTAAATGTGTCTTGACAACCTTGATTATCCATTTTCTCACCTAAACACTTACAAATTCCTAATCATAATCCTAATCAAAGATACACCTAAACACAACTCTAAACCACAATTAAAATGCAAGAAATCCTCCCCCCCATGGCTGATGCAACTTCGGCCCTCTCTCTCTCATTTACAACACATGTTGATTTGTTTCTCACTCAAAGAACCATGCTTGAGCCATACCTTGAACCATACCTCACCATGCCTCAAGATCACAACATCTCACGTCATGGAACTCATGGGGCTGCCCTTGAGCTGTAATGGCCGAAGCCCTCTCCCCCCATTTGCACCTTGCATTTGTTTCATTTCTCTATAAATAGCATGCTTGAGTGAACTTGCATCATTTTGGGTTCATTTGCTAAGTGTAAGTTTTCAAAGAGCATTTCAAAGTTTCCTTTTTCTCTCAAGATCAAGTGTTCAAGTTCTTCATCCTCTTCTTTCATCCCAATCTCCAAAGCACTTGGTAGGGATTTTCTTTCAAGTATTTTCTTTATTTAAGTTCCATCTCTAGTTATGTGTTTATGGTTTCTCTTAAAGTCTTTTTAGAACTTCTCCCCCTCTCCTTTTTCTTTATCATTTCGGCCATGGGCCTTTGAGAGCAAAGGAATGAGAGCCTGATGATGAGGTTCCATGATGATGATGTTCATCATTTGAACAATCTCTAAAGCTTGATCTTTGTTCTTAAGCCAAAGATGTTTTTAGTTTTTCTTCTTGAACCTTGAAACCTTTCACTTGATGATGTTTAAAAATGGTTACATGAACTCAATGATGAGGACTCATGATGTTGGTGTTAATGCATCATCAAGATCATGGTCTCTAGAGTTTCAAATGTTTCCTTTCTTCTTAAAAGTTTCGGTTCCTTTTCCTTTATTTCTTCAAGTTTTCGGCCATGTTGGCCAATAAGGTTCACAATGGCTTGATGATGAGAGCTTCTAGATGATGACTATGTGTTCATCTCAATGAGGCCTCTAGAGCTTGAGTTTTAATAAAAATGTTATTTATGTCTACATTTCAAGAAAAGAGACTTTGTGTTCTAAAGAACCCTTGAGGTTCACTCTTGTCTTTACTTTATCTTGTCATGATAAGTTTGGGTTGAAGTTTAAGTTCCTCTAAAGTCTTGTATGAGCTCTAATAAGAAATATAATGGACTAGCATTCATATTTAAATTCAAGCTTATGCATTACATATTTACCTTGAGCTTTGCATTCATATTTATTTTCCAAGCCTTCACTTAAAGTTAAAGGATAGAGAATGGAGTGCACCTCATATTTACATTCTTGTCTAGCATATTTACTTTTCATCACTAAAGAACATAAAGATTTAAAATGAGAGCTTGCACTATCACCTAACTAAATCTCAAAGCCTTTCTATTTCGGCCTTAAAGTCGATTGTTGCTGGGCCTAGAGCATTAAAATAAAGAAATGAACTTGCATATTTATATTTCAAGTCTTGCATATCTATATTTCAAGTCTTGCATATTTATTTCAAGCCTTGCATATTTATAGTCAAGTCTTGCATATTTACTTTAAGCTCTCACTTTACTTTGTAATGAAGAATAAAAATGAAGTGCATAGCATGTTTAAATTATGTCATCACCTAAAGACCTTAGAGCTCAAAGACTTGCCCATTTTATCTCAAGTTAAAGTCTAATGTGGAGGCATTCTTTGAATGCATAATTTCGGCCATGTAGTGATGATGAACTTGGAAGTAGATTCATCTAGCTACAAGGGCTAACAACCTAAGTTTTAAGATTCTCTTTAAAACCTCATGAAGTTTATGAGATTAAGACCAACAAGATTTATGAATTTAATTCTCTTTTAAGGAGGGATTAAGTGGTCACTGACCTAGGGAAATTTTTAGTCTCTTTTACAAAATAACATGGTTTGCAAAAGAGTCTTAGAAGTCCTAAAAATGATTCCAAGAGAAACTAGCAACTTATGTGTTTTAAAAAAAATATCAAGTTATGCATCTTTTTGGGACTTAATGTTTCGGTTCTCCCATGATAAGTTTGCTGCTGTATGATGATGTTTTGATGTGTTAGAATGTGTGAAAATTATGTATGATGAGGTAGGAACATTTCTATACATGATAGGAGAGAAACTAGATTTCTAGAAAAACCGTAAAGTCAAGATTTAGTATAGTTTTAACCCATTTATTTTTGGACACTGCCCAAACTGTTTCTATGGGAATATAATCAGATTAGGATTGAAAAATTTGGTTACAATTGAAGTAGGATTGAATTTTAGCACCTATAGAAAAACTAGTAACTAGAAACCCGTAAAACTACAATTCTAGAACTCTTAGAACATTTAGTTTTTAGAATCTGTCCAGAAACCTTATAATGTAGAGAACATGGCTTATAATTAGTTCTTAGGCATAGAAATGCCTCATAATTGGTTTAGGTCGAACTTATAGCGCCTTAAGCGAAGACAGAACCAAGAAAGGGTCTAAAACGTAAGTTCTAGAACCCCACAATTATAAGTTTATAATGCTGCCCCTAAGGAATGATGTTGTTCAGACTTAATAGAGAGTATAAATAATAATGAGATCTATTAGAAGAGAACCCTTAGATGTATAAAAGGTTGGTAGAAGATGATAGGTTAATTACATCACAAGTTTAAGGCCCGTAAGGGTCAAAGCATAAGATATCGTAGGACCAAGAGCATAATGAATTTTTAATGTTTCTTGTGAACGTATGAGAATGATTATGTGAATGCATGAAAATTATGATGGAGGATGCATGTTTGAATGACTTATGTGGCATAAAGAAGAATTTGGAAGAAATTCGGCATGCTGCAGTTATGGTGACGAATTTCTGACAAATTCGGGGACTCAGAAAGTTTTTGAAAACCTATGAGATTTTTATGAGGTACTAAGATGAGTTCTCGGATGACACCGGTTCGACCGAGCACCTCCAGAGAACTCGTGTGACATCGGTACCAAGATGAATTCTTGGGTGACACCGGTTCAGCCGAGCACCCCCAAGAAATGGCCCCTAGCCCGTACTGGATAAGTCGGGATTATGTTTATGATTATGTTACACTTATCGGGATTGATAAGTAAGAACTAGTGATGACTAGTTAAGGTATGAGCTCATAACCTAGAGATGTGACATGTTCTGGGTGACACCGGTTCGGCCGAGCACCCCCAGAGCGATTGTCTTTTAGGGTGGCCTATGAGGAAGTAAAGTATGATGTTTATGTCACAAAGTTTCCCATGTGAGGATTTAATTGCCACTTTATGCCACTATTATGATGTTCCGATGATTATTCTTGCATTAAGTAGAGCCATGCATTCATTCTTTAATATGATTGCATCCATGACATTAAGAATCATGCTAAAATGAATGGACCTTGGCTAATTATGATTTAAAAACCTAAAAATAGACATTTATGCATGCACGCTTACTTTGTATACTAAACCCAAGGTTCCTGAGGACGTAGATGATGACACCTAGGTAGTAGGAGGCCCTACTGAGATTCTTTAGCAAGATTCTCACTCCCTCTATCTCTTTCTTTTCGTCATGTCTTCAGATGGCGACGTTCGTGGTTTTTGTGGACACGCCGACATAGGAGGTGCACTATGATCCGGAGCACGGATCATACCATTTTGAGGGACAGTGCACGGTGCGAGTCTTCATATTTGTTGGACGTCCCTTTGCTCACCCCGTGCATACCCATCGCTTCTCCTCGACAGCACCCTACGGTGACGATGAGTGGATTTTTTAGCGTGCGCGTACGCATAACGAGAGAGTGCTCCGCATGCACACCGCCGCTTCAGCCATGCGTGACTATCCCAACTACGTGCCCCCGACTTACTTCTCGGAGACCGATCTGTCAGAGGACCCGCCTACCCATCTGTACAGCGAGAGCTCCGCCCCTACTCCACCACTGATGAGAGAGGGCAGTGAGGACACCGTGACTCATCCACGGCTCGCACAATGACCGGAGATGCGGCCACGCCGCGGGGGTCACTCTCGATCTTCGTTCCACCTCTATACGCCCGAGGAGCTCACCCAGTTTCCCGGGTATGTGCCTCGTTCGCGAGATGGATGTCAGTAGGAGGTGACGTACGACCGATGGAGTACCCGGGTAGAGTACACACCACTTAGATGAGGATGGATCTCCTTTTGTATAGAGGTTATCCCTTTAGTTGCACTTGGGTAGGGGAGTTACTTTTATATTTTTTGTCGTACTTTCCTTTGTATTTTCTTTTAGTTGTATCTGTTCATGATGTACTAAACTAAGCCCCACTCTCCATGAGTGGACATATCATATAATATTATATAAAAATGCAGTTCAGTTTTATTGTGACGTGCCTTTACTTGCCTTGTATTATGATGAGATGTTTGCTTTATTTTCATCCATGCTTTATTGCTCATCGTGTCGCGTGGCTCTCACTTTACTTTTATAATTCAAAAAAAATTTACCAGTATTTCCGCTAAGTATTTTAAAGTATTAAGGAAGCTATGACGTAACAGACTAATGATTAACCTAAATATGTTCTAGAGTATTGGGTTAAAAATTAGGATGTTACAGAAGAGGTTTGAATCCATTAAATAAATAAGAACACTCATTAACCATGGCTTGAGTGTACTTAATTACTCACTTTCTCACCTAAACACTTAACTACAAACTCCTAATCAAAGGCCTGATCAAATATACTCCTAAACATACTCCTAAACCCACATTAAAATGAGACATTTTCCTCCCCAATCCCCTTAATGAAACCGACCTACCCCCTCCCTTTAATCCATCACATGTTGATTTAATTCTTACACATTCAAAGGAAAACCATACCCAAACTCATACCTAGCCATTCCTACACCATGCAATAATATTTTTCTTCTCCCTTTTCCCTCCAATTGCTACGGCCTCTCCCTCCCCTTTATCCTCTTATATTTTATTTTCTATAAATAGCTCACTCATGGATGCTTGCAAGAACATTTGATCATTCTTGCAACTTTAGTTTTCTTTGTCTTCAGGAGTTCTTCTTCTTCTTCTTCATCATTCTTCAAGAAACTACCATCAACCACTACACAACCACCATCAACCTCCCTTAAAACACTTAACCTTTCCACTTCCTAAACCAAAAACTCAAGACAAACCTTTCTTCTTTTTTTTCTCCTTTTGGCCGAAAATCATCTTGGCCCAAGGAAGAATTTTTCTTCTCATTCCTTTTCAAGATTAAGCTATCTTTCATTCATCAAGAAAAACATCTGTGGGAGGGAGTTGTTTTAAAAGATTCCATTCTTTTCTTTTGTATTATTCTTAGATTTGAAATGTTGAAATGTTGGTCTTCTCTTTCTCCACTTCATTTTTGGTTTCTTGCTTTCCTTTTTCTTTCCTTTTTTTTTTTCATCCTTGATGGCCTTGTTGTTTGAAAAGCATAGCTTGATGATGAGGATCTTGGATGTTGGTTGTAAATCATCATTTGTTTGACCTTTAAAGCTTGAGGTTTCACTTCTAAAAGTTTTTGACAAATGAAAATGTACTTGGTTTTCTTTAATGAGTTTTGCTTCAGCAAAATGGAATAATATGTTTA
Source organism: Dalbergia cochinchinensis (assembly GCA_031216125.1). NCBI lineage: Eukaryota > Viridiplantae > Streptophyta > Magnoliopsida > Fabales > Fabaceae > Dalbergia > Dalbergia cochinchinensis. The sequence goes on from CM062370.1 coordinate 30,062,720, forward strand.
TGTTATCTCTTAATCATCTTAAGTTCAAGACTTACCCTTTCCAACCTTAAAGTTGATCAGTGTTCTAGAGTGGTTACTTTAGATAGGAGTCTTGAGCATAAAACTTAAAAGGGATAAATGGACATACTTTCACTTTACAAACCTTAAAGTTGATTGGTGTTGTAGAGTTATACTCTGAATAGGAGTCTTGAGCCTAGGATCTAAAGAAATAAAAAATGGAAATGCATTCATATTTACATTTCAAGTCTTTGCATTTCATATTTATATTTAAGACTTGCATATCATATTCATTTCCAAGTAGTCACCTAAAGCTTAAAGATTAGAAATGAACTTGCATTTCACGTTTATATTTCTTGTCTAGCGTGTTTACATTTCAAGGCATCACCTAAACTTAAAGATTAAAAATGAGCTTCCATTCTCATATTTATATTCAAGCTTTGCATATCATATTCATATTTCCATTGCCATCACCTTATATAATAACAAAATTAAAATGAAGCTTGCATTTGCACATTTAAGTTTATGCCATCATCTAAATAATCTAGTGCTCAAGACTTACCCCTTTCAACTTACATGGGAACTTTGGTTCATGGACATCTACCTTTACAAATATTATTTGGTTTTTCAAGGAATGAAGTCCTAATAAAGGATATATTGTTGTCTTGAGATATTGAAGTTTGTCTTACAAATTTTCCTTGAGAAATATGTTAATTCTTAAAGTGTTAAAACATGGTTCACATAACCAAAATCCTTTTATTAAGCTCTCTAACTTTGCTACTGATCTAAGGTTATTACTTGTGTTTCTATAAGGATAAAATTAATTATAAGAGTATTTCTTGATCTAGAATTAATTCTAAGAAAGACTAGTTACTAGAAATGCTTGTTTTGCAATTTTGCATGCTCTTAGGAAATTAAATTTTTGATTCTGTCCAAACCTTTCCAGAGTTGATGTATGCAATTTGGAGTGTATTTAACATGTAAAAATTGTTATTAATGAGTGTGATAATTATGTTAATTAATTAGGGAAAGACTAGTAACTAGAAAGAACCAAAAATATGTGAACTCTAGGACTCTTTAAAATGAAAAATATGGTTTCTATCCAGAAAGTGTTAATTAAGTAAAAAGGATTCTTACCACTTAGTACATATATAGGAATCACTCATAAATGGATTAGGAATTTATTCTAGTATCATCGGAAAAGTTGGTAATGAGAAAGGGTAAAAAACATAACTTCTAGAACACCAAAACGGTTCATTCTCTTTTTTGTTCAAATTTGTCCAAATTTGTTTAGTGATGTTCCTAAGGTTAATAACTAATGAGAATCTCTGGTTAGAGGTTTAATCAATTAAGAGTTAATAAGAGTGCTTGCCTTATAAGATGGTATGATTTGATGCACTTGAGAATTTGTGTGATGATTATGTTTGCATAGCATGTTACGATTACATTTGGAATGTTTAAGATGCATATGTTGAAGTAATATGAAAGCATGTGACATTATATGATATGTTGTGTCCTTGCATCTTAATATAACATGCTAATGTTAAGGTGACATAAAACATATGGAGATAATCCTCTAGACTCCCCGAATTAAAGGTTATGAAAGATGATCCAATAGCGAAGTGATCCTTTGGACTCCCCGAATTAAAGATTATGAAAGGTGATCCCAGCCCCCTATCCCATACTTAAGAGTTGGGTGTTAACTTATCTTAAAGATAAGAGTGTGCTAGTGATGACTAGTGAGATATGAGCCCATAACCTAGAACTCTCAAAAGGGAGTAGTAGGGTGTTTCAATGAGAGAAAGAATAGTTTAAGTCACCTAAGGAATAAAATAAAGTAATTCATGCTATGTTTACTATGTTTCATGGGTATCACTTATGTTTGTATATGGTATGATGCACCTTGTATTGACATACATTTCATGATAAGGTATGATGCATTCATGACATCCGAGATGCATATTAAAATGAATGAGCCTCGATAAATGGTATTTTAGAACTTAATAATTGAATTTTATGTATGCTCACTATTTCATAATGAAACCAGATGTTCCTGAAGACGTAGATGATGACACTAGTATAGGAGAACACCCTATAAAGATTCTTTATCAAGTTTTTCACTTCTTTTATCTTTTATTTTCCTTCGCATCTTCAGAGGATGATGGCAACGTTTGTGATCTACGTTGACACACCTACTTGGGAAATACACTACGACGTAGCCCATTGGTCATATCACTTTGTGGGTCATTGTGCCGTTCGTCTTTTTGTTTTCATGGACCTTGCTTTTGCACATCCAGTTTCTAGCTTCCGGTTCTCTCCTGTCTCCTCTTTTGGTGATGACCTCGTCTTTGAGTGTGCATGTCCTCATGAGAGGCGGACTTGCCGTACCCATCCCGCCATTTCTACCATCCGCGACTTCCCAGAGTACATTCCTTGTTTTCCCTTGGCTTATTCGGAAACTGATCCATCTGAGGACTCAGCGACCCAAATACCATCCAAGGGTTCTTCCTCCACCATGCCTATGGAGTTTGGTGAAGGCAGTGAGGCCACAGCGATGCAGCCGATTCGAGGAGGTAGAGTGAGGATGATACCCCATCGTAGAGCCCATGCCCAACCCGCTCACTATTTGGCCACTCTGGCTGAACTAGCTCAGTGGGTTGGTTATGTTCCTTCCTCTTGGGATGGGCAGCAGTAGGAGTTAGTGCGGTCTTAGTGGGCGAGGCTTTTCTGTCATATGTATTTTATGTTTTCTATGAATTTGCACAGATGATGTACTAACGCTACTATTAACTTGGTGTATAGCAGAACCTTTATGATATATATATATATATGATGGTTGTTATGTTATAATTTTGTGATTTTATTCATAGCATGAATATTTCCTTATTATTATTTGCAATCAAACGATGTAGCGTTTATCTTATGCGCGGCTTATGTTTTCATTTCTTATTTCAAAAAAGAAAATTACCCATATTTTTGTAAAGTATATTCAAAAAATTAGAATTAAAAATTTGGAACAAAAGAGTAATAACTAATAGTTAACTTAGATACGTCCTAGGTGTGTTAGGTTAAATATTAGGGTGTTACACGTACCATGGAATGCATGTCAATAGTAGGTGCATTATACTATAAGCAATCACATGTGAAATAATCAATGACATGAGGAACACAGATAAATGGCACGATTTCTTCCTTTTTATTCCTTAGGTGACTTAAATTTCTCATTACTCTCGGTGGGGGCTACCCTAATACTCTCTTCTCTTGATAGTTCTAGGTTATGAGCTCATACCTCACTAGCCATCACTAGCTTACACTTATCCTCTTAATAAGCAAATTCCCAACTCCCAAAGTGTGGGTTAGGGGGCATTGGACCACTTTCCGATGGGCCCGGCCTATTACGCTGGGCCCGGCCTATTACGCGAGGCCTGTCCTGTTACGAGAGGATCATCTCTGAATATTTTATGTCACCTTTAATCTTAGCATGTTGTTTAATGATGCAAGCATGAGCATATAATCACATCACCATCATTCATCAATTAACTTATCATGCTCATAAAACACATCAACTATGTATCCCCAAATATCTCAATCATAATTGCAAATTCACATAAACGTGCCGTCATCAACATTTTATTAAAGGTAAACATGCTCCTACCCAGTATGTTGGAATCAAGGATCAGACTCAGCTAATGCATATGCTATGTTCAACAAGGTGTATATACACATATATAAGGTATTAAAGATCATCACAGATATTATTCATATAGTCATGCTCAAGTTATCGGTAATCACTCATAGCCCTTAAACGAGTCAAAACTATGATTCGGGGTAACCTAACATTAGTAGTGCTTCTTTTATGTATCTAAGAGATCAATTACCACGATTCCCACTGATTTGTAACCTCATGACCATTACCAATCAAGGCTGTCAAGCTTGGATAGCACTTAAAACTATACCATTTCGGGGTTCTAGAAGTTATGTCTTTAACCTTTTCTTGTTGCCGGCTTTTCCTAAGATGCTAAAATTAATTCCTATACCAATTATGAGTGATTCTTACACATTTACTAAGTGTTAAACATCTTTTTACAAAATTATAACTTTGCTGAAATAGAATCCATAATTCCATCCTTAAGAGTTCTAGAATTCACATTTTTTATCATTTCTAGTTACTAGTCTTTCCCTAAGTGCTAAAAATAATTATTACACTAATTATTAGCAAATTTTACACACTTAAACAATCCCAAATGGTACCATACAATAATGAAACAATTTAGGCAATAACCAAAAATGGGGTTGTGAAAAGCTTCCAAAATTACAATTTTACGTGTTTCTAGTTGCTAATTTTTCCTTAAGGTGCCAAGGATGAGTTTCACAACAATTAATAGTAATTTTTACACCTCTAAACCATTCCAAATAGCATATTACAGAATTAAAAGAATCAAATCAGTAGCCATAATTTAACTTCTAATAGCATTGAAAAGTTGCAAGATCAAGCATTTCTAGTAACTAGTTTTCTTTGAAAAAAAAAATAAACTAAGGGATCATAAACACAAGTCTTGAACCTTAGAATAAAATAAAATTTCATTCCAAGACCAATACTTATCATGGCCAAAAATACCTTCAAGAGAGGTAACCATGACTAAAACTTCCATTTAAGATACAAGGGCAAGTCTTTGAGCTCTAGAGATATAGGCGATGACAAGAAAAATAAACGTGATATGCAACCTCATTTTAGTCTTTATCATTAGGAGGTGATGGCTTGAAAAAGTAAATATGATGTGCAAGACTTGAAATATAAATATAAGGATGTAAGTTTATTTTTAAGTCTTTGAAGCTTTAGGTGATAATTTGAAATATAAATATGAAATGCAAAACTTGAACTTTAAACATGAGAATGCAAGTCCATTTCTATAGTCTTCAAGATTTAAAGTGATAACTTGAAAATAAATATGAGGTGCAAGACATTGAAACATAAACATGGGATGCAAAAGCTTGAAATATAATATGACGCAAGTCCATTTTTACATCTTACTAGAGCTCATTTCAAAACTTTAAGAAATGATACTTTCAACCCCATTCAATCTTAACAAATGGAAGTGAATTTTAGAGTCTCTTATCATTATGGTTCCAAGAACCTTGTTTCCTTAGACTCTCCATCAAGCTCAAATAAATCAATTTCAAGAACAACAATAAAACAATCTTTTTTCATTTCTCTCTTATAGTCAAAAATCAAACCTTGAGCTCTAGAGGTCAAACAAATGATGGTAACACTACTAACATCAAAGATCCTCATTATCAAGCCATAGTTTCTAACCATGGAAGAAAAGAAAGGAAGAGAGCAAAGCTTATTCAACATGAAACCAAGAATTGAAAATAGAAAGGAAAAAGAGAGAAAACTCAATAAAAATCCCTACCAAAGATATTTTCTTGTTGCAAAGAAGGAGCTTGGTCTTGTGCAAGAAAATGAGAAGAAAAATCTTCTCTTGGGCTCAAGATAGATTTCGGCCAAAGGAGGAAGAAAAGGAAGGAAAGTTTTTTTTGAGTTCTTGTTTTCAAAGATGGAAAGGTTGTGTTTCTTAAGGGTAGTTTGTGGTGGTTTGGGGTTGAGAGGTGGTGGTGGAGGAAGAAAAGAGAGTCTTTGGGAAGTGATAGAAGAGAGAATTTTGAGAGAACTTTTTTTGACATAAATCTTTGGCCAAACAGATGAGTGGTAAGAATAAGAGTATTTGAGTATTAAAAAAATAAATATGAGAGGGTATGGGAGGAGGAGTGGCTGGCCATGAGGAAAGCATGAGGGGGAGGAGATATTTGCATTTCTTTTGTGTTAGGAGTTGTGTTTAGAGATAAATTTGATTTGGTACTTGGTTAAGATTCGGCAAATGAGTGTTAGAGTTAGAAAGCAAGTAATTAAGGCCATGCAAGACAAGATTAGGAAGTTGTCTTGCTCTCTTAGTGCAAATTCACCTTTATTAGCTAGGAATCTCATCACATCATGGTTTCTATGATTTAAGGAATTGGAAAGAGAAAACACTATTGTACTTGACATGACACAAAGTCTTAGATTAAGGAAAGGATTTTGAATTTCCCTAAGTAATCTTAGCCTCCAATTAACCTCAATTAATTATTTTGACTCAATATTAACAATTAGAATTTACTAATCTTTAATTATAGCCTAATATTGCATATTTTTCCTTAATCGCATGATTACGCTCATTATTCACATAAGCAGGGGTCATTATGCACATAAGCAAGGGTAAAATAGTAATTTTGCACAAAAACTCCCCGAGACCACCCGGGCTCATACAGATATCATGCATCCCCTAAAAATAAAATTTCAAACTCCCAGGTAATGTCCGGGTCTAATCGGCAATTAATCCCGCGTTAAATTATTGTAAGGGTATTTTGGTAGTTTCATGCGCAAAAAACCAAAAATAAGATTTTCATCTCTATTAACACGCATAACATATATAATCCTCATTCAACATTAAAACATCCCTTTGAGGATAGCCTAGACTGGCCGTCCTTGATTTCGGGCATAAATGACCTCAGGGGCGTTTTGGTCATTTTGTACGCAAGAAAAATCGAGCCATTACATCGAGCAAGTGGGCAAAGATCAGTAAATGTAGCGACATGACCAACGAGATGAATATGGGCACCTCAATACGGATGAAAAGCTCCTTTACAAACAGGCTAGACTTCCCTTAAAGGCTGTGTTACCGTAGTTTCCCCATCGCTACCACTCCCCACCTCCATGGGTATCGTAGGTGCAGAGTCGCTTAAGGAATACTAGGGAAGTGACTCCTCAGATAGGTCAGACCATTGAGCTGTAGGGCAAAGTGGCGACTGGGTGGTAATAGGTATTTATGCCACTTATTTTGCTTCTAAACCTTAACTTTTTGCATGAGTTTTAATGGGTTATTGATGTAATTGATTAAGATTTTGACTTATTTGTTCCTCATTATGTGATTTTGATAGAATCATTAACTATTGTATTGAACTTTGGGAATAATTTATAATTATGCCCTATTGCATTTGATTTGTCTCTTTGAGTATGGTTTTCAGCACAAGAGCTTTAGATCAAGTGCAAAATGTCAAGAACAAGACTGGGAACTCTTAGGAAGTAGCTTGAGTTGAAAATAGGTAGAATCATGGAAGCTCGCTCTTAAGTAAGGGCTGCAATGCTCATTTAGCGCTATAGCACTCGGCAGAGTGACAACCATCAATTTTTTGGCTTTATCATTCTAGTGAGCGTTGCAACGCTCATTTAGCATTGCAGCACTCATGCAATGACTAGATATCACTTCATTAATCAGTTTTTGCACCCCACTTTGGCCCATTTTAGAAAATAGTATTTAAGGGATTGACATAGACTTTTAACCTAGTTTTAGTTTCAGTTTTAGGTTGCTAATATTAGCTGTTATTATTCTCTCTCTACATCATCTTCTTATCTATTCTTCTCTCTCTAAGGGATTCCATTAGTGAAGGTGCTTTGTCTTGGAAATTGTGGCAAGGATCATTGCTATTATTTTCAGGTTCTTTTATTTTCATTGTTGTAATCATCCAGAGATGGAGGAGTTGATTTCTTTACTAGTGTAAGGTTTTCGCATGGATTGGGATGATATTTGAGACCCTTTTTTGATATTAAATGCATTGGTTTTCTTAATGTTCTGCAGTTTTTATTCCTATAATTATTATAGTGATTGCTATAATCTTTATTGGGATAACTAAATTGGTGATCGTTGTTTAGGGAAACCTTTTGGGCATAAATTGATAGATCTGGTAGTTTATTTTTAAGGGAGAACATTAGAATTAAGTTTCCAATTGGCAGTTAGGCTATAGCATTTGTTCATTAAATTAATATGATTTCTAATTAAATTGAGATCTTGTTTATTAGTTATTTGCATTAGTTAGATTCTAGAGGTTGACAGATCACTAGTAGAATTGCCAGTAATACCTTGCACTAGTGCTTTGTTCATTCTTGCTATTATCTTGTTACTATTAACTTTTAATTTTAATTGCTTTAAATTAATTCTTTAAAACCCCTAATTTTCCCAACAAAGTGATAAAGCCTCCTTGAGAGATGACCTAGGTTGTACCCTTTACTACATCTTTGGTGCAACTTAGCATTAAAATAATTTCTAATTTAAGGAGGTAGGCGACAGCCTCCGTCAAATTTTGGCGCCGTTATCGGGGATGCATTAGAACTTAGTTGTTTATTTTACTCCTTTTATTTTATTCTAGAGTTTTTATTTATTTTTATTTATTTACGGTTTTTATTTTCTACTATTGTTTAATTCTAACAAAAAAATAAAAAATTCTATTCCCTTGTATGAGACGTTCTCTATCTACTGAAAATTTAATACCTTTTTACTTTGAGAATGGAAAAACTTTTAGAAAAATCAGACAAGCAAAGAGTCAACAAATGGAACCATCTAACCTTTTTGATTCTCTATTTAGTGTTTTATGTGATACAGTAAACATAGGAGAACGACAGCTTAAACTGATGATTTTGGTCATTACATACCTAAGGCTTGACAATGATTTTGAGCTTAAGGGTTATATGGTTCATGCTTTGTCTAAGTTCCATGGGTTATCTAGAGAAGACCTCTACCAAAATTTAAAGAAGCTAAACATGGTGTATTCTAGCATGAGACCCAATGGGGTAGAGGTGGATGATGTTAAGCTCAGAGCTTTCCCTTTTCCATAGAGGGTGCTGAAAAAATTTGGTTCTTTAATTTTCCAGATGGAATTGTAAATATTTGGATGAAAATGAAGAAGCCTTTCCTAGAAGGCATTTTCTAGCCTCTAGAGTGGCTTCTATTATAGAATAGATCTCCAAAATCTGCCAGACAAATGAGACTCTCCATGAGTATTGGGAGCACTTCAAGCTCTTTTGTGTAAGTTGCCTCAATCATCAAATTCTGGAGGAACTCCTTCTTCAGTACTTTTATGAAGGGTTAGTACCTGTCGATAGATGTATGATAGATGTTATTAGTGGAAGGTCATTTATGGATTAGACTCTGGCAGAGGCCCGTGCTTTGATTGAGAATATGGCTGCAAATTTTCAACAATTTGGTTCCAAGACAGCTACAACTACTAAAGGCCTTCATAAAGTGAGTCAGCCAAAGAATCCAGTGTTGTACAAGCACTCTCTGGGTTAATGAAGCAACTGATGGTAAGCTAGGTAGCAACTCCAATGGTCCCAATGGCCTGTGGCATTTGCATTTCCAATGAACATCACATAGATATGTGCCTAGCCCTACAAAATGAATCAACCACAGGGGTAGTAGCAACAAACCCATTCCAGAGTCCACCTCAGAATCAGGCAGGCCAGTTCTATTCAGGAACACTTATAATTCCAGCTGAAAGAACCATCCCAATTTGAAATGAGGAAACAATTCTCAATAACAAGGCTAACCTTTACAGCAAAAGTACCTGGCACCTCATCAGGGGCAACCAGTCCTCCTTGCACCTCCATCTTCAGACCCTACTATGACAGAGATGATGAAGATAATGATGGAGCAAATGTAGGAAATTAGACAAGTTGCACAAATCATGCCTCATAAACCAATCTTCTTCACTTCTTCTAACATGCATTTATATATCACAAATCATGTGCCTAAGTATTCATAATCAAATATGCATGTCATACTAGAACCAAAATGCCATTTTATCATTAATTCAAGGCATTGGTACAATTCCTGTACATTGGCAGATTTCACACCTATGTAACAAAAGTCAATTTGCATATAAAATAACCAATTCCAAGGCTACAAAAATTATACATGACACTTCAATTGTTCCCAAGGTCCTGGAAAAATTTCAGAGTAAAAATAGTTCTCTAGCTATGTTAACAAAATTCTACAAATGCCAAAAGTCTCAATTTTATTACCCTATCAAATGAATATATAAAAGCCTACTAAAATTTAGGGTTGGACTTCAAGATTCCTCAACACCCTATAAAAATTTCAAGTCATAATCTGATCATTTGATATATTAACAAAATTAGACAAATTTATAGCTTCAAATTGGGCTATGCAGGCAAAAACCCTAACTGTCACAGTTTCTGATTTTTAGAAAATAGTAAAATTCATTTTGAAGAGCCAAGTAAAATATTGAAACACATTAACATGCTAGCTTCATCATATAAATTTTTTAGCTCAAGATAAGGTCTCTAACTAGGTCAAAAAAATCAAGTAAATCCACCTGCTTGCCTATAACTGGGATTTCTAACAACTTAGTTGAAAACATATTTTGAGAAAAAGGGTTTTCCAACATCATCAAAACACTCTACTTAATTAGACACATCAATATCTATGTATTATCAACCAATACAACCAAAAATATCATTTTGAATTAGTAACCAAATTGGAGAAACAAATTTGAAATAGAAAAAGGTAAAAAATCCCGACCTGTGAAGCTTTAGAGCTTTTAGCTCAAGATAATCTTCCAAAAATGATTTTCCTCACTTCTAGGTCTTCCAAGAAGCTTTAATACCTTCCTTCAACAATGGGGTATGATATCTTAAGTTCAGAAATGGTGATAGATTCAAATTCTAATCAGTTGGTTTTTTAGATTATAATGAGTAGAACAAGTTTAGTGAAGGAATCTCGGTGTTTCAAGGATTTTGAGTTAGGGTGTTAGGAGATTAAAGCAAGTTTGAGGTTTGAAAGAAAAGAAATAATGGAGGATATGTTTCTTGAGGGGGGCTAGCCGAAATTGTGAGGTTTGGAGTGATAAAGTTTGGTAAGTTGTGTTTATCTTAGGTTAGATATAATAATTATGTAGTCAAATGTGTATTTCTTTCGTTCTACAAAGAAATAATGATATGGATGGCTAGGATTTGATTTGTTGGTCAAAGAATGAATCTTGGCCATCTACTTGGCTCAAGATAAGTGGCTCATTTTAACTTAGTGAGCAAGTAGCTTTTTTGGTGTTAAAATAAGACACTAAGATTCCATCGAACGGATGAGATACTGGACCCTAGGTAAACTAATAATAAATGAATGGCCATGATTAAAACTTGCTTTCCAAGTTTCAATCCTTGTCATCCATCCACTTGGAAAGATGTGATTAGTAGAGGTTACTTGACCACTAAGTAACTTTTACACTATTAAAAATCTATATATATATATATGCACATGAAAACTTTACTGAATAGGTAAAACACAATACCTAAGAAACTTAAAATATCTTTATATGGGCCCCAGGCCTAACTCTATGTGGGCCCTATACCTAATACTTTATCTCGGTCTTCGGGCCTAGTTCCCCTATCTTGGAACACCTTTGGCCCCAGTTCCATAGTTACTATTAATCTATGAGCCCAAAAATCACTATTCATGCCGGCCAAAATTTTTTTTTTCAACTCTTCCCTAGGGTCATCCTCATCATTGCTACGTCTATCAGATTTTCAAAATTTTGACTAATAAAGTTTAAATAAATTTTTAAATAATTTTTGGGGCGTTACACAACCAATTTCAAGACTACAAAAATGACACTTCAATGTGTCCACATGGTCCTATAAAAATTTCAGAGCAAAACAAGCTTTCTAGAGATGTTAACAAAATTGTATAAATTCAGAGGTTAGAAACTCCTTAATTACAACCAATAGCCTGAATTCCCAATTTTATTACCATATCAAATAAACATCTAAAATCCTACCAAATTCAAAGTTGGACTTCAACATGTCCTCAACACCCTGTAAAATTTTCAAATCAAAATTGGATCATTTGTTATATAGTAACAACATTAGACAAATTCAGAGCTTTAAAATTGGTTATCTAGACAACAACACCAATAGTCTCGGTTTTTAATTTTTCAAAAATAGTAAAACTATTTAAAATGACCCAAGAAAAATACTAAAAACACCTTAATATTTTAGCTTCACATAAGAATTTCAACTTAAAAATCCATCGAAAATACTAATGAAAAATCATGAATTGACTCCTGCATGTGAAAAATCTGAAAATCCAACAACATAGTTCTCAACTTATTTTGCTAGAAAAGGATTTCTAACATCATCCAAACACTCTACAAATTTAAACACATCAATATCTACATATTATCAATCAATATAACCAAAAATATCAAGTTAGATTGCTAACCAAAATATAGAAATAGATTTGTAAGAAGAAAAGGTTCAAAAGCCCTACTTGTGAATCTTTTGGGCTTCTAACTCAAGATGATCTTCCAAGAATGATTTTCCTCACGTCAAGGACTCCTAAACAACATTAAACCCTTTCTTCAATAATGGGGTATGATATCTCAAGATGGAGAATATAAATGATTCAAAATTCCAATCAGTTATTTTGTAGATTGTGATGAGTAAAACAAGTTTTATGAAGGAGATTTCGGGTATTGTTGATTTTAAACTAGGGTTTTTGGGATTTGAAGCAAGTTTGAGATTTGAGAAAAAAGAAACAATAGAGGGCTGTGTTCTTACAAGGAAGGGCCAAAAATGATGATAAAGGAGTAATAAGGTTGGTGGTTTTATATTTATCTTTAGATATTATAATTGTGTAGTCAAAATGTGTATTTTTTTCTTTTAAAAGAAATAATGAGATAGATAGCTAAGATTTGGTTTCTTGATCAAAGAATGAATCTTAACAATCCACTTGGCTCAAGATAAAACCTGGTGAGCAAGTAGCTTTTTCGATATTAAAATCGCACGCCAAAATTCCACCGAACAGATGAGATATTGACTCCCAGGTAAAATAATAATAAATGAAAGGTCATGATTAAAACTTTCTTTCCAAGTTTCAACCCTCTCCATCCACTTGGCAAAGAATGGTTGGTAGATGTTACTTGGCCACTAAGTAACTTTTATAATGTTAAAAATCGAACATCAAAACTTTACCAAACAGATAAAATACCATACCCGGGAAATTAGAATGGGCAATATTTAGTGTATAACAAAATTGCACAACAAATGCACGTTACACACTTCATTACCATTGGATGTGATAAGGGAGTAGGATGAGTGGGGACTACACATCACATCCAACTATGATAAGTGTAACGCCCCGATTTTTTTTCCCTGTGTGCAAAATGACCAAAATGCTGGGAGGTCATTTCTACCCAAAAATTGAAGACGGCCGGCCCAAACTATCCTCAAGGGGTTAGTTTAGTGTTTGAAGGGGATTATATGTGTTATGGATGATGTTAGAGGTCACCTCGGTTCCTGGTTTTTCCTGTGTGCAAAATTACTAAAATACCTTTGAGATAATTTAACGCAGAATTAAGTGACAACTGAACCCGGTCATCACCTGAAAGTTGGAAATGTTAATTATAAGTGTTGTATGATATCTGGAAAAGTCTGGGTGGTCCCAGGGAGTTTTCGTGTAAAATTACCTTTTTTCCCTTAGTTAGTGCTAAATGAGCTTAATTAAGTAATTAAGGAAATATAGATAATATTAGACTCTAATTAAAGATAAATTAATTTTGTTTAATAATCTTGAGTTAAAATAATTATTTGAGGCTAATTTAAGGTCTAAGGTTGTTTAGGGAAGTTTAAATCCCTTTCTTAATCAAAAGAGCTCATAAGACCATAATGCAAAGGCAAATAATATTTTCTTTTTCTTTTCTTTATAATTCAAAAGTATATTGGAGTTTGAATTTCAAACTAATTGAGCTTAACTCAACTATATGTGTAAGGTCACTCCTTAATCATGTCTTAAAAAGCCTTAAACACTTGATTATTAACCCAAACACATAATTACCAATCCCTAACCCTTTGCCTAATCAAATCTATCTCTAATTCATGTCCTAACACATGAAAAATTGGAAATCTTCCCCCAAAAAACAGCCAAGAGGCTGTGAACTCCCTCCCCCATTTTCTATCATAATTTAATTTTTCACAACACTTATACGCTTAAAAGTTCTCATTCTTTACCATTTGCTTTTTTGTATAGTCTTGCTCACCATATTTGGCCAAAAAACTCTCTTTTCTCTCTAAACTTAAAGCTTTCTTCTTCTTCTTCCTCTACCTCCAAGAGACTCCATTCCCAACCTCTACCTAACCTCTCAACCTCAAACCACCACATCTCCACCATAGATCAACTCCCAAACATATATCCTTTCCATTCCCAAACAAAAGAACACAAGAAAAATCCTCATTCCAATTCTTTTCCCTTTGGCACGAATCCATCCTAGCTCCAAGAGAATATTTTTCTTCTCATTTCTTTGCAAAAAGATCAAGTTTCCTCTTTGCAAACAAGAAACACTCTTGGTAGGGATTTTATTTTTGTATTTTTTCTCTTATTCTTCTCTTTCTTTTTCAGTTTTGTTGATTGGTTGATAATCAAGACCATAGCTTGACAATAAGGGTTCTTGATGTTGGCTGTGATGCCATCATATATTTGACCTCTAAAGCTCAAGGCTTGATTTTTGGTTTCAAAAGAATATGAGAAATGGAATGTTATTGGTTTTCTTTGGTTGTTTCTTTTCGAGCTTGATGGTGAGTCGAAGAAATGAGGTTCTTGGAACCATGGTATTAAGGGAGTTTGAAGCTCTTCCATTTTGTTAAGATTGATTGGGGTTAAAGAGTTTCATTCTTTAAAAAGTCTTGAGTTTGGAGCTTAATATGATATAAAAGTGGATTTCCATTCATGTCTATGTTTTAAGCTTTTGCATTTCATACTTAAATTCCAAGTCTTGCATATCATATTTAAATTTCAAGTTATCACCTTAAATCTTAAAGATAAGAAAATGGACTTGTATTTTCATATTTATATTTCAAGTCTTGCACATCATGTTTACATTTCCAAGTCATCACCTTATAATGATAAAGATTAAAAATGAAATTACATGGCATGTTTATGATTTTAATCATCACCTAAATCTCTAAAGCTCAAGACTTGCCTCTTTTATCTTAAATGAAAATTTTGATTATGGACACATCTTAGTATATACATTTTGGCCTTATGAGGTATTAGGTTTTGAAGTTGGTTTTATTTTACTTTGAGGCTTGAATTTTATTTCTAGGATGTACAAAGAATTTTTGAAAGATTTAGGAACTCAAGAGGAGTGGAAATATGATCTAAGTAATTAACAACCTATTAATAAAATTTTTAGTTTTGCTACTCTTTTGACATTTATATTTAAGTTCTCAAAGAGATAAAATAGTTTCAACTATTTTCAATGACTTAGGATAATTTTTGGAAAAAATAGTAACTAGAAAGAATTAAAAATGTGATTTCCAAGCTTTTAGAAATTAAAATTATGGTTACTAATTGGCATTAATCAAAATCTGTAAGGTGCTATTTGCTAGTTTAGATGTGTAAAATTTACTAATAATTGTTGTAAAAATTGTTTTAGCATCTTAGGAAGAACTAGTAACTAGAAAGGATAAAAAATGTGATTTTCAAAGCTTTTAGAAATTGAAACTTATGGCTATTGATTAGTAATGTTTGAATCTGTAAGGTGTTGTTTGGTACTGCCATTATGTGTAAACATCTTTAATAATGTTATAAAAATTATTTTTGATGTCTCAGGTGTAGAGGTGTCAAAACGAGCCAACCTGCCTCGTTTTGTAACATCCTAATTTTTAACCCAATACTCTAGAACATATTTAGGTTAATCATTAGTCTGTTACTTCATAGTTCTCATTTAACTTTGAATTACTTAGCGGAAAATACGGGTAAATTTTTTTTTGAAATGAAAGTGAGAGCCGCGTGATGCGATATAACTTGCAACGGACAAAACATACATCTCATGACGTCATAGCATAAAGCATATAAGGGCACATCATGAGAGACACTGAATAATATCTCATATATAATTATAATTTGCCCACTTATAAGCGTGGGACTTGATTTAGTACATGGAAATACATGAAAGAAAATACAACATAAACACAAACATAATCTACTCCCCTACCCGAGTGCAACCAATAGGATAACCTGTAAACAAAAGAAGGTTCATCCCCATCTAAGTGGTGTGTGCTCTAACTCGGGGACGTGCGCGCTCGAACACCAGGCCATCGCCAAAAGGTGAGACGGGGGAGAAACGATTGGAATGTACAAGGGGAGTGAAGGGTCGACCCATGAACATGAATACTCTAACTGTGCATCGACCCACAAAATGGTATGATCCGTGGTCCGGGTCATGGTGCACCTCCTATGTCGGCGTGTCCACGAACATCACGAACGTCGCCATCTGAAGACGTGACGGAAAGAAGGAGATAGAGGGAGTGAGAATCTTGCTAAAGAATCTCAGTAGGGCCTCCTACTACCTAGGTGTCATCATCTACGTCCTCAGGAACCTTGGGTTTATTTATTCAAAGTGACTGAGCATGTATTAGGTTCATTTTAAACTTAAAAATATATTTTAGCCAAGGTCCATTCATTTTAGGATGATCTTAATGTCATGAATGCACATAATAGAAAATGTATGCATGGCACTACCTAATGCACATACATAAAACATAACATCAAGCATCATCATTCTTGGTGGCATAAAGTGGCAATAGTAACATTCATATGGGACAAAACTTAGTGACATAATCATAATCATGAACTTCTCTTCCTCATGGGCCACCCTAAAAGACAATCGAATCAAGGTGCTCGGCCGAACCGGTGTCACCCAGAACGTGTCATACATCTAGGTTATGAGCTCATACCTTAACTAGTCGTCACTAGTTCTTACTTACCACTTAACGATAAGCGTATCATAAATCATAAATCCCGACTATCTGAGTACGGGTTAGGGGGCAAAACTCTTAGGGGTGCTCGGCCGAACCGGTGTCACCTAAGAGTATAAAATGGTACCGATGTCACATGAGTTCTATGGAGGTGCTCGGCCGAACCGGTGTCATCCTAGAACCCATCTTAGTACCTTAATTTTCAAAATCTCTTTAAGTCCCCAAATTTGTCGGAAATTCGGCGGCCAAAATGGTCATTACACCGAATTTCCTTCCAAATTTGCTTTATGCCACATTAACATATAATCTCATAAATTCCTCATATGAATAACATCATCATCATTAGCATACTTCATGCATCATCATAAATCATCCAAACGTTTACCCTTACGGTAGCTTATGCTTTGACCCTTACGGGTCTTAATCTTGAGATATCGTTCTCTACACCCGTCGTTCATATTTTAAGCACCTAAGGCTCATAATTAAACATCATTCTAATCCTCTCATTTTACTTTTAAATCTGAATAGCATAGGGTGGAAATCCTAACATGTGAATACGGGGTTCTAGAACTTACGTTTTAGACCCTTTCTTGGTTCCGCTACTAAGCGCTATGGATTGAATCTAGATCAATTATGAGGCATTCCTATGCTTAAGGACTAATTATTAATCATGTTTATCATGTTGTAAGGGTGCTGGACAGAATCCAGAAAATTAAATGTTCTAAGAGTTCTACATTTGCATTTTTACGGTTTTCTAGTTACTAGTTTCCCCATAGGTGCTAGAATTCAATTCTAACTCAAATGATACCAAGTTTTTCATGTCTAAACAATCTAAATCTGATTATGTCCCCATTAAAACAGTTTGGATTAGTTCCATAAACAAATGGGTCAAAACTATGTTAAATTCTAGCTTTACGGTATTTCTAGTTAGCTAGTTTTTCACCTATCATGCATAGGATCGCTTCTACATCATCATACGATATTTTCACACATTCTAACACATGAAAACATCATCATACAGCATCACATTCACCACATCAGAACCGAAAACATCTTGCCTCAATAAGAGAAGTAAATTGACATTTCTAGGTACATAAGTTAACTAGTTTCTCTCGAATCAATCTAGAACTTCTAAAACTCTTTGCAAAACATTTTAATTCATCAAGAGGCTAAGTGAAGCCTTAGGTCACTGACCAAAACATATTCCATCCCCTAAAAGAGATTGGAACCACAACTTATAATGACATAACCTTATAAAGAATTGTAAAACTTTAAGGAACACTTAAAACATAGGCTATTGGTCCTAGTAGCTAGATGAAAACTCATTGCAAGTCCATCATCACTACTTGGCCGAAAAACATACATTCAAAGTATGGTTTACATTAAACTTTAACTTGGAATGAAATGGGCAAGTCTTTGAGCTCTAGGTTCTTAAGTTACGACATAAACTAAACGTGCTCATGCTTTTCATTTTTAATCTTGCTTTCAAAGTAAAGTGATGACTTGAAATTAAATATGCAAGGCATAATTTAAACGCAAGCTTGAAAGTAAATAAGTGAAGCATAATCTTAAACGTGCAAGCTTGAAAGTAAATATGCAAGATTCAATTCTTTATTTTAGTGCTCTTGGCCCAACAACAATCGACTTTAAGGCCGAAATAGATAGGCATTCGAGAAATTAATTAGGTGATAATGCAAGTTCAATTCTTTATTTTAGTGCTCTAGGCCTAACAACAATCGACTTTAAGGCCGAAATAGAAAGGCTTCGAGAATTAAATTAAGTGAAGATGCAAGTTCCATTTTAATCTTTATGTTCTTAGGTGATAGCTTGAAAATAAAGATGCATAGCAAGAATGTAAATATGAATGCAAGCATAAAATAAATTATGCAAGTTCATTTCATCTTTCTAGAGCTCTTAACAAGACTTTAAAGGAACTTAAACCTCAACCCAAACTCATCAAACCAAGACAAAGTAAAAGTCTAGAGTTCTTAGAACTCAACATAACATATTTAGAAAATCAAACATCTAGCATGAAAAGGAAAGGTAATGGCCGAAACTTCAACGAAAGAAAAGAAATGTTTGAAACTCTAGAATCCATGATCTTGGTGATATACTAACACCAACATCATGAGACCTCATCATTGAGTCATTAGAACCATTTTGAAACAACATCAAAGTTAAAGTTCTCAAAGGTTCAAGAAAGGAAAAACTAGAAACACTTTTGCTCAAGAACAAAGATCAAGCTCTAGAGTTTGTTTCAAGTGATGAACATCATCATGAAACTCTCATCATCAAGCTCTCATTTCTTTGAACTCCAAAGGCCCATGGCCGAAACATAAAGGGAAATGAGGAGAAGAAAAGAAGTTCTAAAAGGAATCAAGAGAAACTATGAACATAAAGCTTGAAACAAGAACTTTAAAGAAAGAATTCATGAAAGAAAATCCCTACTTGGTGTGATGAACTTGAAGATGGAAGAAGAAGATGAAGAAGATGAAGAACTTGAAGAGCTCCAAGAACTTGAAGAACACAAAGACTTTGAGAGAAAAAGAAAAGCTTTGAGTGTTTCCTAAACTTAGCAAATGATCTAAAAGTGGTGCAAGCTCCTCAAGGCATTCTATTTATAGAGAAATGAAACAAATGGAGGGAGCTCATGGAGGAGGAGGTTTCGGCCATGAGGGTGCAGATTGGAGGCTTTCCATGAGTTCCATGAGGTGAGATAATGTGTTCTTGAGGTATGGTGAGGTATGGTTCAAAGCATGGTGAGGTATGGCTCAAGGTATGGCTCAAGCATGGTTCTTTGAGTGAGAAAATAATTAAACATGTGGTCAATGGGGAAAGGTGCTGGTCAAAACTTCATCATGCATGGGGAGGATTAGTTTGCATTTTAATTGTGGTTTAGAGTTGTGTTTAGGTGTATCTTTGATTATGCTTAAGATTAGGAATTTGTAAGAAAGTGTTTAGGTAAGGGAAATGGGTAATTAAGGTGGTCTAGACATAATTAAGGAGTGGTCTTGCACCATTAGAGAGTTAAATCCTCAATTTAGAGTCTAAACAACTCTAGACACATTTCCTTGATTTAAGGAATTGGAGAGAGAAAACACTATTCAAGATTCCAAGACTAGGAATCTTGAGTTCTAAAAAGGGATTTGAGTTTAATCTAAGCAATTTTAGGTTCTAATTAACTTTAATAAATTATTTTGACTCTAGATTAATTAGGAAAATAAATTAATCTTCGTTTAGAGCCTAATATTGCTTAGGTTTGCTTAATTACGTCATTAAGCTCAAAAACACTATTCTATGGGCAAAATCGTAATTTTGCACTAAAACTGTCCGGGACCTCCGGGACTTGAACAGAGACCTCTAGACACATGAAAACATGTTTTTAAACCTCTGGGGAAAGTTCCGGGCTCAAACGGCACCATTACCCGCGTAAAAACGCTATAGGGGTATTTTGGTCATTTTGACCCGAAATCATGAAAACGAAATTTTCGCTTCCGAAAGCATTCAAAGGCCATTCAATCCCCTTCAAACATTGAGTTGACCCTTCGAGGATGACCGAGTTGGTTACCCTCGAGTTCGGGTCAGGAAATGACCTCAGGGGCATTTTGGTCATTTCCCTCGGACAGAAAAATCGGGGTGTTACACGTTTAGGCTCGGCCCGCCAAAAGCCTGCCAAAAATCGGGCAGGACGGGCTAGCTTGCCAAAATAAAATGGGCTGAAATAGTCAACCCAACCCATTTAGGGGTGGGCGAGCAAGTTAGTGGGCTAGCCCACCAAAATTTTAAAAAATTAAAAAAAAAAACTTCTTAATGTGTATTGCACTATTGCTGACTTGCAGTTTTTTTCCCCAAATAAAACAAATTTTTTAGAACTTTTTTTTTCTCTAATTGATGCATACTCAATTTTTCAAAGCCTATTCAATACCCAATAACAATATGCACCAATACTAACCCATTACATTTACATATAGTAATTATAATTTATAAGAAGTTCATAGCAACTAATAATTATAAAGATCCTATTAACACATAATATTTACTAATTCATCAGCACCAAAGCCCAAAGACAAAAAGAGACACATGCTTGACTCCTTGCACCATCCATCTTCATCACTTTCATCATCATTTATACTAGGGTATAAGTTCCTGCGAAGCTCTCATCTTTTCGTTGATTCTATCTCGATGCCTCTACATGCAAATACAATGTATGAGCACTTTGATACTATGAGAAACACAGTATAAAATTTGTTGACTCATTAAAGCATGTCTATACAGACCTTTTCTAAAAGATTATGGACTTTTGCTGTTCTATAGCACAAGACTTCTTTGAGTCTTTGTAGATGTTGAGCCAGCACAGACTTGTTTTTTAGTTTCCCATGATTCAGAATCGACATCCTAATTCAAAAATGACCTATAAATGAAAATGATCTACAAATAGTAAATATCATATAGCTAAGATAAAATCCATAAAATAACCCCCAGTTTTACACCACAAATGATCAAACTATACTAATAGTAAATAAGAAGCTGAAAATTACCATATATTGGGCATTTGGACAAGCTCAATAGCTATGAAGATCACTCCTGTTGTAGATAGCACCAAAAAGACACAAATGCTTCACTTCTTGTGTAACACCCTAATATTTAACCTAAGACACCTAGGACATATTCAAGTTAATTATTAGTCATTACTCTTTTATTACGGTTCTTAATTCTAATTTTTGAAAATACTTAGTGAAAATATGGGTAAAATTTGTTTTTGGAATAAGAGATGAAAACACAAGCCGTGCATACTGTATTTGTTTGATTCGTGAATAATAATAAGAAACCTTACATACTAAGAATAAAATCACAAGATCATAACATAACAACCATCATATTATGTATATGTAATAAAGGTTCCGCCATACACCAAGTTAAATAGTAGCATAAGTACAATCATCTGAACAGAATACATGGAAAACATAAAATACATAGACTAAAAAACCTCGCCCACTAGAGTGCATCTAAAGTAGATAACCTCAAAAGTAAAAGAAGGTCATCCTATGCAGACTATATGCACAATCACTACCAAGACTGCTGCTAGCTCCTACTGCTGCCTGCCCTAAGGGGGAGGGACATAACCAACCCACTGAGCTAGTTCAACCGGAGTGACCAAATCGTGAGCTGGTTGGACATGGGCTCCACGTCGGAGTGTCATCCTCACTCATCCTCCACGAACCGGCTGCGTCACTGTGACCTCACTACCCTCACCAAACTCCATAGGCACGGTGGGGGAGGAACCCTTGGAAAGTACCTGGGTAGTTGAGTCCTCAGATGGATCCGTCTTCGAATGAGTCATGGGAGAACGGGGTACACACTCTGGGAAGTCACGGATAGTAAAAGCGGCCGACTGGGTACGGCGAGTCTGCTCCTCATGAGGAGGTGCACGCTCGAAAATGAGGTCGTCGCCAAAATGGGGAGTAGGAGAAAACCGAAAGCTGGAAACGGGGTGTGCAAAGGGGCAGTCCATGTACACAAAAAGACGAACGACACAATGACCCACGAAGTGATATGACCGATGGGCAGAGTCGTAGTGCATCTCCCAAGTGGGTGTGTCAATGTAAATCACGAACGTCGCCATCGACCTCTAAAGACGCGATGGAAAGAAAAGATAGAGGGAGTAAAAAACTTGATAAAGAATCTCAATAGGGTATCCTTCTATTCTAGTGTCATCATCTACCTCTTCAGGAACCTCAAGTTTCATTATGAAATAGTGAGCATGGATAAGGTTCAATTATTAAGTTCTAAAATACCATTTACTGAGGCCCATTCATTTTAATATGCATCTTGGATGTTGTGAATGCATCATGCCTCATCATGAAATGTATGTCATTGCAGGGTGCAACATACTAAATACAAACATAAGTGATGCTCATGGAACATAGTAATTACAACATGAATTTCTTTAATTTATCTTTTAGGTGACTTAGACCATTTCTTTCTCTCATTTGGGGCCAACCTATTACTTCGCCTTTTGAGAGTTCTAGATTATAAGCTCATACCTCACTAGTCATCACTAGCATATTCTTGTCTTGAAGATAAGTTAACACCAGACTTTTAAGTATGGATAGGGGGCTAGGATCATCTTTCTTAACCTTTAATTTGGGGAGTCCAAAGGATCACTTTCTTATTGGATCACCTCTCATAACCTTTAATTCGGGGAGTCTAGAGGATAATTTCCATATGTTTTATGTCACCTTAGCATTAGCATGTCATGTTAAGATACAAGAAAATAAACATATCATATAATGTCAAATACTTTTGTATTACTTCAATATATGCATCTCAAATATTCCAAGTGCAATCATATCATGCCACAATAATTCTTATGACTAGTAACTAAGTATGCCAACCAAATCATCACATACACATCCAAGAATATTGAAAATCATATCATCTCTTAACTATGCACTTTCATTCCCTTTAATCAGTTAAACCTCTAAATCGGTAAACCTATCTTTCATAATTATTTCCTTATGCATCTAAGGGATCAATTCCAATGATTCTCATTAATTATTAACCTTAAGAATAACATTAAACAAATCTGGACACGTTTGAGCAGAAAAGAAAACAAACTATTTTGGTGCTCTAGAAGTTATGTTTTTTACCCTTTTTCATTATCGACTTTTCCTATGACAATAGAATGAGTTCCAAATCCATTTATGAGTGATTCCTACATATTTACTAAGTGTTAAACATCCGTTTTATTTAATTAATACTTGCTGGAAAGAAATCATATTTTTAATTTTAAAGAGTCCTAGAGTTCACATTTTTGGTTCTTTCTAGTTACTAGTTTTTCCTTAATTACTAAAAATCATTACCATGCTCATTAAGAACAATTTTTACATGTGAAATACACTCCCAATAGCATAGATCAAATCTGAAAAGGTTTGAATAGAATCTAAAATTTAATTTCTTGAGAGCATACAAAATTACAAAATAAGCATTTCTAATTACTAGTCTTTCTTAGAATTAATTCTAGATCAAGAAATATACTTGTAACTAATTTTATTTGTAACATCCTAATTTTTAACCCAATACTCTAGAACATACTTAGGTTAATCATTAGTCTGTTACTTCATAATTCTCAATTTTACTTAGAAATACTTAGCGGAAAATACGGGTAAATTTTTTTTGAAATACAAAGTGAGAGCCGCGTGATGCGATGTAACAAGTAACGGGCAAAACATACATCTCATAACGTCATAACATAAGGCACATAAAGGCACACCATGGGAAAACACTGAATATCATCTTATATATATATATATATAACTTGCCCACCTTTAAGTGTGGGACTTAATTTAGTACAAGGGAATACATGAAGGGAAATGCAACATAAATATGAACATAAACTACTCCCCTACCCGAGTGCATCTAATGGGATAACCTCAAATCAAAAGAAGGTTTATCCCCATCTAAGTGGTGTGTGCTCTAACTCGGGCCATCCACAGCCTCCTACTGGCGACTATCCCTCGAGCGTGGAACGTAACCAGGAAACTGAGCAAGCTCCTCCGGTGTGAATAGGCAGGACGGGGCTCGGAAGTGACCTCCACGGTGTGGCCTCATCTCCGGTCGTCGTGCAAGCCTCGGCTGAGTCACGGAAGGCTCGCTACCCTCCCCAAGGTCCATGGGTATGGTGGGGGAAGATCCCTCGGAGGGTACCTATGTTGCCGAATCCTCAGAAGGATCCGTCTCCAAAAAAGACGACGGGCAACGGGGCACATACTGGGGGTAGTCTCGAGCGGCTGACGTGGACGGTGGTGTACGGCGAAGCCTCTCCTCTAGGGGACGTGCGCGCTCGAACACCAGGTCATCGCCAAAAGGTGAGACGGGGGAGAAACGATGGGAATATACAGAGGGAGTGAAGGGTCGACCCATGAACATGAATACTCTAACCGTGCATCGACCCACAAAATGGAATGACCCGTGGTCCGGGTCATGGTGCACCTCCCATGTTAGCGTGTCCACGAACACTACGAACGTCGCCATCTGAAGACGTGATGGAAAGAAAGAGACAGAGGGAGTGAGAATCTTGCTAAAGAATCTCAGTAGGGCCTCCTACTACCTAGGTGTCATCATCTACGTCCTCAGGAACCTTAGGTTTAATTATACAAAATGACTGAACAAGCATTAAGTTCATTTTAAACTTTAAAAATATACTTTAGCCAAGGTCCATTCATTTTAGGATGATCTTAATGTCATGAATGCAACATAATAAAAGATGTATGCATGGCACTACCTAATGCACATACATAAAACATAACATCAAGCATCATCATACTTAGTGGCAATAGTAATGTTCATATGGGACAAACTTAGTGACATAATCATAATCATGAAACATCTCTTCCTCATGGGCCACCCTAAAAGACAATCGAACGGGGGGTGCTCGGCCGAACCGATGTCACCCAGAACGTGTCACATCTCTAGGTTATGAGCTCATACCTTAACTAGTCGTCACTAGTTCTTACTTACCACTTAACGATAAGTGTATCATAAATCATAAATCCCGGCTATCTGAGTACTGGTTATGGGGCAATTCTCTTAGGGGTGCTCGGCCGAACCGGTGTCACCTAAGAGTATAAATTGGTACCGATGTCACATGAGTTCTATGGAGGTGCTCGGCCGAACCGGTGTCATCCTAGAACCCATCTTAGTACCTTAATTTTCAAAATTTCTTTAAGTCCCCAAATTTGTCGGAAATTCGGCGGCACGATGGCATTACGCCGAATTCCTTCCAAATTTGCCTTATGCCACATAAACATATATCCTCATGAATTCCTCATATGAATACCATCATCATCAACATTTACATACCACATGCGTCATCATAGAACATTCAAACGCTTACCCTTACGGTAGCTTATGCTTTGACCCTTACGGGTCTTAATCTTGAGATATAGTTCTCTCACATCTGTCGTTCATATTTTATGCACCTAAGGGCTCATAATTAATCATCATTCCTAATCCTCATGTTCATTCTCAAATCTGAAAAGTATAGGGCATAATTTCTAACTTGTGGTTACGGGGTGCTAGAACTTACGTTTTAGACCCTTTCTTGGTTCCGTCTTCACCTAAGGCGCTATAAGTTAAATCTAAATCAATTATGAGACATTCCTATGCTTAAGAACTAATTATAAATCACATTTATCATGTTGTAACGTTGCTGGATAGAATCCAGAAAACTAAATGTTCTAAGAGTTCTACATTTGCATTTTTACGATTTTCTAGTTACTAGTTTCCCTATAGGTGCTAAAATTCTATTCTAATCCAAACGTTACCAAGTTTTTCATGTCTAAACAATCCTAATCTGATTATGTTTCCATTAAAACAGTTTGGATAGGTTCCAAAAACAAATGGGTCAAAACTATGTTAAATTCTAGCTTTACGGTATTTCTAGTTAGCTAGTTTCTTACCTATTATGCATAGAATCATTTCTACATCATCATATGATATTTTCACACATCAAAACATCACCATACAGCATCACACTCATCATGACAGAATCGAAATCATGGAGCTTCAGTAAGAGAATTAAGTTGACATTTCGAGGTACATAAGTTAACTAGTTTCTCATGGAATCAATTTAGAACTTCTAAAACTCTTTGCAAATCATTTTAATTCCTCAAGAGGCTAAGAGAAGCCTTAGGTCAGTGACCCAAAATATATTTCACCTTCAAAAAGGAAATATAGTCATATCTCATGATAACATAACCTTGTAAAGATTTGTAAAGATTTAAGAAAAACTTGGAACATAGACTATTAGTCCTTGTAGCTAGATGAAACTCATTGCAAGTCCATCATCACTACTTGGCCGAAAACATGCATTCAAAGAATGCATTCACATAAAACTTTAACTTGAAATGAAATGGGCAAGTTTTTGAGCTCTAGGTTCTTAGGTTATGACATAAAATAAACGTGCTCATGCTTTTCATCTTTAATCTTGCTTACAAAAT
This sequence comes from Dalbergia cochinchinensis, assembly GCA_031216125.1. Taxonomy (NCBI): domain Eukaryota; kingdom Viridiplantae; phylum Streptophyta; class Magnoliopsida; order Fabales; family Fabaceae; genus Dalbergia; species Dalbergia cochinchinensis. The sequence continues at coordinate 30,089,357 of CM062370.1, forward strand.
AAAGTGATGACTTAAATTAAATATGCAAGGCATAAACTTAAACGTGCAAGCTTGAAAGTAAATATGCGAGGCATAAACTTAAACGTGCAAGCTTGAAAGTAAACATGCAAGGTTCAATTCTTTATTTTAGTGCTCTTGGCCCAACAACAATCGACTTTAAGGTTAAAATAAATAGGCATTCAAGAGATTAATTAGGTGATAATGCAAGTTCAATTCTTTATTTTAGTGCTCTAGGCCCAACAACAATCGACTTTAAGGCCGAAATAGAAAGGCTTTGAGAATTATATTAAGTGATGATGCAAGTTCCATTTTAATCTTTATGTTCTTAGGTGATAGCTTGAAAGTAAAGGTGCATAGCAAGAATGTAAATATAAATGCAAGCATAAAATAAATTATGCAAGTTCATTTTATCTTTCTAGAGCTCTTAACAAGACTTTAAAGGAACTTAAACCTCAACCCAAACTCATCAAACCAAGATAAAGTAAAGGCTAGAGTTCTTAGAACTCAACATAACATTTTTAGGAAATCAAAACATTTTGCATGTAAAGAAAAAGGAAATGGCCGAAACATTCTAGGCAAGAAAAGGAATATTTGAAAACTCTAGAGTCCATGATCTTGGTGATACATTAACACCAACACCATGAGTCCTCATCATGGAGTTCGTAGAACCATTTTGAAACATCATCAAAGTTAAAGATCCCAAAAGTTAAAGAAAGGAAGAACTAGAAGTATTTTTACTCAAGAACAAAGATCAAGCTCTAGAGTTTGTTTCAAGTGATGAACATCATCATGAAACTCTCATCATCAAGCTCTCATTCCTTTGTTCTCCAAGGCCTATGGCCAAAAATGAAAAGGAAAAAGGAGTAGAAGAGAAGTTCTAAAAAGAATCAAGAGAAACTATGAACATAAAGCTAGAACAAAAACTTTAAAGAAAGAAATACTTGAAAGAAAATCCCTACTTGGTATGATAAACTTGAAGATGGAAGAAGAAGATGAAGAAGATGAAAAGCTCCAAGAACTTGAAGAACACAAGAGCTTTGAGAGAAAAAGAAAAGCTTTGAGTGTTCCTAAACTTAGCAAATGATCTAAAAGTGGTGCAAGCTCTTCAAGGCATTCTATTTATAGAGAAATGAAACAAATGAAGGGTGCTCATGGAGGAGGAGGGCTTCGGCCATGTGTGCAGAATTGGAGGGCATCCATGAGTTCCATGAGGTGAGATAATGTGGTCTTGAGGCATGGTGAGGTATGGCTCAAAGTATGGTGAGGTATGGTTCAAGGTATGGCCTCAAGCATGGTTCTTTGAGTGAGAAAACAATTAAACATGTGGCCAAAAGGGGTGAGAGTTTTGGCCATGTGCATCAAATTTGGGGGAGGATTAGTTTGCATTTTAATTGTGGTTTAGAGTTGTGTTTAGGTGTATCTTTGATTATGCTTAAGATTAGGAATTTTGTAAGAAAGTGTTTAGGTAAGGAAAATGGATAATTAGGGTGGTCTAGACATAATTAAGGAGTGGTCTTGCACCATTAGTGAGTTAGATCCTCAATTTAGAGTCTAAACAACTCTAGACAAACTTCCTTGATTTAAGGAATTGGAGAGAGAAAACACTATTCAAAATTCCAAGACTAGGAATCTTGAGTTCTAAAAAGGGATTTAAGTTTAATCTAAGCAATTTTAGGTTCTAATTAACTTTAATAAATTATTTTGACTCTAGATTAATTAGGGAAATTAATTAATCTTCGTTTAGAGCCTAATATTGCTTAGGTTTGCTTAATTACGTCATTAAGCTCAAAAACACTATTCTAGGGGCAAAATCGTAATTTTGCACTAAAACTGCCCGGGACCACCGGGACTTAAACAGATGTTTTGGAACATGTATAAGCATGGTTTCAAACCTCTGGGGAAAGTTCCGGGCTCAAACGGCACTTCTACCCGCGTAAAAACGCTATAGGGGTATTTTGGTCATTTTGACCCGAAAATGCGGAAAATGAGATTTTCGCTTCCGGAAGCATTCAAAGGCCATTCAATCCCCTTCAAACATTGAGTTGACCCTTCGAGGACAATCGAGTTGGTTACCCTCGAATTTGGGTCAGGAAATGACCTCAAGGGCATTTTGGTCATTTCCCTCAGACAGAAAAATCGGGGTGTTACATTATTCTTATAGAAACACAAATGATAACCTTAGTTCAGTAGCAAAGGTAGAGAGCTTAATAAATGAATTTTGGTTATGTGAACCATGTTTCAACACTTTAACGATAAACATATGTTTCAAGGAAAAGTTGTAAGACATAAACTTCATTTTCTCAAGACAACAATATATCATTTATTAGGACCTCATTCCTTAAAGAACCAAATCACATTTATAAAGATAGATGTTCCATGGACCAAAATCCCCATGCAAGTTGAAAGGGATAAGTCTTGAGCACCAGATTGTTTAGGTGATGGCATAAGTTTAAATAATCAAATGCAAGTCTCATTTTAATCCTGGTATAATAAGGTGATGGTAATAGAAATATAAATATGATATGCACCCGTATTTCCACTCATATTTAAGAATTGAGACAAAAAATTAATAACTAATAATTAACTTAAATGTGTTCTAGGCGTGTTACGTTAAATATTACAGCGTTACATTTTGGTATTAGAGCAGTTGGGTTCTCACGAAGCCTGAGGATTGGACTAACTATGCTTCTTAGGCATGATGCGATAGTTACATCATGTGTAGTTGCTTAATCGATAGGATAAGCTATAGGATAGATACGTGTGTATGTGCCACGATAACTAGCTCACTTTACATAAAGTATTGAGCCTGATCACCTCAATGTTTAGTGTTTTGAGTGCTTAGGAACCAATGGTATGACCACGACAAGATAGGACTTCATGCAAAGGCGATCAGAGTAATAAGACTATTGGAGCTCTCAGGGACATAGCAAGGTTCATGCCGATGATGTTTGAATGGATAGAATGTCAGGCGATGCTAGTCGTGGTCTTAATGCTGCCGGTGGTCTTGAGAATGCCCGATTCCAAGAGTTCCACAAGGCGAACCCCTCATCTTTTAGAGGAGCACTGGACCCGAACTAAGCCATTGAGCGGATTAAAAGTATGGGGAAGATTTTTTAGTGATTACATGCATCGAGGAGCAGAATGTGACTTTTGCTGCCTACATGCTAGAGGCGGATGCCGAGCTTTGGTGGACTAGCACCCAAAGACTATTGGAGGCATCTAGCACCATGAACTAGGAGATGTTCAAGACCTGCTTCTACGAGAAGTACTTTCCGGCATCTGTGAGGAACACCAAGGAGGTAGAATTCATGCAGCTGACCCAAGGAGGGATGACTATTGCATAGTACACTACAAAGTTCAAAGAGCTGATTAAGTTCTCAAGGATTTTTCAAGGGAACCCTGATGAATTTTGGAAATGTGTTAAGTATGAAGCTAGGCTAAAGACAGAGATCAATGTCACCATTGCACATTTGGAGATTAAGGACTTCCCTACGGGCCTATAAGGTTACTATTCACACCCGGGCCCGAAATCACTTTCTTGCTTGGCTCAAAATCTTTTTTTTCAACTCAGCCATTAGGTCATCCTCATCATTGCTATGTGTAGGTAGAAAAGTGCACAAGAATGGGTTGAATCGTGCTTTGCTTTTTCTTTCCTATTTAGCTTTGAAAAAACGTAATCAAAATTCTCTTAAGCTATGAGCTTGAAGTACAGCGGAAATAGTGTTAGAGACGTCAAAAAGTGAGCTTCCTGAACTAAGAGAGTTAACTAAAAGCATAAAAGAAAGCTTTCCAGAAGGAAAACAATAATTAAACTAAATGTAATAAACAAATAAAAGATGAAGGATAAGAGAGATACTACTCAAAAGTTTTTATACCAGTTCGGCCAACCTGCCTACATCCAGTACTCAACAACAGTTAAGTTATACTAAATCTTTCTCAACCCGAGAAAGAACAAGGATAGTCTTTACAATAGCCTTCCTAAGCTTTTACCTATGACCAATAGACAACCCCTACTATCACAAACCAAGTAGTTATTCATCAGCCTCTCCAAGCTAAACCATGTATTCTTTGGCCAGCCTCTCTAAGCTAAATCGAGTAGTCTTTGACCAGCGTCTCCAAGCTAAACTGTGATCAGTAAAACAATTTTACTGTGATATCGCAAGTAGTTTTTGACTAGCCCCTCCAACCTAACTCACATTAATTGCTACTTAATCGAGGTTATAAAGGTTTGTATTTGGGTTTGTAACTCAAACTAACCTAGACTCAAGTTTTCTTATGTTATACAGTGAAAGACTCGGGATAACTTGAATGACTTCTTTCTATCTATTCTTTCTTCGAAGAATGTATAAACAATGAAGGAATGTAGAAACAAGATTTTTACATGCAAGGAGAATGATTACAAGACGTAATGAACTTTATAAGAAGATAAGGAGAAATTTTCATAGCATTTATGCTATTTATGCAGCGTCTGTCACTGTATCTTTGAAAGCATAACATCTCTATTTATAGATGGCCTTGCTTGTAACCATTTCCCTTGATCAGATCTCCAAGTGACACATGTTGATCATCTATTTCTGTCTTGGAAAAGTAATCTAGAAGAGTAGCTCATTTATATGTCAGAGCTGTTATAGAAGCCGTTGTAAAATAAAGTTTCTGATGTCCCTTCAAAAACTACTTATACTTTTTGAGCTTGGTTTCTAACCTCTTTCTTCTAGAAGCTGGGATAGTTGAACAAGTTGGCAGAAGAGATGTCACAACAGTTCTGATATTGGGTTTTGACTTTTCAATTTCAAATTTGAATTTCAAATTTCCTCTTTTTCTTATAGAAGACACTGTTTCACGGTTAAGTGAGCTTTCTGAAGTGCGGTATCATTCCCTAGATGAATCTTCAGTCTTCTAATCTTCAATCAGTGCTTTTTGATGATAAAAGCATTGCGAATGTAATGATTGAAGATTGTAGAACACACTGGCTTTAGAATTTGATTGATATCTTCATTCCAAGTATACTTTCTGAAGTCCGGTGCTACTTTCTAAAATCCTAACTTGGTTTCTTGAACTAATTGTATTTCTTTAGCTCATTAGACATGTTTATGCTCAATATACAATATAACTATCACTTCCATTTAGTTTCCATCTCTTAATAAGAGATAAAACATGTTTGCACATGTAAAGTGAAATTAATCTCGTTTAAATGAGTCATGTTATGTTAATGGAACAACTTTTTGCTATTTCAAGAAAATCATGATAGACATTAGTTATTCTTCCAAAATATTTTCCTTAAATTTCTTTGTTGTCATTCAAAACATATTCTATTAAAGCTTTCAAAAGGGTTCTGGAGCTAACAATCTCCCTTTTTTTATGATGACAAACCAATTTGAAGAAAATCTTTTGAAGAGATGTTGAAAGAAATATTATAGAAAATGTAGCGTGATAAATAATATTCTTTTAACTTATCACAGGATGTGATTTTCAGGAAGTCCTTTTCTTAAGGCATGATATGGATAACATCAAAAGCTTTTATAGCCTTAAGTGACTTTGATCATAACTGTTTTGATCGTTCATGAAGATTTTGAAATATCTTAGCATATTTTCCGAGAGGTATCAGAGCATTAGAGAAAAAGATATCATCGTTTAAGCTTTTTTACAAGAACAACTTGATTTTTAGTCATTGAAAGAAACTTTCTGAGTGTTCACATGCTTGAATAAAAGACAAGTAATAGTTGTGATATTTCATCTTGATTAATTTTCTTATTTAGCACATCTTTATCCAAACTCATTTTTCAAGCGAATGCTCATGTTTGTGTACATAAAGAAACAAGTGTATCAGAGCATTTAAGGAAAGAAAACTGCCAACATAGTTTCTGAAACTCAAAAAAATATTAAAAATTAACATCATATGCTATTCGAGGTTTCTAAAGGTCAACACGGATCAACTCAATTAAATCAGAGCAAAAGTGATTTTGAGCTTGTATTATGAGTTACCAAACTTTCACAAAGGTATCAGAGTATGATGTTTTGTAAACCAATGCTTAAAATATATGACATGCTTTTCAAATAAGCTTACACACTGATATGTGTGTGCGTGTGTGGCATAACATGTATTAGAGCATAATCATAGCATGTATTAGAGCATTAAACATTGTGTTCTATATTTTGAAAGTATTAACATGATAAGATATTAGATTAAGCAAAAGAGAGTTCACTCATTCAATCAACACAATATGCCTTATAAGATATATGGTAGATTAGTTAAGCAAGATATATATATATATCATGGAGCAAGCAAAAACAAATAGAGCAAATTGTATTAGAGTAAAACAAAAAAGAAATATCAAAGTAGTTTTAACAACAACAACAAAAATTGAAGTTGTTCTTAAGTAATCAGAAAAGAGATAAAAAAAAGTGCAGATGCTAAAAAAATATCTCTAAATGTCTTCTTCTCAGTATACTTTCTCTGTTTATCTCAGCAAAAAAATTTCTTCTATTTTCTTCTCCCCCTTTTTGACACCAGCAAAAAGAGATATGCTGGAAGCCAGGAATACTATCATCAGCCCCGGTATCTAACTTTACGAAGGATCTCCAATTATCTAGCCGGTTGCTGATGAGGAATTGTTCACGCAACAATAGTTGAACCTCTGTATAGCTTGGCTGCACTGCTGGTGTAGGTTCGCTTGATGAGGGATCACCACCTTGAGTAGGAAATGGATTAGGTGTAGTTGAAGCAGGAAGAGATTTTGATATATGAGGCGAGCCTATTTTTGTGTCTTTGTTTCCATGTACCTCCTTTGAAGAAACTTCTTCAGACTCTGATGACTCAGATTAGGAGGAGGTTTCTTTTCCTTCAGTGTTTCTGAGCTTGATTCTTCCTTAGGCCCTGAGAATGTGGAAAAATGGGAGGGGTTCTTCTATATCTGATAATCACTTTAGGCCTTTGGATGTCTTTAGAGCTGTCTTCAAGAATGATTATTTTTCTTTTATTTCCTCTATTCTCAACTTCTTCAGCAACTTTTTCAATAGATTCATCTCTTATTCTCAAGCTTTGTCGCCTAATCCTAGATTGGTAGCACTTATGGGTATCCTTAGGATTTTGAAAGAGTTGAAAGAGTACATAGTATCTTCCATATACTCATATCACTCGTTTACTAGAGGGTAATGCAAGTGCTAAAGATCTTAGTTAACAGAATCCCATAAGGAACAACAACATTTTTTTTCTCTAGAGAAATGGCACTTAGCATATAGTCAAAGTCCAGTCTGGGCAAGTTTACTCTTCTCTTTGTTGGTAGTCAAAAAAGTAACATGTAATCCATCCCCATCAGTAAAAATGTGCTTCTCACTCTTGGGAGTAAAGAGAAATTGATGATGGTGAAGACCTGCCTTGCCTTGGACTTTATCAGGGCCATAGTTATCTCTCCAGGTTGGTGTTTCGGAAAATCAATGAGACATCTTGTGACTTTCTCTGTTGATACTCTAAGAGTCATGAACTAGTCTTCTTTAGAGGAGCATCTGAGCCCTTCGTCAAGAGCATGGATGATGTTTGAGAGGTCTGCTATAACACCCTAACTTTCAATACAATACGCCTGGTACGCATAATGGTTAATCGTTAGTTGTTACTCTTTCATCTCAGAATTTTACTTAATTTTGTGCTTCAAAAATAAGTCTATGGAAAAAACTTCCTTTTTTTTAAAACCAAACTATGAGCCGTTCACATATACGTTATAGCATATAGTTATTCGTCAGATAGCATCCATATAGATCACAATAGTGCCTAGCATAAACTGAGAAAATCGTCATATCATAACATTAACTTCAAATATCAAGTCAAATAATAATAATAGTGATAATATAGAAATATTCCACAAACATACTATAACAATAATACTAAGCCTACCTATGGAGGTTGAGCATACAACAATTCAAAAACTAAACATAACTATAATGTAGCTAAACCCTTCGTGACTAAGTTACGAACTTGTACAAAGGCGAGAAAACTCCTAAGGTTGTGAAAATGAAAGACTATATGTAACATCCTAATTTTTAACCTAATACTCTAGAACATACTTAGGTTAATCATTAGTCTGTTACTTCATAGTTCTCATTTTTACTTTGAAATACTTAGCGGAAAATACGGGTAAATTTTTTTTTGAAATACAAAGGCAAAGTGAGAGCCGCGTGATGCGATATAACACGTAAAGGACAAAACATGCATCTCATAACGTCATAGCATAAGGCACATAAAGACACATCATGGGAAACACTGAATATCATCTCATATATATATATATATATATAACTTGCCCACTTATAAGTGTGAGACTTAATTTAGTACAAAGGAATACATGAAAGAAAATACAACATAAACATAAACATAAACTACTCCCCTACCCGAGTGCATCTAATGGGGTAACCTCTAAATAAAAGAAGGTTTATCCTCGTCTATGCGGTGTGTGCACTAACCCGGGCCATCCACAGCCTCCTACTGGCGACTATCCCTTGAACGTGGCACGTAACCAGGAAACTGAGCAAGCTCCTCCGGCGAGAATAGGCGGAACGGGGCTGGGGAGTGACTTCCACGGCGCGGCCTCATCTTCGGTCATCATGTAAGCCTCGGCTGAGTCACGGTGGGCTCGCTACCCTCCCCAAGGTCCATGGGTATGGTGGGGGAAGATCCCTCGGAGGGTACAGGTTCTTAGAGATCCTCGGAAGGATCCGTCTCTGAAAAAGACGACGGGCAACGGGGCACATACTGGGGGTAGTCTCGAACAGCGGACGCGGATGGTGGAGTACGGCGAAGCCTCTCCTCTCGGGGACATGCACGCTCGAACCCCAGGTCATCACCAAAAGGTGAGACGAGGGAGAAACGATGGGAATGTACAGGGGGAGTGAAGGGTCGACCCATGAACATGAATACTCTAACCATGCATCGACTCACAAAATGGAACGACCCGTGGTCCGGGTCATGGTGCACCTCCCATGTCGGCGTGTCCACGAATACCACAAACGTCGCCATCTGAAGACATGACGGAAAGAAGAGATAGAGGGAGTGAGAATCTTGCTAAAGAATCTCAGTAGGGCCTCCTACTACCCAGGTGTCATCATCTACGCCCTCAGGAATCTTGGGTTTATTTTCATAGAAGCAAGTGAGCATGCATCGAGTTCATTTTAAACTTTAAAATATACTTTAGCCAAGGTCCATTCATTTTAGGATGATCTTAATGTCATGAATGCAACATAATAGAGAATGTATACATGGCGCTACCTAATGCACATACATAAATCATATCATCAAGCATCATCATACTTAGTGGCATAAAGTGGCAATAGAAACATTCATATGGGACAAACTTAGTGACATAATCATAATCATGAAACTTCTCTTCCTCATGGGCCGCCCTAAAAGACAAGCGCTCTGGGAGTGCTCGGCCGAACCGGCGTCACCCAGAACGTGTCACATCTCTAGGTTATGAGCTCATACCTTAATTAGTCATCACTAGTTCTTACTTACCACTTAACGATAAGCATATCATAAATCATAAATCCCGACTATCTGAGTACGGGTTAGGGGGCAATTCTCTTAGGGGTGCTCGGCCGAACCGGTGTCACCTAAGAGTATAAATTGGTACCGATGTCACATGAGTTCTATGGAGGTGCTCGGCCGAACCGGTGTCATCCTAGAACCCATCTTAGTACCTTAATTCTCAAAATCTCTTTAAGTCCCCAAATTCGTTAGGAATTCGGCGGCACGATGGCATTACGCCGAATTTCTTCCAAATTTGCTTTATGCCACATAAACATATATCCTCATGAATTCCTCATATGAATAACATTATCATCCTTCACATAACACATGCATCATCATAGAACATTCAAATGCTTACCCTTACGGTAGCTTATGTTTTGACCCTTACGGGTCTTAATCTTGAGATATAGTTCTCTAACATCTGTCGTTCATATTTTATGCACCTAAGGGCTCATAATTAATCATCATTCCTAATTCTCATATTCATTCTCAAATCTGAAAAGCATAGGGCAGAATTTCTAACTTGTGGTTACGGGGTTCTAGAACTTACGTTTTAGACCCTTTCTCGGTTCCGTCTTCGCCTAAGGCGCTATAAATTAAATTTAAATCAATTATGAGACATTCCTATGCTTAAGAACTAATTATAAATCACATTTATCATGTTGTAATGTTGCTGGACAGAATCCAGAAAACTAAATGTTCTAAGAGTTCTACATTTGTATTTTTACGGTTTTCTAGTTACTAGTTTCCCTATAGGTGCTAAAATTCAATTCTAATCCAAATGTTACCAAGTTTTTCATGTCTAAAAAATCCTAATCTGATTATGTTCCCATTAAACAGTTTGGATAAGTTCCAAAAATAAATGGGTCTAAACGGTATTTCTAGTTAGCTAGTTTCTTGCCTATCATGCATAGAATCGTTTCTACATTATCATTTGATATTTCCACACATTTTAACTCATCAAAACATCATCATATAGCCACAAGCTCATCTTGATAGTACCGAAAAAATCTATCTTCAATAAGAGAACTAAATTGACATCTCTAGGTACATAAGTTAATTAGTTTCTCTTGGAATCAATTTAGAATCTCTAAAACTCTTTGCAAATCGTTTCAATTTGTTAGGAGGCTAAGAGAAGCCTTAGGTCAGTGACCAAAATATATTTCATCTTCGAAAAGGGAATAAAATTATAACTCATGATAACATAACCTTATAATGATTTGTAAAGCTTCCGGAAAAACTTAGAACATAGATTATCAGCCCTTGTAGCTAGATGAAAACTCATTGCAAGTCCATCATCACTACTTGGCCGAAACATGCATTCAAAGAATGCATTCACCTTAAACTTTAACTTGAAATGAAATGGGCAAGTCTTTGAGCTCTAGGTTCTTAAGTTATGACATAAAATAAACGTGCTCATGCTTTTCATTTTTAATCTTGCTTACAAAATAAAGTGACGACTTAAAATAAATATGCAAGGCATAAACTTAAACGTGCAAGCTTGAAAGTAAATATGCAAGGTTCAATTCTTTATTTTAGTGCTCTTGGCCCAACAACAATCGACTTTAAGGCCGAAATAGAAATGCATTCAAGAAATTAATTAGGAGATAATGCAAGTTCAATTCTTTATTTTAGTGCTCTTGGCCCAACAACAATCGACTTTAAAGCCGAAATAGAAAGGCTTTGAGAATTAAATTAAGTGATGATACAAGTTCCATTTTAATCTTTATGTTCTTAGGTGATAGCTTGAAAGTAAAGGTGCATAGCAAGAATGTAAATATACATGCAAGCATAAAATAAATTATGCAAGTTCATTTTATCTTTCTAGAGCTCTTAACAAGACTTTAAAGGAACTCAAACCTTAACCCAAACTCATCAAACCAAGATCAAGTAAAGTCTAGAGTCCTTAGAACTCAACATAACATTTTTACAAAATCAAAACATTTAGCTTGTAGAAGAAAAGGAAGTGGCCGAAACTTCAAGAAGGAAAAGGAACATTTTAAAACTCTAGGGTCCATGATCTTGATGATATATATTAACAACAACATCATGAGACCTCATCATTGAGTCCTTAAAACCATTTTGAAACATCACCAAAGATAGAGTTCTCAAGAGTTCAAGAAAGGAAGAACTAGAAATATTTTTGCTCAAGAACAAGGATCAAGCTCTAGAGTTTGTTTCAAGTGATAAACATCATCATGAAACTCTCATCATCAAGCTCTTATTTCTTTGAACTCCAAGGCCTATGGCCGAAAATGAAAAGGAAAAAGGAGTAGAAGAGAAGTTCTAAAAGGAAACAAGAGAAACTATGAACATCAAACTTGAAACAAGAACTTTAAAGAAGAGAATGCATGAAAGGAAATCCCTACTTGGTGTGATGAACTTGAAGATGGAAGAGGAAGATGAAGAAGATGAAGAAGATGGAAAGCTCCAAGAACTTGAAGAACACAAGAGCTTTGAGAGAAAAAGAAAAGCTTTGAGTGTTCCTAAACTTAGCAAATGATCTAAAAGTGGTGCAAGCTCCTCAAGGCATTCTATTTATAGAGAAATGAAGCAAATGGAAGGTGCATGGAGGGGGAGGGTGTTTGGCCATCAGATTGGAGGGAACCCATGAGTTCCATGAGGTGAGATAATGTGGTCTTGAGGCATAGTGAGGTATGGTTCAAAGTATGGTGAGGTATGGTTCAAGGTATGGCCTCAAGCATGGTTCTTTGAGTGAGAAACAAATCAACATGTGGTCAAATGGGGGAGGAGGTGGCCGAAATGCATCAGCCCATGTGGGGTTGTGTTTGCATTTTAATTGTGGTTTAGAGTTGTGTTTAGGTGTATCTTTGATTATGCTTAAGGTTAGGAAGTTGTAAGAAAGTGTTTAGGTGAGAAAATGGGTAATCAAGGTTGTCAAGGCATAATTAGAGAGTGTTCTTGCATCATTAGTGGGTTATAAACTCATTTTAGTGTTTAAACAATTCTAGACACAATTCCTTGATTTAAGGAATTGGAAAGAGAAAACACTATTCAAGATTCCAATAGTGAAATCTTGAGTTTTAGAAAAGAGATTTAAAGCTAATCTAAGCAATCACCGGGACTCAAATAGATGTTTTGAAACATGTAAAAGCATGATTTTAAACCTCTGGGGAAAGTTTCGGGCTCAAATGGCACCTTTACCCGCGTAAAACGCTATAGGGGTATTTTGGTCATTTTGACCAAATCATGGAACGAGATTTTCGCTTCCGAAAACATTCGTAGGCCATTCAATCCCCTTCAAACATTGAGTTAGCCTTTCGAGTACTGCCGAGTCGGCCATCCTCGAATTCCGGGCCGAAAATGACCTCAGGGGCATTTCGGTCATTTTCCACTCAGACAGAAAATCGGGGCGTTACACTACATCCCCGCTTCTGCTACGCCACTCTGATCTAGTCTGTAGTGCAGCTCCTATGCTGGTATCTTGAGGAAATCCACCGGCATTGCCATTAACCTTGTCTAAAGATGAAGATGGAAAGAAAGACAGAGGGGGTGAGAAACTTATACAAGAATCTTAATAGGGTTTCCATCTCCATACAGGTGTCATTATTATCATCCTCAGGAACCTCGGATTTAATTTATGAAAGTAGTGGGCATAAATAAGATTCATTGATTAAGTTCCAAATATCATTCATTGAGGCCCATATCTTTTAGCATGAAACTTAATGCATGAATACAACAAGTATGTTATGTATGTGTAACACTCTAAAAATTATTTGAAAATTAATTTGGGCTTTATTAGTCATAATTTAAAAAATCTGACAGTTATAGTAATGATGAAGACAGTTCAAGGGGTTTGTACAAAAAAAAAGGAAAGAAAAACATGAATCGTAACCTTGTAGGCCCCATGGGCCCATCGGGACAGCCGAAATCCTATAATTAGGACCCGGATATGCCCAAAAATGAGGAAACCTAGGGTTAGGGCTAGAAATAGTTATAAATATATATATTTTATACCTATTACTAATTTTTAGGCAATGTTTGATTATCCGAATACGGTGCTTTACTTATTCGGTGAAATTTCGGTGTATGATTTTTAACACTGAAAACTAATTTAATCTTTACAAAAGGAAAGAACTTATCCATTTATATTAGATGAATGACTAAGATTCAATCTTGGATTACAAGATTTAATCCTGGACATCCATTTTTCATTCTTAGATTAAGAATTATCTAATTATAATATATTATACTCATGTATTTGTTATAAAGATCAACACAAGCTTATCTTCTCCAACAAGCCAACCAAAACTCTCGGCCATCAACCAGAAAAGGCAGCAACTCCCTCTCTATTCTCAAAGTGCTCTATAGCTTTCATTTGAAACCCAAATACCTTAGCCTAGAGTTGTTAAAATTTCTAAGTTCCTTCATAAAACTTGTTCTACATATCAATACCTACAAATTTAACCGATTGAACTCTCAATTCTCCATCAATCCTCACCTTGATACCTCACTTCCTCACTGCCTAAGGAAGGTTTGGGGCTTGATTGGGTGTCTTTAAAGTGAAGAGAAATGTAACGCCCCGATTTTTTTTTTTCTGTCTAAGAGAAAAATGACCAAAATGCCCCTAAGGTCATTTTCTGCCCAGAATTCGAGGATGGCCGCCCGGTAGTCCTCGAAAGGCCAACTCAATGTTTGAAGGGGATTGGATGGCCCTTGAATGGTTTAGGAGGCGAAAGTCTCATTTTCTGCAGTTTCGGGTCAAAATGATCAAAATACCCCTATAGCGTTTTTACGCGGGTAAATGTGCTGTTTGAGCCCGAAACTTTCCCCAAAGGCTTAAAACAATGTTTTTACATGTTTAAAAGCGTCTGTTTAAGTCCCGGTGGTCCCGAGCAGTTTTAGTGCAAAATTACGATTTTGCCCCTAGAATAGTTTTTTTGAGCTTAATGGCGTAATTAAGCAAACCTAAGCAATATTAGGCTCTAATCGAAGATTAATTAATTTTCATAATTAATCTAGAGTCAAAATAAGCTATTAAAATTAATTAAAACCTAAAATCGCTTAGATTAGATTTAAATCTCTTTTTAAAACTCAAGATTCCAATCATGGAATCTTGAATAATATTTTCTCTCTCCAATTCCTTAAATCATGGAATTGTGTCTAGAATTTTTTATGCACTAAAATGAGTTTATAACTCACTAATGATGCAAGACCACTCCTTAAACATGTCTTGACAACCTTGATTACCCATTTTCTCACCTAAACACTTTTTTACAAATTCCTAATCTTAATCCTAATCAAAGAAACACCTAAACACAACTCTAAACCACAATTAAAATGCAAGAAACCCTCCCCCATGGCTGACGCAAGTTTCGACCATTCCTCCCCCCATTTGCATCACATGTTGATTTGTTTCTCACTCAAAGAACCATGCTTGACCCATACTTGCACCCATACTTGAACCCATACTTGCACCCATACTTGAACCCATACCTAGCCATGCCTTCCACCATGTCTTGAACCATACCTT
This sequence comes from Dalbergia cochinchinensis, assembly GCA_031216125.1. NCBI lineage: Eukaryota > Viridiplantae > Streptophyta > Magnoliopsida > Fabales > Fabaceae > Dalbergia > Dalbergia cochinchinensis. The sequence continues at coordinate 30,104,368 of CM062370.1, forward strand.
GAAGAAGATATTTTCTCCCCTCTTTGTGCTGTAAATGGCTGAAGCCTTCCTCCCCATTTACACCTCTCATTTTGTTTCATTTCTCTATAAATAGCATGCTTGGATGAACTTGGATCATTTTGGGTTCATTTGCTAAGTATAAGTTTTCAAAGAGCACTTCAAAGTTTTCTTTTTCTCTCAAAGATCAAGTGTCCAAGTTCTTCAAGTCCTTCATTCTCTTCACTCATCTCAACCTCCAATCACTTGGTAGGGATTTTCTTTCAAATGTTTCTTTCATTTAAGTTCTTAATCTAGTTATGTGTTCATAGTTTCTCTTGAATCTTTTTGGAACTTTTTTTTTCTCCTCCTCCTTCTTTGTTTCGGCCATGAGCCTTGAAGAGCAAAGGAATGAGAGCTTGATGATGAGGGTTTCATGATGATGTTCACACTTGAACATCCTCTAAAGCTTGATCTTTGTTCTTGAGTTAAAAATGTTTATAGTTCTTTCTTTCTTGAACCTTGAAATCTTTAACTTTGATGATGTTTTAATATGGTTCCATGAACTCAATGATGAGGACTCATGATGTTGGTGTTAATACATCATCAAGATCATAGTCTCTAGAACTTCAAAATGGTTCTTTCTTGCTCTTAAGTTTCAGTTTCTTTCTTTTCCTCTTCTCTAAAATTTTGGCCAACCAACATTGGGTGGTCCAACATGATAGCTTGATGATGAGAGTTCTAGTTAGTGACTTTGTGTTCACCACAAAGAAATCTCTAAAGCTTGAGTTTTCATAAAGGTGTTACAAAGTTCATTTATGGTTATGTTTTCAAGGAATGTTATCTTGAGTTCTAAGAACTCTAGACCTCACTTTACCTTGTCATGATGAGTTTGGGTTAAGGTTAAAGTTCCTCTAAAAGTCTTGTAGGAGCTCTAATAAGAAATAAAATAAACTCGCATTCATATTTATATTCAAGCTTATGCATTGCATATTTACTTTGAGCTTTGCATTCATATTTATTTTCCAAGCCATCACTTAAAGTTAAAGGATAAGGAATGGAGTACATCTCATATTTACGTTCTTGTCTAGCATATTTACTTTTCATCACTAAAGAACATAAAGATTTAAAATGAGAGCTTGCATTATCACCTAATTAATTCTCAAAGCCTTTCTATTTCGGCCTTAAAGTCGATTGTTACTAGGCCTAGAGCACTAAAATAAAGAAATGAACTTGCATGGCATATTTATTTTAAGTCTTGCATATTTAAATTTCAAGCCTTGCATATTTACTTCAAGTCTTGCATATTTAAATTTCAAGCCTTGCATATTTATTTCAAGCCTTGCATATTTATTTCAAGTCTTGCATATTTAAATTCTAAGTCTTGCATATTTACTTCAAAGTTCTCACTTTACTTTGTAACGAAGAATAAAAATGAAGTGCATAGTATGTTTAGATTATGTCATCACTTAAAGACCTTAGAACTCAAAGACTTACCCATTTTATCTCAGGTTAAAGTTTAGTATGGAAGCATTCTTTGAATGCATAATTTTGGCCAAGTAACAATGATGAGCTTGGAATGAGTTCCATCTAGTTACAAGGGCTAACAACCTATGTTCTAGTATTTTCTTTAAGTTTGATGAGTTTTATAAAGTTATGACCAACAAGATTTATGATTTTATTCCTCTTCTAAAGAAGAATTAAATTGGCTACTGACCTAAGGTTATTTTTAGTCTCTCGATCAAATAAATTGGTTTGCAAAGAGTTTTAGAAGTCCTAAAATGATTCCAAGGGAAACTAGCATCTTGTATGTTTTAGAAACATCAAATTATGTGCCTTTTTGGACTTGCACTATTCGGTTCTGTCTTGATATGCTTGATGTTGTATGATGATGTTTTGATATGTTAGAATGTATGAAAATGATATATGATGAGGTAGGAATACTTCTATACATATTAGGGGAGAAACTAGCTTCATAGAAAAACCATAAAGTTGGGATTTAACGTGTGTTTAACCCCCTTTAATCTTAACCAATGCCAAAACTATTTTAGTATGATAACAATCAGTTTAGGATTAATTAAGCATGAAAAATTTGGTTACATTTGAAGTAGGATTGAATTTTAGCACCTATAGAAAAACTAGTAACTAGAAAATCATAAAAAAATGCAATTCTAGAACTCTTAGAACATTTAATTTTTAGAATATGTCCAAAAACCTCATAATATGGCAAACATGGTTTATAATTAGTTCTTAGGCATAGGAATGCCTCGTAATTGGTTTAGATTTAATTTATAGCGCCTTAGGCGAAGACAGAACCGAGAAAGGGTCTAAAACGTAAGTTCTAGAACCCCGTAATCATAGTGGTATAACTCTGCCCAGATTTATTAAAGAGCATAAATGATAGTAAGATTTGCTAGAAGAGAATCCTTATGTGCATAAGAGGTTGATAGAGAATGATAGAATAATTACATCTCAAGTTTAAGGCCTATAAGGATCAAAGCATAAGATACCGTAGGATCAAGAGCATAATGAGTTTCAATGTTACATGCGAATGTATGTGTTAATTGAGAATGATTATGTAAACGTATGGAATTACGATTGAGGATGCATGTTTTATTTGTTTATGCAGCATAAAGTAAATTTGGAAGAAATCCGGCATGCTGCTGTTGTGCTGCCGAATTTCTGACAAATTTGGGGACTTAGAAAGTTTTTGAAAACCTATGAGGTTCTTTTTATGAGATATGAGGTACTAAGATGGGTTCTTGGATGACATCGGTTCGGCCGAGCACCTCCAGAGAACTCATGTGACATCGGTACCAAGATGTATTCTTGGGTGACACCAGTTCGGCCGAGCACCCCCAAGAAATGCTCCCTAGCCCGTACTGGATAAGTCGGGATTATGATTATGATACACTTATCAGGATTGATAAGTAAGAACTAGTGATGACTAGTTAGGTATGAGCTCATAACCTAGAGATGTGACACGTTCTGGGTAACACCGGTTCGGCCGAGCACCCCCAGAACGATTGTCTTTTAGGGTGGCCCATGAGGAAGTAAAGTATGATGATTATGTCACAAAGTTTTCCCACATGAGATTTCAATTGCCACTTTATGCCACTATTATGATGTTCTTAATGTTATGATTACTATTCTTGCATTAAGTAGAGCCATGCATATATACTTTAATATGTTGCATCTGTGACATTAAGAATCACACTAAAATGAATGGACCTTGGCTAACTATATTTCGAAAGCTTAAAAATGGACTTAATGCATGCTCACTTATTTTGTACACTAAACCCAAGGTTCCTGAGGACGTAGATGATGACACCTGGGTAGTAGGAGGCCCTACTGAGATTCTTTAGCAAGATTCTCACTCCCTCTATCTTTTCTTCCCGTCACGTCTTCAGATGGCGATATTCCTAGTTTTTGTGGACACCTCGACGTGGGAGGTGCACTATGATCTAGAGCACGGATCATACCATTTTGAGGGACAGTGCACGGTGTGAGTCTTCATGTTCATTAGACGTCCCTTCATTCACCCCATACATACCCATCGCTTCTCCCCGACAGCACTCTATGGCGACGACGAGCAGGTTTTTGAGCACGCACATACACACAACGAAAGAGTGCTTTGCATGCACACTGCCGCTTCAGCCATGCATGACTATCCTGACTACGTGCCCCGGACATACTTCTCGGAGACCGACTCGTCGGAGGACCCGCCTACCAATCTATACAGCGAGAACTCTGCCCTCACTCCACCATTGATGAGGGAGGGCAATAAGGACATTGTGACTCAGCCTCGGCTAGCACAACGACCGGAGATGCGGCCACGTTGTGGGGGTCATTCCTAATCCCCGCTTCGCCTTTACACGCCGGAGGAGCTTGCCTAGTTTGCCGGATATGTGCCTCGCTCGCGGGACGGACGTCAGTAGAAGGTGGTGGATGACCGATGGAGTACCTGGGTAGTGCACACACACCACTTAGATGAGCATAAACCTTCTTTTGTTTATAGGTTATCCCATAGTTGCACTTGGGTAGGGGAGTTTGCTTTTATGCTCTCCGTTGCACTTTCCTTGTATTTTCCTTTTGATGTATTCATTTACCATTGTACCAAACTAAATCCCACTCTCCTTAAGTGGGCGTATCATATTATATAAATATGCAGTTCAGTTTTATCATGATGTGCCTTTACTTGCTTTATGTTATGATGTTTATCAGATGCTTGCTTTATTTCCTTATGTGCTTCATTGCTCATCGTGTCGCGTGGCTCTCACTTTGCTTTTATAATTCAAAAAAAAATTTACCAGTATTTTTCGCTAAGTATTTTAAAGTGATAAGGGAACTATGACGTAAAAGACTAATGATTAACCTAAATATGTTCTAGAGTATTGGGTTAAAAATTAGGATGTTACAAGAAATCCATTGGAATACCTTTGGAGTGGAAAGCTCTAAAGTTTGCAAGGTAAGGTGGTATTTTCTTGATAAAATTTTATTTTCTTGCTGATTATGAGGGTTTGAAAATTGATATTCTTAGTTCTAATGAATGATTATACATAGGTGCAGGTGTATTTGTATTGGTGGAGTATATTGGTGTTGTGGAAAATCTCAATTTTGCTAGAGAAGTGTTAATCATGTTTGCTGGAAATTCGATTTTCTTATAGGCAGGGCATGATCACGAAATTTCTGATGGAGTTGTGGGTACTTTTATGAGCCAGAAAAATTATATGTTGAAGTTAACATCTTAAGAAAACTCTGTAACATCCTCCCAATTATAACGTCATCCTTAAGTCATGACATCATACTCGAAGTTGTTACTTATAAATTAGCGGACCTTTTCTTAAATATCTATAGCCATTTGGATTGATTCGCGAGATAACTTGGTCATAATTCTACTGAAATATATAGCAATGAAACCAAAATATTTATTTAATACAAAGTTCAGTACATAAAGGAAGCCCTTTTGTGAGCTTTAACACGCCTTTGTCCTTTAACATATATACATACATATCCATTCCACTAAATACAATATAATAAAAGCATTAACTACTACACTATTGCACTTCCGAGTTCTTTTGCATAGTAGTCTCTTGATTTTCTGCATCAACCTGGAGACGACACGGGAACACAAAAGCATAGGGATAAGAATTATACAATTCTCAGTAGGGTACTCCCCCAAATACACAATCATAATGTCATCGTCATCGCCCCAACTACTTCGGTTTATTAAGAAAAAGTGGTCATGCATTACATAATAACGGTTTATTTTTAAAGTTCCAAATCATACTTTCGAAGTGGGTTACTTTTAATATTCAATCACTTAATATACATATACCATACTACTCAACATCATATACTACTAAACTTTCCACTTAAATATATTGGTCTCAATATCGATACTAAACTTCTTCACTCGGCATATAAGACAAAGGATTTCTTAGAAAGTTTACTTCTTAAACTTGCCTTGGCCCTTGACTAATCTTGTCACGTCCGGGCGTTATGTACCGCCGTCCCCAGTATGACAATAATAGGTAATAGACTGCTTTTCAGGACTGAGCTCATTCCTATACATGATCATTGGATTTACTTTCTCCAATTCTCACACAGACCTATTCCTAGCCACGTTTACTTTCCTCGACTCAATTCAAGGGTAGTCAGGTTTACTTTCCCTGACAGACTGAATTTACTTTCTCCAGCCCAAGGATTATAAATCTTATATTTTTCTTGGCAGTTAGGTTTACTTTCCCTAACAAACTGGATTTACTTTCTCCAGTCCAAGAAACATAATCTTATGCTTTTCTTTCGCATATAAACAATTGTAATAATCATTCATATCTATGTGTACCTAACCTCATCAATAAGTTCACATGCTCAATTATTCATCCTCATATTCAAGTACTCATGTCATACTAGTACAAAATGCTATTATTTCATCAATTCAAAGCATCAATTTATTTTCAGCACAATGGCAGATTTCACACTATTGTGGCACGAATTTATTTGCACATAAAACAATCATTTCAAAGGTTATAAAAATTATCAAGGACACCTCAATGTGTTACAAAGGTCCTGTAAAAATCTCAGGGTAATTAGATTTTTCTAACTATATTAACAAAATTCTACAAATTTGGTGGTCAGAAACTACACACTCTTAGTCAATAGCCAGAAGTCTTAATTTTTATACCCTATCAAATGAACCCAGAAATTTGTACAAAAACTTATAGTTGGACCTCAATATGTCATCAAAATCTTGTGAAAATTTCAGCTAATAATTGGATCATGTGCTAGGTTAATAAAATTTCACAAGTTCACAGCTTCAGATTCAACATTTCAGGCAGCATAGTTACCACTTTGGTTCTTGAATTTCTCAAGGCATTAGGAATCAAAACCAAAGCTCAAAAAAATTCATGGAACTATCCTAGGATGTTACCTTCAACATATAATATTTATAGCTCATGAAAACTGTAACACCCCGATTTTTCTATCCGAGGGAAATGACCAAAATGCCCCTGAGGTCATTTCCTGACCCGAGTTCGAGGGTAACCAACTCGGTCGTCCTCGAAGGGTCAACTCAATGTTTGAAGGGGATTGAATGGCCTTTGAATGCTTCCGGAAGCGAAAATCTCATTTTCCGCAGTTTCGGGTCAAAATGACCAAAATACCCCTATAGCGTTTTACGCGGGTAAAGGTACCGTTTGAGCCCGAAACTTTCCCCCGAGGTTTAAAAACATGTTTTCATGTGTCTAGAGGTCTTTGTTCAAGTCCCGGTGGCCCCGGGCAGTTTTAGTGCAAAATTACGATTTTGCTCCTAGAATAGTGTTTTTGAGCTTAATGACGTAATTAAGCAAACCTAAGTAATATTAGGCTCTAAACGAAGATTAATTAATTTCCCTAATTAATCTAGAGTCAAAATAATTTATTAAATTTAATTAGAACCTAAAATTGCTTAGATTAAACTTAAATCCCTTTTTAGAACTCAAGACTCCTAGTCTTGGAATCTTGAATAGTATTTTCTCTTTCCAATTCCTTAAATCAAGGAAATGTGTCTAGAGTTGTTTAGACTCTAAATTGAGAATTTAACTCACTAATGGTGCAAGACCACTCCTTAATTATGTCTAGACCACCTTAATTATCCATTTCCCTTACCTAAACACTTTCTTACAAATTCCTAATCTTAAGCATAATCAAAGATACACCTAAACACAACACTAAACCACAATTAAAATGCAAGAAATCCTCCCCCATGGGCTGATGCATTTCGGCCACCTCCTCCCCCATTTGACCACATGTTGATTTGTTTTCTCACTCAAAGAACCATGCTTGAGCCATACCTTGAACCATACCTCACCATGCCTCAAGACCACATTATCTCACCTCATGGAACTCATGGGAAGTCCTCTGATCTGCACATATGGCCGAAGCTCCTCTCCTCCATGAGCTCCCTCCATTTGTTTCATTTCTCTATAAATACAATGCCTTGAGGAGCTTGCACTACTTTTAGATCATTTGCTAAGTTTAGGAGCACTCAAAGCTTTTCTTTTTCTCTCAAAGTTCTTGTGTTCTTCAAGTTCTTGGAGTTCTTCACCATCTTCATCTTCTTCTCCCATCTTCAAGTTCATCACATAAAGTAGGGATTTTCTTTCATGTGTTCTTTTCTTTAAAGTTCTTGTTTCAAGCTTGATGTTCATAGTTTCTCTTGGTTCCTTTTAGAACTTCTTTTCTTCTCCTTCTTCCTCTTTATGTTTCGGCCATGGGCCTTTGGGAACGAAGGAATGAGAGCTTGATGATGAGAGTTTCATGATAATGTTCATCACTTGAAACAAACTCTAGAGCTTGATCTTTGTTCTTGAGCAAAAATGTTTTTAGTTTTTCCTTTCTTGAACTCTTGAGAACTTTAGCTTTAATGATGTTTTAAAATGGCTCTATGAACTCAATGATGAGGACTTATGATGTTGGTGTTAATATATCATCAAGATCATAAACTCTAGAGTTCTAAAATGTTCCATTTTCTTCTTGATGATTTCGGCCATTCCCTTAAATTTTGCTTGGCTTCATGGTTTGATTTCCTAAAAATATTATGTTAAGTTTTAAAGAACTCTAAGCTTGACTTTACCTTGTTTAGGTGAGTTTGGGTTATGGTTTAAATTCCTTTAAAGTCTTATTAAGAGCTCTAGAAAGATAAAATGAACTTGCATAATTTATTTTATGCTTGCATTCATATTTACATTCTTGTTATGCACCTTTACCTTCAAGCTATCACCTAAGAACATAAAGATTAAAATGGAACTTGCATCTTCACTTAATTTAATTCTCAAAGCCTTTCTATTTCGGCCTTAAAGTCGATTGTTGTTGGGCCTAGAGCACTAAAATAAAGAATTGAACTTGCATCCTCACTTAATTAATTCCTCGAATGCCTATCTATTTCGGCCTTAAAGTCGATTGTTGTTGGGCCAAGAGCACTAAAATAAAGAATTGAACCTTGCATCTTTACTTTCAAGCTTGCACGTTTAAGTTTATGCCTTGTATATTTAATTTATGTCATCACTTTATTTTGTAAGCAAGATTAAAAATGAAAAGCATGAGCACGTTTATTTTATGTCGTAATTTAAGAACCTAGAGCTCAAAGACTTGCCCATTTCATTCCAAGTTAAATTTTAATGTGAAACCATTCTTTGAATGCATATTTTCAGCCAAGTAGTGATGATGGACTTGCAATGAGTTTTCATCTAGCTACCAGGACCAATAGTCTATGTTTTAAGTTTTCCTTAAAGCTTTACAAAACTTTATAAGGTTATGTCATCACAAGTTGTGATTTTATTATCTTTTAGGGGATGGAATATGTTTTGGTCAGTGACCTAAGGCTTCTCTTAGCCTCTTGATGAATTAAAATGTTTTGAAAAGAGTTTTAGAAGTTCTAGATCGATTCCAAGAGAAACTAGTTAACTTATGTACCTAGAAATGTCAATTTAACTCTCTCATTTAAGTTAAATGTTTTCGGTTCCGATATGATGAGTGTGATGCTGTATTATGATGTCTTGACGTGTTGGAATGTGTGAAAATATCATGTGATGATGTAGAAGCGATCCTATGCATGATAGGTAAGAAACTAGCTAACTAGAAATACCGTAAAGCTAGAATTTAACATAGTTTTGACCCATTTGTTTATGGAACTAATCCAAAATGTTTTAATGGGAACATAATCAGATTTAGATTGTTTAGACATGAAAAACTTGGTATCATTTGAATTAGAATTGAATTCTAGCACCTATAGGAAAACTAGTAACTAGAAAACCGTAAAAATGCAATGTAGAACCCTTGGAACATTTATTTTTCTGGATTCTGTCCAGCACCCTTACAACATGATAAACATGATTAATAATTAGTCCTTAAGCATGGAAATGCCTCATAATTGATTTAGATTTAATCCATAGCGCCTTAGGCGAAGACGGAACCAAGAAAGGGTCTAAAACGTAAGTTCTAGAACCCCGTGATCACAAGTTAAGAATTCTACCCTATTCTTTTCAGATTTAAATGTAGATATGAGGATTATGAGTGATGTTTAATTATGAGCCCTTAGGTGCATAAAATATGAGCGACGGATGTTAGAGAACCAAATCTCATGATTAAGACCCGTAAGGGTCAAAGCATAAGCTACCGTAAGGATAAACGGTTGATTGTTCCATGATGATGTATGTTATGTAAATGATGATGATGTTATTCATATGATGAATTCATGAGGATATATGTTTATGTGGCATAAAGAAAATTTGGAAGGAATTCGGTGTAATGCCATCGTGCCGCCGAATTCCCAACAAATTTGGGGACTTAAAGAGATTTTGAAAATTAAGGTACTAAGATGGGTTCTAGGATGACACCGGTTCGGCCGAGCACCTCCATAGAACTCATGTGACATCGGTACCATTTTATACTCTTAGGTGGCACCGGTTCGGCCAAGCACCCCTAAGAGTTTTGCCCCCTAACCCGTACTCAGATAGTCAGGATTTATGATTTATGATACGCTTATCGTTTAGTGGTAAGTAAGAACTAGTGACGACTAGTTAAGGTATGAGCTCATAACCTAGATGTATGACACGTTCTGGGTGACACCGGTTCGGCCGAGCACCCCCAGTTCGATTGTCTTTTAGGGTGGCCCATGAGGAAGAGATGTTTCATGATTATGATTATGTCACTAAGTTTATCCCATATGATTGTTTCTATTTCCACTTTATGCCACTAAGAATGATGATGTTTGATGTTATGTTTTATGTATGTGCATTAGGTAGTGCCATGCATACATCTTCTATTATGTTGCATTCATGACATTAAGATCATTCTAAAATGAATGGACCTTGGCTAAACTGTGTTTAGAACTTAAAAATGGATGTAATGCATGCTCACTCATTTGTATAATTAAACCCAAGGTTCCTGAGGACGTAGATGATGACACCTAGGTAGTAGGAGGCCCTACTGAGATTCTTTAGCAAGATTCTCACTCCCTCTATCTCTTTCTTTCCATCACGTCTTCAGATGGCGACGTTCGTAGTGTACGTGGACACGCCGACGTGGGAGGTACACTATGACCCGACTCACGAGTCATACCATTTTGAGGGACAGTGCACGGTGCGGGTTTTCATGTTCGTAGGACGCCCCTTCGCTCATCCCGTGCACACCCATCGCTTCTCCCTGACTGCACCCTATGGCGACGATGAACGGGTTTTTGAGCATGCGCGAACGCATGACGAGAGAGTGCTCTGCATGCACACCGCCGCCCTAGCCATGCGAGACTATCCCGATTACGTGCCCCGGACTTACTTCTCAGAGACCGATCCGTCCGAGGACCCGCCTACCCATCCGTATAGCGAGAGCTCTGCCCCCTCTCCCCCACCGTCGAGGGAGGGCAGTGAGGATACCGTGACTCAGCCACGGCTTGCACGACGACCGGAGATGCGACCATACCGCGGGGGACACACTCGATCCCCGTTTCGCCTCTTCACGTCCGAGGAGCTCGCCCAGTTTCCCAGATATTTGCCTCGTTCGCGAGATGGACGCCAGTAAGAGGTGACGATCATCCGATGGAGTATCCGGTTAGAGCACACATCACTTAGATGGGGATAAACCTTCTTTTGTTTAGAGATTATCCCATTAGATGCACTCGGGTAGGGGAGTAGATTATGTTTATGCTTATGTTGTATTTTCTTTTATGCATTTCCCTTGTACTAAATGAAGACCCACACTTATAAGTGGGCAAGTTATATATATATGAGATGATATTCAGTGATGTTCATGTTGTGCCTCATGTTATGATGTTGTGAGATAATTGCTTTACTTTACATGGTTTACCGCTTATCGCATCACGCGGCTCTCACTTTTTATTTCAAAAAAAAATTTACCCGTATTTTCCACTAAGTATTTCAAAGTAAAAATGAGAACTATGAGGTAACAGACTAATGATTAATCCAAATATGTTCTATAGTATTGGGTTAAAAATTAGGATGTTACAAAAACACCCACAACTCCCTTAGAAAATTTGTGAACAATCACTGCCAGCAGGAAAACCGAAAATCCAGCAAACCACTTCAAAATCTCTTTCGATAAAAATGATTTTTCCACAACCCCAAACACTCCACCAAAATTAACGCATCAATATCATCATATTAGCAACCAATAAATCCAGAAATTTCGGACCAAACACAATCAGCAAAGTCCAGCATAAAATTGGAAAGAAAAGACCAATGAAAACCCTACTTGTAAAGCTTTAAGGCTTCTAACTCCAAGGGATCTTTCAAAAATGATTTTTCTTCACTTCAAGCCTTCCAAACAGCACCTAACCCTTCCTTAGGCAGTGGGGAAATGAGGTATTAAGGTGAGGATTTGAGATTTCAATCGGTTAGATTTGTAGGTATTGATGTGTAGAATAAGTTTAGTGAAGGAAGTTTAGTGTTTTATCAACTCTAGGCTAGTGTTTTTGGCATTTGAAGTGAAGTTTGAGCTCTTGGACATGGAGGAACCTGGTTTCCTTCTCCTTATAGCATGATGCATGAAATTTTGAGCTTCTTGAAGAAGCTTGGCTTGTGGTTATCTTGTTATATATAAAAGAATGAGTATTATATTGTATAATTAAATGATCTTTGACCAAAGTAAGAAAAATGGATTGCTAAGATTTGCTTTGTTCGTCAAAGAATGAATCTTGGTTAGCCACTTGGCTCAAGATAAGTGGCTCTTTTTAACTTTAGAATAAATAGCTTTTACAGTATCAAAATCGCACACCAAAATCCCATCGAATGGATGAGATATGAGCACCCGAGTAAAATATTAATAAATGAAAGGCCATGATTAAAACTTGCTTTTCAATTTTCAATCCTTGTCACCCACTTGGCATAAAGTGGTTAATAAAGCTCACTTAGCCACTAAGTAGCTTTTACGGTGTTAGAAATCGCACACTGAAATTTTATCGAACGGGTAAAACAGTGTACCCGGGAAATCAAACATTGTCTAAAAAATAATTTCGGGTATAAAATCTTTATTTCTACCTATTTCTAACTATAATCATATAATTTCTTAATTTCGGGCATCTCTAGGTCCTAATTCTAGGGTTTCGGCTGTCCTGGCGAGCCTGTAGGGCCCGCAAAATACTATTCACATTTTTTTTTTTACAAATCCGTTGGATCGTCCTCATTATTGTTCAAAGTATCAAATTTTTTAAATTATGATTAATAAAGCTCAAATTAATTTTTAAATAATTTTTAGGGTGTTACAAACTCCATGATTTTTCTCGGGTCATTTTAAAGAATTTTACTACTTGAGAAAAATCATATACTTTGAACCTTGTTGCTGGAAAATCTAGGTTTGAAGCAAGTAGAGAATTTATTCAAATTTTTTGAACTATTTAGACATCTTGGATTTAGCTGAAAATTTTATGGGGTGTAAATAACATGTAAAGTGTCCCTAGTAAAAATTTTGACCTATTCTAGGCACTTTTGCTATGTTTGAAAAATCAGAACCAAAGTGATCCATGTGCTGCCTGAAATGTTAGAACAGAAGCTGTAAATTTGCTAATTTTATTATCACAACAAATGATTGAATTATAACTTGAAACTTTTACAAGATATTAGAGATACCTTGATGTTTTACCAAGATTTTTATTTCAAATTTTCTAGGTTCATTTGCTATGGTTAAAAATTATTCATTTCTGATTCTGAGCTGAGTATAAGTGGTCTCTGACCACTAAATTTGTTGAATTTTGTTATCATACTTAGAGAACTCTTTTAACTCCAAAATTTTGGAGGACCTTGAAGACACATTGAAGTATCTTGGATAATTTTTATAGCCTTGGATTTGATGGTTTGAAATGCACAATAATTTGTGTTATGGATATGTGAAATCTGTCATTGTGCTGAAAATGAATTGATGTTTTGAATTGATGAAATAATGACATTGGGTTCAAGTATGATATATATGAATGCATGTGAGTGACTTTAAGGAATAGTTTGAGGCATGATTGGAATCATATTGTGAATTAATATATATAAGTGCCTCATGCATGCATTTGGAAAAGTAAAGTGAATGGTATACACATATGGCAAAACAGAATATATGAACTTTAATCGTGTATATTTTAACATATGAAGAAAATAGAAACAAGACTTAGATTGAATGAGGGGAAGGCAAAATTAGGAACTTTCCCAAAATACTATGAGTGTGCCTATTTTAACATATGGAGAAAACAAAAACAAGACTTAGATTGAATTAAAGGAAAGGCAAAAAGAGGAAACTTCCCCTGAGATATTATGAGTCGATAGATGTATCGGCTAGGAATAGAACTGTGTGATTCGGAAATGGAAAAAAATGAAATTCGATGATCACCTATAAGAATGAGCTCAATCCTGATAAGCAGTCTATTTCCCTTGTGGGGTATGATCCACTATAAATACCATTTGGTATAAACTATCTATTGTGGAGTCGTCTACGGCGGATACCCATTGGTGTCAATGAAGAGCGAAAGTTGCACTGAATTGAGTTTTACAACATGATATAAGCTAAGTCTTTCCTATGTCAATGAAAAGAGAAAAATGCACTAGATTAAGTTACTTGGCCACGAAAAGGAACACATAATTTATTATTATTTCTGCATATAAGTTTACTCAATAATGCTTGTAAGAATGAAATTTCTACTTATGTTTTGGTTGTTATTTTTGATTGTCTGCTTAGGATGATTTACTAGATGTTTGACATTATAATACATATGCTTTAAGTGATTGATCATTAAAAACTACTCACTTCGAAAGTACGATTTGGAACTCTAAAAATGAACCATTGTTATAAAGTGCATGATCCTTCTTTTTCTAATAAACCGAAACGGCTGGGACGATGACGATGACAGATATTTTAGTACATGTTTTCGGGATGCCCAACTAAGAATTGTATAATTCTCACCCCTATGTGTTTGTGCTCCCGTGTCATCTCCAAGTTGATCTAGAGAATGATGCGGTTGCTACATGAAAGAAACTCGGGATTGTAGTAGTTTAGGAGCTAATGCTTTTCTTATATGGTATGTAGCTGCAAGTAATTATGTAGGTAAATGCAATAGAAATTGTATATATGCTAAAACTCATAGTAGAGCTTCCTTATGTAATTGAATTTATAGTAAATAAATGTTTTGTATCTTTGTTATATATTTTAATTGAATTCCACTAGTTATTACATGATCCCATCGAATTCGCTATAGTTATTTAAGAAAGGTCCGCTAATTTATAAGTAGCAACTCTCAACTCTGATGTCATGACTTAAGGATGACGTTGTACTTGAGAGGATGTTACAGTATGCATGGCAATGCCTCAGTGCATTAGTAACACATGAAAATAACATAGCCCTACTCGCAACATAAATCAATAACGTATAAGTCCAAAACACAAAATAAGGCTAAGCATATAAACATGAGATAAGCTAGAGAACTAAAATAGTGGCAAGTAAATAGATGCATAATAGGGAAAATGTAATGAGTTTAAACATCATTTAACGTGCATAGGAAGGCAGGAGAACCCATGGTAAATTACTTTCTCATGAATGAATTTTTATGTTCCTTTCTTATCAATTCCACCCTCTCACGTTATCACCAAATACAACCTACACGCCTTCCCCTGCCATTTTTAAAATTAACACCAAAACCAACCAACATACCGATCACCTAGGATGAGCTCAACCTAACTAGTCGTCGCTAGATTTAACATGGGGTAATTGAGGGAAGAAACACATCACTTACTTGCCTTTCTTATTATGAATATGCAACTTACTTGGATCACCTTTCATTTCCATGTGTTTAATGTCACCTTAAACCTAGCATGTTGTTTTGAGATGCAAAAGCACAATCATATCATATAATATCACATGTTTACATTTCACTTATCATATGCATCGCAAATATTTCAAGTGTAATCAAAACATGCCACAATAAATTATGTAATTTATAGCCAAGTATGCAACATATTCATCATATATATCCTCAAGCATGTTATGAACCAATCATCTCATAAAATAAACATGTTCATTAGCCCTTAAATGGGTCAAACTACAAATCGGGTAAACCTAACTTTTGATATTGTTCTTTTATGCATCTAAGGGATTAATTACAATGATTTCCACTAGTTTTTAACTTCATGAGTGTAATTAAACAATGCTGGATAGATTGGGCAGTCTTTGAAAATTAAACAATTTTGGTATTCTAGAAGTTACATTTTTTACCCTTTTCTCATTACTAGCTATTCCTAAGATACTAAAATTAAGTTCTAAATCATTTATTATGGATTCTAATACATATACACATGACAAAACACATTTCTACCAATTAATTACATGCTGGAACAAAAACCATGAATTCAGCTTTTGAAAGCTTTAGAAATCATATTTTTTATCCTTTTTAGTTACTGATCTTTCCCTAAGTGCTAAAAATAATTATTATACTAATTATTAACAAATTTCACACACATAAAAAATCCTAAACAACACAGTACATAAATAAAATAGTTCAATCAGTAGCCAAGTATTTAGATTTCTAATAGCATCGAAAGTTGCAACATTAATCATTCTTAGTAACTAGTTTTCCTCTAAATTTATTCTAAGTCAAAGAAAACACTTAAAACCAATTTATCCCTTTGAAAATGTGCATAGTAACCCTTAGGGAAATAGCAAAAGAATTAAAAGTTTCATTACTAAAATTTTAATCATAAGACATTACTTCAATAATTTAGGAGTTATTAGTCCCTTTTTAAGAGAAACTGCAAGGTACAAGTTTTGAAACCTCAAAGCAATGATACACTAAACTCTAGAAACTTTGTCCTCTTGAAACCAAAACATATTTATAAAGGTAAATGCCCACGGAACCAAAATTCCTATGTAAGTTGAAAGGGGTAAGTCTTGAGCTTTAGATATTTAGGTGACAACATAAAATTAAACAAGCTAATGCAAGCCACATTTTAATCTTGATATTATAAGGTGATGGCAATGGAAATATAAATATGATATGAAAAACTTGAATATAAACATGAAAATACAAGCTCATCTTTAATCTTTAAGATTTAGGTGATATCTTGAACCATAAATATGCTAGACAAGAAATATAAACATGAAATGCAAGTTCATTTTCTTATTTTCAAGGTTTAGGTGATAACTTGGAAGTAAACATGATATGCAAGGCTCAAATATAAAGATGAAATGCAAAGACTTGAAAGATAAATATGAATGCATTTCCATTTGTTATTTCTTTAGGTCCTAAGCTCAAAACTCGTATTTACAATAACAACTCTAAAACACTAATCAATCTTACAAGATGGACATTTGCTTTAGAGTCTATCAACACTATGGTTCCAAGAACCTTATTTTTGTTTGGACTCACCATCAAGCTCAAAGGAAAAACCCACAAAGAAAATCAAATAACATTTTCACTTGTTAGGAACTTTTAAAACCAAAAATGAAATTTTGAGCTTTAGAGGTCAAACAAATGATGGTTTCACAACCAACATCAAATATCCTCATTATCAAGCCATGATTCTTGAACATCAAGGCCATCAAGGTCGAAAAAAGGAAAAGAAAGAAAAAGGAAACTTGAAACTGAAAAAGACAGAAAAGGAGAGATCCAACACTTCAACATTCATTCAAACCCAAAATAACCAAAGAAAAAGAGAAAGACTCAAAGTAAAAATCCCTACCAAAGATATTTTCTTGTTTGAGCAAAAGAAAGCTTTGATCTTTGAGAAGAAATGAGAAGAACAAATCTTCCATAAAGGCAAGAACAAATTCGGCCAAAGGGAAAGAAAAGAGAAGAAGGATTTTTCTTGAGTTTTTATGTATAAATATGGAAAGGTGGTGTTCCTTGATGGTGGTTTATGGTGGTTTGAGATTGAGAAGTGGTGGTGGAGGGTGGTTCTTGTGGTGGTGGAGGAAGAAAAGAGAGTTTTTTTAAGAGGTGAGAGAAGAGAGAATTGCAAAACAAGTTTTTTGGACAAGTCTTCAAATCCACAAAAAAATGAATGGTGAAGTGTAGGCTTCTTTGAGTGTATGTTGCATATAAACACACATGTGAGGGTGTGATGAGAGGTATGGGTAGCCATCATGGAGGCAAGGAGGAGAAGATATTTTTCTTTTTTTTGTGTTAGGAATTAAGTTTAGAGGTAAATTTGATTAGGAATTATTAATGGAGTGTTTGGGCTAATAAGTAAGTGTTTAAGCTACTGAAGACATAATTAGAGAGTTCGCTTGCTCACATAGTGAAGTCAAACTTCATTAAGTAGGAATCCAATGCCAACATGTTTCCTTGATTTAGGGAATTGGAGAGAAAAAAAAATACTATTTCATGAGACATGACATAAAGTCTTAAATTAAGAAAGGGATTTTGAGTTTTCTTAAGTATTCTTAGGCCCGAATTAACCTCAATTAATTATTTTAACTTTAGATTAATTATTAAAATTAATTAATCTTTAATTAGTGCCTAATATTACTTAGGTTTCGTTAATCATGTATTAAGCTCGTTATGCCCTTATTAGGGGCAAAATGGTAATTTTTCACAAAAACTTCCCGGTATCACCCGGGCCTAAACAGACATTAGACATCCCTTAAAATGACATTTCAAACTCCCGGGCAAAGTCCGGGTTCAGTCGGAAATTAATTCTACGTCAATTTGCTACAGGGACATTTTGGTAATTTGTGCGCAAGACCTCAAAAATTAGATTCTTCTGCTCTATTAACACACATAGCACACATAGTCCCCGTTCAATATTAAAATAGCCCTTTGAGGATGGCTAGGGCTGGCTATCCTTATTTTTCCGGAAAAAATGACCTCAGGCGCATTTTGGTCATTTGTACACGGGAAAAATTGGGGCATTACATTACTCCCCTCTTTAAAAAGAATTTCGCCCTCGAAATTTGTCACATGTACATGTTTATGACGGGTCAAAATAGAAGAAATGAAAGCAATTATGAAAAACAGGCAACATGAGGTTTGACCAACACTCCAAGCACTCTTGAAGAATGTGTTTCAGCTGGGCGCAGTTGACCATGTTAGGTAGGATCAATTCTCACAGCTCGTACAAGGAAATTCAAAGGGTAGGACAACTTATCTTTAACTTTATTTATTTTGAAATGGAGCAATAAATGTAGTTAGATTTAAGAGTTCAAAAAGAGGGTATCTTAGCTCTAATGGAAAGGTCAAAGTCAAATATTCACAAGGAGACTCGAATATGAGCAAATGCAAGAAGGCCACCAAAGATTAAAGGGACATAAATCAAGGAGTCGCAAAGATTCCTCCAAAACTAAGAAGCATATCCAATATCCTACCGTTTATTTCATGCTTACCTCAGGTGTTAGAATGGGACGTATCTTCAGCATTGATTGTGAACACCCGCCCTTGGCATTGAGGATCTAGAAATGGCGTTTAAATGTGTAAGCATCACATTGCAATCTCTAATCATGTGGCTAGGCTTGCCACACCTAAAGCATACTCCTTGGCTAGCTAGACAAGGACGGCCACCATGGTTCTTTCCACATTTTAGATAGTCAACGGTAGGGTCCCTCTAGGGTGCCTTCTTTCTCGGGACGTTCGCTCCATTATGTTGAATGTAACATCCTAATTTTTAACCCAATACTCCTAGAACGTATTTAGGTTAACCGTTAGTCTATTACTCTTTTAATCTCATTCTTTAAAACCTTCTTTAAAATACTTAGCGAAAATATGAATAAATTATTTTTTTTGAAATATAAATGAAAGGTGAGAGCCGTGCGTATCCTAGGTGAACGTTATCATAAAACATAGCTCATACAAAGGAGAGCACAAGGTAAGAACATTAAATAACTTTGTAACATAGGGCAATCGTAGGCATACCACAATAATATCATATTAATATAAGTTCAGTACATCATAGTGCGAAATACAACTGAAATAGAAATACAAGGAAATACAAAGGAAATATAAAGGAAGTCACCTCCTACCCTCATGCACCTAAGATGGATAACTTCTAAATCAAAAGAAGGCTACCCTAAACTAGTCGTAGTGTGTGTACACTAACAATCCCCAAGAGTCCTACTGTTGGTAGTCCGAATAAGGTGGGACATAGCTGATCCACGGACGAAGCTCGTTGGGTGTAGGCACACAGGGTGCCTGCACATGAGCGCCACGACAGGGCTACATAGTTGGCCTCCGTTCCAACCTCGGTTGTGTGACTGTCTCCTCGCTACCCTCCACCCTCAGAGGAGGAGTGGGGGAAGAACTCTCAGAATAGATGTGGGTAGGCGAATCTTCCGACTGGTCAGTCTCTGAGTGCCTGGAGTGGGGGACATAATCTGGGAAGTCGCGGACTGCAGATCCGGAAGTATACATACGGAGTATCCCCTCATTGTGCGTCCTTGTACGCTCCAAGACCATATCGTCACTGAAGGGAGAGGTCGGAGAAAAACGGTAACTACGTACAAGGTGTGTGAAGGGGCGTCCCAAAAACATAAAAACATGAACTGTGCAACTCCCCTCAAAATGATATGATCGGTGCTCCAGGTCGAAATGAACCTCCCAAGTGAGGGTGTCAATGAAAAGCACGAATGTCACCATCAAAGTCTGAAGATGTGATGAAAAAAAAAGTAGGAGTGAGAATCTTACTAAAGAATCTCAGTAGGGAATCTCCTATCTAAGTGTCATCGTCCATATTCTTAGGAACCTTGGGTTTATTATGAAAAGGGGTGTATACATATAGTTCATTGTTAGGTTTCAAACATAATTATCCAAGGTCCGTTCATTTTAGAATGAGTCTTAATGTCATGTATGCAACATATCAAATTATGAATGCACGGCAATACCTTGTGCAATAAGATAATAGAGTGCATCATCAAGCAATATCATACAGGTGGCATAAAGTGACACATAACCTTTCTTATGAAACTTCCTCTTTTCTCAACTTTGTGACCTTAAACTTTACACTATATATCATGGGGGCCACCCTAAAAATATCTCTAGGTTATGAGCTACCTAACTAGTCGTCACTAGTTCTTACTTATCCTTCTTGATAAGCGTATCATAATATCCCAACTTCTAGAGTACGGGCCAGGGGGCATAAGGATTACCTATCATAACCTTTAATTCGAGGAGCCATAGGAATATTTCCTTCTTTGAAATGTAAATACTGGTAACTAGTACTCAATTATTTGTCCACACTGGCAAGCTCAATGTCAATACCCTCACGGTTTTGTTTCTGGGGGTGCTCACCCAGAACACGTCTCAGTACATGTCATATCTGTTCTGGGGGTGCTCAGCCGAACCGGTGTCACCCAAAACGTATCACATCCATCCCGAGGGTGCTTGGCCGAACCGGTGTCACCCGGGAGTTTTCAAAAACTTTTCTTAAAATCCTCAAATTTGACGGAAATTCGGCAACGTAATGGCAGTACATCGGATTTCCTTTAAACTTGCTTTATGCCACAAGAGCTCATAGAGCATAAACCATCACAGTCATATAAACATGTTCTTCATGACACATGCATCGATACATCATACTTGAATTAATGAATTCCTTAAGATCATCATAAAGTAAATAAGGGCAGCAGCTATATAACTCGTTCATGGTTGAGATTTAGAACATAAGATCATATATTCAGGTCATACAGGGTCATATATTCATGTTGTATAAAAGCATAAACTCATACCATACCAAATCATAGATTCAAGCAACATAGGATCATGGTTTCATGCCATTCAAGCAGAGAAATATCTTATTTGCAAAACTTTGGGTTCTTGGTAATCGATTACATGAGCCTTGTAATCGATTACATAGCTTCAGGTTTTTTGAAACATAAGTTTGAGGGTTCTGGTAATCAATTACACAACTTCAGGTTTTCAAAACTGATGAAATAAAGGCTCTGGTAATCAATTACATGAGCCTTGTAATCGATTACAAAGCTTCAGGATTTCAAAACAGATGAAATGAGGGCTCTATTAATCGATTACATGAGCCTTGTAATCAATTACCACTGTTGCATTCTTGGGTCCCAAGCACATCTGAGTAATCGATTACATGTAATGGTAATCGATTACATGATGTTGTAATCAATTACTAAGGCCAAAAGTTCATATCTGAATGCACAAAAGCTCTTTGGTAATCAGTTACATGGGCTGTGTAATCGATTACCAACACCTTCAAAACACGAAAATCCAAGTTTAAAACACATTCTAAGTCATTCCTTCCTTCTCAAACCATTTTAAACCCATTTTCATTATTTCCTTCGAAATCAAAACCTCGTTGCAAAAGTACATGCCCATGGATTTGAGATCACCATGTGGAGTTAGAAGGAGTAAATCTTGAGCTTTAGACATTTAGGTGATAGCATGATCGTAAACGTGCCAATGCAAGCTTTGTTTTAATCTTGATATTATATGGTGAAGACAACGGAAACTTAAATATGAGGTGCAAGGCTTGAACATAAACATGGGATGCAAGGACTTGAAATATAAACGCGCTAGGAAAAAATGTAAATATGGAATGCAAGTTCATTTCTTTATTTTAGTGCTCTAGGCCCCTTAGAGTATTTCACTCTAAATCAACAATCAACTTTAAGGTTGAAATAGGTAGGCTTCGAGTTAATTAATTAGAAATGGCAAGGAAATATAAACATTAATGCAAACCTTAACATAAACATAAAATGCAAGAACTTGAAAAGTAAACATGAATGCAACCCATTTATTATCTTTTGAATCTTAGGCTCAAGTTCACCACTTAAACCCCTTTGAAAACATCATACTTTCTTTTCTTAATAAAACCATTTAGAAAAGAGAAACCTTCAAGCTCCTAGAGGTCAACAAAGTGGTGGCTTTTCAACCAACACCCAAGATCCCCATCATCAAACCATGGTTCTTTCCAATGTAGGCCAATGTAGGCCATTATGGCCGAAAATCAAGAGAAGAAGAAAGAAACTCAAAAACCAAAAAGAAAAGAAAAAGAGAAGGAAAGAAAGTGCTAGACAAGGAAAAAAATGACATTCTCTACATAACTCCCTACCTTGGATGTGCTTCTTGATTAAGAGAGAAAGCTTGCTCTTGGAAGATTGGGGAAGAAGAAGAAGAAGAACTCCTTGAAGTTGAGAGAAAGAGAGTCTTTAGGAGGTGCAAGAGAATGAGCAAAGGTTCTTGCAAGGTCCCTTGGTGCTTATTTATAGAGGAAATGAAACATGAGGGGGTGAGAATGGAGGGGAAAGTGGCACCACTTTTGGGGGAAAGAGGGAGAGAAAAATATCTCTTGGTTGTGTCATTTCAAGGTAAGGTTGTAGGTATAGGCTAGGTATGGTATGTCATGCTTCTTTGAGTATTTGAGTGAACAAACTTGTGATGCATGGGGAATGAGGTGGCGCCATTCTTGGGTATCCAAGGGGAGGAAAATGTCTCATTTAATTGTGGGTTAGTGATGTGTTTAGGTGTATCTTTGTTTAAGCTTAAGATTAGGAGTTTATAGTAAAGTATGAGTGAAAGGATGAGTATTTAAGGTTATTTAAGGCATAATTAGTGAGCATTCTTACCCATTAGTGGAGTCAAACCCTATTCAATCAAGGTTATCAATCACATCCTAGGTTCCTTGAAGTATGGGAAGTGAATAGTGGAAACACTATTCAAGATCCTATGCCTTGGAGTCTTGACTTAAAAAGGGTTTAAGTTTAATCTAAGCAATTTTAAGTTTTAATTAACTTTAATAAATCATTTTGACGCTAGATTAATTATAGAAATTAATTAACCTTCGTTTAGAACCTAATATCGTTTAGAGCCTAATATCGCTTAGGTTTGCTTAATTACGTCATTAAGCTAAAAATCACTATTCCAAGGGTAAAATCATAATTTTACACAAAAACTGCCCGGGACCACCGGGACTTAAACAAACATGCCTAGGCTCATAAAAACATCATCTCAAACCCTTGGGATGGGGTCCGGGCTCAGTCGATGTATTAGACAGTACTAGACAGCCACAAGAGTGTTTTGGTCATTTGACGCATTGAAACTCAGAAGTGAGATCCTTCTGCTCTATTAGCATACATACCACACATAATCCCCTTTGAATATTGATTTCACCCTTCGAGGACCGCCGGGTCGACTATCCTCGAATTTCGGGTGGGAAATTAGCTCAGGGGCATTTTGGTCATTTTCACTCAAACAGAAAAAAAATTGGGGTATTACATTGAAAGATCTTGCTCTGCACTCAAGGCTTAAACCTCATGGCTTGTGGTGCTAGTTTCTTCATATACTCCTCCACCTTTGCTGAACTCGGCTTCCTGTTACTCTCCTTAATAATGCAACATTTGTCGACTAGGGTGGGAAAGTCCCTAATCTCCAAATGAGCCACAGCAACATTTATTTCAGCCTTTAGTCCAGACTCGTACTTCACACATTTCCAGTACTCATCAGGGTTTCCTTCATATATTCTCGAGAACTTGATGAGCTCCTCAAATTTGGCGGTATACTGAGCGACGTTCATGCCTCCTTGAGTCAATTGCATGAATTCGATGTCTATTGCGTTCCTCACGGACTCAGGGAAATATTTCTTGTAGAAATGAGCCTTGAATAGCTCCCATTTGATCTGAGTGCTAGCTACCTCTAGCAGTCTTCGGGTACCAGTCCACCAAAACTCGACATCTGATTCCAGCATAAAGTTGGTGAAGGTCACCTTCTATACTTCCGTGCACGTGATCACGGTAAAGATCTTCTCCATACTCTTAATCCATTTGTCTGCATAGTTCGGGTTCAAGGATCCCTTAAAGGACGGTGGGTTGGCCTTACGGAATTCTCTGAACTAGGCATGCTCGAGGTTTTCAGTAGCATTGGTGTAACATCCTCCCAGGTACGACATCGGTCTTAAGTCATGATATCAGACTCGAGATTACTTATAAATTAGCGGGCCTTTCTTAAATATCTATAGCCATTTTGATTGATTCGCGAGATAACTAGGTCATAATTCTACTGAAATATATAGCAATGAAACCAAAATATTTATTTAATACAAAATTCAATACATAAAGGAAGCTTTTTTATGAGCTTTAATACACCTTTGTCCTCTAACATATTTACACATATCTATTCCACTAAACACAACCTAATAAAAGCATTAACTGCTACACTATTGCACTTCCGAGTTCTTTTGCATAGTAGTCTCTCGATTTTCTACATCAACCTGGAGACGACACGGGAACACAAAAACATAGGGGTGAGAATTATACAATTCTCAGTAGGGTAACTCCCCCAAATACACAATCATAATGTCATTGTCATCGCCCCAGCCACTTCAGTTTGTTAAGAAAAAGTGGTCATGCATTATATAATAACGGTTTATTTTTAAAGTTCCAAATCATACTTCCAAAGTGGGTTACTTTTAACATTCAATCACTTAATGTACATATATCATACTACTCAACATCACATACTACTAACTTTCCACTTAAATATATTGGTCTCAATATCGATACTAAACTTCTTCACTCGGCATATAAGACAAAGGATTTATTAGAAATTCACTTCTTAAACTTGCTTTTGCCCTTGACTAATCTTTTCATGACGGGGCATTACATACCGCCGTCCCTAGTGTGGCAATAATGGGTAATAGACTCCTTTTCAGAACCCAGCTCATCCCTATACATGATCATTGGATTTACTTTCTCCAATTCTTATACAGACCTATTCCTAACCAAGTTTACTTTCCCCGACTCAACTCAAGGGTAGTCAAGTTTACTTTCCCCGACAGACTGAATTTACTTTCTCTAGCCCAAGGATTATAAATCTTATGATTTTCTTGGTAGTCAGGTTTACTTTCCCTGATAAACTGGATGTACTTTCTCCAGCCCAAGAAACATAATCTTATGCTTTTCTTTCACATATGAGCAATTGTGATAAGCATTCATATCTATGTGTGCCTAACCTCATTAGTAAGCTCACATGCTCAATTATTTATATTCACATTCATGTGCTCATATCATACTAGTACAAGATGCCATTATTTCATCAATTTAAAGCATCAATTCATTTTCAGCACAATGGCAGATTTTGTAACGCCCTGATTTTTTGTCTGAGAAAAAAATGACTAAAAGGCCCCTGAGCTCATTTTCTGCCCGGAATTCGAGGATAGCCGACTTGGCAGTCCTCGAAAGGTCAACTCAATGTTTGAAGGGGATTAGATGGTCCTTGAGTGGTTTCGGAATGAAAATTGTGTTTTCTGCAGTTTCGGGTCAAAATGACCAAAATACCCTTATAGCGCTTTACGCGGGTAAAGGTGTCGTTCGAGCCCAAAACTTTCCTCAAAGGTTTAAAATGGAATTTTTCATGTATTTAAAAGTATCTATTTAAGTGCCGGTGATCCCGGGCAGTTTTTGTGCATAATTACGATTTTGCCCCTAGCATAGTGTCATTTGAGCTTAATGATGTAATTAAGCAAACCTAGGCAATATTAGGCTCAAATCGAAGATTAATTAATTTTTATAATTAATCTAGAGTCAAAATAAGTCATTAAAATTAATTATAACCTAAGATAGCTTTGATTAAACTCAAAACCCCTTTTTCTTTTAAAAACTCAAGCTTTTATAACATAAAATCTTGAATAGTGTTTTCACTATTCATTCTCCATACTCTAAGGAGCCTAGCTAGAGTAGGATTTTGACCCCACTAATGAGCTAGAATGCTCACTAATCATGCCTTAACATAGCCTTAATTACCTATCCTTTCACTTACACACCTACTTAGAAGTTCCTAATCCTAAGCCTAATCAAAGCTATACCTAAACACACCTCTAAACCACAATTAAATGAAAGATTTTCCTCCCCTTGGATCCCTCAAAAAGTGGTGCCACCTCATCCCCTCTTGCATCACAAATTCGTTCACTCATACACTCAAAGAACCATGCCTACACTATGCCTAAACCCATGCCTACACTTTACCTTGAAATGACATAACCAAGAGATATTTCTTCCTCCCTCCTCCCCTAGAAATGGTGCCATTCTTCCCTCTATTTTCACCTCTCATGTTTTGCTTCTCTATAAATAGCACACATGGGTAAACTTGAGCCACCTTTAGTCATTTGCTAAGTTTTAGTTTTCTAGAGCACTCAAAGCCTTCCTTTTCTCTCAAGATCAAGAGTTCTTCCTCTTCAACTTTTTCATCTTCTTCTCTCATCTCAACCTCCAAACCACTTGGTAGGGATTTCTTTCAAGTGTTTCATTCATTAAAAATTGTTATTTAGTTATGTGCTTTATGATTTCTCTTGAATATTTTAGTTTTTCTTTCCTTCTCTTTTCCTTTTTTTCGGTTTCATGGTTTCCTTTTTCTTCCTCCTAGTTTCGGCCATAATGGCCTATCTTG
The DNA here is from genome assembly GCA_031216125.1 of Dalbergia cochinchinensis. Taxonomy (NCBI): domain Eukaryota; kingdom Viridiplantae; phylum Streptophyta; class Magnoliopsida; order Fabales; family Fabaceae; genus Dalbergia; species Dalbergia cochinchinensis. The sequence goes on from CM062370.1 coordinate 30,131,201, forward strand.
GGAGGAAAACCATGGCTAGATGATGAGGTTTCAAAATAATGGACTCATGATTATCATTTGAGAGACCTCTAAAGCTTGAAACTTGGTTTTGATCTTAACATATCTTGGCTATTCCTTTTTCAAGAAACAAGTTTGGTTCATTTTCTTTCTTTTCCTTTTGAATTCGGTTTCCTGTCCTTTTCCTTTTCTTGCTTGGGTTTCGGTTTCTTCTTCTCTTTCCCTTGCTATGGTTTCGGTTTTTAAGGTTGGTTTTTGGATAAAAATGACTCAAGGATGAGAGCACATGATGTTGGAGTTTATGTGTCACCAAGATCATGGCCTCTAGAGTTCTAAAGTCTTGTTCTTTTCCTCCTCATGGCTTCAACCTTTTTTTCCTTTCCTTTAGTGTTCAAGGTTTTGTTTTGAATAAAGTTGGTTGTTAGTTATTTTGATCTCTTAATCCATTTCCTTGAACTTGATGATGATGTTCAAACTATAAGGTTTCTTTGACACCTTGGTACAAAGAACTCTAAAGTTCACTTTATCTTGCTATGATAAGTTTGGGTTAAGGTTTAAGTTCCTTTAAAGTCTTGCAAGAGCTCTAGTGAAGAATATAAAATGAACTTGCATTCATATTTATTTTCCTTGCCTAGCATATTTAATTTTGAGTTAATCACCTACAACATAAGATTAAAACAAGAGTTGCATTCTTATATCACCTAATAATTAATCTCGAAGCTCACCTATTTCGGCATTAAAGTCAATTGTTGTAGAGTCTAGAACACTAAAATAAAGAACCGAACTTGCATTCATATTTATATTTCAAGTCATCACTTTAATCCCAAAAGATAAAATGAACTTGCATATTTACTATCAAGTCTTGCATATTTACTTTCAAGTTTTGCATATTTATTTTCAAGTCTTGCATATTTATATTCCTAGCACCTCATATTTATGTTTTAAGTTCTTGCATCTCATATTTACTTTGAAACTCTCACTTTACTTTATAATGAAGAATAAAATGGAATGCATGACACGTTTATATTTTGTCATCACTTAAAGAACCTAGAGCTCAAAAACTTGCCCTTTTATCTCAAATTAAAGTTTGGTTATGGAAGCATTCCTTTGAGTGCACAATTCGGCCATGTGATGATGATGAGCTTGGTATGAGTTTCATCTAGTCACAAGTGCCCATAACCTATGCCTTAGGATTTTCTTAAGCATAGAAGAACTCAAAGAATATTTCAAGTATGATTTTACATTTTAAACTTTAAATCATTGGCCAACTCAAATAGTTGCTGCCCTTGTTTAGTTTATGATTATTTTAGTAAAATAAGTTGGTTTCTAAAGAGTTTTAGAAGTCCTAAAGTGAATCCATGAGAAACTAGTGACTTATGTGCATTGAAAATGAAATATCATGCTTGGTATGATGATGAATGAATTTGGTTCTGCCTTGATGAGTTGGTTGTTGTTTGACGATGATTTTATATGATAGAATGTGTAAAAAATTATATATGTTGAGGTAGAAGCCTTTCTATGCATGTTAGGAAAGAAACTAGTCTTCCGATAAATCGTAAAGTTGAGTTTTAGCACAGTTTTGACCCATTTATTTTTAGCCACTGCTAAAACTATTTTAATTGGATAACATTCAGTTTAGGATTGATTAATCATGAAAAATTTGGTAATATTTGATGTAGGATTGATTTTTAGCACCTATAGAGAAACTAGTAACTAGAAAACCGTAAAAGTGCAATTCTAGAACACTTAGATTATTTAATTTTCTAATTCTGTCCAGCAACCTTATAATGTGGTAAACATGGCTTATAATTAGCTCAAAGGCATAGGAATACCTCATAATTGGTTTAGATTTGATTTATAGCGCCTTAGGTGAAGACGGAACATAAAAAGGGTCTAAAACATTGTTTCTAGAACCCCGTAATCACAAGGTCTAGAAAATGGTAGATCTATATGGGGCTGTTTGGTTTTGCTCCTAGGCATAAAAATTAGTGAGGATATTAGTTGTGAACCCATAGGTGCATAAAAGATTAATCGTAGACGTTAAAATAATTACATCTCAAGTTTAAGACCCGTAAGGGTCAAAGCATAAGACACCCTAGGTTTGAAAGCATAATGAACTTCAGTACTTCATGTGGGTGCATGATTTTATTCTGAAATTTATGATGACTGTGATGCTCATGATGATGTATATATGTGAATGTGGCATAAAGCAAATTTGGGAGAAATTTGGTGTGCCATGGTTATGTTGCCGAGTTTCTGACAAATTTGAGGAACTTGAAAAGTTTTCAAAAAGATATGAGTTTTGAATGTGACATAGTACTGTGAGAACGCGTTCTGGGGGACGGCGATACGTAATGCCCCAGAAACAAATCCTTGAGAGGGACGGTGATACGTAATGCCCCGAAGAGGACAATATTCACCCTGTACTTGATGCTGGTGCGATGCATTCTATTATGATTATTATTATTATTGAGATTTCACTTATCAGATGATAAGTAAGAACTAGTGACGACTAGTTAAGGTATGAACTCATAACCTAGAAATGTGACACGTTCTGGGTGACACTGGTTCGGCCAATCACCCCTAGATCGATTGTCTTTTTAGGGTGATCCCTATGTTCAGTACAATGCTTTGAATGTCACAATGTTACAGAAAGAGAAATGCTTTTATATGAGAAGTATATACCACTTTATTCCATCTGTATGATGTTGATAGTTCTATAAATGTTTACTTGATTTTTCCTATTGCATCTTCCTACATTCATGCTTTATTATGTTGCATTCATGACATCAAGACTCATCCTAAAAGGAACGAACCTTGGATAATTAAGTTTTAAAACCTAATAAGTGAATTTTATGCATGCTCACCATTTTCCAAAGAAACCCAAGGTTCCTGAGGACGTAGATGATGACACCTAGCTAAGAGGTTGCCCTACTGAGATTCTTTAGTAAGATTCCCACTCCCTCTATCTCTTCTTTCCATCATGTCTTCAGATGGTGACGTTCGTGGTTTCTGTGGATTCCCCGACGTAGGAAGTGCATCAAGATCCAAAGCATGGATCATACCATTTTGAGGGTCGATGCACTGTTCGTGTATTCATGTTCGTTGGACGACCCTTCGCCTATCCTGCACATACCGATCGCTTCTCCCCTACTGCACCATATGGCAACGACGATCAAGTTTTTGAGTGTTCCTGCACGCATAATGAGAGGGTGCTCTGTATGCACACCGCCGCCTTGGCCGTGCGCGACTACCCCGACTATGTGCCGCGTACATACTTTTCGGAGACTGTCCCATCAGAGGATCCCTCCACCCATCCATACCCCAAGAGCTCTGCCTCTACTCCCTTGCTGAGGGTAGAGGGTAGCGAGGAGACGGTCACACAGCCGAGACTGGCTCGGAGGCAGTCCACGCGTCCCCGTCGAGGAGCTCATGTCCAGTCACAGCGAGTGGCCACTCCGGATGCACTTCGCCCATGGATCAGTTATGTCACACCTTATCCGAACCACCAACAGTAGAGGTGTTCAAGGAGTGATAGTGTACACACCACACGTAGATTAGGATAGCCTTCTTTTGTTCGGAAAGGTTATCCATTTTAGGTGCACTAGGGTGTGGGTGTTTCCCCTTTTATGTTTCCATGTATTTCTATTTCAGTTGTATTCATTCTATGTTGTACTAAACTAAGTACCGCTTTTCTTAGGTGGGCATCATATATCTATTTATGCAGTTTGTTTTATTATGCTGTGCAATTACATGTTTTATAATCGGACGTTCATGATGTATCTATTTGTATTTGTGTTTTATTTCCTTTACGCTTCGTTGTTCGTCGTATTACGCGGCTCTCACTTTGCTTTTACATTTCAAAAAAAAAATTCCCATATTTTCCACTAAGTATTTTAAATTAAAGAGAAAACTATGATGTAACAGACTAATGATTAACCTAAATATGTTATAGAGTATTGGGTTAAAAATTATGATATTACAGATTTCACACTATTGTGTAACAAATTTATTTGTACATAAAACAATCATTTTAGAGGCTATACAAATTATCAAGGACACCTCAATATGTCCCCAAGGTCCTGTAAAAGTTTTAGGGTAAAAAGAATTCTTTAACTATATTAACAAAATTCTACAAATTTGGTGGTTAGAAACCACTCCACCTCAGCTCAAGAACCATAATTCATAATTTTTAACCCCAGCAAATGTTTGAATCAAATCAAAATAAAAATCATGGTTATACTCAAAGATGTTATTCACACTCAGTAAAAATTTCAAAGGAAGAATCAATCATTTTCCATGGTAACAAAATTAGACAAATTCACAGCTTCAGTTCCAAGAGTTCAGGCAGCATAGGTACTAATTCAGTTCCAGATTTGTTTAAGCCAATACAAGTCAAAATTAAAGCTCAAGAAAATTCATGGAACTAGTTTAAGATGTTGGCTTCAACATATAATTTTTCCAACTCATAAAAACATTACAAGTGAATCAGAAAATTCATGATTCACAAGCTGCCAGTACAAATCTGAGAATTCTAGCAGCATAGTCCAAAATTCCTTTTGACAAAAGTAATTTCTAACATCATCCAAACACATCATGAAATTAGACACATCAATATCCATATATTATCAACCAATATAACTAAAAATATTAAATCATCTCAGTGGTTAGAACAGAAAAATGAGTTTCAAACAAAAGAGGTTCAAAATCCCTACTCTTTGGAGCTTTTGAGATCTTGGCTCCAAATGATATTCCAAGAATGATTCTCCTCACTCCAACCTTCCAAACAGCACCTAATGCTCCCTTAAACAGTGAAGAATGAAATATCAAAGTGAGAATTGGTGAGAAATTGAAATTCCAATCGGTTAGTTTTGTAGGTGGTGGTGAGTAGAATAAGTTTTGTGAAGGGAGTTTAGGGTTTTATCAAGTTCAAGCTTAAGATTTTGAGGTTGGAATTTAAATTTTCATGGAAGCAAACATGGAGGTTGTTGTATCCCTTGTTGTTCGAGAAAGTATGATGATGAGATAAGGTTAGATGGCTTGTATTTATCTTGTAGTTAAAGCATAGGTATTATATAATATAAATGTATAATTCTTTAAAGGAAAGAAAAACAAATGGATGGCTAGGTCAAAATGGATATACATTACCCTTTTGTAGAAATTTAACTATCTTTCGATATTCAAAATCACACACTGAAATCTTACCGAACAGGTAAAATATCACACTCAGGTAATCAAACATTGCCCAAAAATCAATTCTAGGCATAAAATATTTATTTCTAACTATTTCTAACCTCATTTCCTTGTTTTCCCAATTTCGGGCACCTTCGGATCCCGAATAAGAGGTTTCGGCTGTCCCAGCAAGCCTGAGAGGCCCGCAAAAAAATATTCATTTTTTTTTCTTACAAAACCGTTGGACCATCCTCATCATTGTTAAAACTGTCAGATTTTTTAAATTACGGCTAATAAAGCTCAAATTAATTTTTAACTAATTTTTAGGGTGTTACAATTGGGACCACGGCCCACATTACCCTGGCGGTCCATCCTCTCGAGCATCATCTGTATAGCCCTTGCCATCTATCGGAGGGCTTCAGCGGTCTCGTTGCTCTAATCACTAGTAATCAAGGTCCTATTCTGTTGTCGACGTGCCATTGGTTCCTATGCTGACAAAGCAATAAACACTAAGATGAACAGGCTCAATACTCTATGTAAAGTGAGCTAGTTACCATGACAGGTACAAACATACAGTAGTCATGCATTTCTAATCCTTAAGCTTATCCTATTGATAGCGTAACTACACATGACATATCTATCGCATCAAGCTAAAGAAGCATAGTCAGTCCAATCCTCAGACTCCGTGAGAATCTAACTGCTCTGATACCAAAATATAACACCCTAACTTTTAACACAATATGCCTAGGACGCTTAATGGTTAATCGTTAGTTTTTACACTTTCGTCTTAGAATTTTACTTAATTTTGTGCTTTGAAAATAAGTCTATGGAAAATACAACCCTTTTTTTTTTTGAAAACCAAACTATGAGCCGTTCACATATACATTATAGCATATAATTATTCGTCATATTGCATCCATATAGATCATAACAAAGTCCAGTGTAAACTGAGAACATCGTCATATCATAACATTAACTTCAAATATCAAGTCAAATAATAATAATAGTGATAATATAAGAATATTCCACAAACATACTATAACTATAATACTAAGCCCACTTATAAAGGTTGAGCATACAACAATTCAAAAACTAAACATAACTATGATGTAGCTAAACCCTTTGTGACTAAGTTACGAACTTGTACGAAGGTGAGAAAACTCCTAAGGTTGTGAAAATAAAAGACTACATCCTCACTTCCGCTGCGCCATTCTGATCTAGTCTATAGTGTAGCTCCTATACCGATATCTTCAGGAAAGCCACCAGCATTGCCATCAACCTTGTCTGTAGACGAAGATGGAAAAAAAGATAGAGGGAGTGAGAAACTTATTCAAGAATCTCAGTAGGGTTTCCATCTTCATACACGTGTCATTATCATCGTCCTCAGGAACCTTGGGTTTAATTTATGAAAGTAGTGGGCGTAAATAAGATCCATTTATTAAGTTCCAAATACCATTAACCAAGGCCTGTATCTTTTAGCATGAAACTTAATGCATGAATGCAATAGGTATCTTATGTATGCATGGCAATGCCTCAGTACATTAGTAACACATGAAAATAACATAGCCCTACTCACAACATAAATCAATAACGTATAAGTCCAAAATACAAAATAAGGCTAAGCACATAAGCATGAGATAAGCTAGAGAACTAAAACAGCGGCAAGTAAATGGATGCATGATAGGGAAAATGTAATGAGTTTTAACATCATTTAACATGCATGGGAAGGCAAGAGAACCCATGGTAAATTACTTTCTCATGAATGAATTCTCATGTTCCTTTCTTATCAATTCCACCATCTCACGTTATCACCAAATCCAACCTACAGGCCTTCCCCGGTGATTTTTAAAATTAACACCAAAACCAACCAACATACCGATCACCTAGGATGAGCTCAACCTAACTAGTCATCACTAGATTTAACATGGGGTAATAGAGGGGGAGAAACACATCACTTCCTTACCTTTCTTATTATGAATATGCAACTTACTTGAATCACCTCTCATAACCTTTAATTCAGGGAGTCTAGAGGATCATTTCCATGTGTTTTATGTCACCTTAAACCAAGCATGTTGTTTTGAGAAATATCACATGCTTACATTTCACTTATCATATGCACCTCAAATATTCCAAGTGTAATCATAACATTCCATAATAAATTATGTAATTGATAGCCAAGTATGCAACATATTCATCATATATATCCTCAAGCATATCATGAACCAATCATCTCATAAAATAAACATGCTCATTAGCCCTCAAATGGGTCAAATTACAAATCGGGTAAACCTAACTTTTGAGATTATTCTTTTATGCATCTAAGGGATTAATTACAATTTTTTCCACTAGTTGTTAACCTCATGAGCATAATTAAACAATGCTGGACATATTGGGCAGTGTTTGAAAATTAAACAATTTAGGTGTTCTAGAAGTTACGTTTTTTACCCTTTCTCATTACCAGCTTTTCCTAAGATGTTAAAATTAATTTCTAAACCATTTATTATGGATTCTAACACATATACACATGACAAAACACATTTATACCAATTAATTACATGCTGGAACAAAATCCATGAATTCAGTTTTTGAAAGCTTTAGAAATCACATTTTTAATCATTTTTAGTTACTAGTCTTTTCCTAAGTGCTAAAAATAATTATTATACTAATTAATAACAAATTTTACACACTTAAACAATCCCAAACGGCACCATATATAAATAAAATAGTTCAATCAGTAGCCAAGTATTTAGATTTCTAATAGCATCAAAAGTTGCAACATTAATCATTCTTAGTAACCAGTTTTCCTCTAAATTTATTCTAAGTCAAAGAAAACACTTAAAACCAATTTATCCCTTTGAAAATGTGCATAATAACCCGTAGGGCAATAGCAAAAGACTTAAAAGTTTCATTACTAAAATTTTAATAATAAGACATTACTTCAATACTTTAGGAGTTATTAATCCCTTTTAAGAGACACCACAAGGTACAAGTTTGAAACCTCAAAGCAATGATACACTAAACTCTAGAAACCTTGTCCTCTTGAAACCAAAATATATTTATAAAGGTAAATGCCTATGGAACCGAAATTCCTATGTAAGTTGAAAGGGGTAAGTCTTGAGCTTTAGATATTTAGGTGACGACATAAAATTAAACATGCTAATGCAAGTCTCATTTTAATCTTGATATTATAAGGTGATGGCAATGAAAATATAAATGACATGCAAAACTTGAATATAAACATGAGAATGCAATCTCATTTTTAATCTTTAAGATTTAGGTAATGGCTTGAAACATAAATATGCTAGACAAGAAATATAAACATGAAATGCAAGTTCATTTTCTTATCTTCAAGGTTTAGGTGATAACTTAGAAGTAAACATGATATGCAAGGCTCAAATATAAATAAGAAATGCAAAGACTTAAAAGATAAACATGAATGCATTTCCATTTGTTATTTCTTTAGGTCCTAAGCTCAAGACTCTTATTTAGAGTAACAACTCTAAAACACCAATCAATCTTACAACATGGACATGAGCTTTAAAGTCCATCAACACCATGGTTCCAAGAACCTTATTTTTGTTTGGACTCACCATCAAGCTCAAAGGGAAAACCAACAAAGAAAACCAAATAACATTCTCACTTGCTAGGAACTTTTAAAACCAAAATGAAATCTTGAGCTTTAGAGGTCAAACAAATGATGGTTTCACAACCAACATCAAAGATCCTCATCATTAAGCCATGATTCTTGAACATCAAGGCCATCAAGGCCAAAAAAGGAAAGAAAGAAAAAGGAAACTTGAAACCGAAAAAGAAAGAAAGGGAGAGAACCAACACTTCAATATTCATTCAAACCCAAAATAACCAAAGAAAAAGAGAAAGACTCAAAGTAAAAATTCCTACCAAAGATATTTTCTTGTTTGTGCAAGAGAAACCTTTGATCTTTGAGAAGAAATAAGAAGAACAAATCTTCCCTAGAGGCAAGAACAAATTGGGCCAAAGGAAAAGAAAAGAGAAGAAGGATTTTTCTTGAGTTTTGATGTGTAAATATGGAAAGGTGGTGTTCCTTGATAGTGGTTTATGGCGGTTTAAGATTGAGAGGTGGTGGTGGAGGAAGAAAAGAGAGTATTTTTGAGAGGTGAAAAAAGAGAGAATTGCAAGACATGTTTTTTGGACAAGTCTTCAAATCCAAAAAAAAAATGAATGGTGAAGTGTAGGCTTCTTTGAGTATGTGTTGTATATAAAGACACATGTAAGGGTGTGATGAGGGTATGCGTGGCCATGAGGAAGGTATGCGTGGCCATCATGGAAGCATGGGGGGGAGAAGATATTTTTCTTTCTTTTGTGTTAGAAATTGTGTTTAGAGGTAAACTTGATTAGGAATTGTTAATGGAGTGTTTGGGCTAGTAAGTAAGTGATTAAGCCACTCAAGACATAATTAGAGAGTTGTCTTGCTCACTTAGTGAAGTCAAACTTCATTAAGTAGGAATCCAATACTAACATGTTTCCTTGATTTAGGGAATTGGAGAAAGAAAAAAATACTATTTCATGAGACATGACATAGTCTTGAATTAAGAAAGGAATTTTGAGTTTTCTTAAGCAATCTTAGGCCCTAATTAACCTTAATTAATCATTTTAACTTTAGATTAATTATTAAAATTAATTAATCTTTAATTAGAGCCTAATATTACTTAAATTTCGTTAATCATGTAATTAAGCTCATTAAGCCCTTTATTAGGGGCAAAACGGTAATTTTCCACAAAAATTCCCCAGAACCACCTAGGCCTAGACAGACATTAGACATCCCTTAAAAACAACATTTCAAACTCCCGAGCAAAGTCCGAGTCCAGCCCAGAAATTAATTCTGCGTCAATTAGCTACAGGGGCATTTTGGTCATTTGTGCGCAGGACCTCAAAAATGAGATTCTTCTGCTCTATTAACACACATAGCACACATAATCCCCGTTCAATATTAAAATAACCCTTTGAGGATGGTTGGGGCTAGCTTTCCTCATTTTCCTGGTAAAAATGACCTTAGGGGTATTTTGGTCATTTGTGCATGGGAAAAATCAAGGCGTTACATCTGCTATGCTTAGCTCCAAATCAGTGCCTCCAATGTAGGAAGAAAGCATGGATTCTGACACATGCACCAACTGGGAATAGAAGACTGAGACCATCCCAGTAAAGACCCGATTAGTGAGGTTGAGGAAACCTTCCTATCCTTGGAAGGAGATAACTTCCAGTAGGATAAAGATTTGGGTCATCAGTTCCCTTCCTAGCTTTTTCTAAGTGCAACTGATCATTGAAAAAGTTCATAGCAAAGTGCTCCTGATGCATGGGTTCGTCAAACATAAGAAGTGTTCCCATGTCAGCAATGCAATAGTGTTTTCTTTCAATTATTGATGAATGTGAGGGTAGGTGAAAAGGTTGGAGCTTGAAAGGATTGAAGGTTAAGGTTTGAGAGGATATGGTTGTAGTTACAGAGAAAATAGAATGAGAGGAAATGAAATAGTTGAGGTAGCGTATTTGATAGTTGAAGATGAAGGTAAAAAAGTTATGTGTGAGGAGTGGGGATAATTTGAGTGATGGGACATGACATAACTGAAGGTAAAGCGACATGAAAGAGAGAACCTCAAAAGAGTGGGAATTATCTCGCTTTTTCCATTGTTCTTCAAAAATAGTGGTTTCTGACTCTTGAGAATACTTTCTGAAGAGGTTACTTCTAGGCTTCATTATACACTTCCTGACCTATCAGAGTCTCACTGTGTTTTCATCATAAACTCATCTTTATCCACTAAATACCATGAGCCCAAAATATTCTCTATTTTATGATCCCTATCTTTTCATTCTGATCAACTCATCTTCTTTCTGAGCTTGCAAACTGAAACACTAATCTTCAATTTGATGTGTGGTCTTGCAAACTGAATTCTTCTTTAAGGCTTTAACTTGGAGTTATGGAGAAAGAGAGTACCCAGAGATGTTTGTGTATGAATGCTCATACAGATTTAAAAACCATTAAGTTTAAAAACTTTTTCAAAACACAAAAATGATCTTCAGCTAATAACTTTGTGAATATATCTGACACTTAGTCTTTAGTATTCACAAACATTAACTCAGCATCTCCTTTTCGAACATGATCATGGATAATGTAACATCCACTGTTACTTTATGGATTGACGACTATCCCCACAAACCAATATAGGTCTTTTCAGCATGCTTTGTCCTCATTCACATGCTTTCTAGGAAAACTTCCCAAGAGGTCACCCATCCCAAAATTACTCCAAGTCAAGCACACTTAACTGTGGAGTTCTTTTGTGATAAGCTACTAAAAAGAAGATGCATCCTTGTTGGTATAGGTAGTACAAATCAATTCATATAAGCCCTTCTTAACTGTATAATCCCATACCTATACAGTCTCAGGATCCCTTTCATTCGGGTGTGTAATCGGTTCATTCATGTACCCCCTCCACTTGGAAGTCTGCCAGGAGCCGCTCCTTGTCCGTGCCTTCTTTGCATAGTCAATCACTCCCCTACGTGTTTTTGTGTTCCCGTGTCGCCTCCAAATAAAACCATGTAATACTCGGTGACGAAGTCGGGGAGTGATTGCCGATGCAAAAAAGGCACGAACAAGGAGTGGCTCCTGACAGACTTCCAAGCGGAGGGATACATGAATGAACCGATTACACACCTGAATGAGAGGGATCCTTAGACTGTGTATGGATAGGACTATATAGTTAAGGAGGGCTTATAGGAATTAATTTGCACTACCTATACCAACAAAGATACATCTTCTTTTCGGTAACCCATTACAAAAGAACTCCACAGTTAAGTGTGCTTGACTTGTAGCAATTTTCGGATGGGTGACCTCTTAGAAAGTTTTCCTAGGAAGCGCGTGAGTGAGGACAAAGTACGCTGAAAAGACCCGTGTTGGTTTGTGGGGACAGTCTTCAACCCATAAAGCAGCAGGGGATGTTACAAATGGTATCAGAGCCTACACCTCTCCCAGCATGGTGTGGTTCGGGGAGGAACCAAGCAGAAGCTGGTAGGCATGTAATGCCCGGTGACGAAGTCAGGGAGTGATCACCAGCGCAAAGAAGGCACGGACAAGAAGCGGCTCTTGGCAGACTTCCAAGTGGAATAGTACATGAATAAACTGATTACACACCTGAATGAGAGGGATCCTGAGACTGTGTAGGTATGGGACTATACAGTTAAGGAGGGCTTATATGAATTGATTTGTATTACCTATACTAACAAAGATGCATCTTCTTTTCTGTAGCCCATCACTAAAGAACTCCACAGTTAAGTGTGCTTGACTTGGAGTAATTTTAGGATGGGTAGCCTCTTGAAAGTTTCCTAGGAAGCATGTGAGTGAGGACAAAGCATACTAAAAAGACTCGTGTTAGTTTGTGGGGACAGTCGTCAATCTATAAAGTAGCAGAGGATGTTACAGATAAAATGATGTTTAACATCAATGTGCTTAGATCTAGCCAGAGAGTGCTGGATAGGATTCTTAACAAAATTAATAGCACTAGTATTATCACAGTAGAAAGGGATTTTGGAATACCTTAAGTGATAATCTTCTAGCTAGTTCCTTATCCATAATATCTGGGCGTAGCTATTTGTAACAGGTGCATATTCAACCTCAGTAATAGAGAAAGAAATTGTATTTTTCTTTTTGCATGACCATGTGATCAAGCTTTTTCCAAAGAAATAGCAGCAACCTCTGCTACTTTTTCTCTCAACTCTATCTCCAGTAAAATCAGTTTCATAGTTACTTACAATTTCACAAGATGTACTTTTCTCATATCACAAGCCGAGATTAGTAGTATATGATAAATATCTAAAACTTCTCTTAACAACATTTAGGTGTGATTGCTTTGGGTTAGATTGAAATTTAGCACAAATTCCCACACTTAATTGAATGCTTCGTTTACTAGCTGTAAGGTAGAGTAGTGAACCTATCATTCCACGATAATTACTTTCTGAGACTTTTTCACCATTCTCATCTACATCAATGATTTGAGATTGATACATGGGGGTACTCAATGGTTCGGCTTGACCAATATTAAATTTCTTCAAAAGCTCCTTTGTATATTTTTCTTGATGGATCAAAGTTCCTTCCTTTTGCTGTTTTATTTGCAAACCTAGGACGAATTTGAGTTCACCCACCATGCTCATCTCAAATTCACTTGCATTAACTTTGAAAACTTTTTATAGAGAGAATGATCAATAGCACCAAATATGATGTCATTAACATATATTTGAACCATCAGAAAGTTATTATCATGTTCAAGAGTAAAAAGAGTAGTATCAACTTTACTTCTCTTGAACCCATTCTTCAGCAAAAAGGCACTCAATCTATCATACCAGGCTTAAGGGCTTGTTTCAAATCATAGAGAGCTTTCGTTAGCTTGATCACATGGTGGGGAAGGTCTTCACTCTCAAAATTAGGAGGTTGCTTCACATATACTTCCTTAGAGAGGAATCCATTTAAAAATGCATATTTAACATTCATTTGATAGAGAGTGAATCCCTTGAAGGTAGTACAAGCAAGTAGTATTCTGATGCTTTTAAGCCTAGCTACTGGTGCAAAGGTTTCATCATAATCAATTTTCTCTTATTGATTATAACCTTGTGCAACCAATCTTGCTTTGTTCCTTATGACTTTGCTAGCTTCATCGAGCTTATTCCTGAACACCCACTTTATACCGATAATAGTCTTTTCTTTTGGTTTTTCAACAACCATCCAGACTTTACTTTTCTCAAACTGGTTCAGTTCTTCTTGTATAGCATCCACCCAACTTTGATTGCTCAACGCTTCTTTAATGGATTCAAGTTCGATGGTAGAGATGAAACCACAATTTGACATATTTCTAATGGATGATATCTAGCTCTCATAGCCTTGGAAATGTCTCCAAGAACTCTATTACGAGAAACTGCCTTTAGATCAGAAACTCTCTTGTAGTTTCTGTAGCTTTGAGGTTCTTCAGCTTCTTCTTCATCTTCAGATTACTCTTGTTCGTGTTTAGAAATGCTACTTTCTGATTACTTTGGAGTTCTGAGCAAGCTTTCTAAAATGATTATGTTTTGGAGCTTACTTTCTGGAGGTTTGGCTTTCATCTTCTTGCTATCAAAAGTTTCCTTGAGACTTATTTTCTCAATACTTTCTTCTAGTTCTTTGAGACCATCAACAAAGTCCTTCTTGAGCTCATTGAACTTGATATGAGTAGTCTCTTCAATGCATAGTGTTCTCTTATTATACACTCTATAAGCTCTAGAGACAGAGGAGTAGCCTAGGAAAATACCATCATCAGACTTAGGATCAAGCTTTGCAAGTTTGTCCCTGGTATTAAGGATAAAACATGATAAGCCAAAGATGTAGAAATATGAAATGTTGGGTTTTGTACTCTTTCATAGCTCATAGGGAGTCTTTGTCAGGATTAACCTTAGAAAGATTTTGTTCTAAATATAGCATGAGGTGTTCATAGCCTCTACCCAAAAACCTTTTCATAAACCACTTTCTAAAAGCATTGTTCTGGCCATTTCCTACAAGCTTCTGTTTGTCCTTTTCGCAACCCTATTTTATTGGGGAGTTCTAGATGCAGAAAACTCATGAAGGATGTCATAGTTTTCACAGAACTCTTCGAAAATATAATTCTCAAGTTCTTCTCTATGATCAAATCTGATAGTGATGATTTTGGAATCTTTTTTTGTGCGAATACATTTTGCAAAAACTTTAAATCCTTCAACCACCTCGTCCTTAGAAGCTAGGTGTAACGCCTCGATTTTCTGTCTGAGCGGAAAATGACCAAAATGCCCCTGAGGTCATTTTTGGCCCGGAATTCGAGGATGGCCGACTTGGCAGTCCTCGAAGGGCCAACTCAATGTTTGAAGGGGATTGAATGACCCTTGAGTGGTTCCGGAGGCGAAAGTCTCATTTTCCGCAGTTTCGGGTCAAAATGACCAAAACACCCCTATAGCGTTTTACGCGGGTAAAGGTGCCGTTTGAGCCCGAAACTTTCCCCAGAGGTTCAAAACCATGTTTTTACATGTTTCAAAACATCTATTTGAGTCCCGGCAGTCCCGGGTAGTTTTAGTGCAAAATTACGATTTTGCCCCTAGAATAGTATTTTTGAGTTTAACGATGTGATTAAGCAATATTAGGCTCTAAACGAAGATTAATTAATTTCCATAATTAATCTATAGTCAAAATAAATTATTAAAATTAATTAGAACCTAAAATTGCTTAGATTAGATTTAAAACCCTTTTCTAAAACTCAAGATTTCACTCTTGGAATCTTGAATAGTATTTTCTCTCTCCAATTCCTTAAATCAAGGAATTCTGTCTAGAATTGTTTATACACTAAAATGAATTTATAACTCACTAATGATTCAATAACACTCTTTAATTATGTCTTGACAACCTTAATTACCCATTTTCTCACCTAAGCACTTTCTTACAAACTCCTAACCTTAATCCTAATCAAAGATACACCTAAACACAACTCTAAACCATAATTAAAATGCAAGAAATCCTCCCCCCATGGCTGATGCACATTCGGCCACCTCTCTCTCTTTTACCTCACATGTTGAATTGTTTCTCACTCAAAGAACCATGCTTGAGGCCATACCTTGAACCATACCTCACCATGCCTCAAGACCACATTATCTCACCTCATGGAACTCATGGGTTCCCTCCATTCTGCATGGCCGAAGCCTCCCCCTCCATTTGCACCCTTCATTGCTTCATTTCTCTATAAATAGCTTGCTTGGGTGAACTTGTATCATTTTGGATTCATTTGCAAAGAGTAAGTTTTCAAAGAAACACTTCAAAGCTTCCTTTTTCTCTCAAGTTCAAGTCTTCAAGTTCTTCAAGTTCTTCATCCTCTTCTCTCATTCCAACCTCCTAATCTCTAGGTAGGGATTTTCTTTCAAGAGTTCTTTCATTTAAAGTTCTTAAATCCTTTATGTGTTCTTAGTTTCTCTTGAATCCTTTCTAGAACTTCTTTTCTTTTTCTTCTCCTCCTTGTGTTTCGGCCATGAGCCCTTTGAGAGCAAAGGAATGAGAGCTTGATGATGAGGTTCCATGATGATAATGTTCATCACTTGGATAATTTCTAAAGCTTGATCTTTGTTCTTAAGTTAAAGATGTTTTCTTTGTTCTTTTTTCTTGAACTTTGAAACCTTTCACCATGATGATATTTTAAAATGGTCACATGAACTCAATGATGAGGACTCATGATGTTGGTGTTAATGCATCATCAAGATCATGGTCTCTAGAGTTCCAAATGCTTCTTTTCTTCTTCAACAACTTTAGTTCTTCTTCCTTTTCTTTCTTTATGATTTTCGGCCATGTTGGCCAAGGGAGCTCACAATGGCTTGATGATGAGAGCTTCTAGATGATGACTATGTGTTCATCACAATGAGGCCTCTAAAGCTTGAGTTTTAATAAAAATGTTATTTATGTTTACATTCCAAGAAAAGAAACTTTGTGTTTAAAGAACCCTTGAAGTTCACTCTTGTTTTTCTTTATCTTGTCATGATGAGTTTGGGTTGAGGTTTAAGTTCCTTTAAAGTCTTGTATGAGCTCTAATAAGAAATAAAATGAACTAGCATTCATATTTAAATTTGAGCTTATGCATTACATATTTATTTTGAGCTTTGCATTCATATTTAATTTACAAGCCACCACTTAAAGTTAAAGGCTAAAGAATGGAGTGCATCTCATATTTATATTCTTGTCTAGCATATTTACCTTTCATCACTCAAGAACGTAAAGATTTAAAATGAGGTTTGCACTATCACTTTACTAAAATCTCAAAGCCTTTCTATTTCGGCCTTAAAGTCGATTGTTGTTGGGCCTAGAGCACTAAAATAAAGAATTGAACTTGCATATTTATATTCCAAGCTTTGCATATTTATATTCCAAGTCTTGCATATTTATTTTAAGGCTTGCATTTTTATATTCAAGTCTAGGATGTTTACTTTAGAGTTCTCACTTTATTTTGTAAATGAAGAATAAAAATGAAATGCATAGCACGTTTAAATCATGTCATCACTTAAAAGACCTTAGAGCTCAAAGACTTGCCCATTTTATCTCAAGTTAAAGTTTAATGAGGGAGCATTCTTTGAATGCATGATTTCGGCCATGATGTGATGATGAACTTGGAATGAGTTTCATCTAGCTTCAAGGACCAATAAGTCAATTTCGGCCGAGCACCCCCAGAGCGCTTGTCTTTTAGGGTGGCCTATGAGGAAGTTATGATGATTATGTCACAAAGAGAATTTATTTGCCACTTTATGCCACTACTATTATGACGTTCTTAAGTATATGATGATTATTCTCGCATTAAGTACAGCCATGCATACATTCTTTAATATGCTTGCATCCATGACATTAAGAACCATGCTAAAATGAACGGACCTTGGCTAAACTATGTTTTAGAACCTAAAAATGGACTTAATGCATGCTCACTTATTTTGCATAACTAAACCCAAGGTTCTTGAGGACGTAGACGATGACACCTAGGTAGTAGGAGGCCCTACTGAGATTCTTTAGCAAGATTCTCACTCCCTCTATCTCTTTCTTTCTGTCACGTCTTCAGATGGCGACGTTCGTGGTATTCGTGGACACCTCGACATAGGAGGTACACTATGACCCGGCTCACAAGTCATACCATTTTGAGGGACAATGCATAGTGCGAGTTTTCATGTTCGTAGGACGTCCTTTCGCTCATCCCGTGCACACCTATCGCTTCTCCCCGACTGCACCCTACGACGACGACGAGCGGGTTTTTGAGTGCACGTGTACGCATAACGAGAAAGTGCTCCGCATGCACACCGCCGCCTCAGCCATGCGAGACTATCCCGATTATGTGCCCCGAACCTACTTCTCAGAGACCGACCCGTTCGAGGACCCGCCTACCCATCCGTATAGTGAGAGCTCTGCCCCTTCTCCACCATTGATGAGGAAGGGCAGTGAGGATACCGTGACTCAGCCACGGCTTGCACGACGACCGGAGATGCGGCCACACCGCGGGGTGTAACACCCCGATTTCTCTGTCCGAGGGAAATGACCAAAATGCCCCTGAGGTCATTTCCTGACCCGAACTCGAGGGTAACCAACTCGGTCGTCCTCGAAGGGTCAACTCAATGTTTGAAGGGGATTAAATGGCTTTTGAATGCTTCCGGAAGCGAAAATCTCGTTTTCATAGCTTGGTCAAAATGACCAAAATACCCCTATAGCGTTTTTACGCGGGTAAAGGTGCCGTTTGAGCCCGGAACTTTCCCCAGAGGTTTAAAAACATGTTTTCATGTGTCTAGGGGTCTCTGTTCAAGTCCCGGTGGTCCCGGGCAGTTTTAGTGCAAAATTACAATTTTGCCCCTAGAATAGTGCTTTTGAGCTTAATGACGTAATTAAGCAAACCTAAGCAATATTAGGCTCTAAACGAAGATTAATTTATTTCCCTAATTAATCTAGAGTCAAAACAATTTATTAAAGTTAATTAGAACCTAAAATTGCTTAGATTAAACTTAAATCCCTTTTTAGAACTCAAGACTCCTAATCTTGGAATCTTGAATAGTGTTTTCTCTCTCCAATTCCTTAAATCAAGGAAATGTGTCTAGAGTTGTTTAGACTCTAAATTGAGGATTTAACTCACTAATGGTGCAAGACCACTCCTTAATTATGTCTAGACCACCTTAATTGCCCATTTACCTTACCTAAACACTTTCTTACAAATTCCTAATCTTAAGCATAATCAAAGATACACCTAAACACAACTCTAAACCACAATTAAAATGCAAAGAACCCTCCCCCATGGGCTGATGCATATTCGGCCATCTCTCTCCAATTACCACACATATTAAATTGTTTTCTCACTCAAAGAGCCATGCTTGAGCCATACCTTGAGCCATACCTCACCATGCTTTGAACCATACCTCACCATACCTCAAGAACACATTATCTCACCTCATGGAACTCATGGAATGCCTCCAATCTGCACCTCATGGCCGAAGCCATCATCCTCCATGAGCTCCCTCCATTTGTTTCATTTCTCTATAAATAGAATGCCTTGAGGAGCTTGCACCACTTTTAGATCATTTGCTAAGTTTAGGAAACACTCAAAGCTTTTCTTTTCTCTCAAAGTTCTAGTGTTCTTCAAGTTCTTCAAGCTCTTCAAAGTTCTTCATCATCTTCTTCTTCTTCTTCCATCTTCAAGTTCATCACACCAGGTAGGGATTTTCTTTCATGTATTCTTTTCTTTAAAGTTCTTGTTTCAAGCTTGATGTTCATAGTTTCTCTTGATTCTTTTTAGAACTTCTTTTCTTCTCCTTGTTCCTTCCCATTTTCGGCCATAGGCCTTAGAGAACAAGGAATGAGAGCTTGATGATGAGAGTTTCATGATGATGTTCATCACTTGAAACAAACTCTAGAGCTTGATCTTTGTTCTTGAGCAAAAATGTGTCTAGTTCTTCCTTTCTTGAACTCTTGAGAACTTTAGCTTTAATGATGTTTTAAAATGGCTCTATGAACTCAATGATGAGGACTCATGATGTTGGTGTTAATATATCATCAAGATCATGAACTCTAGAGTTCTAAAATGTTCCTTTTTCTTCTTGAAGATTTCGGCCATTTCCTTAAATTTTTCTAAGCTTCATGGTTTGATTTCCTAAAAATATTATGTTGAGTTTTAAGAACTCTAAGCTTGACTTTACCTTGTTTGGATGAGTTTGGGTTATGGTTTAAATTCCTTTAAAGTCTTGTTAAGAGCTCTAGAAAGATAAAATGAACTTGCATAATTTATTTTATGCTTGCATTCATATTTACATTCTTGCTATGCATCTTTGCTTTCTAGCTATCACCTAAGAACATAAAGATTAAAATGGAACTTGTATCATCACTTAATTTAATTCTCGAAGCCTTTCTATTTCGGCCTTAAAGTCGATTGTTGTTGGGCCTAGAGCACTAAAATAAAGAATTGAACTTGCATTACCACCTAATTAATTTCTCGAATGCCTATCTATTTCGGCCTTAAAGTCGATTGTTGTTGGGCCAAGATCACTAAAATAAAGAATTGAACCATGTATATTTACCTTCAAGCTTGCACGTTTAAGTTTATGTCGTAACTTAAGAACCTAGAGCTCAAAGACTTGCCCATTTCATTCCAAGATAAAGTTAAATGTGAATGTATTCCTTGAATGCATAATTTCGGCCAAGTAGTGATGATGGACTTGCAATGAGTTTTCGTCTAGCTACTAGGACCAATAGTCTATGTTTTAAGTTTTCCTTAAAGCTTTACAAATCTTTATAAGGTTATGTCATCACAAGTTGTGATTTTATTATCTTTAGGGGATGGAATATGTTTTGGTCAGTGACCTAAGGCTTCTCCCAGCCTCTTGATGAATTAAAATGTCTTGAAAAGAGTTTTAGAAGTTCTAGATTGATTCCAAGAGAAACTAGTTAACTTATGTACCTAGAAATGTCAATTTAACTCTCTCATTTAAGTTAAATATTTTCGGTTCTGATATGATGAGTGTGATGTTGTATGATGATGTTTTGATGTGTTTGAATGTGTGAAAATATCACATGATGATGTAGAAGCGATCCTATGCATGATAGGTAAGAAACTAGCTAACTAGAAATACCGTAAAGCTAGAATTTAACATAGTTTTGACCCATTTGTTTATAGAACTTTTCCAAACTGTTTTAATGGGGACATAATCAGATTTAGATTGTTTAGACATGAAAAACTTGGTATCATTTGGATTAGAATCGAATTCTAGCACCTACGGGGAAACTAGTAACTAGAAAACCGTAAAAATGCAAATGTAGAACTCTTAGAACATGTAATTTTCTAGATTCTGTCCAGCACCCTTACAACATGATAAACATGATTAATAATTAGTCCTTAAGCATAGGAATGCCTCATAATTGATTTAGATTTAATATATAGCGCCTTCGGCGAAAACGGAACCAATAAAGGGTCTAAAACGTAAGTTCTAGAACCCCGTATTCACATGTTAGGATTTCCACCCTATGCTATTCAGATTTAAAAGTAAAATGAGAGGATTATGAATGATGTTTAATTATGAGCCTTAGGTGCTTAAAATATGAACGACGGATGTAGAGAACTATATCTCAAGATTAAGACCCGTAAAGGTCAAAGCATAAGCTACCGTAAGGGTAAGCGTTTGGATGTTTTATGATGATGCATGAAGTATGCTAATGATGATGATGTTATTCATATGAGGAATTTATGAGGTTATATGTTTATGCGGCATAAAGCAAATTTGGAAGGAAATTCGGTGTAATGACCACAGCCTCCGAATTTCCGACAAATTTGGGGACTTAAAGAAATTTTGAAAATTAAGGTACTAAGATGGGTTCTAAGATGACACCGGTTCGGCCGAGCACCTCCATAGAACTCATGTGACATCGGTACCATTTTATACTCTTAGGTGACACCGGTTCGGCCGAGCACCCCTAAGAGTTTTGCCCCCTAACCCGTACTCAGATAGTCGGGATTTATGATTTATGATACGCTTATCGTTAAGTGGTAAGTAAGAACTAGTGACGACTAGTTAAGGTATGAGCTCATAACCTAGATGTATGACACGGTCTGGGTGACACCGGTTCGGCCGAGCATCCCCAGTTCGATTGTCTTTTAGGGTGGCCCATGAGGAAGAGAAGTTTCATGATTATGATTATGTCACTAAGTTTTGTCCCATATGAATGTGACTATTGCCACTTTATGCCACCAAGAATGATGATGCTTGATGTTATGTTTTATGTATGTGCATTAGGTAGTGCCATGCATACATTTTCTATTATGTTGCATTCATGACATTAAGATCATCCTAAAATGAATGGACCTTGGCTAGAATATATTTTAAAGTTTAAAATGAACTTAATACATGCTCAGTCATTTTGTATAAATAAACCCAAGGTTCCTGAGGACGTAGATGATGACACCTAGGTAGTAGGAGGCCCTACTGAGATTCTTTAGCAAGATTCTCACTCCCTCTATCTCTTTCTTTCCGTCACGTCTTCAGATGGCGACGTCAGAGTGTTCGTGGACACCCCGACATGGGAGGTGCACTATGACCCGGCTCACGGGTCATACCATTTTGAGGGTCAGTGCACGGTGCGGGTTTTCATGTTCGTAGGACGCCCCTTCGCTCATCCCGTGCACACCCATCGCTTCTCCTCGACTACACCCTATGGCGACGACGAGCGGGTTTTTGAGCGTGCGCGTACGCATGACGAGAGAGTGCTCCGCATGCACACCGCCGCCTTAGCCATGCGAGACAATCCCGACATGCGTGCCGGACCTACTTCTTGGAGACCGACCCGTTCGAGGACCCGCCTACTCATCCGTATAGCGAGAGCTCTGCCCCCTCTCCACCATTGATGAGGGAGGGCAGTGAGGATACCGTGACTCAGCCCCGACGTGCACGATGACCGGAGATGCGGCCACACCGCGGGGGTCACTCTCGATCCCCGTTCCGCCTCTTTACGCCCGAGGAGCTCGCACAGTTTCCCGGATACTTGCCTCGTTCACGAGACGGACGTCAGTAGGAGGTGACAATCGACCGATGGAGTACCCGGTTAGAGCACACACCACTAAGATGGGGATAAACCTTCTTTTGTTTAGAGGTTATCCCATTAGGTGCACTCGGGTAGGGGAGTAGATCATGTTTACGTTTATGTTGTATTTCCTTTCCTGTACTTTCCTTGTACTAAACTAAGTCCCACACTTATAAGTGGGCAAATTATATATATATGAGATGATCTTCAGTGTTACTCATGGTGTGCCTTATGTTATGATGTTGTGAGACATTTGTTTACCATACATGGTTTGCCACTTATCGCATCACGCGGCTCTCACTTTGTTTTTCAAAAAAAATTTACCCGTATTTTCCGCTAAGTAATTCAAAGTTAGATGAGGTCTATGAAGTAACAGACTAATGATTAATCTAATTATGTTCTAGAGTATTGGGTTAAAAATTAGGATGTTACACGGGGGTCACTCTCGATCCCCGTTCCGCCTCTTTACGCCCGAGGAGCTCGCCCAGTTTCCCGGATATGTGCCTCGTCGCGAGATGGACGTCAGTAGGAGGTGACGATCAACCGATGGAGTACCCGGGTAGAGCACACACCACTTAGATGGAGATGAACATTCTTTTGTTTTAGAAATCATCTCGTTAGTTGCACTTGGGTAGGGGAGTTGCTTTTATAGTTTCCGTTGCACTTTCTCTTGTATTTCCTTTTTAGTTGTATTGCTCATGTTGTACTAAACTAAATCCCACTCTACCTAAGTGGGCATATTATATAAATATGTAGTTCCATGTTATTATGATGTGCTTTTATGTGCTTATGTCATGTTGCTATGCGATGCTTGCTTTATTACCTTTTGTGCATTACTAGTTAACGTGTCGCGCGGCTCTCACTTTGCTTTTATAATTCAAAAAAATTTACCAGTATTTCCGCTAAGTATTTTAAAGTAATGAGAAAGCTATGACGTAACAGACTAATGATTAACCTAATTATGTTCTAGAGTATTGGGTTAAAAATTAGGAAGTTACACTAGGAAGATAGCCAATGTAAATCTTGAGTAGTCATCCACTGTGATAAGACAATATCTCTTTCCAGCAAGACTTGTAGTATTGGTTGGTCCAAAGAAATCTATGTGTAAAAGCTCAAGTAGTCTAGTGGTTGAAATCTCATGTTTATTATGAAAAGAAGCTTTGGTTTACTTACCTTTTTCACAGAATTCACAAGTTGAGTCCTTGTCAAATCTGATCTTTGGTAGGTCTTTAACTAGCTCTTTTTGAGAAAGCTTAGAAATAAGTTTCATATAAGCATGCCCAAGCTTTTTATGCTATAATCACTTTTTATCCATGAAAGATGCGAGATATTTTACATCTTGATTTCTTAGATTATGCAAGAATAACACATATGTGTTATCATGCTTCTCACCAGACATAATAACTTGTCTTGAAGTGGGACTAACTATTTTATATGCACAAGTATTGAAAACAACATTAAAGCCTTGGTCACAGAACTAGTTTATATTTAACAAGTTGTGAGCCAGACATCAACAAATAGGACATTAGAAATTTGGTGAGAATCATTTTTACTAACATTTCCTATGCCTATGGCCTTGGCCTTGCCTCTGTCAACAAATTTTATTGATCTAGAGTTCTTAGATTGTAGGTTTCTGAACCACCTTCTAGATCTAGACATGTGTCTAGAGCAGCCACTATCCATGTGCCACTTGTTGTCAAATTCTTCTTCTTCATCAGAGGTTTCAACAACTTTCATTGCTTTAGATCTATTTGTCTTCTGAAGTGCTGACTTCAAGGCCATGGACTTGGTCTTCTTGGTTGATTCACCATACATTTCAGAGAGTACTACCTCATGGGTTTTAAGTGACATAATGAGTGCATCCAGGCCCAGAGTTTGAGGGTCTTTTGCCTTAGTAATGGTCTATGACCTTAGGTAGCCATTTGGCAGGGAGGTTTCTTAGGATTTTTCTAACCATGTCAAAGTTAGAATATCTTTTGCCTAATCCTTTTAATTGGTTTATATGCATAAACCTTGTGGTCATTTCATCAATATTTTCTTGATCTGTCATTTTGAACATCTCATATTAATGAACAAGCATATTGATCTTTGTTTCTTTTACTTGATTAGTGCCTTCGTGCAGCATGTGCAGTCTATCCCATATTTCCTTTGTTGTGTTATAAGCAATGATTTTTTCATATTCAGCTTTGCTCAGTGCACATGTAAGTAGGCACTTAGCTTTTGAGTTCAATTGAACTCTAGCCTTGTGTTGCTCTATCCACCTACTTCGAGGGACTTTTCTTCATGTTGAGGGTGCATCATTTGTTCCTAGAACTTCCTCAATTGGAACATAATCTCCTTCTTGTATTATCTCCCAAAATTCAAGACTTGTATATTTTATGAACAACTCCATTCAGTCTCTTTAGTAGGCAGAATCTCCACCATCAAAGAATGGCGGTCTATTGATGGAGTATCCTTCTACTTATGAATATTTTGCATAATTTGTCTCTCGAATCTTTGTCCTCTGCAATTGTTAGAATGCTCAACCCTTTAGAGGTCAAGCTCTGATGCCACTTGTAGGTAGAAAAGTGCACGAGAAAGGGGGTTGAATCGTGCTTTGTTTTTTTCTTTCTTGTTTAGCTTCTGAAATACTTAATCAAATACTCTCAAGCTATGAACTTAAAGTGTAGCAGAAATAGCGTTAGAGACATTAGAAAGTGAAATTTTTGAACTAAGAGAGTTAACTAAACACATAAAAGAAAGATTTCCAAAATAAAGACAGTAATTAAACTGAATATCATAAATAAATAAAAGATGAAGGATAAGGAGATACTGCTCAAGAGTTTTTATACTGGTTTAGCCATCCTGCCTACATCCAGTTCTCAATAACAGTTGAGTTCCACTAAACTTTTCTCAAACCCGAGAAAGAATAAAGATAGTTTTTACAATAGCCTTTCAAAGCTTTCACATGTGAGCAGTAAACAACCCCTACTATCACAAACTAAATAGTTATTCACCAGTCTCTCCAAGCTGAACCGAGTAGTCTTTGACCAGCCTTTCTAAGCTAAACTATGATCAGTAAAACAACTTTACTGTCACATTGCAAGTGATCTTTGACTAGCCTCTCCAAGCCAACTCACACCGATCACTATTGGATCGAGATTACAAATGTTTGTGTTTGGGTTTACAACTCAAATTAGCCTACACTCAATTTGACTAGCCTCTCTAAGCTAACTCACACCGATCGCTACTTGATCGAGGTTACAAAGGTTTGTGTTTGGGTTTGCAACTCAAACTAACCTACACTCAAGTTTCCTTAAGATATACAATGAAAGATCTAGGATAACTTGAATGACTTCTTTCTATCTATTCTTCTTTGGAAGAATGTATAAATAACGAAGGAACATAGAAAGAAGATTTTTACAAGCAAGAAGAATGATTACAAGATATAATGAACTTTACAAGAAGATAAGGAGAAATTTTCACAGCGTGTTTGCTTTTTGTGTAGCGTCTATCACTATATCTTTGAAAGCACACCATCTCTATTTATAGATGGTCTTGCTTATGATCGTTGCCCTTGATCAGATCTCCAAGGGACACATGTTGATCATTTATTTGTGTCTTGGAAAAGCAGTCTAGAAAAGTAGCCTGTCTATTTGTTAGAGCTGTTGCAGAAGCCATTGTAAAATGAGGTTTCTAATGTCCCTTCAGAAAATACTTCTACTTTCTGAGCATGGTTTCTGACCTCTTTCTTCTAGAAGCTGAGGTAGGTGACCAAGTTGGCAAAAGAGATGTCACTCTAGTTTTTACATTGGGTTTTGACTTCTCAATTTCAAATTTCCCTCCTTTTATTGTAGAGCACATTTTTTCATGGTTAAGTGAGCTTTCTAAAGTGTGGTATCATTTCCTTGATGAATCTTCAGTCTTCTAATCTTCAATCAGAGCTTTTTGATGATAAAAGCATTGCGAATGTGATGATTGAAGATTGTAGAACACACTAGCTTTAGAGTTTGATTGATATCTTCATTCCAAGTGTACTTTCTAAAGTCCCGAGTCTAGTTTCTTGAGCTGATTGTATTTCTTCAGTCCGTTAGACACATTTATACTCGATATACAATATAATTATTATTTCTGTTTAGTCTTCATCTCTTAATAAGAGATAAAACATGTTTGTACATATAAAGTGAAATTAATCTCATTTAAAAGAGCCATGTTATGCTAATGGAACAAGTTGTTTGCTACTTCAAGAAATTCATGATAGACATTAGTCATTTTTCAAAATATTTTCCTTAAATTGTCTTTATTGTCATTCAAAATATATTACATTAAAGCTTTCAAAAGGGTTCTAGAGCTAACACTACGTCTATTAGATTTTTAAAATTCTGATTAATAAAGTTTAAATAAATTTTGGAGTGTTATACCTAGTGTAAACAGATTCTCTCTCTCTCTCTCTCTCTCTATATATATATATATATATATATATATATATATATATCAAGTGAGAGGAGTAGTTTCTTATAAGAGTAAGAAGAGTAAATATAGATTATAAAACCACAAATGAATAGTCAGAATTGAAAATTATTAATAGTAACTAGTGATCACATAATCATTTAATAATCTCACATGATTTGATGTTTTAATTTTAACAGTTCATATAAAATTCAGTAGTCCACATTTATTCTTTTACTATCACAATAAACTACACATCCCACTTGAACCTTTCCATATATAGTATTTCGAATTTTGGAGGGGTAAAGGTGCATATTTGCCCCCTTCAATCAGTTTGTGTATACTAACTATTACATGTACATAATAAAAGAAAAAAAAAACACATTTCTCTCATTTTTTTTATCAGAGATATACTAGGATCTAATCACAACGTAGTAAAACTCTGATCATATGATTTTTAGTTTTTTACATTAGATTGGCTCATATTTTCATAAAGGACACAAGCCGCAATCACTTGTGGCATCTTATACGAGCTCTGTGATAGCCATTAAATAATGCGTATTTTGACATATAAAAAAATGAGTATTTATTGGAGTACAATAGACTCTCATTTTTTATCATTAAATGAGATGGATAGAAAGGATGAGTGAAAATCAATATCATATTTAATAGTAAAAAGATAGGTGTCCCATTAAATACCTATTTTTTATATATTAAAATAATATTTTTGTTAATTAATTCGCCAAATATAACATATTTTAACATAATAATGGTTTAGCTGTGTAATGTAACTATTTGATTCAGTTAAGACATTTACAAAAAGAACATGACAAGGTTAAGTTAGCGAACTACTTTTGCACCATCATCACAACTGACCTTATTTGACAGAGATGCCACTTAAAATCGACACTAGTTGTGTTACTCGTGTATGTTACTACTCCAGCACTAGTAACAACTTAATCTCTCTAACAGACAAAATGAAAAGCTCACCCGCCTTTATCCTTTTTTAAGTTATATCTACGAATGACGGTTTTATTTTCCCCTTCCGAAAAATTATCTCCACCCTTGTCCCAATAAACCCTACCCTTAGCACGTAATTGACACGCCAAAGACTCTTTTCAAAATGCACCCTCTAACCTTCCTACGATCTCTCGCCATCAATACCTCCCTCTAATTTCATCAACATTCCAAGCTGTGAATCAACTAAGGTACCCCATTTTGACACCCTTGAATTGTCCACTTTTGTTATGTTTTCTTTCTCTTTTCTTTATATTTTTATATTTTTTTTCCTAACTACTCTACCTTTTTTGTAATTGCCCTATCCAAACAAACTCTCTTTCAACCCCCAAAACCCAATATTCGCCACCTTTGCCATTCCGATCCTATATTTTTTTTTCCCCTCTTTTCTTCATCACTTTCACTCTTCAATTTTTTATCCTCTTCCCTCCCTTCCGCCATGGGCAACTGTTGCTCTCAAGGCAAATCTGCAGATGCCCCGGCGGCCCACGACAACAACAAAGCAGCCGCCGCTCACAAGGGAGAGTCGAACGAACAACAAAGCATGAACCATGCAGCCAGGAACGGCCCGTCCATAAGCCCTGCAGCCACCACGACCCCCCCGCCAACGACAAAGCCACCACCGTCAGCCTCACCTCCTCCAAAGCAGTCAAAGCCAGGCCCCATTGGCCCTGTCCTAGGGAGGCCAATGGAGGACATTAAAGCTACATACATCATTGGGAAGGAGCTTGGGAGAGGGCAGTTTGGTGTGACACATTTGTGCACCCACAAGGCCACGGGGAAGAAGCTCGCATGCAAGACCATTGCCAAGAGGAAGCTTGTGAACAAGGACGACATAGAGGACGTTAGGAGGGAGGTGCAAATCCTGCACCACCTGTCGGGCCAACCCAACATTGTGGAGCTCAAGGGTGTCTATGAGGACAAGCAATCGGTTCATTTGGTCATGGAATTGTGTGAAGGCGGTGAGCTCTTTGATCGCATCATCGCCAAGGGGCAATACACTGAGCGTGCCGCGGCTTCCTTGTTGAGAACCATTATGCAGATTGTTCACACTTTCCATTCCATGGGTGTCATCCATAGAGACCTCAAACCCGAGAATTTCCTCTTGTTGAATAAGGACGAGAATGCACCGCTAAAGGCCACAGATTTTGGTCTATCTGTTTTTTACAAGCAAGGTTTTCTTATCCATTCTAAATCACCTCTGTTTTTTCTCCTTCTTCCACCTGCTTTTGTTGTTTTCCTCATTACTACTATATTTAAAATCATTCACTTACCTTTATCTAAAACTTTAAGCTTTTTGAGACGAATAGTTGATATTTGTATAAGGTAATATATTATATATAAAATGATTTTATTTGCATTTATACAATAATTTAAGTTTTTAGGAGAAATTGTTCCCAATTAATTATCCGTATTAATTTTGACAAGAGAGTACTTAATTGTCATGAAAGTGCTGTTTTTTTTCCCCTTTTTTTCTTTGGTTTTATATAATTTGTGGTATAGAAAATATTTGATTGGAATGCATGAGACTAAAACTGATTAATGTGGGTTGTTTTATGAAGGATATGAAACTTCATCTATATTCATTTCAGAAATTGATAAAACTCATCATACATTTAATAAAAGATATTAATTTTACTTCTACATGTTGAAATTTTCGTTTAAGGAGTTTTGCGATAATCAACGTAATATAAGTGGAAGGAATCTGATTTTGGGTCATTATCTTTCCTTTTTTTTTTTAATGGGGCTTCAATATATATCATGTTAAAACTTACGATCTGGGTGAAAAATCGTCCTATATTATATTATTGAAGCTTAGTTATCAACAAAATGATCCATATGCTCTCCAGAGGAAAATGTTAAGAAGATAGCGCAACCTTGAATCACTTATAACCTTCAAGATTCATATTTTAATAGCAAATTTATCCAATATTTTTACAGGAGACGTGTTCAAAGACGTCCTTGGTAGTCCGTTTTACATTGCACCCGAGGTCTTAAGGAGGAAATATGGGCCAGAAGTTGACATATGGAGTGTTGGTGTCATGCTATACATTCTTCTATCTGGTGTTCCTCCATTTTGGGCAGGTTTGTATATTCATCCTCTCATTTTCAAAGCAAACACTTTGTGTTGAACAATCAGAAGAAATCACAACGTATGTAGTGACAGTGCGGGTTAGTTAGAGCAAACAAAATTCTTATAATTGTTTTTTATGGTATATATAATTATAGCTTTTACCTGAAAGCAAAGAATTGGCTTTGACAGAATCCGAACATGGTATATTCAATGCCATCCTAAGAGGCCACATTGACTTTTCAAGTGATCCGTGGCCTTCAATTTCACCTGCAGCAAAAGATCTCGTGCGGAAAATGTTGAATTCAGATCCCAAACAAAGACTTACAGCTTACGAAGTTCTGGGTGCGTTTATTCTTTAATTGGCTTCTTGTGCTTCTCTTTCAAGTCCACTCACAATTACCCTATTCTGTTAACTAACTTTCCACACTATGGGTTCATTAGATGCGATTCGGAAAATTAAAGCACTAGTTTGTGTTGAAAACAGATCATCCTTGGATTAAGGAAGACGGAGAAGCACCAGATAAGCCTCTTGACAATGCCGTGTTGAATAGGCTCAAGCAGTTCAAAGCAATGAACGAATTCAAGAAAGTTGCCCTAAGGGTACTCTACTATTTTGTTTAAGTCTTGTGAAGACTTCATTCTGAAATTCTAACATTTATATTTTTCTCTTGCTCCACCCTGCATGCCAAGAAGTGTACGAGAAAAGCAGCATAACATTTTTACCATTTCCAAATGAATAGGTTATTGCTGGATGTCTATCAGAAGAAGAAATCATGGGGTTGAAGGAAATGTTCAAGGGGATGGACACCGATAGTAGTGGAACTATTACAATTGAAGAGCTCAAGCAAGGGCTTGCAACACGAGGGACAAAACTGTCAGAACAAGAAGTTCAGCAATTAATGGAAGCTGTAAGTTATCATTCTTCTCTTTTCTCAAATGGGAAAACGAAAGCAGAGAGTCGACGCACAACTAGTACAACATGACTATGATTACTTACGCATAAGTTTTCTCTTTATCCAACAAATTACAGGCTGATGCTGATGGAAATGGTGCCATAGATTACGACGAGTTCATCACAGCAACAATGCACCTGAACAGAATGAACAGAGAAGAACATCTTTATACTGCCTTCCTGTACTTTGATAAAGATAATAGCGGGTAAAACATGACTATACTCAGGCCACCATTCTATAAACTACCTGGTGCCTTCAAAAACACAAGGTTCTAATCTGATTTTGATGCCATGTTAATAAGGTTCATTACCACTGAAGAACTAGAGCAAGCTCTCCATGAATATAACATCCATGATGGCAGGAACATCAACGAAATCCTTCAAGAGGTTGATGTAGATAATGTAAGTGCTATAACTTATTGTAGATCCTCTCCTTCTGATATGTATATGGTTAGTAATTATGAGAAATTTTCTATATATGTGAAGGATGGCCGCATTAACTACGAAGAGTTTGTGGCGATGATGAATAAAGGAAATCCAGAAGCTCATACAAAGAAGAGGCGTGATTCATTGGCTATGCGTTAGTGGTGGGGCTCTGAGGGAAGATACTTAGAAGTGTTCATCATCTGTTTTCAGCCCTGTGATTTTCTTCGGTGGAGAAGCCGATGGGCGAAAGATTATGGACCGGATTGCATCATAGCTTTGTTGGTTGGGAGGGGATATAGCTGAGAAGTGGATCTGAGGTGGAAACGAAATACAAAATGAGAAAAGAGGAAAAATAAAAAATAAGAAAGACACGGGGCGAAAAAGAACAGAGAGACTGACTTTTGTAAAATGTGAACATATGCTAGGTATTTGGTTGGTTAACATTTTCTTCTTTCCCTTTTCCTTTACTGTGAAAAGTTGTACTAAATCATGTATGCATATTGCTGCTCATTTAGGAATCAAAAAGGGGTGTTCGGTCATGTATATTATTTGAAGACTAAATACTCAATCCAGTGCCACAGATTTATAATGGAGGATTAATTAGTTCCTCAGATTTAAAAAATTTTATATTAATTCCTTAGATTTCATAAATGAAAACAAGTTAGTTTCTTCGTTAAATTGTTATCTAAATTATTTACAGAAATGTTCACATATTCTGCTATCTTATTTATGTGTATTGTTAATTTTTTAAGTGGGTCTTAATGTGCCTCACTTCTCTATTCTGTGCAAAACAAATAGTAATTTAAAGTCAAAATTTTTCTTCTAAGCAGAGAGCTATGATGAGAGAGAAGATGAAAAAGAAAGCCTAAACGACTTCGTTTAGAAGAGTGAAGCAAGGTAAGACCACTATCAAAACTAACAATACACATAAATATGTTAACGATACATATAAATAAACTGACAGGACACAGTTCAGATAACAATTTTATAAAGGGACTAATTTATCACCATTTGTAAAATTTGAGGGACTAAAATAAGATTTTTCAAATATAAGAGACTAATTTATCCCTTATTATAAATCTAAGGGATTAAATTAGAGTTTTAGTCTTATTTAAAAAATGATTAGAATACAACAATACTACATTATTATGTATACATGTCTTCTTTTCTTTGTATATCTCTCTGGACCCCATATCTTCATTTTGTGCAATTTACACTATAATGTAGAATTGTTGTCATACTTTTGTTGTACACTAATCATATCTCATATTATTTTACTAACGACAATCATGCTGACAGGAAACTTGAGATGCACTTCTTGGAGTTCAGTTTTCACAGAGCACTAAAATAATTTATAGGAATTCTACTCGATTAATTATGAATTCAGCATATACCTAATCTTAATGGCAGGTCTGTAGCCGTGTGAAATTCTTAGGAGATGACAAATTGGGGAGTTGGTGGTACTAGTTAGTGTGGGGTCCAGCCGGCAAGTTTGAAATAGCCGGGAAGAGATTTTTCCACGCGTCAACAGTGAAAATCACTGTTCACGCATGATGATGTCAGTGCTTACATAAGATTTTTCAACGCGTGAACAATGAAATCACTATTCATGCGTAAAGAGTCGGCACTGAAGGAGAATTTTCAACGCGTAAATAGTAAATTAATTATGTGCACGCGTTAAACTTCCTCTATAAATAGAGGCGAGGAAGCAACTTCAGATGATAAGCAGCAGCGGATGAACGAGCTGCAAAGAGAGAAAAATAACAGAGAGTGTGTTATTTTTCTGAGAGTGAGAGGAAAATAGAGAGTGTGAGTAAATTCCAGAGAGTGTAGGGTGTGGGTATATACACCGGGAATATTTTTTGGGTATTATCTTTATTACTCCTTGATACTGTAAAAGTGTAGTATTTGAATAGGAGGGTTCTCACCGGGAAACACTATATTTACCTCTTGGGTTGGAGAGTGTGGAAAGGATATTGTGTAATTATCCTGAATATAGTGGAATATTTTTCGGAGTTTGTCCCGTGGTTTTTTTTCCTCCGATATTTGGGGGTTTCCACGTTAAAAATTCAGTGTGCATATTTCTTGATCTGTTTTGGTGGCGTGAATAGTGACAAGTGGGCCCGTGAATAGTGATCAGCGGGTTCCACCATGATTTACTATTCATCCTGGTATTTATTTTTCGCTGCGCTGCGCTGATTGGTAGATTTAATTCTATCGGATTTATTTTGGTACTCATTACCATACATTGGCATCATTTAATTACATTGTGAATCAGTCTCTGAGCCCAACAAGTGGTATCATAGCGCAAGTTGAGCTCAGGATTGTGTTGTGTAAATTAAATGGAGGAGAATATGGGTACCATGATCAAGCTAATAGCAGCAAATTACTCTATTTGGAAGCCAAAAATAGCAGCAAGTTACAAGCACTATTACTTTTGAGTTCGTTGCCGGATAGCTGGGAGACCTTGGTGGTGTCACTAAGCAACTCTGCTTCAGGTGGAAGCTGTCTTTAGTCCAAGTCAAAGACAGTATGTTCAATGAAGAAACTAGAAGAAAAGACTTGCTGAGAATAGATAATTCTCAGGCCCTTGTCATAGAGAACAGGGGGAGAAGCAAGAGCAGAGGGCGGTCCAGGAAACCAAAGGATCGATCGCAATCCCAGTCAAGAAGAAAGTTCAAATGTTACCATTGTGGTGAAGAAGGGCACATCAAAAGAAATTGTAAGGCTTGGAAAGACAGAGGCAAGAACTATCGGAGAAGTCAGGACGCGGCTGATGATGAAAATACTACAACCCCTATGACAAATGGGGAAGTGGTGTTGCTCTCTTTTGTAGATGAAGAGTGTCATGTTGCATATTCATGTGTTGAATGGGTCATTGACTCAGCGGCTTCTTATCATGCCACTCCCAATAAGGAATTCTTTACTATGTACAAAGCAGGAGACTTTGGCAAAGTAAGGATGGGAAACACTAGTAATTCTGATATTGTTGGCATTGGTAATGTGTGCATTCAAACAAATATAGGATGTACATTGACATTGAAGAACGTGCGACATGTGTCGGATTTACGCCTGAATCTGATCTCTGTGCATGCTCCGGATCTAGCCGGATACCACAGTAACTCTGGTGATAGCAAATGGAAGCTTTCAAAAGGTTCAATGGTGGTTGCTAGAGGGACGTTGTACAACACATTGTACAAGACTCAAGTTAAGCAGATTGGAGAATTAAATGCAGTCGAGGACGATGCTTCGCCAAATTTGTGGCATAAAAGACTGGCTCACATGAGTGAAAAAGGATTGCAGATTTTGGCTAGGAAATCCCTCATTTCTTATGCCAAAGGCACAAAGTTAAATCCTTGTGATCATTGTTTATTTGGCAAGCATCATAGAGTGTCTTTTAGCAAAAGATTGAAGCTGAAAAAGAATACTTTAGATATGGTTTACTCTGATGTATGTGGTCCCATGGAGGTGGAAACTCTGGGTGGTAGCAGATATTTTGTAACGTTCATTGATGATGCTTCACGAAAAGTGTGGGTTCATTTCCTAAAGAGGAAGGACCGGGTGTTTCAATACTTCAAGAAGTTTCATGCCATGGTGGAGAGAGAAACTGGGAAACCTTTGAAGTGTCTTCGTAGTGACAATGGGGGAGAGTACATTTCCCATGAATTCAAGAACTATTGCTCTGAACATGGCATCAGGCATGAGAAGACGGTTCCTGGCACCCCACAACATAATGGTGTGGCCGAAAGAATCAACAGAACCATTATGGAGAAAGTCAGATGTATGTTGAGAATGGCTAAGCTGCCTAAGCCATTTTGGGGTGAAGCTGTTCAAACGGCGTGCTACTTGATTAACAGATCTCCGTCTGTTCCTTTGGGCTTTGACATTCCTGAGAGAGTATGGTCCGGACATGATGTTAGCTACTCTCATTTGAAGGTGTTTGGATGCAAAGCCTTTGCTCACGTAAGTAAGGAGCAGAGACAGAAGCTTGATGATAGAGCCATTCCTTGCATATTCATGGGCTATGGAGATGAGGAATTTGGCTATAGGTTATGGGATCCGGAAACGAAAAGGATTATAAGAAGTAGAGACGTAGTATTTCATGAGCAAGAAGCTATGTCGGATTCTTCTATTCCAGAGAAAACTACTGAATCTGGTGATAAAGTTGATTTTACACCAGTCTTTCTTCCTAAAGAAAATGCCACAGAAGGGGGAGAGGTTCAAGACCATGGGGTTGATGATGGGCCAGCTGTTGATGATGCTGGAGATGGAGGAGGTGTTGAGCAGGGGGAGCAAGCTCATACGTCATAGCTTAGAAGATCTAACAGAGTGCGATATCCATCCAGCAAGTATCCCAGGTCGGAGTATGTCCTTCTCACTAATGAGGGGGAGCCAGAGAGTTTTGAAGAAGTTCAGACTCATAAGGATAAAGTTCAGTGGATCAAAACCATGCAAGAAGAGATGGATTCCTTGTAGAAGAACGATACTTATGAGTTGGTAAAACTCCCTAAAAGCAAGAAAGCCTTGAAGAATAAATGGGTGTTCAAGCTGAAGAAAGATGGCGACCAGCTAGTGAAGTATAAGGCTCGCTTGGTTGTAAAAGGCTTTGGTCAAAAGCGAGGGATAGATTTTGATGAGATTTTCTCTCCAGTTGTCAAAATGAGTTCTATTTGAGTTATTCTCGGATTGAAGGCTAGCTTGGATTTGAAGCTTGAGCAGTTAGTCACGAAGACCACGTTTCTCCATGATGATTTGGAGGAAGCTGGAAAGGAGCTGATGTTTTGGATCAGCTGGTTTAGTTCAAGTATGGATAACATGGTATTTGTTGGATCCATGTGATGGGTCCCTTGTATCGAAAGTCTTCCTGGCGGAGTGGAGTCCAGGCAGCGTGTCCCGAATATCAGCGGTACAAGTGAAGAGAGCATATTTAGTCGGTGACGAGGCTTGTGGATGATGCTCTAGTGTTAGCACCATTAAAATGCTTGAGAAATGCAAGGTTATTGCATGAAGAAAGTTGTAGCACGAGATAAGCTTCAACTATGTGCCGAGTTGATCGGCATGGATCCCAGATGATTGCTCCTAGATTACTTCCCCATCGGCTGGAGGGGGAGAATTGTGGGGTCCAGCCGGCAAGTTTGAAGCAGCCGGGAAGAGATTTTTCCACGCGTGAACAGTGAAAATCACTGTTCACGCATGATGATGTCAGTGCTTACATAAGATTTTTCAACGCGTGAACAGTGAAATCACTGTTCATGCGTAAAGAGTCGGCACTGAAGGAGAATTTTCAACGCGTGAACAGTAAATTAATTACTGTGCACGCGTTAAACTTCCTCTATAAATAAAGGCGAGGAAGCAACTTCAGATGATAAGCAGCAGCGGATGAACGAGCTGCAAAGAGAGAAAAATAACAGAGAGTGTGTTATTTTTCTGAGAGTGAAAGGAAAATAGAGAGTGTGAGTAAATCCCAGAGAGTGTAGGGTGTGGGTATATACACCGGGAATATTTTTTGGGTATCATCTTTATTACTCCTTGATACTGTAAAAGTGTAGTATTTGAATAGGAGGGTTCTCACCGGGAAACACTATATTTACCTCTTGGGTTGGAGAGTGTGGAAAGGATATTATGTAATTATCCTGAATATAGTGGAATATTTTTCGGAGTTTGTCCCGTGGTTTTTTTTCCTCCGGTATTTGGGGGTTTCCACGTTAAAAATTCAGTGTGCATATTTCTTGATCTGTTTTGGTGGCGTGAATAGTGACGTGGGTCCCACCACAGTGAATAGTACTCTGAATTTACTATTCACACGAATAGTGATACGGTTCCATTGCTGAGTGCTGTCCGCGTGAATAGTGACAAGTGAGCCCCGTGAATAGTGATCAGCAGGTCCCACCGTGATTATCCTGGTATTTATTTTTCACTGCGCTGCACTGATTGGTAGATTTAATTCTATTGGATTTATTTTGGTACTCATTGCCATACATTGGTATCATTTAATTACATTGTAAATCAGTCTCTGAGCCCAACAGTTAGCACATCATTATTACCATAAGTTCGTAAGGTCTTATTCTGGTCTTTTAAAACCTTGATGCAGAACTGAAATTTGTCCCGATAAGGATTGGTAACGAACAAAACAAAAGAAAAACAACGCAAAAAAAAAAAAGGCCAATTTTATGGTACAAAAAGAGAAACTACCATGCTAGATTGAGACTGGATTTGTCCAAGACAAAAGGTTTTAATATACTTAAAATAATCTCATGATTATAATAATGTGGTGTAAACTATATTTCACATGTTCTTTTACTTGTTCTAAGTTAATATTTTTACCTTACCGTGACTTTGCTTATCATATAGAGTAATGTTATTTTTATTCATAGGATATGAGTTACTGTATTGATTCACACCTCATCTATCACTAGATGAGATGTGAATCGTATTTAAATGAGATCCATATTTTATCCAATAATAAATAAGATGTGAGTTGGCACACTGATCGACATCCATCAATATAAATAATATTTTTCTATGATCAAAAGTTCCTCACATATTGGAACCGATATCGTTTAAGCATGCATATATATATATATATATATATATATATATATATATATATATATATATATATATATATATATATATATATACACACACACACACATAGTCATAGCCGTATCCATCATATCAAGCATAAGCATCTGGGACCAACCGAGGGGTAACCATAGCTGAAAGTGGCACAGCCTTTTGCAAAGTGAGTCCAAAGGCCTCATCCATGTTTAGCTCCACTCCATTTGGTAACTTCCAGTCAAAAGAGTGCACCAAAGTCCCCAAAATGAACTCAATCACCACAATAGCCATTCTGTACCCTGCACAAATCCTCCTTCCAGCTCCGAAGGGAATCAACTCGAAATCAACTCCACTTGGATCAGCTTTTGCATTCTTCCCACTTAAAAATCTCTCTGGACTGAACTCTAATGGATTGGCCCACACATTGGGGTCTCTTCCTATGGCCCATATATTGACATTTAACCTTGTGCTCTTGGGGATGTAGTAGCCATTAACTTGGCATGCTTCGGTTGACACCCTGGGAACACTAAGAGGTGTAGATGGGTGCATTCGAAATGTTTCCTTACATATTGCTTGAAGGTATGGGAGTTTTGGTAGGTCAGATTCAACAAGAAGTCTTTCCCTGCCTAGGGTTCGATCCATCTCTTTCTGAGCCTTTTCAAGGATGTTTGGATTTTTCAACATTTCAGCTAGTGCCCACTCTATGATGCTAGATGATGTATCTGTTCCTGCAGTGAATAAATTCTGGATAGGAAAATGTAAAATTGTGGTCAGAGGTAACAGATATAAGTTAATTATTTATTGAGATTCTTTAGAATTGTAGCCATGGGTACATATGCCTTGCTTGATGGAAATCAATGTATCGCCTCTAATATCTTTGAGGTTTTTGTTTTGAGTAAATAATCATTTTAATTCTAACATTTTTAATTTAATATTAATTTAATTTTAAAATTTTTTTACATCAATTTAATTTTAATATTTTTAATTTAGACATCAATTTAATCATTTCATTAGATTTTTATTTTGATAAAATGATTAAGCTGATGTTGATATAAAAAATGTTAGGATTTAAATTGATGTTAAGATCAAATTGATGTAAAAATTTTGGCGGAATAAACTAATTTCAAGTTAAAAATATAAGGATTAAAATGATTATTTATATGCATCTACATGTTGTACTTCTGATAAATATAACACTAGTAAGCACTAACAAGCGCCCAGAAAAATTAATTTGGGATTCGGGTGAATATTCTTGTTGCTTCAATAATAATGGAAATTAAACCAAGCAGATGTTATCTTCACAATTAGCAAAACAAGATTTACGGGTGCTATTGTTTTGACAATCTACTTGACAATTTGTACAACCTATTTTTGTTTACTGTTTTTTAACAATCCCCTACCTACATAAGAGGTGTCTTTTATATGATGAAATTTAAATGAGAAATTTATTATAAAGGAATTCTTGGTTCTCTTCTCTCCGCTTGTAGATGTGTGCGTATTAAATATCAGATGATAAGCCTCACTCACACTGCGAATCAGTGTCAGTGTACTATTTAATATATTCATCTAAATTTGTGTATACGACATCTACTTACGTCATCTACACTTGGAGCTACCACGATTGTTTCATATCAATGTAGTTGACATAAATTATTATTTAATTCCAAGATCACTACCGTCTTTCAACGATTTGTTTAGTCCACACACGGGTGGGCCCGTAGGTAACGACGAGCGAGTTATTAAAAAAATAAGACCAGTAAGTTATTAAATTTTATATAAATAATTAAAATTAAAATATAAAATTAAATGATATTTTAAATAATTATATAATTATTAATTATTATTAATAATTATAAAATAAAAATTCCAAAAAATAAAAATACAATAATACAAAAATAAATATCAAAAAGCATAAAATAAATGACACATTCTTATTTATTTTTTGTTCAGGTTGTAAGAATATTGTATAAAAATGTAATATACGTGTCATTTTTTCATGAATTAAATAAAAATGTGGTGCTTAAGGTTTGTTTGAAATTGGAAAATGACACTATCAACCAGGGTAAAGCATCCAGAGAGAGGGTACGTTGGAAAAAAAAAAAAAGGAAGAACAGAATCGAAATAGGTTGGCAGGGTTCATTAGCCGTGGCAGTAGTGTGTTCCGTGTTTTGTTGAGTATTTTGCTGGCACGCCTCTGTCGTCGGTTGTTTTGCTGGGCTCTAGCGTGTTTCTTTTTGTGGTTATTTATTTGTTGATTTATTTTGTTTTGCTCCTTTTTTTTTTCTCCAGAGTTTTGAGCTGTTTCTAAATTATAAGAAAAATGGGAGGGGGAATGGAAGGTGAAAATTTGAGAAATCCACCGGATACAGCATGGCAAGATGTTTGGAAAGCTTTTAAATATTAATTTTTATGTTTGAAATGAGTTAGTAAATAATAAATTGAATTCAATTCCTTGATTTGGAATCTATTCAAAAATAAATTGATTTATTTATTTTTATCATTTTATTTTTCATCAATAAAACTTAATTTTTACTAACAACTCCAATTATTAATTAGAATACATGATATAATCAAAATTATATAAAAATATACTATAAAATAAATCAAAATCAAATCAAAACATTCTACAAATTAAATCTGCAAGGTGAAAATTGAGAACAATAGGAAAAAAAGGAGAATCAAGCTTGGAGCTACAGGGTTGGTGCAAAATAAAAGCACATGGACAAAGTTACAGGCTTGGAGTTGTTTCTCAAAGAAGCAAGGGATATGCCTTTGAAAAATATACTCTTTAGATAAAACCAAGAGAAATATTTAAGTGTACTGAGAGTAAAAAATAATACTTACTCTGATTCATTTATTAATTGACACATAAATTTTACGGCTTATTATTATCTTCTATTTCTTTTACATTTTTAATATAATAGTTAATTTATTAATTATCAAATAGAACAGAGTAAATATATTATTTTACTCTAAAAGAGCCTAAAAATTTCTCTAAAACTAAAGTGGAGAGCAGCAGCTCCTAACGTGGTTTGCAAAAATAAAAGAAGGGGGAGAGAGAGGAAAAGAAGTACCAGTCAAGAATATTATGAGCATCTCATTATTTGAACTCAAATTCAACAATAAATTAGACTCAAATTTAAGGGTTTTTTTATGAAATTCAATTCTGATTTGAATTCTTTGAATTAAATTATTTGCAGAAACCCAATCAGGCTGTGAATGGAGAAAGATAATTATAAAACAAACTAGTAAGTGAAGAAGCTGGAGGGAATTTACCAATAGTAGAGCCTTAATGTTGGACAGATTCAATCTCTCCGCAGAGGGATCCCCGCCATTTGTCATCAGAATATCCAAAAAATCTGGCTTCCCCTTACGCGCATGAGCAGACTTCACATGCTCCTCAACCATCTCTGTAAGGAGCACATCAAACCTCTTATGCAAGCGTTTCATCTTACCCACCACACCCTGCAAGTCCATCCAAGCAATGCAAGGCACAAAATCCCCAATATTATTCACCCCAGATACTGTCATGAACTCCACCACCATGTCC
The DNA here is from genome assembly GCA_031216125.1 of Dalbergia cochinchinensis. NCBI lineage: Eukaryota > Viridiplantae > Streptophyta > Magnoliopsida > Fabales > Fabaceae > Dalbergia > Dalbergia cochinchinensis. The sequence goes on from CM062370.1 coordinate 30,172,968, forward strand.
TTAAACTCCTTAGACTCACACCCCTTGCTCGCAAATATTCGGTGGCTGAGTACAACTTGGCCCACCATATTTGTAATCGCGCAACTCAACAAGTCACCTACTTCCACTGGTTCACCTTGCTTGCTTGATTCATGCATAGCTCTCAGCATGTGTCTTGACTCAATTGCTCTCACATGAGTCCAATCCTGAAGAGCCTTACCACCAACCATGTGCACACTGGTTAGTTTCCTAAGTAGCTTCCATTTAGGCCCATAACCAGCGAAGACCATATCTTGTGAATTGTATCCCAAATGGGTGGCGCCAGCAATTGTGGGTCGGTTTGAGAAAATATGGTCCAAGGCCTTGAGGAATGCCCTGGCTGCGTCTGGGCATGAGACTACCACGGTGTCACATGTGCCCATTTTGAGGAGCATGATGGGCCCAAATTTCCTAGCCATGTTTGTGAGCGTAACATGAGGCATGGTCCCCAAGAGCGGTAGAGCACCAAGGATTGGCCATCCTTTTGGGCCTGGTGGTAGGTTGTTATGACTGCCTCTGAGGATTAAGCGAATGGAGAAATGTGAGATGAAGAAGATTAGCAGTGCAATACCAATTTCTCTGACAAACAATGCATCAAATGTCATGTTGGATATTTGAATACGGCAAGGTATAATGGGCGCTACTTATACTAATTACTGGAGCAAGTGTTAGGTAATTGAGTTAGCCCGTGCACGACTTGTAGGGCGCTACCTGTACCTGATGCAAAATCCAAGCTCTAAAGTAAAACCATCTTACTGGCTCTTTGTTTGCTTGTCGTCGTCCACTGAAATTCTTACGTGGTTGAAAATTAATTTTGACGAAGCTTGCACTCAAACACAGAGAGACCAATGTTAACAATTTTTTTTTTGAACGAAAACATGTCTACTGTTTTCATTGCGACCATTTTCACTGTATCCTTGTCTTCTTTGTTTTCAGCCGAATAATTGAAAAAACAAATTGATGACCAGTTTGTTCCTTTTTTTTTATTTTGTTAAAAGAAGTGGCTGTAGTTAAGTTATTCGTGCAGACTTAAAAGTTACACAAAATGAATATTTGATCAGCTTTGTGTACATATGATATCATTCAGATATCTCTTACTCATTTGTTTCTTTCAATGAACTCGTATAATTTGATTATAGTTGTGGTTATTTTAATCAAACAAAAATTCACGATTTCCGTTCATTGTGAGTGAACTTTTTAATATTTAAACAAACTAGTATTTTTTACCCATAAACTGTATAGGGTTTTAGAAAATGAACTTAAAATATTTAATTTGAATACGCAGTCAGATACGATAATTTCTTACGAGTCATATATGATAATTTTCAATATCTACATAATAAGAGTCATATATGATAATTTTAAACAGAAATTTCTTACATTATTGCATTATTTTATATTAAATGAAAATAATTAGAATCAAACTAAAATTATATAAAAATTTATTATTGAAAGTGTATTGGATCAGGAATGTGGGCCAAGTACCTCAGCCTAGTGGCAAGAAACTCAGTCACCAAGATACGTCCAAGATACAGCCTAGATCTCATGAAGATCCAGCATGATTTGGATAAGATCTTGCATGATATCTGCCTAAATCTTGGAAGTATCTTCTAGATGAAAAGCATATCTATTCCATATCTATTACCTATCTATATATCATAGTAGGGAAAGCTCCCTATATTTAGGGAAGGATCCAATACAAAATTACTCAAAGTGTAACCTAGCTATAAGTAAAGGGGCTCTCTGCCCTTCCTAAGCATGATTACACACTCATTCATATACATACACCTTATCTCTACTCTTGATGCATCAGAATGCCTTTGTAGGTACCCTCACCATCACTCTTGCATTGGGATATTGGAGGACACCTGCACTTTACCAGACTTATGAGTAAGAACATTAGTGCCCATTGTGGTCGGGCTAGTAAATAAGTCTTCCCCGCAAGCAAGCAGCATGATGGTTGATGCTACCATCAACCAAAGCGATGGGGAACTCCTTGCTGCCATGTGACAACTAAGAAAGAAAGCTAGAAAATGGTGGTCAAGAACAAGAGGACGGTAGACTAGATCCTCAAGGGCAACAGGCAGTGGTGACTATTAGCTCTAGAACCCTTATGAAAGCTTTAATGCAATATGTTTTGAATGACAACAAAACCCAATTAAGGAAAATATTTTGAAGAATGACTAATGTTTATCTTGAGTTTCTTGAAAGTCGCAAATAGATTCTATCGTTGACATAACAAGACTTCATTAAGTGAGAATAATTTCACTTTACATGTGTAAACATGCTTTGTCTCTTTTTAAAATATATGAACTAAATGACAGTGATAATTATATCCAAAAACGAACTTAAAATGTCTAATGATTTGAAGAAAAGCAAACAGAATAAGAAACCAAGATTTGAGACTTCATAAAGTAACACTGGACTTCAGAAAATACACTTGGAATGAAGATATCAATCAAACTCTGAAGCAAATATGTTATACAATCTTCAATCATCATATTTGCAATATTTTGATCATCAACAAATTCTTATTGAAGACTAGAAGACCTAAGATTGATCAGGGAAATGATATTGCACATCAAAAAGCTCACTTACAGTGATATAATGCACTCTATAAGAAAAGGAGGGAAATTTGGAAAATCAAATTTGAAATTAAAAAGTCAAAACGAGTGTCAAAACTGGCGAGACACCTCTTCTGCTAACTTGGTTAACTACCCCAGCTTTTAGAAGGAAGAGTTCAGAAATCATACTTCAGAAAGTAAAAGTAGTTTCTGAATAGACTTCAGAAATCTCAAACTTTACAATATGGCTTTTGCAACAACTCTAACAAATAGACCGACTACTCTTCTAGATTGCTTTTCCAAGACACAAGTGCATGATCAACACATGTCATTTGGAGATCTGATCTAGGGCGATAGTCACAAGGAAGACCATTTATAAATAGAGATGTTGTGATTTCAAAGAATAGAGACAGACGTTATACAAAGAGCTAAAACTCTGTGAAAATTTCTCCTCATCTTCTTGTAAAGTTCATTATATCTTGTAATCATTTCCTGTGTTTGTAAAAATCTTCTTTCTACATTGCTTCATTGTTCATATGTTCTTCCAAGGAAGAATAGGTGGAAAGAAGACATTCAAGTTCTCCTAGGATTTTCTATATAAATCTTATGGAAACTTGAGTATAGGTTAGTTTGAGTTGCAAGCTCAAACACAAACCTTTGTAACCTCGATCCAGTAGTAATCAATGTGAGTTAGCTTAGAGAGACTAGTCAAAGACTACTTGTAACATGATAGGAAAGGGGTTTTACTGGTCACAGTTTAGCTTGGAGAGGCAGGTCAAAGACTACTCGATTTAGCTTGGAAAGGTTGGTCAAAGACTACTCGGTTTAGCTTGGAGATACTAATTAAAGACTTCTCGATCAACTTAAAGAAGCTAGTGAATAACTACTTAGTTTGTGATAGTAGAGGTTGTCTACTGGTCACAGGTGGGAGCTTGGAAAAGCTATTGTAAAGACGATTCTTGTTTTTTTTTTTTTTTTTTCTGATTTGAGAAAGATTTAGTGGAACTTAACAGTTGTTAAGAACTGGATATAGGTAGGTTGGCCGAACCAGTATAAAAACTCTTGCATAGTATCTCTCTTCTCCTTCATCTCTTACTTTATTACTGTATTTAGGTTATTTACTGGTTCGGTCAACCTACCTATACTTAGTTCTCAACAAATTGCTGAGTTCCACTAATCAACCTTTTCTTAACCATGAGAAAGTCAAATAGTCTTTCTATAGCCTTCTCAAACTATCTCACGTAACCAGTAGCACACTCTACTATCACTCCTAAGTAGTCTTTATAATACTCAAAACCTTGATGCTCGTCAACGGAGTAATATACCTAGTTCTTTGGCAGACTTCCCAACCTTCCTAAAAAAATCAGCCCTTCTCTAGTTCTTCTTCTTGTTTATGAACTCCATTCATCACTTTGAGGGTCTGGTAAGAGCCTTTGTTAACTAATTCGTCATAGATTGAAAAGTGCACGAGAAGAGGGGTTGAATTATGCTTTCGCTTGAAGTGCAACAGAAATATTGCTAGTGAGTATTAGAAAGTAACTTTCTAAACTTAAAATAAAAATATAAAAATTGATATGAATCTGTTTTTCAGAGGAGCTTTGATAATAAACACAAAAGATAATATAAAGTAGATTTAGGGAAAGAGAGATACTGCAACAAGGGATTTTATACTGGTTCGGTCAACCTACCTATACTTAGTTCTCAACAAATTGCTGAGTTCCACTAATCAACCTTTTCTTAACCATGAGAAAGTCAAATAGTCTTTCTATAGCCTTCTCAAACTATCTCACGTAACCAGTAGCACACTCTACTATCACTCCTAAGTAGTCATTGACTAGCCTCCCAAAGCTACCTCATAATGATCCCTATTAGATTAGGGTACAAAGATTTTACAAGCTTGGGTCACTCTAATAGACAAACACTCAAGTTTTCTCAATATGAAACAATGTATGATATGAAAACTTGGGTGAATTTTTTCTAACTATTCTTCCTAGGAAGAAAGTGTTATCTAATAAGAACTTAGAAAGAAGATTTTTTACTAAAGCTGAAATTGATTACAAGTAGTAATAGCTTTATAGAAGATGAAGGAGAGTTCTCGTGTTCTTCAAGGATTCAACATAAGCACTTGACCAAAAATCTTGAGTTATAAGCACATGATCTCCTTTTATACTTGATCTCTCATTTATGACCATTGCCTTTGATTTGATTTCCTAGTGACACATGTTGATCTTCTTTTTGTGTCTTGGAAATGCAGTCTAGAAGAGTAACTCAGCTGTGTTAGAGCCACTTTTGTAATTGCGGAGACTGTTGTTAGATAGAGGTTTATGAGTCCATATTCAGAAACTACTTTTTGTTTTCTGAACTATGTTTCTAAACTTTTTCTTCTAGGATTGGGATGGTTGACCAATTTAAAAAGTGAGATGTCTCTGTCATACCTTGTTTGAATTTGACTTGATTTGAATTATGAATTTTCCCTTCCATTTCTGTAAAGTGCACCGCTTAATAGTAAATGTCCTTTTTGAAGTGTTGATTCAGTTTCTAGACTTTCCTTTGATCTTCATTGCTTCAATCAGAGCTCGTTGGCAAATATATCATCATGATTAAAGATAATAACCTCAACTTCCTTCCAAGGATATTGACATTCTTCATTGTATATCAATTTTTGAAGATGAAGGCTACTTTCTAAAGATTTGAAGCTTGGTTTCTTGTTCATGAAGTCATTCCTTCGCGTGTTAAACATAGTAACATTTATTTCAAGGATTATTTTTCACTTCTTTTAAGTTCTGAATCTCTTTGAATGAGATTAAACATGTTTACACATGATTTTGTGAAAATAATACTTGTTCATGAAGTCATATGCTAACAAGAATGGTCCTGTTTGTATACTCAAGAAACTCAAGCAAATGATTAGTCCTTTATCAAAGAATTTTATCAAAATTCATTTTTTGTCACTCAAAACATTAAGTGCTAATACTTTCTAAAAGATTCTTCAACTAATGATCTCCTTTTTTTTATGATGACAAACCAAATTTTGAGGAAAACTTTTGAAAGAAATATTTAAATAGATATTAGATCAGAGTAACTTGATATTGTTTCAAAGCACACTTGATAGAGTTTCAGAAGGTCTTTTTCTTGATGTGTGTTATAGATATGAATAATCCATTCAGTAACCTTAAGTGACTAGAATCAAAGCTATTTTATTTCAAAGAAGGTTTCTGAAGTATATCAAAGTATTTTCTGAAATGTATCAGAGCAATTTTTGAAATATATGTTGGAGCATTTAAGCTTGTTGAACGAAAATAGGTTGATTGTGAGTCAATTGACTTTCTAAACTTAATCATTATTGAACAAAAAGGATAATATGTATGATATTCATTCTTGATATGGAATCTATGTAAGCACCAAAACCCTTCAGAAAGCATTAATATAGTATGTTTTGAATGACAACAAAACCAATTTAAGGAAAATATTTTGAAGAACAGTAATGTCTACCTTGAGTTTCTTGAAGTAGCAAACAGAATATATCTTTAGCATAATGTGGCTCCCATAGCAAAGATAATTTCACTTTTCATATGCAAACATGATTTATCTCATTTAAAGAGATGCAAACTGTAACACCCTCCCAAGTACAACATCATTCTTAAGCCATAACATTATACTTAGGAGTTGTCACTTATAAAGTAACAGACCTTTCTTAATTATCTATAGTAGAATAGGTCGAATCGTGTAGTAACTAACTCGTAGTTCTATCAAAATATATAGTAAGGAAATAAAGTATTTATTTAGTACAAGTCCAGTACAAAAGGAAGCTCCTCTATGAGCTTTAGTACACATTTGTTCTTTACTACATTTACAGACATATGTATATAACTAAGTACAAAAGATACGAGTCTCCACTGTCAAATTATAGAAATCCTAATTCAGTATTTCTTGTAAGGGCTCCATTGTTCTCTAGAATCAACTCAAAGACGACACGAAAACAAACATATAGGGTTGAGAATTATACAATCCTCAGTAGGGTAACTCCCCAAAAAGTCAATCGAAATGTCATCGTCATCGTCCCAGCCACTTCGGTTTATTAGTAAAATTATGAGCATGCAACATATATCAAAGGTTCATTTTAAAGTTCAAAAACCATTCATTCGAAGTAGGTTTATTTTAATTACTCAATCACTCACTATACATATGTCATACTACTCAACATTTTCAATTATTTAACATACACCTATCATACCACTTGACATCATAGAGGCTCACTCTCAACTTTTTATGCCCTTGGTACAGCGAAGAGGACCTTTTCATGCCCTTTATAGAAAAAAGGGGACCTTTTCCGTGCCCTTTATACATTATAGGGGACCTTTCCATGCCCTTTATAAATAAAAGGGGACCTTTTTCGTGCCCTTTATACATTACAGGGGACCTTTTATCTACTTAGTATATATATCATTATCAAGCTCATATAAGCATCCGTTCACAATATAATTTTCAATCACGTCTCATAAGCCAATCTTTTAAGTTACTAGCATGCATTCACATACATTCTACTTGAATTGAAGGATACTATCACATCAATTCCATGCTTTAGTTTACTTTCCAGCACCTTAGTAGATTTTATGCCATTATAGTATAAATTTATTTGCACATCAAATATTCAATTTAGAGCCTATAAAAATTATCCAAGATACGTCGACGTGTCCAAAAGGTTCCATAAAAATTTTAGAGCAAAAACCCTTCTTTAACTATATTAACAAAATTACACAAATTTAGTAGTCAGAAACCACTCATGCTCAGCTCAAGAACCGATATTCATAATTTTTTAACCCCAGCAAATGATTGAATAAATTCTAAAGAAAAATCAAGGTTCAACTTCAAGATGTCTTCAATACTTTGTAAACATTTCAAGTGATAATTCAATCATTTGGTCTAGTAACAAAATTAGCAAAATTTACAGCTTCTATTCCAACATTTTAGGTAGCAAATAGAACACTTCGGTTTCTGATTTTTCAAACATAGTAAAATTGTCCATAATCACTCCAAAAGTTTACTAGTGACACCTCAACATGTTAGCTATATCCCAGAAAAGTTTTAGCTAAATCCAAGATCTCTAAATAGGTCAGAAAATTCGACCAAATTCCCTACTTGCTTCAGACTGGAATTTTCCAGCAACTATGTTCAAGTAACATGACTTTTTTTCAAGCATAGAAAGTCCTTACCATGACCCAAGAAAAATCATGGAGTTGCCTTAGGATGTTAACTTCAACATATAATTTTTATAGATATAAAAATACCCACAACTATACTAGAAAATTCGTGAACAAATATTGGCTGTATAAAAATCGAAATTCCTACAACATGGTTCAAAATCTCTTTTAATAAAAATGATTTCTAACATCATCCAAACACTCCACCAAATTAAACATATCAATATTTATCTATCATCAATCAATATAGCCAGAATATGCTAGCCAATTCAATCAGAAATGTTCAGAAAAAAATTTCAAAGCAAGGGAATAAATAAAGCCCTACTTGGTCCTTGGAAACTCTAATCCTTGTTCTTAGCTCCCTTCAAGAGTTCTCTACCCAATATTGATCCAACCCTCTCATATCCTCTTCTTAAACAGCCAACACAACAAAAATTATTGATGATGAAGTGAGATGATAAATCTCTGTTGGTGTTTAATGTAAGGATATCAACACCTAGTCTTAAGTTTGTGCTTTGATCATGGTGTCTTGGTGTGTTAACTTGAGTGTTTCAAGCTAAGAATTGGAGTTTGAAGAAGAAAAAATAAAGATGGCTGCAAGGAGAAGAATGGTTGAGAATGTCTTGGCTTGTTTGAGAAGGAATAAGTTTGTGTTTATCTTTATAATAAGTATGTGAATATAATATATTATAATTAGATAATTCTTAAATCTAAGAATGAAAAATGGATGGCTAGGATTGAATCTTGTAATTCAAGATTAAATCTTAGCTATTCATTTGATATAAGTGGATAAGATCTTTCCTTTTGTAAAGATTAAATTAGTTTTCGGTGTTAAAAATCGCATACTGAAATTTTTCTGAATAGGTAAAATACCATACCTAGGTAATTAAACATTACCTGAAAATTAATTCCAAGTATAAAATTCTCATTTCTAACTATTCTTAACCTTGATCCTCTCTTTTCTCAGTTCTGGGTACCTCCAAGTCCCAATTCTAGGGTTTCGGCTATCTTGACAAGCTCACGGGACCTGCAAGTTATTATTCATGTATATCTTTTACTACAAATCCGTTAGGTCATCCTCATCATTACTAAAACCATTAGATTTTTGAAATTATTACTTATAAAACTCAAATTAATTTTTAAATAATTTATGGGGTATTACAGAAACTAAATGGAAGTCATAATTATATCATGAAATGAGCATGCGAATGCCTAACAAGTTGAAGAAAATCAACAAGTGTAAGAAACAAAGGCACGAGTCTTCTGTAAGTAGCACTAGGCTTCAGAAAGTAAACTCAAAGTGAAGATATCTATCCATCCTTGAAGCAAATCAACCTTTAATCATCATTATCACAATCTTTTATCATCAACCAGCATTGATTGAAGACTAGAAGACCAAAGATATATCAAGGAACTTATACTATACTTCAGAATGTGCATTCATAGCAAAACGATGAACTCTACAGGAAAAGGAGGAAAAATTTGAAATTCAAATTTCAAGTCAAACCTAGTTACAAATTGGCTTGTCGTCTCTTTTGTTAACTTGGTCAACCACTCTAGCTTCTAGAAGGAAGTGTTTAGAAATCTAGTTCAGAAAGAAAAAAATAGTTTCTGAAAGTAGTCTTAGAACCCACTGTTTCATAATGGCTTCTGTAACAGCTATGACATAAGACGGGTTATACTCCTCTAGACTGCTTTTCCAAGACACCAAAAATGATCAACACATGTCACTTAGGTAATAGATCAAGGCAACGGTCACAAAGGCAGACCATCAATAAATAGAAATGTTGATATTTCAAAATTTATAACTAAGATGATATACAAGTGCTGATACACTGTTATTTTTTCTCCTTATCGTTTCTGTGAAGTTCATTACTTCTTATAATACGTTTCTTTACTTGTAAAATTCTACATCTTTAACATGTTCTTCGAAGGAAGAATATCTAGAAAGAAGTCATTCAAGTTTTTCCTGGATTTTCTATTGTATATCTCAAGAAAACTTGAGTGTAGGTTAGTTTGAGTGGCAAACCCAAACACAAACCTCTTGTAACCTCAATCTAGTAGTGACCGATATGAGGTAGCTTGAAGAGGCTAAGGTAAAACTACTTGCAATATGATAGTAAGGTGTTCTTGCTGGTCACAGTTTAGATTGAAGAGGCTGGTAAAAGACTACTTAGTTAGCTTGGAGAGGTTGATCAAACAAAGATTACTTAGCTTAGCTTGGAGAGGCTAGTACCAGACTACTCAAATTTCAGGTTAGAGAGGTTGGTAAATAACTACTTGGTGTGATATGCTACTGGTCATAGGTAAGAGCCTTGGAAGGCTACAACAAAGACCATCCTGTAACTTTCTCAGTTTGAGAAAAGGTTTAGTAGAACTCAACTATTATTGAGAACTGGATGCAGGCAGATTAGTTAAACCAGTATAAAAACCTTTATGTAGTATCCCTCTCTTTTAACTCCTTTATATTTCCAGCATCTGAACATCTTAACCTATGTTTTCTAAACAATCATCCTTTATATGTTTTATCTTATTAGTTGTTGTTCAAAAAGTAGCTTTATGATTTAATGAACATTGCTTCTGCTACACTTCAAGCTCATAGCTTGTGTAATACCCTAGATTTTAAATAAAAAGGCTAGAAAATTTTTTGAATTAGAAAAGGTGCCAGTTTTAACATCCTCCTAAGTACAATTTAATCCTTAAGTTATGATATTGGACTCGAGAGTTGTTACTTATAAATTTGCAAACATTTCTTAAATATCTATAACAAGATCAAATCATTCGTATAATAACTGAGTCATAATTCTATCAAAAACATATAAAAAGGAAATAAAATATCCATTAAATATAAATACAAATACAAGGAAAAGCTCTGCTATGAGCTCTTATATATGTATGTTTGTTTACATAATTACAAACACATGAACATAACAAAATAAATTCAAAAAGAGACTGCAACTATCAAGTTATGATGTATCTGATTCTTCTATGACAGTGGCTTCATATCTCTCTTGAGTAATCTGGAGACGACACGAAAATACAAAATATAACAGTGAGAATCCTAAAATTCTCAATAGGGCATCTCCAAAGGTATAGTAAAATAAATCCATGTCATCATAATCGTCCCAGATGTAGGTGAAATGTGTACGAGAAGGGAGGGTTGAATCGTATATTTTTTCTTTTTCGCATTTTTTGAAACTTCTGAAAACAAAAACTTTCAAGTGAAAAGTTTGTAGTGCAGTGGAAACATAGTCAGTAGCTTCATCAAACATTCATAATTAAAAGGAATAACTGAATCATGAAAAAGATATATTAGCGTATGAATAAAACAGAGTGCAACAAAGAAAAATAAAGAAGATCAGAGAAAGACAAAATAGACACAAAGGGTTTTATATTGGATCGGCCAACCAGCTTACATCTAGTACTCAACAACTATTGAGGTTTCATTCAAAACAACTTTCACAACCTGAGAAAGTAAACTGAGTAGTCTTTACATTAGTCTTCCCAAGCTCTCACTTGTGCCAGCAGAGAAACTCAGAAACTCTCACAAGTTGAGTATTCCTTTACCAGCCTCTCCAGGCTAAACCGAGTAGTATTGTACTAGCCTCTCTAAGCTAACATGAGTAGTATTGTACTAGTTTCTCCAAGCTAACTTGTGATCAGTAGCAACCTCTACAATCACTTCAAAAGTTGTCTTGACACTGGCCTCTCCAAGCCCAAACCGTAACCAGCAGCAACCTGTACTATCGTGTTGAAAGTAGTTTTTGACTAGCCTTTCCAAGCTAAACCGTGAGCAATAGCAACCTCTGCTGTCGCGTTGCAAGTAGTTTTATAGTAGTTTCTTTAAGCTATCTTACAGTGATCATTATCGGATCAAGGATACAAAAGTAAGGTGTTTGGGTTGCCACTAAAACTAACCTACGCTCATATTTCCTTAACATATGCAAAAAAAGTTCCTAGAAAAACCTGAATGACTTCCATCTAATACTTCTTCCGTAGGAAGAGCATAAATTTAACTAAGAATATAGAAGGAATATTTTCTTATACTTCAAGGATAAAACTGATTACATGACAAATACTGAATATTCCAAGAAGTAGGAAAAGATTTTACAGAGTTTCTTCTCTTGAATCTTCAAATCTTTCATTGACCTTTAAACATAGCATCTCCATATATAGTGGTCTTCCTTTGTGACCATTGCCCTTGATCAGTTCTCCAAGTGACATGTGTTGATCATCAGTTGTGTCTTGAAAGAAATAGTTAAAAGAAAGGTTGACAGAACTGTCACATTGATTGCAAGCCATTGTAATGTTGAGTTTTTTGCTTTCCTTCAGAAGCTACTTTCCTACTTTTTGAACATGGTCAGGGTGGTTTATCAATCATGCAAAATAGATGATGTATTAGTTTGAAACTGGGTTTGACTTGAACATTTGAAATTCAAAATTCAAATTTCTTTCCTTTTCCTATAGTATTCTATGCTCCACTCACATGTGAGCTTTTGGACGTATGTAATCAGTTTCTTGAAGAGTTTTTTACTTTTTGATCTTCAATCTAATCTTCTTTGCTGATGATTTCTTTGCGATTGTGATGATTGAAGATTAAGTAACACGCTGCTCTTGGACATGAGTTGATTTCTTCATCTTGAGTGTCCTTTCTAAAGTCTCAGGTTTTGGTTTCTTGTATGTTGAAAACTTCTTCTAATCGTTAGCTATCAATTGCTTGGATAATTTCACTTCTATTTCATTTTAGATCTCATAACATAAGATAAACATGTTTACACATGTATAGTGAAATTTATTCTCATTTGGGTAAGCCTTGCTCTTGCTAAATGGTAGAAACCTGTTATAATTTTACAAGATACTTAGTAGAGACATCAGTTATTCTTCAATACATTTTCTTTAAATTGGCTTTGTTATCATTCAAAACAAATAAGCATAAAGGGTTTTAGAGCTAACAGTCTCCCCTTTTTTAATGATGACAAACCAATTTGAAGAAAATCTTTTGATGAGATAATGAAAGAAATATTATAGAAATATAAACATGATAAACATATTCTTTTAATATATCATCAAGAGAGATTTTCAGGAAGTTCTTTTTCTTAAAGCACGATATAGATCATATAAAAACATTTTGGCCTTAAGTGACATTTAATCAAAGCTACTATTGTTTCGCTTGAAGCATGAGACATACTTAATGTACTTTTTGAACGTTATTAGAACATATGTTAAAAAGAAAGATGTTTAAGCTATGGACAAACAACCAGCTTGATCATTAGTCAAAGGAAAGAACTTTCTAAACATCCTCATGCTTGAAAATTTAACAAGTAACACTTGTGATATATTATCTTGACTAGATCTATTTTTAGTACGTCTTAATCCAAAAGAAATTTTGAAAGGAATGCTCAAGGATATGACAAGTGAAATAGAGCATTCGTAATTTGGAAAGGAAATTGATGCTTATATAGTTTCTGATGCTTAGAGAAACCTTAAGAAGAATAAGATCAACATATTACTATGCAAGGTTTCTGAAGCTTGTTAGGGATCAATCCCTGAATTAGCAAGAAAAAGCTTTTGCACTGAGCTATGAAACTTTCCCGTAAGAATCAGATTAAGAAAAGATATTTTCAAAATGGAGGATATATGATCTTTTAAAAATAGGTTTTGTAAAAACATTTTGACATATTAACACATTACTCGTCAAGTGATTTTTGAAGCTTGTCAACTGATCTTGGTCTTTTCAACACGTATAAGCATAAGTTTCTGAAGACAAGTCAGAAACTATTTACAACCATACTTTGATCAAGTTATACACAACACTTTTAGAAAAACATCTCTACATGAGTAAAGAATAAAGAAAACGATTAAGCTCATCATGCATATCAAGACTTAGAATATTAAACCTGTATTAGAGCAACAACCAACTTGTGCTCCTAAAGACACTTGGCCATGGCTAATCACATAACACGTATAAGCTAATATCTAGCATATATGAATAAACATGTCAAAGCATATGCATTCAAGATAAGAAGCCAACATCTAACAAAGATATATGTGATTAGCTAAGCTTAGAAAGAGCATTGATATGATTAAGAGCTTAAGATAAAAACAAAGCATGAAACATGAAAAACATATATGCATCAAACACATGAGCTAAGGATGACATAAGGCATAAAAGACATCATGATAAAAGAAGAAAGAAAAGAATTATGTAAACATAACAATTGTTGAGCGATATACAAAAGAAAACATAAAACAAAAAGAAAATATGCTAAAACATGCTAATCAAAAAAGAAACTCTAGGCTCCCCCTCAGCATTGGCTCCCCTTGAGTATCTTAGCATAGCCCTTAGCACAACTTTCATAAGCAAAGCTCCCCTTGAATCCTCAACATAGCTCTCATATTAGCATAGTTCCCCTTGAATTCCATTGTCACATGATTTTCTTCAATCTTACACTTCTCCTCCTTTTGGCATAATCAAAAATGAGATGTGCCAGAGACACCACTTCAGTTTTTTCATCTTAGCTCTTGTAAAATGTCAGAAGTATTCTAAACAATCTGATGCAGAAGATCATCATGATTTTGGGAACTCTCTTCCAGATTGTCCAATCTATTAGAAATATTTTGTTGATTGGCCAGCAGTCTCCTTACTCCTGGATAAGTGAAGTTTTGTATAGGTGCATTTTGATGTCGTTTAGAGAAGGGTTGATCACTACCTTGATCTTGAGCTGGTTAAAAGAAAAGTGGAACTGAAGTGAAAGGTTGTTTACTATGGGAAGGAAGAGAATCACTTGCAGGAGCAAACATAGTTTCAGGAACCATACTTCCCGTATAGTCACTTGATGACTGTATGTTGGGGAAGATATATCATCATGCATCCTAATCCTACTTCCTTGATTAGTCCCAAATCTTGAGGGTTTGGATAAAGGAACAATGTTTCTATTGGGTATTGTATCTAATAGAGGCTTTGTAGAGTCTTCGGAGCTACTATCTAGATTGAACACATGCCTCTTCGCATCCTTTTTATCTGAAGTAGGAGCATTGATAGGTTTTTTCTGAGTCCCAAAGTGAGATATGGTATATTTAGTTTCAACCATTTACTCATACCATTCATTTGCTAAGGGATACCTCAAGTATTCAAATATTCTGGTCAGCATAGATTCTAAGGCATAGAATTGATACATCTCTGGAGGCATAGTTAATCATATGATTCAGGATAAGGTGAAGCAGGTTTACTCTTTTCTTCGATAAAAGACAAATAGCAAAATGCAATCCATTCCTTCCAAAAAATGCAAGTGATTGATCCCTGGAAGAAGAATGTATTGGATGAGTGTAAAGATCTTTCTTGCAATTGGATTCGGAAAATCCGTTATCTCAAATGGTGGAAAATTTGGGGAGTTAGTGAGATGAATGGAAACTTCTTCAGGCAAAATTCCAAGAGTGGTGAACCAACTTTTTTCAGAAGAGCATTTAAGACCTTTATCAGGGACATTGATGATATTTAAGAGATCATTACTGCTTACTTCTATATCAATACCTCTGATATATGAAGTTGCTATAGAATCAGTTACTTGAACCAGTTGTGAGTAAAAAGCGGTGACCATTCTGGTGAACATTCTATTTGTCATGCCAACAAATCTTTTCTATCCTTGAAAAGGAATAACTTCCATTAGAAAAGCAACATGAACCATCAGTTCATAGCTCAGATGTTTTCCTGGAGCTATTTATCATTGAGCAAAATTGTCTGCATAGTATTGTTAGTGAAATGGTTCATCATACATCTGGAGTGTTCCCAGATTAGCAGAATTTCCTCTGAAAAATTTTCGTCCAGACATTTTCAAGAGATAAATAAGAAAGGTTGAGGTTTGAAAGGGTTTTAGGTAGGTATGAGAAGAAAAGATAAGGAAAAGGTAGAAATGAAGCAGTTTGGCAAAAGCATATAGGTAGAAATTATGGTAAAGAAAATAAAATGTTTGAAGAAAAAGGCTTAGAGTTGAAGGTGAAGGTAAAAGACACTACAACATTTTAGGCATAAGACAATACTTTTTAAAAGTGACGCTTCAAAACTGTTGCATTTGGTCAGTATAGCAATGCTTTTCCAGGTACAAAGCATTGGCAATGAGTTTTAAGGCAATGCTTATGTCGTCTTAAAAGAAAAAAGATGACATGTTAAAACCGTTGCTTTATCTTGTACGAACGGGTAGTGATTTTTTAATCAATTGCTAACATTTTCAAAGCGTTGTCTTTTAATTTCTAATAGACTCCACAATTAAATCGTTGCCTAAACTAATTAGCATTACTCTAAATGTGTTTTCCAACTAAAATTTCTTTTCCCACTAAATTTATGAACTCTATCAAAACAAATGAAAAACTAATTTTACACATCTACTTCCATCAAATCCCTAGATTTTACTCATCCTTGGCCTTATGAACTAATATCATTCCCAAACCCTAGCCCCAACATGTAACGCCCCAATTTTTACTGCTATGTAAAAATTACCAAAATGCCCCTAGGTAATTTTTACACGTAATTCGAGATCAAATAGTCCTCAATAAAGGAATATGACATTAGAGAGATATCATAGGAGACTTGATCAGCGATTCGTGCGAAAGTCGCAAACCCCGATCTTTCTGTACGTGTAAAATGACCAAAATGCCCCTGAGGTCATTTTTACCTAGAAATCAAGGATAACTAATCTAAATTATCTTTGAAGGGTTAATTTTATGCCTGATGGGGATTATATGTACCTTAGAGGTAAAAATCTCAATTCTCAATTTTTATCGTAAGTAAAATTACCATTTTACCCTTGCAGTAATTTTTCATAAAATTATATAATCTTTGAATTTGGTTTCCACCCAAAGGTTCAAAATGACTATTTTAAGTATGATTTGAGATTATCCAATATTTACAGGGAGTTTTTACGTGAAATTACCTTTTTACCCCCAGTTATACCAAATAAGTTTACTTAAGTAATTAAGGTAATGTTAAAGCTCCAATTGAACTCGAATTGATTATATTCATTAACCTTGGGTTAAAAATAATTACTTGAGGTTAAAAATAATTACCTAAGGTTAAAAATAATTACTAGAGGTAATTAGAGCCTAAGGATTGTTTAGGAAAATTTAATTTCCTTTCTTAAATTACAAAGAACTCATGAAACCTATAATGTTAAAGATTAGGGTAAATGTAATGCATTTACTTTCTTTACCTTGAGATTAAAATTTAAATTACTAATTGATTTTCAACTCAATTGAGATTAACTCTATTATTAAAATAAAGATTATCTTTTTACCTAGTCTTGAGTTATCTTACACGCCTAGTTTTACCTTTTAAACAAAATTACCAATTTCTAAATCTACCACCTAATTAAATAAGCTATCCTTGTGTCCTACCATGAATAATAAATGAAATTTTGTCCCCCAAATTCCTTGGATTAGCCGTGACATTCCATGCCTCATATGATGCTTATATTTTAAAATTTCATTCAACAAATAATGCACTACATCATGCACCTCAAAGACTTGTCCTACCATGAATGAAAAAAATAAAACTTGTCCTTCATGATAGCCTTGCAAACTCACGGATTCTTCCTCCTCTATCACCTTGATATTTTAATTTTCTTTAACAAATAAAACACACACAACACTCATTGCATTACCACTTACTTTATTTGAGTTGTCTTGCACTTTGTTTGATCAAAAAATTCTGATCACATTACATCATGCTTGGCCACGGTTTTAGACTTCTTTCCACCTCCACAATTTAATTTTTTTTAAAGCCTATGCACCCTAAAATATATCATAACAATAGCATGTGCTCTTTGACTTGTCTTGCAACTTTTTGAGCAAAAAATTCTGATGGCTATATGACCCATATGCCACGGCCTAATACACCTCCATGATGCCACCATTTTATTTTATTTCAAAAGAATTAAGCACTCAAACAACCTCGTGGCTATACCATGTGATCTTTGAGTTGTTTTGCATTGTTTTGAGCAAAAATTCTGACCATCTAACAAGCTATATGCAGCGGCCATAATGCTCTTCATCTCACCATATTTTAATTTTTTCTTCCAACAAAAATACACATGCTACATCATTATACCACTTGCTTTCTTTTCCTTTCTTTTACATTGTTTTTAGTAAAAAAATTCTAGCCTTGCAATCAGCCAAAGAACCGTGAGAATGGAGCTTCCATTTCATCATATTTTAGTATATTCCATCCATAATGCATGACCAACATCATGACTACACCATATGCATTCTTTTTCTAAGTTTTCTTTGATTAAAAGGATGAACAAACTCCTCCATTTCCAGCCTTATACCACAGGGCCAAACCTTTTCAAAATGGCTATAAATAGATGTTCTTCCTTTGCCAAAATGCATACACAAATATTCCTAGCCTTAGCATTTTCTTACTTGGTAGTTTTCTTACTCAAAGTTTGCTCAAAGTTCTCTAATTCTCTCAATACTTCAAGCTTTCTCCTTCTTCCTCATTCACATCCAAGAGACTCCATTCCCAACCTCTAATCAAGTTCTAAACCTCAAGCATAAACATTTCAACCATAAATCAACTC
Source organism: Dalbergia cochinchinensis (assembly GCA_031216125.1). Classification (NCBI taxonomy): domain Eukaryota; kingdom Viridiplantae; phylum Streptophyta; class Magnoliopsida; order Fabales; family Fabaceae; genus Dalbergia; species Dalbergia cochinchinensis. Next base: position 30,191,322 of record CM062370.1, read on the forward strand.
CTAAACAACATAACCTTTCAATTATCAAACACAAAAACACAAGAGAAATCCTCCCTCCATTTACTCTAATCTTGGCCGAATTTCAAGGACATATCAAGGACATATTTTCTTCTTCTAACTTCTCTAAAGATCAAGCATTACCTTTTTATAACAAGAAACAACTTGGTAGGGATTTTATTTCATGTTCTTTCTCTTGTTCTTTCTTTATATTTTCGATTTTTATGATTTGATTATGACCATGGCTTGATGATGAGGAATCATGGTGGTGGTTGTGAATCCATCATTTAAATGAACTCTAAAGCCCAAGGTTTAATTCTTGATGTTAAAAGATTAACAAAGGAATTACTAAGTTTTGAGTTTTAAGCTTAACAAGATATAAAAATGAACTAGCATCCATATTTATGTTTCAAGTTCTTGCACATCATAATTATATTTCAAGCTTTGCATAATCATATTTATGTTTCAAGTTATCACTTTACTTCTTGAAGATAATAATATGAACTTGCATATTCATATTTACATTTCAAGTTATTACTTAAATCATAAAGATTTGAGAATGAATTTTTATCTTTATATTTATATTTCAAGCCTTGTATTTCATATTTATATTTCCAAGTTGTCACCTTATAATGATAATAATAAGGTTATAAGACAAGTTTATGATTCTAGTCATCACCTAAATCCTAAAGTTCAAGATTTACTTCTTTTATCTTAAATGGCAATTTCAACCATGGACACTTCTCATCTATTTATTCTTGGCCCTTATATGATTCTGAATTAAAGCTTGATATATTTTATTTTTAGGTATGACCTTGTCTTTAAAGTTGTACAAAGAAATTTTGAAAGTCCTAGAAATCGTAAAGGATTAGAAATATGGTTTTTCTCATGATTTTAATTGCTAAAGTTTTATTATTCTGAACTAATATTTTAGAACTAGAATGGTTACTGATTTAGGATGTTTAGATGAGTTTAAATCACTAATAGTTATTGTAAAAATTGTTTTTAGTGTCTTAGGAAAAACTAGTAACGAAAAAAGATCAAAATTGTGTTTTTATGAAACTTTTAGAATGATAAATTTCTGATTTCTGTTCAGCACTGTTCATCATTGTTCACCACTGTTCACTAGTGTTTATAGCTGTTCATACACTTAAGGATCACTAATAATTGTCATAAAAATTGTTTTTAGCATTTTAGGAAAGTTTAGTAACTAGAAAGGATTAAAATTGTGTTTTTTTGAAGCTTTAAGGAGACTAATTTTCTGATTCTGTTCAAGGGTTGTTCAAGGCTGTTCATATTATTCACACACTTAAGAATTACTTATATTTGTTGTAAAAAAATTATTTTTAGTACCATAGATGCATAAAAAGGTAATTACAAGTGTTAGTTTGGGCCGTTTTGCAAAATTCAAAAAGTTGTGTTTAAACTATCAAGTATGTTATTTCAACCAAATGATTTTATTTAGAGCTACTAATGATGTTGAATGTGTCCATGAGTCCAAAATACCATTTATAAAGTTTAGATAAAGTTTTAGAAATTTTGGTTATTGTTAAATATTAAAAACAAGCGATTCTGCACTTTGACCCCTAAAGTATGTTAAAATTTGGTCTATAGCCCTAAAAGGATTTTATGATGAGTTTTATATGGTTCTAGTAGTTATATGTCTTTTGAAAGTGTTGGTTAATGTTAAAGATCTCTAGTTTGTGAGAATGTGTTAAAAAGAGGTATTTATATTTTGACCCGAAATCTTTGAGAAATTGCGATTTGACCCCTTTGGGGCTTAAGCATAAATATTGATAAAATTGATGAGATGAATGTGATTGATATCTCGTGAAGGCTATGTTCATGTGTTGAAATTTATATGGCTTATGGATATATGCAATGAAATATGATGCATGTTTATATGATTTAAATTACGACATGTTATGGTTATGTTTGATTCATTGAGATGCATAAGTTCATGAAGTTTATGAGCATGAAATGTTGAAATGATGAAGTTATTCATGTTTGTATCTCATATATCGTGCCAAGATTAAAGGTGACATAAGACACATGGAAATGATCCTCTAGACTCCCCGAATTAAAGGTTATAAGAGGTGATCCAAATAGGAAGTGATCCTTTGGACTCCCCGAATTAAAAGTTATGAAAGGTGATCCTAATGCCCCCTATCCCGTGCCTTAAGAGTTGGGAATTTAACTTATCAAGAGGGATAAGATTACACTAGTGACGACTAGTGAGGTATGAGCTCATAACCTAGAACTCTCGAGAAAAGAGAGAATTATAGGGCGGCCCCCAAGGAAAAGAGAATAAAGATGTTTAAGTCACCTGTAAGAATGATGATCATGATGTTCTTTACATCATATGCATTGTTTCATGGATTTTATGATATTATGTATATGATATTGACATGCATCCATGACTAATATGTTGCATTCATGACATTAAGATTCATGCTAAAAAATACGGGCCTCGGCTAATGATATTTAGAACTTAATAAATGAATCTTATATATATGTTCACCATTTTTCATAATTAAACCCGAGGTTCCTGGGGACGATGACGATGATACTTGTGTTACAGTCGGGAAGCCCTACTGAGATTCTTGTATAAGTTTTTCATCCCTTTTCTTTTCTGTGTCGTCTTCAGACATGAATGATGGTGTAGTTCGTGATTTGTCTTGAGACTGGACGAGGAGCTACAGAGATAACTTCCTTTTGGATATTTTCCTTTAGAGTGATCGTATCTCAGTTATCAGTTTGTATTCTATTGATGGATATATATTGATGTCCTTAAGTTTACAAGGCATCACTATTATGATACAGTTATTGATATGTTATTATTATTTGAGTTATGTTATGTCATGGTTGTATTATGTATTTACCTGTTATTCGTTTCTAACATCTCTCTTACGCAGGCAAGATAATGACGTTAGATATTTAGTATGTGCGGCTCACGATTTGGTATTTAAGTTAAAAAAAAATTTTACCCATATTTTCACTAAAGTATTTTAAAGAAGTTTTGAGTTAAAAACTGGAACAAAAGAGTAATGACTAATAATTAACTTAAATGCATCCTAGGCGTGTTGAGTTAAATATTAGGGTGTTACACAACACATTCTCTCTTTTCCCCTCGCATAGATTGATGGAAACCTACCCTTAGGCTCACCTCCTTTTTCTTTCCTGCTCATGCAGATGGAATCCTAGCTTCATTTCCTCAAACACGAACCAAATCTCACTCCCTTTCATTCTCTGATGCAGCCGGTAGTTCTAGATTGCTATTCTGCCATTTGTTTGTCACCGCCGCCTTATTCCCGTCACCATCACAGTGAGACCCATCACTATTGCAGCCTCATTTTTGTCAGCAAGATGTCATAGCGAGACCGTTACTCGCATCTCAGCTACGTTGAGTGACAGTCTGGCTAGGCCGCCGCGTAAAAGTCCGCCTCCGGTCGCTCAATCCCTGCATGTAAACCAAAGATTCGATTTCACTTTTTTTCTTTTTCTTCTCACAAGTTCCTCAGAGAGGATTCGGCCAACAATCAACGGTGTTAATCGACAATTAATTGTTATGGTTTTTTAATTTGTGAATTTTTTGTTTGGTCATGAAGCTCATCAGAGTCATAGTTTTGGATTCTCTCTCTCTTTTTTCATTGTGTCTTTGTGAAATGGAAAATGGAGTTGTTTATTGTACTTGGAGTTGTTTTAGCTGTATTGTAACTTTTTCTTTGCTCAATTTGGATTTTAAATTGTAATGTTTGATTCAAGTGTTTAACATTTCTTAGCTGTACAATGAAATTGCTTTGTGTTTATGGTAGTTATTTATCTTTCCCTGTTAAATTTAGTGATATATGTAACTTTGCTTTTGAATGGACTCATGTATTATCCACAAAGATTAGGGTCTCATTATCAAGTACCTTACCATCCCCCAATTTTGGCTATGTTTTTCTTTCTCAAATTCTTAGTTCACAGTTTCTATCTCAATTTATATTTCTAGTTGCTTTGATGCTGTTTCTGCTAAGTTTTTTTGCAAATTTTTTTCTCTATTTCTCTATTTTTTCCTTTAATTATTTTTGTTTGAATCTTAAGGCTCACCACATAGATTTTTATGTTTTTCCCAGCTGATCAAGACACTTGGGGATTGCTTTGAATACTTTTGGTGTTTGAAGAACTCATTCATCTTCTAACATGAAATAATGCAAGTAAAGATCTTCTTTTTTATTTGTTTCTCATATAATTTGGGATTAGAAAAGTTTTAATCTGACTGAAATTTAAATGCTTTGGCATATTGAATATTGTGCACTATAATGAGAAAAACTTGAGGAAGTTGTTCCTCTAGGGTAGTTTGTTTGTCCTAGATGCCACTATGAAAGTTTCAGAATGATGATTATACCATGTTAGGAACTAACTCTAATATTGTTGCTAATGCCAGATCATCATTGTAATTTGATAAGTACGCCATCCTTCTTTTAATAGGTCCTTCACACTGGTACTAACCTTGCATTGGCTATTGCTTTGCACAATATCCTAGAGGTATGAATTCATATATTAAAGCAGAACTTGTTCAAATTGTATGCTATAATTTTATTTTGTGCAAATAAGAAATGAAGAAAGACTATTTCTCCTTGTATCATTTCATGCCTTCTATATATAGTCTATATTTTACTTTAATTTCTTTACTGTAAATTTTTAGTTCAACATTAAAATTTGTAACAATGTTCTGCTTTCTAGGGTATTGCTATTGCACTTTCCATTTTTGCGACATAAAGGTAAGAACCTTCATGGGTTCATGCTGCTTTAGCTTTTGTAGTACTCTTAGTCAATTCTCTATACTCTAGTGTAGATAGTTTTTTGTTGATAGCTTGCCATTCTAAGATAATAGGCTGAAATAGTGAACTCAACAACAAACTGGTTGTGGAATTAGAAAATATATCTTTGGTAGCTTAGAAAATGTGGTAGATAGTTTGTGTTATGTTAGGACCCCAAATAAGATGTCTAATGCTGAAATTACCTCAGGCCATGGTAAAGTTATACCTAATAACATTGTTTCACCTTATTCTAAGGTTTATAGTAGAAAGAATAAAAGAGGGAAGGGTGGCACGGATGAGGCATGTGATCCTAAAGCAAGGGGAGGCGATTGTAACTAACTTTGCGTAGCTGGCAAGATTAGTGGAGTGGGGGTGGATACTATGTGATTCTGTTATGGGAGGAAGGTGGGTATTATAGGGAGTGGGAGAATGTCGAGGGGGGCATTCATATTGTGAGGAAAGGAATAGATTGGGAGAGTGCTAGGTCTCTCGAATATCTAGCTAGCATACACACTTTTATTTTCTTCTGTTTCTGCCATTACCACACTGATTATAGCAAGGGGAGTAAAACACCACTGGTATTTCTCTTCTTTTTGAGAGTTTCATATCATTTTTCTGCTTTCATTCATTGTGTTAATACTAGTTCTTACAATTGGTATCAAAGCTTTCGATCTTGGGAGGTCTATACATGGTAACCACACAAGCTGTAATAGAGACCAGACTAGGAGAAGTTGAATGAAGGTTGGCTGAGATGCAAGAAGAAAATGCAAGGGCAATAGCTAACCTGATGGTGACACTTAATAGATAGAATAGATGAGGAGGGAACGGAGCTCGAAGGGGTCGCATAGCCAAGACAATGGTCAACGAAGCTACGATTCACGTTGTCAACGAAGGGGGAATGCCACGATGAACCCGAAAAGGAAGATAGCTCTAGTTTGTGAGGAGATGAGGACTCAGAAGAAGGGAACGAGCATGATGACGAGTCCTCTGAGGCAGAATGGCATGGGAACTTGTAGCCAAGAAGAGTAGAGATGAACCAAAGAATGGACCTTCCAATATTTACTGGCGATGACCTAAATGGGTGGTTAGTGCAAAAAGAATGCTACTTTCGCGTAGCACAAGTGAGCTTGCGAGATTGTCTCAACCTGGTGCCGGTAGTGATGGAGGATAAGGCCTTGATGCGGTATGAATGGTGGAAGGAACAAACTGAGTTCTCTTCATGGTAGAGATTCAAGGTAGATCTGCTCTGGTGATTCTAACTGGGAGAAGCGTAAAATCTGATAAGCCTCTATTGGAAGTGAAACAGACGAGCTCCGCGATGCAATACTGAAGGGAGTTCAAATTAGCAGATAGAAATAAGAAGAACTTGGACCCAGAAATACTCATGTGTATTTTCTTGAATGGTCTTAAAAAAGGAAATAAGGACGGAGATGACCGTGGGAGAGTTTTGAACTCTAACGATGATGATGGACAGGTATCTGGAGTTGGAACAAAGAAACTTAGCTTGGGTGGAAGCTGGGGTGCACCAAGAGGGTAAGAGTGTAGGTGGATCATCAAGGGGACTAGGCCCATTTTGGGCTCAATCTTCATTTAGGCCTAACGCTGGATAGACTCAAGGAAGTAGACCAAGAAATAATGTTGGCCCAGAATTTTCTAGGCTACAAATGGGAGTCAGAAATATCTATGGTGGGGCCTGTAGGAATGGAGTAAGTAGTAGTGGTAGTGGTCCAGCTGACAGCAAAATTAGTGACGTCCGAAGGTTATCACATGAATAATAGCAAGAAAGGAAAAAGAAAGGGTTGTGCTTTCGATGTGGAGACAAATGGAACCCAAAGCATCTGTGTCACCTACACCACTAGCAACTCATCTTGATAGAGGAAGACATAGAAGAAGACGGTGAAGACGAGCTCGAAATACCCATTGAAAAGGAGTTGGGGGCTAAGATGAGGGAGCTACAATTATCATTATTCAGCTACTGGGGTTTAACTTTGAATAAATCTCTCAAGGTATGGGGGAAAATTCAAGGGGAATCGATGGTGATGTTAGTAGATTCCAGTGTTTATTTTTACCAAAATAGTGGGGAAACTACAGTTACCTGTAGAAAAAGTGAAGGGATTCAAGGTAGAGGTAGGAAACAGTGCTGTTGAAGAAGGATTTAGAGTATGTTTGGGAGTGGAGTTACACGTGCAAGGCTTAAAAATAGTCCAGAACTTCTTTGTTTTGGAGCTAGACAGACCCAAAGTAGTTTTAGGAGGGGACTGGTTAGAAAGTTTGGGTGATTTTACGAGAAATTTCAGAAATATGATACTTAGTTGGATGGAGAATGTAACACCCTAAAAATTATCTAAAAATTAATTTGAGCTTTATCAATCATAATTTCAAAAATTTGATAGTTTGAACAATGATGAGGACAATCCAACGGATTTGTAAAAAAAAAAAATGTGAATAGTAACTTGCGTACCCCACAGGCTCGCCAGGACAGCCGAAATCCTAGAATTGGGCCTTGGAGATGCCCGAAATTGAGAAATTATATGATTATGGTTAGAAATAGGTAGAATTAAAGATTTTATACCTGAAAATATTTTTCGAGCAATGTTTGATTTCTCGAGTACACTGTTTTACCCATTCGGTAAAATTTCGGTGTGTAATTTTTAACACCGAAAACTAATTAGATCTCTACAAAAAGAATGGCCTTATCTCTTTAAACTAAATGAATGGCTAAGATTCAATCTTGAATTACAAGGTTGAATCATAGCCATCCAATATATTTTCTTAGATTAGGATTTATCTAGTTATGGCATAAAGTATTCAACTATTTATTACAAGATAAATATGACCAAACTTCGTCTCCAAGACATTTTTCATCCTTGGCAGAAACCACACAGCATAACCTCCATTTTCTTCTTCATCAAAACCTTAATTTCAACCTCAAAAATCCTAAGCCAAACCTTGATAAAATCAAAATCTTCCTTCACCAAAATTGTTCTACACTTCAACCTCTATAAAAATAACCGATTAGAATCTCTAAACCTTATCTTACTACCTCATCCTTCACTGATTTGAGGATGGTTTGAGTGTGTTTTAAGAGCTTTGGAGTGAAGAATTTCCATCTTGGAACAAGCTAGAGACAAGGATACAATAGCTCCCAAAAGTAGGGCTTTACTTGTTCTCTTTTCTTTCAAAATTTGTTTTTAATTTCTTTGATTGGTTTGGCTGGAAATTTTGGATTTATTGATTGATTATAGATAGATATTGATGTGTTTAATTTGGTAGAGTGTTTAGATTATGTTAGAAATCATTTTTGTTAAAAGAGATTTTGAGCCATGTTACTGGAATTTCAATTTTTGTATAGGCAGTATTTGTTCATGAATTTTTTGGGCCTGTTGTGGACATTTTGAGCTGAAAAAAATATATGTTGGAGCTAACATCTTGAGCTAGTCCCATGAATTTTCTTGGGTTTTGATTTTGAGTCAAACTGCCTTAGAAAAATCAAGAACCGAAATTAAGCATATGCTACCTAAAGTGTTGAAACAAAAGCTGTAAATTTTGCTACTTTTTTTACCATATCAAATGATGGAATTATCACTTGAAATTTTTAGAAGGTATTAGAGACATATTGAGGTTTTACCAGGATTTTTATTTTGAATTTTCTGGGTTCAATTGCTAGGATTAAAAATTATGAATTTTGGTTCTTGAGCTGAGGTTGAGTGGTTTCTGACCACCAAATTTGTCTAATTTTGTTAGCATAGTTAGAGAACTCTAATTACCTTGAAATTTTTATAGGACCTTGATGACACATTGAGGTGTCCTTGATAATTTTTATAGCCTCTGAATTGATTGTTTTATGTACAAATAAATTCGTGCCACAATAGTGTGAAATCTGCCATTGTACTGAAAATAAATTGATGCTTTGAATTGATGAAATAATTGCATTTTGTACTAGTATGACGTGAGTACCGGAATATGAGTATGAGTAATTGAGCATGTGAACTTATTGATGAGGTTAGGTACACATAGATATGAATGATTATTATAGTTGTTTATATGCAAAAGAAAAGCATAAGATTATGTTTCTTGGACTGGAGAAAGTAAATCCAGTTTGTTAGGGAAAGTAAAACTACTACCAAGAAAAGCATAAGATTTATAATCCTTGGGCTGGAGAAAGTAAATTCGGTCTGTCTGGGAAAGTAAACCTAACTACCTTTGAATTGAGTCGGGGACAGTAAACTTGGCTAGGAATAGGTCTGTGTGAGAATTGGAGAAAGCAAATCCAATGATCATGTATAGGAATGAGTTCAGTCCTGAAAAGCAGTCTATTACCCATTATTGCCACACTGGGGATGGCGGTACGTAACGTCCAGATGTGACAAGATTAGTCAAAGACCAAGGCAAGTTTAAGAAGTAAATTTTCTAAGAAATCTTGTCTTATATGCCAAGTGAAGAAGTTTAGTATTGATATTGTGACCAATATATTTAAGTGGAAAGTTAGTAGTATATGATATTGAGTAGTATGGTATATGTACATTAAATGATTGAATGTTAAAAGTAACCCACTTCGGTAGTATGATTTGGAACTTTAAAAATAAACTGTTATTATATAATGCATGACCACTTTTTCTTAATAAACCGAAGTGGCTGGGGCGATGATGATGACATTATAATTGTGTTTGGGGGAGTTACCCTACTGAGAATTGTATAATTCTCACCCTTATTTTGTGTGTTCCCGTGTCGTCTCCAGGTTGATCCGAAGAACGGTGAAGACATTATGAGAAAAACTATACTGGAGTTGCAGTAGTTTAGTAGTTGATGTATTTATTTTACCATAACTTTATTGTGGTTATATATATATATATAAATGTAATAGAGAACAGATGTGTTAAGCTCATAGAAGAGCTTCCCTGGTGTACTTAACCTTGTATTAAATGAATGTTTTGATTTTCCTTGCTATATATATATATATATATATATATTTCAATAGAACTACGACATAGTTATCTCGCAAATCAATCAAACTGGCTATAGATAATTATGAAAGGTCCACTAATTTATAAGTAACAACTCTCGAGTCTGATGTCATGACTTAAGGATGACGTTATACTTGGGAGGATGTTACAGAGAATGGCAACCGGGCATTGATGAAAAGTGACCCAAAATTATGCAAGAGCCAATCTTCATGGAAGGCTACATTGAAGGCTCGCAAAGCTGAAGGAGAGGTTTATTTTGTGACCCCAGTGCAGACTGAAGCCAGCAGTAAGGAGAATTCAGAATTTTTAGAAGGGGTCAGAAGTTTATTAGCTGAATATGAAGACATGTTCCAGCCTCCTACAAGCTTACCACCTACTAGGGAGAAGGATCATGCCATTGTATTGAAGGAACGAGCTCAAATTCCTCACGTCCACCCTTATAGGTATCCCCACTATTAGAAAACTAAAATTGAGAAGATCATAGATGAAAGATGCAATCTGAAATTGTTAGGCCTAGTACTAGCCCCTTTTCTAGCCCAATGGTTTTAGTTAAGAAAAAAGATGGATGGTGCTGTTTCTATGTAGATTATAGGGCTTTAAACTAGATAACCATTCCGAATAAATATCCTATCCTTGTTATTGATGAATTATTGGATGAGTTGGGAGGTGCCAGAATTTTTTCAAAGTTGGATCTGAAATTTGGTTTTCATCAGATAAGGATAAAGAATGAAGACATCCCCAAAACAGCCTTCAGGACACATGAGGGGCATTATGGGTTCCTTGTCATGCCTTTTGGACTCACAAATACTCCCTTAACTTTCCAAAGGCTTATGAATAAGGTGCTGAAACCTTTTTTTAAGGAAGTTTGCTCTTGTGTTCTTTGATGACATATTAATATATAGCTCAAGCTTTGAGCTCTATCATGTGCATCTTCAACAGGTTTTTGAAGAATTGAGGGTTCATGAGTTATATGTCAATAAGGAGAAGTGCTGTTTTGAGCAACCCTAAGTGGAATATTTTGGGCACATAATTTCAGGTGAAGGGGTGGCAGCTGACCCCAAAAAAATTTAGGACATGATAGATTGGCCGATGCCTACGGATTTGAAGGAGCTTAGGGGATTTTTAGGATTGACGGGGTATTATTAGAGATTCGTAAAGAATTATGGAAAGGTTGCATGGGCCTCACCCAACTCCTTAAGAAGGATAATTTTTGGTGGGGAGAGGAGGCTCAAATTGCTTGAGAATTTGAATAGTGCTATGACTTCCTTACCCATGTTGGCAGTTTCCTCATTTACCAAACTGTTTAAGATTGAAACAGATGCATCCGATAAGGGAATTGGGGTTATTTTGATGCAAGAGGGAAGACCCATTACATATATGAGCCAAGTTCTGTCTGAAGGTGCCTAAAAGAAGTCTATTTATGAGAGGGAATAAATAGCCATAGTGCTGGCAGTGCAGCAATGGTGTCACTATTCATTGGGACATCATTTTATTGTGTACACAGACTAGAAAATTCTAAAATATCTACTGAATCAAAGAGTTGTAGGTGAGGAATAGTAGAAATGGGTGACAAAGCTTCTTGGATATGATTTTGAAATTAAGTATAAGGCAGGGAGTGAGAATAGGGTAGCTGATGCCTTCTTTAGGAAGCTTCAATATTCTATGATCTCTACTATTAATGTTGCTGATTGGTCAGATTTAGAAGTAGAAGTTCAAGCAGATACAAGGTTAAGGGGCATTATTCAAGAGTTACTGTAAGGGAAAGACTCCGATCCAGGTTTTACTCTAAGAAAAGGAAGATTGTACTATAAGGGCAAAGTGGTGATTACCAAGGAATCAGCCAAAATTCCTCAAATATTGTAAGAATTTCATGACTCCAGCACTGGGAGTCATTTTGGTTTCTTTCAAACTTACAAAAGAATTTCAGGTTTGTATATTGGGAAGGCATGAAGGCACACATTCAGAAGTATATTAGAGAGTGTGATGTTTGCCAAAGAAACAAACATCAAACTCTTGCCCCTGTGGGACTCTTGCAGCCACTTCCTATTCCTAGCAATACATGGTCATACATCACCATGGATTTTATAGGGGGCTGCCTAAAGCAATAGAACTAGACACCATCATGGTAGTGGCTGATAGAATGTCAAAATATACTCATTTCTGCCTTTTTATCCCACCCATTTACTGCCAAAGAAGTTGCTACTGTTTTTGTTAAGGAAATAGTTTTCCTTCATGGGACCAAATTGAAATATAGTTCCGCATACCATCCTTAAACTGATGGGCAAAGTGAGGTGGTTAACAAGTGTCTTGAAACTTATCTCCGCTGTTTCACAGGTACTAAATTTTGACAATGGCCTAAGTGACTCTCTTGGGCTAAATATTAGTACAATACCAACTATCATGGTGCCATCCGCATGACTCCTTTCAAGGCACTTTATGGAAGAGATCCTCCTGTGATTTTAAAGGGAGGAAAGGAGTCTACCGTTGAGGAAGTCCAGGTACTAATGGAGGAAAGGAATCAGATGTTGGATGAGTTGAAATTTCAACTAGAAAGGGCTCAAAACAGAATGAAATCTTATGCTGACCTTAAAAGAAAGAAGGTAGAATATATAGTGGGGGACAAGGTTTACTTGAAGCTACAGCCTTATAGACTCAAGTCACTTGCCAAAAGGATCAACAAAAAGTTGACACCTGCTACTTACAGATTGAACCTTCCAGATGACTGCAAAGTGCATCCTATTTTTCATATTTCTATACTTAAAAAATATGTTGCTCAGAATGTGCTGGCCCATCCACTCCCAGCTGCTCTTTCAGAAGATTTGGAGCTTAAGGTGCAATATGAAGAGGTCCTTGTTGTTCGCACAAACTCAACAAGCCAAATTAAAGTCTTGATTAAGTGGCAGTCCATACTAGTATTCGAAAATTCTTAGGAGTTAGCAGTAGACATTCAAAAGCTATTTCCTTTTTTTTACCTTGAGGACAAGGTTGATTTTGAAAGGAGGTGTTGTTAGGACCCCAAATAAGATGTCTAATGCTGAAATTACTTCAGGCCTTGGTAAAGTTACCTTTAATAACATTGTTTCACCTTATGCTAAGGTTTATAGTAGAAGGATTAAAAAAGGGAAGGGTGGCATGGATGAGGCATGTGATCCTGAAAGAAGGGGAGGGGATTATAACTAACTTTGCCTAGCTGGCAAGGTTAGTGGAGTGGGGGTGGATACTACGTGATTCTGTTATGGGAGAAAAGTGGGTATTATAGGGAGGTAGGAGAATGCTGAGGGGGCTATTCAGATTGTGAAGGAAGGAATAGATTAGGAGAGTGCTAGGTCTCTCGAATACCTAGGTAGCATACACACTTTTATTTTCTTCAGTTTCTGCTATTACCACACTAATTACAGTAAAGAGGAGTAAAACACTACTAGTATCTCTTTTCTTTCTGAGAGTTTGATATCATTTTTCTATTTCCATTCATTGTGTTGATACTAGTTCTTACATGCTGTAAAGGGTTACCATAGATATCTCTATTATGTGAAGCAAAATCTTTCCTGTAGAACTATGGCGCAATTGTAGATATTTCTTTTTTTTACATTTTCTTTATTAGAAAAAGAGAATAACAAAGAATGAAAGAGAAAAAAATTGAGCCAGCTTTTACCTTTTTTGATATTGATGCACTTCAGATCAAACTAAATTACTAGATGCTTGTGGCATACTACTACAAAGGATGTTGATAGTAGAAATTTGCAAATTTGGAAAGCTTGATTTCATTCTTTGTTATACAATAGCATATGGAATTTACTAGTTGATTTTAAATCTATAGTTGGTGTTGCAGAATTACATCAGATTCAGATATAGCAATAACTATTAATTTGAAGCATAACTTATTTCATTTCTAGATTGATTTAGTAAATGGGAGGTGTTCAAATTGGCATCACTTTCTGGCTTTGCTGAGCCTCTGGGCATTATAATTGTAGGTATATCACCCTTGAGCCCTTGGACCTTTCTAGCACAGGTCAAATTTGTATTCTTATACATTTATATATAGGTCATAATCAACTTTGGGTGGTAGTAGTGTTTAGACTAAGACAACCTTGTGAATGTGAACTACATAATTTCTAAGGCTAGCAAAGAAAATGGCTAAAAATAGATAATGACTTAGTTCTTTGCATAATTTATTATTTAATAATGGTTTATTTAATTTATGAATGTCAATTGGTTAATTAATTTTTTTGTTCAAAATTAATGTGGTCTCTAATTTATATTGAAAAGGTTTTATATATAGTCTAATTTGATATTAAAAAAGGTTGTATATATTAAGACAGCTTTATAAGCATTGCCTTTAATTAGAGAAAAGGCAACACTTTTCATAAGTTGTATAAACAATAAGAAATTGCAATGAAAAAAATTGTTGCCTTTAACTAGGGAAAGGGCAACACTTTATAAGTGTTGCCATAAATCGGCATAAAATGCAAGGTGCAAAAACCGTTGCCTTTGATGCAATAAAGGCAACGCTTTTTTCCATAGACCATTGCCTTTTCTATATCAACTATTGCCTTAGAGAAAAGGTAACATCAGTATAAGCAACCCACTAGAAAATGTTGCCTTTGTTTGGAAAGTGTTGTTCAAGAAGATGGAAGGTGACCTTTTAGTGTTTAGACAACATTTTTAAAACATTGCCTTTAAGCTAATTTCTTGTAATAAAGGTGACTTGTTCAAGAAGATGAAAGTAAAGGCAAAAAGCAAGAGGTAGGGGGTTTTAAGTGATGTGACATGACTGAAGTTGAAGCGACGTGGGAGAGAAAAACTCAGTCAAAGTGGAAAAATCCCGCCTTTACATCATTCTTTCATAAAGACAGTTTTCTAACTCTTGATTTCACTTTTCGAAGGAGTTACTTTTTGAAGCTTCAATCTTTACTTTCCGACCCTTTGAAGATCCTTCATAACTTATCACATACTCATCTTCCTGTTCTGGATTCAATGCCCCTATATAAACATTATTCTCTGATCCTCAAGTTCTTCTTTTTGACTAACCCATCTTATTTCTGAACAACCCATCTTTGTTCTATGTAACACCCCAATATTTAACCTAACACGCCTAGGATGTATTCAAGTTAATTATTAACCATTACTCTTTTGTTCCGGTTCCTAATTCTAACTTCTAGAAAATACTTAGTGAAAATACGGGTAAATTTTTTTTTTTAAACAAGAGATGAAAATATGAGCCGCGCATGAGGTGAATGCTATATCACTGGATTTCATAAAGCAGTGTCGAGGCAACATCCACATTATAAGTAAAAAGACAAATCGTAACATAACATCCATTATATATATATATATATATATATATATATATATATATATATGTAAATAAAGTTCAACCATACATCATGTAACATCCTCCTAAGTGTAACGTCATCCTTAAGTCATGACATCAGACTTGAGAGTTGTTACTTATAAATTACCGGACCTTTCTTAAATAACTATAGCAAATGCAATAAGATTGTGTAATAACTAGCGTAATTTGGTTAAAATATATAACAGAGAAACACAACATTTATTGAATACATAGCTAAGTACAAAAGGAAGCTTTTCTAAGAGCTTTAATACATATACATTCTTTATTACATTTACATACATATAACTCTAACTAACTACAGTAAATTAAAAACATCAACTATTAAACTACTGTAATCTTGAGTTCTTTCGCGTAGCAGCTGCATCATTCTCTGGATTAACCTGGAGACGACACGATAACACAAAACATATAGGGGTGAGAATTATACAATTCTCAGTAGGGTAACTCTCTCCCCAAAAACTCAACCATAATGTCATCGTCATCACCCCAGCCACTTTGGTTTATTAAGAAAATATGATCAAGCATTACATAATAATGATTCATTTTTAAAGTTCCAAATCATATTTTCGAAGCGGATTGTTTTTAATGATCAACCACTTAATGCACACATTAATAAAGCTCAAACATATAGTTAATAATCCTAATCAAGAAATTAAATATGATATGAGTATGCATATGCTAAATATAGTGAACTTATCTCAAAGTGACCTAGTTTTACTTGTGGCCATGGAACTCAACTCGGTGCAGTTTTCTCTTTTCATCGACATAGGAAAGACTTAGGGTATATCCGATGGGTATTTACTATAGATAACTCCACAATGAACAATTTACACCACATGATATTTATTGTAGTTCAGACTACACAAGGGAAATAGATTGCTTATCAAGACTAAGCTCATTCCTATACATGATTATTGGATTTACTTTCTCCAACACAGATCTATTCCTAGCCGATACATCTACTGACTCATATCATCTCTAGGGAAGTTCATCTTTTTACCTTCCCTTTTATCTCCAGGGAAGTTCCTCTTTCTGCCTCCGCTTTTATCTCTAGGGAAGTTCCTCTTTTTGCCTTCCCCTCATTCCACATAAGTCTTGTTTCTGTTTTCTCCATATGTCAGAACATGCACGAGTGAAATTTATATATTCTCTTTTCTCATATAACTGCATCATGTACTTTCTTTTCTCAAATGCATGCATAAGCCACATGTAGGCTTTCAATTATAAGTAACTCTCATTTTTGCCTCATAAATCAATCTTTAAATTGTCTAGCATGCATTCATACTCATCATACTTAAATTAAGATTCATTATATCATCAACTCAATACTTAAGTTCATTTCAGCACAAATACAGTAGGTTGGTAGAATTCATGCCTAAGGAGTACAATTTATTCTGTCCATCAAACATCTGTTGCAAGGGCTATAAAAATTCTCCAGGACACCTCAAGTGTCCATAAGGCCCTGTAAAGATTTCAGAACAAATATCCTTGTCTAACTTGTTTAACAAAATTAGACAAACTTTTGGTTAGAAACCACTCAGCCTCAACTCAGAACCAGAATTTCATAATTTTTAACCTTAGCAATCAATAAAAACTAAAAATCAAGGTTGAACCTCAAGATCTTTGAAAGGCCTTGTAAAAATTTGAAGTGATAATTCAATCATTTACTATGGTAACAAAATTAGACAAAAACACAGCTTCAAGACCAAAAAATCAGGCAACACATACATAGTCTCGATTTTTGATTTTTATAAAATAGTAAAACTCATTTTTAGGACCAAGAAAAATCATGGAGTTGCCTTAGGATGTTATCTTCAACATATAATTTTTATAGCTGATAAAAACATCTACAGATACATCAGAAAATTCATGACTCATAACCTGCCACTGCAAATCCGAGAATTCCAGCACATGATTCAAAATTTGATTTGCCAAAATGAGTTTTCTAACATCATCCAAACACTCCACCAAAATTAATGCATCAATATCCATATATCATCAACCAAAAAAACTAAAAATTTTGGACCAAGACCAATCAGAAACATTCAAAATAAATTTTGAAAGAAGAGGACAAAGAAAACTCTACTTTGATAGCTTTAGAGATCTTGGCTCCACAGGATGTTCCAAAATTGATTTTACTTACTTGAAGGCCACCACATCAGCACCAAGCCCTTCCTTAATCAGTGATTTATGAGATACCAAGGTGAGGATTGATGAGGAATTAAAATTCCAATCAGTTCGATTTGTAGGTATTGATAAGTAGAACAAGTTTTGTGAAGGAAGTTTAGGTTTTTAACAAGTCTAGGCTAGGATTTTCGGAACTTAAATCAAGTTTTGAGCTCTTGAGAAGATGAAAATGGTGGCTGTTTTATCCTCCTCTTGCTGGCCAAAATAAGGGAGGCTTGATGGAGAAGATTGGTTTTGTATTTATCTTGTAAGGAAGCTTGTAAGTAAAGCTTTGTTATTACAATATAAAAGGAGAATTCTTAAAGAAAGACAGTAAAATGGATGGCTAGAATTGTTTTCATGGTCAAAGAATGCATCTTAGTCATCCACTTGCCTCAAGATAATTGGATCACTTTAACTTGGGGAGCAAATAGCTTTTTCGATGTTAAAACCGCACACTGAAATTCCACCGAACGGGTGAGATATTGGCTCCCAGGAAAAATAATTAATGAAAGGTTAAGATTAAAACTTGCTTTTCAAGTTTTAATCCTTTCCATTCACTTGGCATAAAGTGGTTGGTAAAGGTTACTTGGCCACCAAGTAACTTGTACAGTGTTAAAAACTGCATATCAAAACTCCACCGAATGGGAAAAACATTGTACTCGGGTAATAGGACATTGTCCCAAAATTAATTCTAGTTATAAAATCCTCAATTTTTACTATTTCTAATCTCAATCCTATAATTTTTCAGCTTTGGGTATCTTCAGGTTCCAATTCTAGGGTTTCGATTGTCCCGACAGGCCCATGGGGCCCACAGGTTACTATTCAGATTTTTTTTTTACAAATCCCTTGGACCATCCTCATCATTATTAAAACTGTCAAATTTTTGAAATTACGACTAGTAAAGCCCAAATTAAATTTTAAATAATTTTTAGGGTGTTACACATCAAGGTAGATAGTAGCAATAAGTACAGTCATCTGAAATACATAAAAACAGAAAGTACATAAACCATAAACCCTCACCTACCCTAGTGCATCTAAAGAAGATAACCCCTATCACAAAAAAAGGTTAGCCTATGTCAGTCGTATAGTTGAGCATTAAATCGCTAGCTGCTAGCTCCTACTGTTGCTCGCCCCATGAGGGAGGAACATATCCAACCCACTAAGCTAGTTCGGCCAGGGTGGCCAAGTGGTGCGCAGGTCGGACATGGGCCCCAGGGCTGGGTATCATCCTCACTCGCCCTCCGTGGATCGGCTGCGTCATGATGGCCTCGCTGCCCTTGCCAAAATCCATGGGCACGGTGGGTGAAGAACCCTTAGAGGTACCTGAGTAGTGGAGTCCTCAGAAGTATCTGTCTCTAAATGGTCTGTAGGGGAACGGGGCACATACTCCGGAAATTCATCGACGGCGGAGGTGGTCGGCGGAGTGCGGCTAGTCCGCTTCTTGTGAGGTCGTGCGCGCTCGAAGACGAGATTGTTGCCAAAGGGGGAAGCAGGAGAGAACCTGAAGCTAGAGACTTGGTGTGTGAAGGGACGATCCTTGTAAACAAAAAGGTGAACTACACAATGACTCACAAAATGATATGACCGATAAGCGACATCGTAGTGCATCTCCTAAGTGGACGCATCAATGTAGATCACGAACGTCGCCATCAATGAAGATGCGATGGAAAGAAAAGACAGAGGGAGTGAGAAACTTTCTAAAGAATCTCAGTAGGGTGTCCTTCTATCCTTGTGTCATCATCTACGTCCTCAGAAATCTCGGGTTTTATTATGAAATAGTGAGCATACATAAGGTTCAATTTTTATGTTCTAAAATATCATTTACCGAGGCCCATTCATTTTAACATGCTTCTTTATGAATGCATCATACCTCATCATAAAATGCATGTCAATGTGAGGGGTAACATAAAATACATACAACATAGTGATGCTCATGAAACTTAGCAAACACATCATGAATTATTGTATCTTATCTTTTAGGTGACTTAAACTGTTCTTTCAATTTCCTTAGGGCCACCCTATTACTCTCCCTTTTGAGAGTTCTGGGTTATGAGCTCATACCTCACTAGCACATACTTATCCTATGATAAGTTTAACACTCGACTCTTATAGTACGGGGAAGGGGCATTAGGATTACTTTTCATAACCCTTAATTCGGGGAGTCCAAAGGATCACTTCCTATCTAGATCACCTCTCATAACCTTTAATTCGGGGAGTCTAGAGAATCATTTCTATGTGGCTTATGTCACTTTAATCATGACATATTATGTACAGATGCATGGTAATTCATAACTTATTTCTTAACATGTCATTGCTCATAATTATGCATCTTAACCAAATCAGATAAGCATGTTCATAGCTATTGTAAATGCCTACTAATGAATTTCTAATTCAAATAAGTATGCCCATAATCCAAGAATAGTCATGCAAGATCATAAATTCATGTTATACAAGATCATAGATTCATTTTATACAAGATCATGGATTCATGCCATACAAGATCATAGATTCAAGTTATACAAGATCATAGATTCATGTTATACAAGTAGGGAAAATACTCGTTTTCATATTTTTAGGTTCTGGTAATCGATTACAAAGCTCATGTAATCAATTTCATAGCTTGAATTTTCAAAATAGGAAGGTTAAGGGCTTTGGTAATCGATTACATAAGCCTTGTAATCGATTACCACTATTGAAAATGGTTTCTAGGCCTCAAGAACTTCTGAGTAATCAATTACATGGAATGGTAATCGATTACTAGTGTCCAGGAATGTGTTTTGGGTTTCTCAGAACATCGTGTAATCGATTACATGATGTTGTAATCGATTACTCAAGCCAAAAGTTGATACTTGGGTATTGTAGACCAGTGTCTCCAAAGTTTCAAAATTCAAGTTTTAAACATTCCTTGTGTTACTCTTTCCTTCTAAAACCATTTTGAACCTTATTCCATTTTCTTTTTGAAATCAAAATTGTAACGCCCCAATTTTTACTGCTATGTGAAAATTACCAAGATGCCCCTAGGTAATTTTTACACGTAATTCGAGGTCAAATAATCCTCAATAAAGAAATATGACATTAGAGAAATATCATAGGAGACTTGATTAGCGATTCGTGTGAAAGTCGTAAACCTCGATTTTTCTATACGTGTAAAATGACCAAAATGCCCCTGAGGTCATTTTTACCTAGAAATCAAGGATAACCAATCTAAATTATCTTTGAGGGGTTAATTTTATGCCTGATGGGGATTATATGTGCCTTAGAGGTAAAAATCTCAATTCTCAATTTTTACCATAAGTAAAATTACTGTTTTACCCCTGTAGTAATTTTACATGAAATTATATAATCTTTGAATTCGGTTTTCACCCAAAAGTTCAAAATAACTATTTCAAGTATGATTTGAGATTGTCCAGTTTTTACAGACAGTTTTTATGTGAAATTACCTTTTTACCCCTAGTTGTACTAAATAGATTTACTTGTGTAATCAAGGTAGTATTAAAGTTCTATTTGAACTCGAAATGATTTCACTCATCAACCTTGAGTTTAAATTAATTACCTAAGGTTAAAAAAAAAATAATTACTGAGGTAATTATAGTCTAAATTACCTAAGGTAAAAATAAAAATTACCTTTCCTTAATTATGAAAGCTCATAAAATTAGTGATATTTGAGATCAAAGTTAAGATTTCGGTTTAGGTAAAATCTTGTACATTTACATTTTCTTATCCTAAGTTTAGAACTTATGTTACAAATTGATTTTTACTCACTTGAAATTAACTTCATTCATTAGTGTATGATTACTCTTTTCACCTTGTCTTAAATTGTTCTAAACACTTAATCTTTTACTATTTTCACTAACCTACCAATTCCTAATCTTTTACCTATGTAAGTACACATCTGATACATGATTTATCACTTGCAAAATAACATAAATCTGATCATAAAAGGACCAGAAACCAGCGGCCATTACACTCTCAATGGTGGTCATATTTCATTTTTTATTTCAAAGATTATTGCACTACATCATTAGGCACCACTATGATACCAATAATTTATTTTTTTTCTTCAAGATACACCTCAAATACATGTCCTACTATGAATGAAAGAATAAAACTTGTCCCCCATTATTCCCTAAAGTAGCCGTGTCCTCCATGTTCTCATGTTGTACAAATTTTAAAATTCATTCAAGAATAATGCACACAAACACATCATAACATTACCATGTGTTCTTTTTAGTTGTCTTGTACATTTTTGGATCAAAAATTTTGATCACATTTCAGCCTAGGAGCAGCAGCCATACACCCCCCATGATGCTCCCATTTTATTTTATTATCAAAGAATTAAGCACTCAAACAACACCATGACCATACCATGTGATCTTTGAGTTGTTTTGCATTATTTTTGAGCAAGAATTCTGATCACATTTTAGCCCATATGCAGCGTACATATAGCCTTCCTTGGCCTATAAATATGAGCTCTTCCATTGCCAAAATGCATACACAAACATTCCTAGCCTTAGCATTTTCTTACTTGATAGTTTTCTTACTCAAAGTTTGCTCAAAGTTCTCTAATTCTCCCAATACTTCAAGCTTTCTTCTTCTTCCTCATTCCCACTCAAGAGACTCCATTCCCAACCCCTAATCAAGCTCTAAACCTCAAGCATACACATTCTAACCATAAATCAACTCCTAAACACATAACCTTTCCATTATCAAACACAAAAACACAAGAGAAATCCTCCCTCCATTTGCTCTAATCTTGGCCGAATTTCAAAGGACATATCAAGGACATATTTTCTTCTTCTAACTTCTCTAAAGATCAAGCATTACCTTTTGATAACAAGAAACAACTTGGTAAGGATTTTATTTCATGTTCTTTCTTTGTTCTTCCTTTATAATTTCAGTTTATATGGTTTGATAATGACCATGGCTTGATGATGAGGAATCATGGTGGTGGTTGTGAATCCATCATTTAAATGACCTCTAAAGCTCAAGGTTTAATTCTTGATGTCAAAAGGTTAATGAAAGAATTACTAAGTTTTGAGTTTTGAGCTTAATAAGACATTAAAAAAGAACTTGCATCCATATTTATATTTCAAGTTCTTGCACATCATATTTATATTCCAAGTTATCACTTTAATTCTTGAAGATAATAATATGAACTTGCATATTCATATTTACATTTCAAGTTATTACTTAAATCATAAGGATCTAAGAATGAATTTGCACCTTATTATTTATATTTCAAGCCTTGCATTTCATATTTATATTTCCAAGTTTTCACCTTATAATGATAATAATAAGGTTATAAGACAAGTTTATGATTCTAATTATCACCTAAATCCTAAAGTTGAAGATTTACTTCTTTTATCATAAATGGTAATTTTGATCATGGACACTTCTCATCTATCTATTTTGGCCCTTGTATGATTCTGATTTGAAACTTGTTGTATTTTATTTTTAGGTATAATCTTGTCTTTAAAGTTGTACAAAGAAATTTTGAAAGACCTAGAATTGCAAAGAATTAAGAATATGATTTTTCTCATGATTTTAAATGCTAAAGTTTTATTATTCTGATCTAATCTTTTAGAACTAGAATGGTTACTAATTTAGGATGTTTAGATGAGTTTAAATCACTAATAGTTATTGTAAAAATTGTTTTTTTGTGTTTTAGGAAAAACTAGTAACTAAAAATGATCAAAATTGTGTTTTTATGAAGCTTTTAGAATGCTAATTTTTTTGATTACTGTTAGGCCCTGTTCATCACTGTTCACCACTATTCACTACTGTTTATAGCTGTTCACACACTTGAGGATCACTAATAATTGTTATAAAAATTGTTCTTAGCATTTTAGGAAAGTCTAGTAACTAGAAAAGATTAAAATTGTGTTTTTGTAAAGCTTTAAGGAGATTAATTTTCTGATTCTGTTCAAGGTTGTTCACATTGTTCACATACTTTAGAATTACTTATATTTGTTGTAAGAATTGTTTTTGGTACCATAGATGCATAAAAGGGTAATTATAAATGTTAGTTTGGGCTGTTTTGCAAAATGCGGAAAGTTATATTTTGAACTATCAACTATGTTATTTCAGCCAAATGTTTTTAATTAGACCAACTAATGATGTTGAATGTGTCCATGTGTTCAAAATACCATATATAATGTTTAGAAAAAGTTTTATAATTTTCGGTTGCTATTAAATGTCAAAAATTGTGTTACTTTGCACTTTGACCCCTAAAACATGTTAAATTTAGTCTATGGCCCTAAAAGTATTGGTTAATGTTAAAGGTCTTTAATTTATGAGTAGATGTTAAAAAGGGATAATTACATTTTGACCCGTAACCTTTGAGAAATTGTGATTTAACCCTTTGGGGTTTAAACGTAAATATTGATAATATGATGAGATGAATGTGAATGACGTTTTGTGAAGGGTATGTTCATGTGCAGAAACTTATATGGCTTATGGATATATGAAATGAAATATGATGCATGTTTATGTGATTTAAATTATGGCATGTTATAATTATATTTGATTCATTGAGATGCACATGAAATGTTGAATTGATGAGTTATAATTGTGATATTCATGTTTGCATCTTCATATAATATGCCAAGATTAAATGTGACATAAGACACATGGAAATGATCCTTTAGACTCCCCGAATTAAAGGTTATGAGAGCTGATCCAAATGGGAAGTGATCCTTTGGACTCCTCGAATTAAAGGTTATGAAAGGTGATCCTAATGCCCCCTATCCAGTACCTTAAGAGTCAGGAATTTAACTTATCAAAAGGGATAAGATTATGCTAGTGACGACTAGTGAGGTATGAGCTCATAACCTAGAACTCTCGAGAAAAGAGAGAATTATAGGGCGGCCCCCAAGAAAAAGAGAATGAAGAACTTTAAGTCACCTGTAAGAATGATGATCATGATGTTCTTTATATCATATGCATTGTTTTATGGATTTTATGATATTACGTATATTGATATTGACATGCATCCATAACTAATATGTTGCATTCATGACATTAAGATTCATGCTAAAAGATACGGGCCTCGGCTAATGATATTTAGAACTTAATAAATGAACCTTATATATATGTTCACCATTTTCATAATTAAACCCGAGGTTCCTGGGGACGATGACGATGACACTTGTGTTATAGTCGGGAAGCCCTACTGAGATTCTTGTATAAGTTTCTCATCCCTTTTCTTTTCCGTGTCGTCTCCAGACATGAATGATGGTGTAGTTCGTGATTTGTCTTGAGAGTGGACAAGGAGCTACGGAGATAACTTCTTTTTGGATATTTGCCTTTAGAGTGATCGTATCTCAGTTATCAGTTTGTATTCTATTGATGGATATATATTGATGTCCTTAAGATTACAAGACATCACTATTATGATACAGTTATTGATATGTTATTATTATTTGAGTTATGTTATGTTATGGTTGTATTATGTATTTACCTGTTATTCGTTTCTAACATCTCTCTTACGCAGGCAAGGTAATGACGTTAGATATTTAGTATGCGCGGCTCACGATTTGGTATTTAAGTTCAAAAAAAAAAAAATTTACCCATATTTTCACTAAAGTATTTTAAAGAAGTTTTGAGTTAAAAACTGGAACAAAAGAGTAATGACTAATAATTAACTTAAATGCATCCTAGGCGTGTTGAGTTAAATATTAGGGTGTTACAAAAACACCTCTACAAAGGTGAATGTCCATGGAACCAAAATTCCTAAGTAAATTGAAAGGGGAAGCCTTGAGCTCTAGATTTTTAGGTGATAACATAAACTTAAATACGTAAATGCAAGTCTCATTTTAATCTTGGCATAATAAGGTGATGGCAATGGAAATATAAACATGATATGCAAGGTTCGAATTTAAATATGATAATGCAAGTTTATTTTTAATCTTTGAGTTTAGATGATGGCTTGAAACATAAATGTGCTAGACAAGAAATATAAATATGGAATGCAAATTCATTTCTTATCTTCAAGCTTTAGGTGATAACTTGAAAATAAATATGAGGTACAAGACTTGAATGTAAATATGAAATGCAAGGACTTGAAACATAAACATGAATGCATTTTCTTTTAGTTCTTTAGATTTTAGGCTCAAGACTCCTATTTAGAGTGGTAACTCTAAAACACCGATCAATCCTACTCGATGGGCATGCGCTTTAGAGTTTTTCATCATTGTGGTTCCAAGAACCTTGTCTCCTTAGACTTATCATCAAGCTCAAAACACAACATATATTTTTTTTTAGTTCTTTAAGGTTTGAGCTTAAAACTTCTATTTAGAGTATAAACTCTAAAACAACGATCAACTTTAGGTTGAAAGGGGTAAGTCTTGAGCCCATATAATCAAGTGATGACAAAATTATAATATTTCATTACTAGAAACTCTTAAAATCAAAATAATGAAACCTTGAGCTTTAGAGGTCAAACAAATGATGGCTTTTCAACTAACATCAAGGATCCTCATCATCAAGCTATGGTTTCTAACTGTTAACTAACAAGGCAAAAACAAATAGAGGAGAGAAAGAAGCTCAGAACAGAAAAAAAGAGGAATAAAGGAAAAAAGGAGAACTCAACATAAAAATCCCTACCAAAGATGTGTTCCTTGCAAAGAGAAAAACTTGGTCTTGGAAATGAGATGAGAAGAACAAATCTTCCTTGGAGCTTCAAGGTGATTTCAGCTAAGGGAATAAAAGAAGAAAGAAAGGTTTGTCTTTGGTTTTTGATCTTGGAAATAGAGATGTTAAGTGTTGAGAGGGAGATCTATGGTAGTTTTGTGGTGGTTTGGGGTTGAACAGTGGTGGAGGGTAGTGGCTCTTGAAGAATGAAAAAGAAGAAGAAGAAAAAGAAGAAGACACCCAGGCCTGCTCAGCAAAGCAGGTCTCCACGAGATTTCCCGCACTTGGAGCATACGGTGGCGGATGTAGGTCTCTAGGGTGCAGTTGGGGTTCTCTGAGGTGCCTTGCCTTGGTTATTATCACTTGGCCTCCCTTGGTTGAAGTCCCTGACCTTGGGGTTGGAGCAGTGGCCTGGACTACAGCCTCGGTTGGGGTCAGAAAGGGGGTCGAGTCTGCGGCTTGAACCTTGGAGCTTGAGGAGCTAACCTCTTTGTGAAGCTGTCAGCCTTTGATGTGCTTAGCTTCTTTTGGCCATCCTTAATGATACGGCATTCCTTACGGACTCCGGAAAATACTTCTCGTAGAAGTGGTTTTTGAATAGCTCCTAATTGATTGGTGTGTCAAACGCCTCGAGCAACCTTCTGGTGCCGATCCACGAAAACTCGGCGTCTACCTCTAACATCTAGGTGGCGAAAGTCACCTTCTGCTCCTCAAAATAAAGGATCACTGAGAAGATCTTCTCCATGTGTTTGACCCATTTGTTGGCGATGTTTGGATTTAGAGCTCCTTGGAAAGAGGGAAGGTTCACTCTTCAAAATTCTCCAAACCTGGCATGTTCAAGGTCTTCAGCAGCATTGGGATCATGGCCAGCATTGTTCTGACGGTCCATCCATTCGAACAGCATCTGCATAGCCATCGCTATGTCTCGAAGCGTTCTAGCCGTCTCGTTGCTTTGGTCACTCTCGGTTGAATTCCTGTTTCATTATTGCGGTGCCATTGGTTCCTAAGCACACAAAACAACAAACATCGAGGTGATCAGGCTTAATACTTTATGTAAAGTGAGCTAGTTACCATGGCATGTACAACATACGACAGTCATGCATCTCTATTCCTAAGCTTATCCTACTAATAAGTCAACTACACATGACATAACCATCGCGTCATGCTTAATAAGCATAGTTAATCAAATCCTCAGGCTCCGTGAGAATCAAACTGCTCTGATGCCAAAATGTAACACCCTAATATTTAACCTAACACGCCTAGGACGTATTCAAGTTAATTATTAGCCGTTATTTTTTTGTTCCAATTCCTAATTCTAACTTTTAGAAAATAATTAGTGAAAATACAGGTAAATTTTTTTTTTCTAAAACAAGAGATGAAAATATGAGCCGCGCATAAGGTGAATGCTATATCGCTGGATTTCGTAAAGCAGTGTCAAGGCAACATCCACATTATAAGTAAAAAGACAAATCATAACATAATATCCATTATATATATATATGTCAATAAAGTTCAACCATACATCAAGGTAGATAGTAGCAATAAGTATAGTCATCCGAAATACATAAAAACAGAAAGTACATAAACCATGAACCATAAACCCTTGTCTACCCTAGTGCATCTAAAGTAGATAACCCCTATCACAAAAGAAGGCTATCCCATGTCAGTCGTATACTCGAGCACCAAATCACTAGTTGCCAGCTCTTACTGCTGCCCACCTCATAGAGGAGGAACATATCCAACCCACTGAGCCAGTTTAGCCAAAGTGGCCAAACGGTGTGCAGGTCAGACATGGGCCCCACGGCCAGGTATCATCCTTACTCGCCCTTCGCGGATCGGCTGCGTCACGGTGGCCTCGCTACCCACACCAAAATCCATGGGCACAGTGGGTGAAGAACCCTCAGAGGGTACCTAAATAGCGGAGTCCTCAGAAGGGTCTATCTCTGAATGGTCCGTGGGGGAACGGGGCATATACTCGGGAAAGTCACTGATGGCAGAGGCGGTCGGCGGAGTGCGGCTAGTCCGCTTCTTGTGAGGTCGTGTGCACTCGAAGATGAGATCATTGCCAAAGGGGGAAGCAGGAGAGAACCTGAAGTTAGAGACTTGGTGTGCGAAGGGATGGTCCTTGTAAACAAAAAGGCGAACTGCACAACGACCCACAAAATGATACGACCAATGAGCGGCGTGGTAGTGCATCTCAAAAGTGGGCACGTCAATGCTGATCACAAACATCGCCATCAACCTCTAAAGACGCGATGGAAAGAAAAGATAAAAGGAGTGAGAAACTTTCTAAAGAATCTCAGTAGCATGTCCTCCTATCCTAGTGTCAGCATCTACATCCTCAGGAACCTTAGGTTTTATTATGAAATAGTGAACATGCATAAGGTTCAATTTTTACATTCTAAAATATCATTTACCGAGGCCCGTTCATTTTAACATGCTTCTTTATGAATGCATCATACCTTATTATAAAGTGCATGTCAATGTGAGGGGTAACATAAAATACATATAACATAGTGATGCTAATGAAACTTAGCAAACACATCATGAATTATTGTATCTTATCTTTTAGGTGACTTAAACTGTTCTTTCTTTTTCCTTGAGGCCACCCTATTACTCTCCCTTTTGAGAGTTTTAGATTATGAGCTTAAACCTCACTAGTCGTCACTAGCACATACTTATCCTATGATAAGTTTAACACCCGACTCTTACAGTACGGGGTAGGGAGCATTAGGATCACCTTTCATAACCTTTAATTCCGGGAGTCCAAAGGATTACTTCCTATTTGGATCACCTCTCATAACTTTTAATTCGAGGAGTCTAGAGGATCATTTCCATGTGTCTTATGTCACCATTAATCTTGACATATTATGTATAGATGCATGGTAATTCATAAATTATTTCTTAACATGTCATTGCTCATAATTATGCATCTTAACCAAATCATATAAGCATGTTCATAGCTATTGCAAATGCCTTCTAACGAATTTCTAATTCAAATAAGTATGCTCATGATCCAAAAATAGTCATGCAAGATCATAAATTCATGTCATATAAGATCACAGATTCATGTTATACAACTAAGGAAAATACTTATTTTCACATTTTTAGGTTCTGGTAATCGATTACATGAGCCTTGTAATCGATTACACAGCTCAAGTTTTCAAAACAGGAAGGTTGAGGGCTCTGGTAATCGATTACATGAGCCTTGTAATCGATTACCACTATTGAAAATGCTTTCTGGGCCTCAAGAACATCTGAGTAATCGATTATATGGAATGGTAATCTATTACTAGAGTCCAGGAATGTGTTCTGGGTTTCTCAGAACATCGTGTAATCGATTACATGATGTTGTAATCGAT
Organism: Dalbergia cochinchinensis; assembly: GCA_031216125.1. NCBI lineage: Eukaryota > Viridiplantae > Streptophyta > Magnoliopsida > Fabales > Fabaceae > Dalbergia > Dalbergia cochinchinensis. Next base: position 30,220,603 of record CM062370.1, read on the forward strand.
TACTCAGGCCAAAAGTTCATACTCGGGTATTGTAGACCATTCCCTGGTAATCAATTACCAGTGACTCCAAAGTTTGAAAATTCAAGTTTTAAACATTCCTTGTGTTACTCTTTCCTTCTAAAATCATTTTGAACCTTATTCCACTTTCTTTTTGAAATCAAAACACCTCTACAAAGGTGAATGCCCATGGAACCAAAATTTCTAAGTAAATTGAAAGGGGTAAGCCTTGAGTTCTAAATTTTTAGGTGATAACATAAACTTAAATATGCAAATGCAAGTCTCATTTTAATCTTAGCATAATAAGGTGATGGCAATGGAAATATAAACATGGTATGCAAGGCTCTCAAATTTAAATATGATAATGTAAGTTCATTTTTAATCTTTGAGTTTAGGTGATGGCTTGAAACAGAAACGTGCTAGACAAGAAATATAAATATGAAATGCAAGTTCATTTCTTATCTTCAAGCTTTAGGTGAAAACTTGAAAATAAATATGAGGTGCAAGACTTGAATATAAATATGAAATACAAGGGCTCAAAACATAAACATAAATGCATTTCCTTTTATTAGTTCTTTAGGTTTTAGGCTCAAGACTCCTATTTAGAGTGGTAACTCTAAAACATCGATCAATCTTACTCAATGGGTATGAGCTTTAGAGTCTCTCATCATTGTGGTTCCAAGAATCTTGTTTCCTTAGACTCATCATCAAGCTCAAAACACAACATATTTTTTTTAGTTCTTTAGGGTTTGAGCTCAAGACTCCTATTTAAAGTGTAAACTCTAAAACACTGATCAACTTTAGGTTGAAAAGGGTAAGTCTTGAGCCCATAAAATCAAGTGATGACAAAATTATAATATTTCATTACTAGAAACTCTTAAAACCAAAATAATGAAACCTTGAGCTTTAGAGGTCAAATGATGGCTTTTTAACCAACATCAAGGATCCTCATCATCAAGCCATGGTTTATAACCATTAACCAATAACAAGGCAAAAGCAAATAGAGGAGAAGAAGAAGCTCAAAATCGAAAAAAAGAGGAACAAGGGAAAGAAGGAGAACTCAACATAAAAATCCCTACCAAAGATGTGTTCCTTGCAAAGAGAAAAACTTGGTCTTGGAAATAAGATGAGAAAAACAAATCTTCCTTGGAGCTTCAAGGTGATTTCAGCCAAGGAAAGAAAATAAGGAAGAAAGGTTTGTCTTTGTTTTTTTTTATCTTGGAAATGGAGAGGTTAAGTGTTGAGAGGAAGATCTATGGTAGTTGTGTGGTGGTTTGGGGATGAGGAGTGGTGGAGGGTGGTCGCTCTTGAAGAATGAAGAAGAAGAAGAAGAAGAGAACTCTTGAGAACTAGAGAGAAAACTTGAGAACTTGAGGTTTGCAAGAAAATGAGCAAATGGCTTTTTGGAGAACTTCCTTGTATTTATAAAAAAATTCAACATGAGGGGGTGAAATGGGGTGTGTTTGGCCGGCCATGGGAGGGAAAAGAATGAGAAAAATATCTCTTTTCATGGTATGGTGTAGGCATGGTTCAAGGTATGGCTAGGTATGGCCAGGTATGGCTCAAGCTATGGCTCTTTGAGGGTGTAAGTGAATAAATCACAGTATTTGTACGGGTGAATCACAAAGACACTCTCTCATCTAAATGAAAACAAATAGAGCTAATTACTATTAATGGAAAAGGGGTCTCAGTGGAGCTCAGCCAAGAGGGGAGTTTGGCTCGACTGCGAGAAAACAGAGCTCAACTAAAGCGTGAAGGATGAGCTTGGCCATGAGAAGGCAGAGCTCGGCCATGAGATGGTAGAGCTTAGCTATGAAGTAGCAGAGCTCGGCCATGAGGTGGTGCAGATACATATATTCGACCTAACTATGTTTAGATGCTGAATGGCCATGAAAACAATGAGTCAAACTCCCAGGTTCAGTCGGTAACTAATCCCATATTAAATTACCCCAAGGGTATTTCGGCAATTTCATGGGCAGAAACACAAAAATGAGATTCTTCTACTCTACTAACATACATAATCCCCATTCAATATCAAAATAGTCCCCCTGAGGATAGCCGGGCTGGCTATCCTTATTCTCCTAGTAAAATGACCTCAGGGGAATTTTGGTCATTTGTACACGGGAAAAATCGGGGCATTACATTCTAAGCAAATAGATTTCTTTCTGATCTTGTAAATTGATAAGCCATTCCGCATAGAGATCTGGGGTCTTGTAAACTGACGTCTGATATACCCGCTTATTCTTGATCTTACAAGCTGCGCTTTTTATGTTCTTGCAAACTGACAAATAGTATCTTCAAGAGAGTTTACCTTTTTTGATGACTTTTGGTGGCTTTGCCAGATCTTTATAAGGGAGTTATGAAGAGAGAATTCCCAAAGATGTTTTATGCAAGAATACTTATGCTAAAGTGAAAAATATTTTGAAAAGAAGGAGGCTTTTTGAAATACAAACAAAAATAATCAAGAGATTTTTAGCAATAGATATCGTGAATACTTTTTGAAACAAGGTATTTAGTAAACACATCTATTTACTTAACATCTCCATTTTAAACAAGATAGCACAAAGAAGGATTTTACAAAACAAGCTAGGATTTAGAATGCTGAATGGATTCTTGATAAGATGAATAACACAGTATTGTCTTAGAAGATAGGAAAGTGAATTACCTCAAGAGATGGACTTTCAACTGATTCCTTATTCACAGCATCTGGGTGCAAATATCTTAGCATTGCTTATGCTGTTTCTTTTGGCCCTTTTCTCTTGAGTGGCCATGCTTGCCTTGATGATGTCAGCTTTATCAAGATAGTCCTTGAGCTTCCTCTGATGTTTCAATCATGATGTGAAGGCCTTGCCTTTCTTTTGAGCTTGGTCAGCATATTCAGCAAAGCTTCTAGCTGACTTTGATAACTCAAAGCTTTTTCAACATATTTAGATGCAAAGGTGGTGATAAAAGCACAATTGATAAAAAACCAAGGGATGACTTGGTTCTCATACACTTTGAAGGCTCCAAGAACTTAGATAATAGAAGACTATCTTTAAAATAGAAACTTTCATGAATTTACTGTACATTAAGATCTTTCAGCTTCTATGCTATCTTCATAAAGCTCATACTGTATTTGAACGGAGGTTGTTGCCTACCTCATCAAATTAGAAAATTTATTTTAATCCCAAGTTGCACAAAAAATATAGTAAAGGGCACAACCTAGGTCGTCTCTCAAGAAGGCTTCAAGAGCTAGTTGTGAAAATTAGGGATTTTGAAGAATGAAATTATAGTAACATAAATTCAAAGATAATAGCAACAGTGAGGAAAACACTAGTGCAAGGTATTCCAAGGATTGGAAATCAATTATTATTGACTAATTATTAAACCTGTTGGTGGCTATTAGTAATAAACAAGATCTCAATTTATTTGGAAATCACATTGATTTAATGAACCAATTGCTATAGCCTAACCGCCAATCGAAAAGTTAATTCTAATATTCTCCTTCAAACATAAACCAATAGATCTATCAATTTATGTCTAAAAGGTCTCCGTAAATGACGATCGCTAATTTAGTTATTACAATAAAGATTATAGCAATCACCATAATAATTAAAGGAATAGAAACTATAGAACATTAAGAAAACCAATGCATTCAATATAAACAAAGGGTCTCAAATATCATCCCAATCCATCTAGAAATCCCTACACTAGTAAAGAAATATAGTCCTCCATCTCTAGCTGATTCCAACAATGAAGATAGAAGAACCTGAAAATAATAGTAATAATCCTTGCCACAATTTCCAAGATAAAGCACATTCACCAATAGAACCCTTAGAGAGAGAAGAATAGAGAAGAAGAAGATATAGAGAGAGAATAATAGCAATTGAAAGTGATGGCTTAAAACTAAGTAAAAAGCTAGGGTAAAAGTCTATAACAGTTCCTTAAATACTGCTATCTAAAATAGCCTAAACTGGGGCCCAAAAACAGGTTAAATGAGCTGTTCTATGTCATCGTACGAGCATTGCAGCACTCATTAAGTGCTGTGGCACTCAACAGTGAGCTATGTTGATGAACATCATTTTTCAGGTGCTGTTGAGTGCTGTAGTACTCATGAGCACTGCAGAGCTGGATAGAATTGAATTTGGCCTTGGTACCAGAAACAGTAATTGTAGACCTTTGAATAAGTTTTCCAATGCTACCAAAATACCTCAATTGGACATTTGTAACTCCAGATATTGCGAAAATATTAACTGGAGGTCAAGTTAGATAGCATAAGAACATCAACAACCTTTAACCTTGCAACTCAATTTTTACCAAGATTTTCTTAGAACTAGGTTTTGAGCTGAACATAAAGTTATAGAGGACTTCTTGAGCTTTCCAAAACATCTTTATTTGTCTTAATCCGATACCTATAAAAAAAGATAGATACTTTCTCTTACAATGATTTTTACAATTTTGCTCTAATGAACTTAAGAACTCTTCTATTTTGCTTCTAAATTCTTCCCAACAGTTTCCAACCTTGTTCTTGACATTTGCACTCAATTCAAAGCTCTTGTATATAAAAACTATATTCAAAGAGACAGGTTAAATGCAACAGGCTCTAATCCAATGATTATCCCAAAATCAATGCAGAATTCATCAATTCTCTCAATATCACACAATAAGAAATAAATCATAATCCTTATTAATTTTGTCAACAACACAGTAAAACTCATGCAAAATGCTAAGATTTAGAAATAAGATAAGTGGCACAATATCAGTATTTTAAAAAGACTACTTTCTGATCATCTTGGATGGTTTGAGCATACTTTCTGAAGTGTTGAGGTTCTAGAGCTCACTTTTTTGAAGCTTTGGCATTTATCTGCTAGCTTTTTGGAGTTTTCTTGAGATACATATTCTCAGGGTTTTCTTCAAGATTATCAAGATTGTCAACAAAGTCTTCCTCAAGCTTTTATCATCATCATACTTGATAGATTCTTAAGAAGTTTATCTTTCAGGATCTATGATAACTCTCAGGTACAAGTCATGATATCTAGAATAATCACTATCTGTTCGCTTCTTGAAACTGTATCTAGAGAACATTCCAAGCATGCCTATAAGAGGAAAATTGATTTTGGTACCCAGACTTTCATGGGTCCTTTTTAGTTAGCTTTAGAGAAAGAGATTTTTCTAAATATTCTAATAGAATTCCTTTTCAAGAACCATTTGTTGTAAAGGTATCTCTTTATATAGCGAGAAGAAAAGAAATAAAAGATGTATGTACATATATGCATATATATAATAGATGCAGTTGCATGGCATTTTTATCTCCAATTTCAACTATATATCTCAGTTTAGTTTTTTGAAACTATAGATGCTGACCATTTTCACAAAAAACATAGTTTTGAGTTATGTCAAATAAAACAGGTTAGATCTTTAGATGCAATGAAGTCCTCTCAAGGATTCAGAAAAGAATTTCTGACATTTTCATATAACATATTGGAGGCTTTAGAAATGTAGAACTTTGAGAAAAAGAAAATCTCCTTAAAGTACATCTTGCTTTTAGCTTTCCATCTTTAGGCTTGATCTTCTCAAGTTTTTCATGACAACTTTATGAGTTCTTTGACTGGTTTGAGATATATAGGTGAATAGACATGATAAGCTTCTAGCAACTCATCACATGTAGTAGAAGCAAACGAGAAGGATGAGATGCAGAAACATTTACCTTACTTGTCACTGATGATGTTCTTTAGCAATAAAGCATAGAATGGTAACAAGTTTTATCACATCAAGACCTCCTAACAAATCCTTCTAGCTCTATGGCACATTTTTTATTCCATAGAAATATGACGATTAAGCTTCAAACTAATGCATGATGTCTATCTTTACTGCTATAAGCAGATTTTCTTTCTCAAGATTATCTTTGTATTGATTTGTCAATCATGAGATTGATGTCTTCTTGATATATTCATTATAGACTTTTGACACATTTCACAGACAAAGAACTCACCTCCATATCCAATCTCAAATAACAATATCAGATATTTCTACTTCAAAAGAAGTTTTACCAATATTCATTGCTTCAACGTTGCAAAACATCTTATATGACAACCTTGGGATCAGAGAATCTTGAGACAGTTTAAGAACATTAAACATCATATACAGTTTGTTTCATATATCCTTCCATATGTAACATGCAATACATAGGTAGCATATACAGCTTTAGCTTAGGGCATATATGAATAGAGATTTGACTTGGTAGAACAACTAAACTTTCTCCTTTGTAAAGTTCTTGTCAGTAGGACCTCTTTGGAATCCCTTTCACCATTTGAATGAACTGTGCCATAACTTAGAGTCTTATCATCAAAGGATGATCAGATAATAGATTGATCTTGTGAAGAGGATGTAAGCCATTTTGTCCCTTGGATCTTCGTCCTTGGCAATCGTTGGATTGCTCAACCCCTCTGAGGCCTTGCTTTGATACCACTTGTAGGTGGAAATGTGCACAAAAAAGGGAGGTTAAATCATGCATTTCTTCTTTTTTGCATTTTTTGAAACTTTTAAAAACAAAAACTATCAAGTGTAAAACTTGTAGTGTAACGGAAATATAGTTAGTAGCTTCAAATAGTAGATTTCTGAACCTTGTTAAATCAAATGTTCATAATTAAAAGAATAGAATGATAAGAAAGATATATCAGTGTATGAATAAAACAGGGTGCAATAGAGAAAAATAAAGAAGATCAAAGAATGAGAGAATAGACATAAAGGATTTTATATTGGTTCGGCTAACCTGCCTACATCCAGTACACAACAACTACTGAGGTTTCATTCAAAATAACTTTCTCAACCTGAGAAAGTAAACTGGATAATCTTTACATTAGTCTTCCCAAGCTCTGACTTGTGCTAGCAATGAAACTTAGAAACTGTCACAAGGTGAGTATTCCTTTACCAGCCTCTCCAGGCTAAACCGAATAGTATTGTACTAGCCTCTCCAAGCTAACATGAGTAGTATTGTACTAGCCTCTCCAATCTCGCTTGTGATTAGTAGCAACCTCTATAGTCACGTTGAAAGTAGTCTTGATAGTAGTGTCTCCAAGCCCAAACTGTGACCAGTAGCAACCTCTACTATCACATTAAAAGTAGTCTTGGCACTGCCCTCTCCAAGCCCAAACCGTGACTAGTAGCAACCTCTACTGTCATGTTGAAAGTAGTTTTGACTAGCCTCTCCAAGCTAAACTGTGAGCAATAGTAACCTCTATTGTTGCATTACAAGTAGTTTTATAGTAGTCTTTCCAAGCTATCTCACAACAATCAGTATCAGATCGAAGATACAAAGGTTAGGTGTTTAGGCTAACCTACACTCAAGTTTCCTTAACATATACATGAAAAGTTCCTAGGAAAACTTGATTGACTTCCTTCTATTACTTCTTCCCTAGGAAAGAACATAAATCTAACTAAGAATGTAGAAGGAAGATTTTCATACACTTCAAGTATAAAACCAATTACATGATAAATATTAAATACTCCAGGAAGTGGGAAGAGATTTTTACAGAGTTTCCTCTCTTGAATCTTCAAATCTCTCATCGCCCTTTAAGCATAGCATCTCCGTATATAGTGGTCTTCCTTTGTGACCATTGCCCTTGATTAGTTCTCCAAGTGACACATGTTGATCATCAGTTGTGTCTTGAAAGGAACAGCTAGAAAAGAGGTTAACAGAACTGTCACATCGGTTGCAGAAGCTGTTGTAATGTTGAGTTTCCTATCTGCCTTCAGAAACTACTTTTCTACTTTTTGAACATGCTTTCTGAACTTATCCTTTGAGAAGCCAGGGTGGTTGATCAATCAGGCAAAAGAAATGACATACCAATTTAAAACTGGGTTTGACTTGAACATTTGAAATTCAATATTCAAATTTCCCTTTTTTTCCTGTAGTATTCTGTGCTCCACTCACAGGTGAGATCGCTGGTGTATGTAATCAGTTTCTTGAAAAGTTTTTTACTTTCTGATCTTTAATCTAATCTTCTTTGTTGATGATTTTTTTGCGATTGTAATGATTGAAGATTAAGTAACACGCTGCTCTTGGACATGAGTTGATTTCTTCATCTTGAGTGTACTTTCTGATATCCCATGCTACTTTCTAAAGTCTCAGGTCTTGGTTTCTTGTAGCATTGAAAAATTCTTCTAATCATTAGCTATCAATTACTTAGATAATTTCACTTTTGTCTCATTTCAAATCTTGTAACATGATATAAATATGTTTTCTACATGTATAATAAAATTTATTGTCATTTGAGTAAGTCTTGCTCTTATTAAATGATAGAAACGTGTTATAATCTTACAAGAAACTTAATATAGACATTAGTCATTTTTGAAAGAATTTTCTTTAAATTGGTTTTGTTGTTATTCAAAACAAATAAGTGTAAAGGGTTCTGGAGCTAACACTAGCCACTCCAGTTTGTTAGAAAAATGTGAACATGGAACATATGTCAAAGGTTCATTTTAAAGTTAAAAGAAAACCATTCCTCCCGAAGGGGGTCCTTTTATTATTCAATCACTTAATATACATGTCATACTACTCAACATCATAGTATTCCATTCTCAACTATATGTGCCCCCCGGTATATCGAAAGGGATCTCATATATATAACTCGTATCTTTCTGTGCCCTTGACATAATAAAGGGCATCTTTTCGCGCCCATAACATACTATAGGGGAAATTTCCATTCCCTTGATATAGGAGAACTCTCCGTGCCCTACTATAGGTGAACTCTCCATACCCTTACTATAGGTGAACTCTCCGTGCCTTTACTATAGGGAAACTTTCATTCTTCGGTCAATATGTACATCATCCATAAGCTCACATATACATGCATCACATTTTTATATGTATTAACAAAAATATCTAATTTTCTAATGCTTCAAACCTATTTATATCATTCATTCATTCCTTATAAATCACTCTCTGAAGTACATGGCATGCATTTATACTCATCATATTTGAATCAAAGTCATTACACTATCAATTCAAGGTTTGGGTTCATTTCCAACAATTTGGTAGATTTCACCCCATTGTGGCACAAATTTATTTGCACATCAAAAAATCAATTTAGATGCTGTAAAATTATCCAAGACACTTCAATGTGTCCACAAAGTCTTGTAAAAATTTCAGGCAAGAATCATTTTCTAACTATGTTAACAAAATTAGAAAAATTTGGTGGTTTGAGGCCACCTAATCTCTGCTCAAAGCTAGAATTCTTGATTTTTCTACCCTAGTAAATGAATCCAGAAAATTCAAAATAAAAATTCTGGTAAGACTATATGATCTTTATAATACTCAAAAAAAAATTTCAAAGGAAAATTCAATCATTTACTATAGTAACAAAATTAGCAAAATTAACAGCTTTCATTCTAACAATTTTGGCAGCACAAGGATCATTTTAGTTCCTATTTTTTTAAAGCAGTCAGAGTCTTTATCATGCACCATGAAAATTCCTAGAGTTGCCTTATGATGTTAGCTTCAAGTTATAATTTTTATAGCTTGTAAAAATATCTACAATTGCACTAGAGAATTTGTGAACAATACCCACCCATAATAAAATCAAAATTCCAGCAACATGGTTCAAAATCTCTTTTGACAAAAAGGATTTTTAAATTCATCCAAACACTCCGCCAAATTAAAAACATCAATATCTATTTCTCATCAATCAATATATCTAGAAAATTCCAGCTAATTTAATCAAAGCAAAATTGGAAAGACAAGAAACAAATAAAGCCCTACTTAGTCCTTGGAAACTCTAATCCATGTTCTTAGCTTCTTTCAAGTGTTCTCTACCCAATTATTGATCTAACTCTTTCAAATCCTCTTCTCAGACAACCAAAAAAATAGAATTCATTGATGATGAAATGAGGTGATGATTCTCTGTTAGTGTTTAATGCTTGGATATCAAGAACTAGTCTTAAGTTTGTGCTTTGATCATGGTGTCTTGGTATTGTAACTTGAGTTTTTTAAGCTAGAAATTGGAGTTTGAAGAAGAAAGAATGAAGATAGGTTTAGGTTTACAACTCCTCTAAACAATAGTGGGTTTGCTCTATGGAACTCTCCAAATCGGGCATGCTCGAGGCCCTTAGCAATATTAGGGCTGTGGCGAGCATCACCCTAGCGATCCGCCCTCCCAAACATCATCTATATGGCCCTAGCCATGTCTCGGAGGGCTTCAATAGTTTCATTACTCTGATCGCTCGCACTTGAAGTCCTATTTTGTCGTGGTTGTGCCATTGGTCCCTAAGCACACAGAGCAACAAACACTGAGGTGATCAGGCTCAATATTTTACGCAAAGTGAGCTAGTTACCATCACACACACACATGTACAAGAGTCATGCATTTCTATCCTATAGCTTATCCTATCAATAAAACACTATTCATGACATAACTATCGTATCATGCTTAAGAAGCATAGTCAGTCCAATCCTCAAGTTCTGTGAAAACCAAAATGTAAACCCTAACTTTTAACACAATATGCCTAGGATGCATAATAGTTAATCATTAGTTTTTACTCTTTCGTCTCAGAATGTTGCTTGATTTTAAACTTTGAAAATAAGTCTATGGAAAATATGACCTTTTTTTTTTTGAAAGACCAAACTATGAGCCGATCGCACATAAGTTATAGCGTATAAATATTCATCATGTAATACTTAATGACCGTACATATCATCAGCACATATTTAACCATCCATCACATAACATATATGCAAATCACAACAAAGTATAACATAAACTGAGAACATCATCACATCATAATATTGACTTTAAATATCATATCAAATAGTAATAATAATAATGTGGAAATATCCCACAATTATAATAACACATAAAATATACTTAGCCCACCCATAGAGGCTGAGCATATGCTAATACTAAAGCTAAACATGATTAAGATGTAAACCTCCCGTAGGTGCACATCTATTAGAACTAGGTTACGAGCATGTATGAAGGCGAGACAACTTCTAGTATAGAAGGTAAGAAGGCCTATGTTTCCACTGCCACTGTGCCTCTCTAATCTAGACCACAGTGCAACAACTACGCTAGCATCTCAGGGTAGTCCACGGACATTGCCATCGATCTTGTCTGAAGACGAAGATGGAAAGAAAGAGAGGGAGTGAGAAACTTATATTAGAATCTCAGTAGGGTTTCCATTTCCACCACGTGACATCATCATCATCCCCAAGAACCTCAGTTTTCATTATGAAATAATGGGCATGTATGTAAGGTTCAATTATTAAGTTTCCAAATATTATTAATCTGAGGCCCACCTATTTTAGCATGAATCTTGATGCATGGATGCAACATGATAAGTCATGAGTTCATGTTAATGTCACAATTCAAATGTCATAAGATAAGGATGCAAACTTTTCTAGCATGATCTTTTCCTCAATGATCTCTTACGTGACTTAAGCTTTTTATTCTCTTTTCCTAGGGGCTGCCCTATATTCTTTTCTTTAAGAGTTCTAGGTTATGAGTTTATACCTCATTAGTCATCACTAGTCTATACTTATCCTCTCGGTAAGCAAATTTCTGACTCCTAGAGTACGGGTTAGGAGGCATTGGATCACTTTCCGTTAGGCCCAGCCGACTATAAAAAGATCACCTCCTTGGATCACCTTTAACCCATTATAAAAGGATCATCTCCTTAGATCACCATATGCCAGGCTCGACTCTTTGTGAAAGGATCAGTTCCGGGTACATTATGTCACCTTTTGTCTTAGCATGTAATTTAGAAATGCAACCATGTGACATATAATCATAACTTATTGTTCAATATTTCATTCTCATGGCATAAGATCATCTTATTAGATCACCTCTCATAACCTTTAAATCAGGGAGTCTAGAGGGTCAATAACGGCTCGCCTCTCATAACCTTTAATCAGAGGAGTCCAGAGGGCCATTGTTGGCTCGCCTCTCATAACCTTTATTTAAAGAAGTCTAGAGGGTCAGTATTGGCCCACCTCTTATTGACTCACCTCTCAAATTCTATTAAAGGATCACTTCTATATGTTTTATGTTGCCTTAACCTTAGCATGTTCTCTAGAGATGCAATACAAATCATTCGACATATCATGCTCATAATCTTTATAAATCACGTATCTCAATTATCCAAGCATAACTATAGCATGCCATAACTCATTCATATAATTGATCATATAAGCATGCATCACGTCCTTTGCATATATCCATAAGCATCTCATCAATCAATATCTTATAACAATAAATATGTTCCTACCCAGTATGCTGGAATCAAGGACCGATCTTAACTAATGTATATGCTATGCTCAATAGGATATATACATCTTACTCAGAAAATCGTTATTTACATAATTCATAAATCAAGCATGTATAGTTGTAACACCCTAAAAATGATTTAAAAATTAATTTGGGCTTTACTAGTCATAATTTCAAAAATCTGACAGTTTTAGTGATGATGAGGATGGTCTAAGGGATTTGTAAAAAAAAAAAATATATGAATAGTAACCTTGCTGGCCCCATGGGCCCGTCGGGACAGCCGAAATCCTAGAATTAGGACTTGGAGGTGCCCAAAACTGAGAAATTATAGGATTGAAATTAGAAATAGTAAGGAATGAGGATTTTATACTTGGAAAATAATTTCGGATAATGGTTGATTACCCGGGTATGGTATTTTACCCGTTTAGTAAAATTTTGGTGTGCGATTTTTAATACCGAAAGATAGTTTATTCTTATAAAAAGGATAATGTCTGTCCTTTATATGCCAAGTGTAAGGCTAAGATTTAATCATGTAAAGCATGATTAAATCCTAGCCATCCATCCTACATTATTTCTTTAAGAATTCATACCTTTATATTATACAATATTCAAGCTTATTCTACAAGATACATGCAAGACAAATCTTCTTCATTACTCCATTCCTCATTCACGGACAGCACCAACAGCAAGGAGAAAAGCTTCATGTCCATGAGCTCCAAACTTATTTCAAATGCCAAAATCACTAGCCTAGAATTGATAAAGCCACAAACTTCCTTTACCAAACTTGTTCCACTCCTTAGTACCTACCAAACTAACTGATTAGAATTTGAATTCATCAACCTTTTGTACTTTGAGAGCTCACCATCTGCTATTTAGGGAAGGGTTTCATGTTGATTTGGTGACTTCAAAGTGAACAAGATCACTCTTGGAGCATCCTTGAAGCCAAGATCCCTAAAGCCACCAAAGTAAGGTTTTCTTTGGCCTTTTCTTTCAAAATTTATTCTAAAAGTTTCTGATTGGTTTTAATCTGAAATTTTTGATTGTATTGGCCGATGATGTATTGATATGGATGTACTAATTTTGTGGAGTGTTTGGATGATGTTAGAAAACCCATTTTGGCAAAACAAGTTTTGAATCATGTGCTGGATTTTCGATTCTGTTTTAGGCAGCAACTAGTCACAAATTTTTTGGGTGAATTGTGGGTATTTTCATGAGCTATAAAAATTATATGTTGAATATAACATCCTAAGGCAACCCTGATAATTTTCTTGGAGCATGAAAAAGATTCTAACTACCCAAAAAAAATCTTGAACCGAGACTATGTATGTGCTGCCTGATTTTCTAGTCTTGAAGCTGTGATTTTGTCTAATTTTGTTGCCATAGTAAATGATTGAATTATCACTTGAAATTTTTAAAAGTCATTTAAAACATCTTGAGATTCAACCCTGATTTTTAGTTTGAATTGATTCAATCATTTACTAGGGTTAAAAATTATGAAATTCTGGTTCTAAGCTGAGGCTAAGTGCTTTCTGACCACAAAGATTGTCTAATTTTGTTAAATAAGTTAGAGAAGGGCCTTTGTTCTAAACTTTTTACAGGGCCTTGTGAAAGCAATGAGGTGTCTTGGAGAATTTTTATAGCCCTTGCAATGGGTGTTTGATGGACAGAATAAATTGTGCTCCGTAGGCATGAATTCTGCCAACCTGCTGTATTTGTGCTGAAATGAACTTAAGTATTGAGTTGATGATATAATGACTCTTGATTTAAGTATGATGAGTATGAATGCATGCTAGACAATTTAAAGATTGATTTATAAGGCCAAAAAGAGAATTACTTGTGATTGAAAGCCTACATGTGGCTTATGCATACATTTGAGAAAAGAAAGTACATGATGCAGTTATATGAGAAAAGAGAATGTATAAATTTCACTCGTGCATGTTCTGACATGTGGAGAAGACAGGAACAAGACTTATGTGGAATGAGGAGGAGACAAAAAGAGGAACTTCCCTACAGATAAAAGGGAAGGTAAAAAGATGAACTTCCCTAGAGATAATATGAATCGGTAGACGTATCGGCTAGGAATAGATCTGTGTGAGAATTAGAGAAAGTAAATCCAATGATCATGTATAGGAATGAGCTAAGTCCTGATAAGCAATCTATTTCCCTTGTGTGGTGTGAACCACTATAAATACCATATGGTATAAATTGTTCATTGTGAAGTTATCCATAGTAAATACCCGTCGGGTATACACTAAGTCTTTCCTATGTCGATGAAAAGAGAAAAATGCACCAAGTTGAGTTCTATGGCCACAAGTAAAACCAGGTCACTTTGAGATAAGTTCACTATATTTAGCATATGCATACTCATATCATATTTAATTTCTTGATTAGGATTATTAACTATATGTTTGAGCTTTATGATATGTGTGCATTAAGTGATTGATCATTAAAAACAACCCACTTCAGAAATATGATTTGAAACTTTAAAAACGAATCATTATTATGTAATACTTGATCACCTTTTCTTAATAAACCAAAGTGGCTGGGGCGATGATGATGACATTATGGTTGAGTTCTTGGGGAGTTACCCTACTGAGAATTGTATAATTCTTACCCCTACATGTTTTGTGTTCCCGTGTCGTCTCCAGGTTAATCTAGAGAATGATGCGGCTGCTACGTGAAAGAACTCAGGATTACAGTAGTTTAATAGTTGATGTTTTTAATTTACTGTACTTAGTTGGAGTTATATGTATGTAAATGTAATAAAGAACGTATATGTATTAAAGCTATTAGAAGAGCTTCCTTTTGTACCTAGCTATGTATTCAATAAATGTTGTGTTTCTCTATTATATATTTTAACCAAATTACGCTAATTATTACACGATCGTATCGCATTTGCCATAGTTATTTAAGAAAGGTTCGATAATTTATAAGTAACAACTCTCAAGTCTGATATCATGACTTAAGATGACGTTGTACTTGGGAGGATATTACAATAGTCATCAATTAATATCATTTGCACAGAAACACACTTGTTTGCACATTGCATAGAAACACACTTATTTGCACATTTCAGGTTCTGGTAATCGATTACATGAGCTGGTAATCGATTACATAGTTCAAATTTTCAAAACAGGCATGTTTGAGCATCTGGTAATCAATTACAGGGGTTATGTAATTGATTACTAGTGTTGAAAATACTTTCTAGACATTCAAGAACTTCTTGGTAATCGATTACAGAGGATGGTAATTGATTACCCAGGGTCAGAAACTCATTTTGGGCATCCAAGACATAGTGATAATCGGTTACAATATGCTGGTAATCAATTACCAGAAACCCTAAAGGTTGAAAAACTCAAGTTTTAACATCCCTCAAGTTATCCATTTATTCTAAAACCATTTTAAACCTCATTTCAACACTTTCTCTAAAATCCAACTCACATTTTACTCCTCTTGAGTTCTTTAATCTTTCAAAACTCTTTTGCACATCATAAAAGCTAAGATTCATCATCAACAAAGCCAACGTCAAGACCTCCAACTACTTGAGCTTTAGAATTTTGGTGATAACTTGAAATATAAACATGATATGCAAGACTTGGAATTTAAACATGAAAATGCAAGTCCATTTTCTTATCTTTGAGTATTAAGGTGACAACTTGAAAATAAACATGATATGCAAGACTTAAAACTTAAACATTAAATGCAAGAGCTTGAAATATAAACATGAGAATGCATGTCCATTTTAAGTCTTTAATATTTAGGTGATAGCTCGAAATATAAACATGCTAGACTTGGAATTTAAACATGAAATGCAAGTTCCTTTTCTTATCTTCAAGATTTAAAGTGATAACTTAAAAATAAACATGATATGCGAGACTTGAAATTTAAACATGAGATGCAAGAACTTGGAATATAAACATGAATGCATCTCATTTTGTCTCTTTAAGCTCCAAACTCAAGACTTTTAGAGAACTATTCCTTAAACTCAATCAATCCCACAAAATGGAAATGAGCTTTAGAGTACATCAACACCGTGGTTCCAAGAACTTCATTCCCTTGGACTCACCATTAAGCTCAAACAAAAACAACTCGAGAACAACAATAAAATAAATCTTTTCTCATTTTTCTCTTGAAATGAAAAATCAAATCTTGAGCTCTAGAGGTCAAACAAATGATGGTATCACAACCAACATTAAAGATCCTCATCATCAAGCCATGGTTTTTTAACCATTCAACAATAACAAAACCAAAAGAATAAACAAAGGAAAAAGGAAGGCTCAAAACGAAAATAGAAAGAAAGAAAAGAGAAAAGCTCATCCATCATCATCACGGATCAAAAACGAGAAGGGAAAAAGAGAGAAAACTCAAAACAAAAATCTCTACCAAAGTTTTTTTCCTTTTATGCAAGGAAAAGCCTTGATCTTGTGTAAGAAAATGAGAAGAAAAATCTTCTCTTGAAGCAACACAAATTTAGCCAAGGGAAAGAGAAAAGGAAGGAAGGTTTTTCTTGAGTTCTTATGTTTAAAGATGGAAAGATTATGTTTCTTTGGGTGGCCTTTGGTGGTGGTGTAGTGGTTTAAGGTTGAGAGGTGGTGGAGGATGGTGGCTTTTGTAGTGGAGGAAGAAGAAAAAGGACCAAGTAGTCTTTCTCTAGGTGCTAAGAATAATTATTAAATTAATTATTAACAAATTTTACATACTCAAACAATCCCAAACAGCACCAAATAGTAATGAAATAGTTTAGGCAGTAACCAAAAATAGAGTTGTCAAAAGCTTCCAAAATTATAATTTTACGTGTTTTCTAGCTACTAGTTTTGCCTAGGGCACCAAGAATGATTATCATAATAATTAATAGTAATTTAAACCACTCCAAACAGCATAAATCAGGTTTGGAAAATCTAAGGCAGTAACTGAAATCTTGAATTCCAAAAAGCATTCTAAATTGCAAAATAAGAATTTCTAGTAACTAGTTTTTTCTTGGAATTAATTCTTGTTCAAGGAACACACTTAAAACCAATTTATCCCTTTGGAAAAGTAAATGAAAACCCTTAGGTCAATAGCAATACTCAAGGTTTTATTAATAAGATTTTAACCATATAAAACATATTTTAACCCTTTAGGAGTTACCATTTATCTCAAAGGAAATTTACAAGACACAAGTTTTGAAACCTTAATGTAATAATACATCAAATTTTAAAAATTCATTCCTTTGAAATCAAAGAATATTTGTAAAAACAAATGCCCATGGAACCAAAATTCCTATGTAAGTTGAAAGGGGTAAGTCTTGAGGTTTAGATATTTAGGTGATGACATAAACATAAACATGTTAATGCAAGCCTTATTTTAATCTTTGACATTATAAGGTGATGGCAATGGAAATATAAATATAAAGTGCAAGGCTTGAAAGTAAACATGAGAATACAAGCCCATTTTTAATCTTTAGGAATTAAGTGATAACTTGAAACATAAATATGCTAGACAAGAAATATAAACATGAAGTGCAAGTTCATTTTCTTATCTTCAAGATTAGATGATAACTTGGAAATAAACATGATATGCAAGGCTTAAATATAAACATGAAATGCAAGAACTTGAAATATAAATATGAATGCAATTCCATTTGTTATCTCTTTAAGTTCTAAGCTCAAGACTCTTATTTACAGTATAAACTCTAAAACACCAATCAATCTTACAAAATGGACATGAGCTTTAGAATCCATCAATACCATGGTGCCAAGAACCTCATTCCTTGGACTCATCATCAAGCTCATTAAAACAATTTTAAAAGAATAACAACATTATTCCATTTTGCTTAATCTTTTAAAATTGAAATGGAACCAAAGCTTTGGGCTCTAAATGGTCTATCACATGATGGTTTTATAACCATCACCAAGATCCATCATGATCAAGCCATAGCTCGAATATTTTATTGACAACCAAAACCAAAACTAGAAAGAAAGAAAGAAGACCAAAACTGAAATAGTGAAGAAGAAAGAAAGAAAGCAAATTCAACCAAATATTTACCATCAAGGCTGAAAATGGAAGGAAGAACACAACATTTTAATACACCAAAAATTTTAAAAATAAAGAGCAATTAAGAAAGAAAACTAAACAAAAATCCCTACCTTGATGTTTTCTTATTGAAATGGAAAATAGATTGATCTTGAAAGGAAACAAGAAGAACATATCTTGCTTGGAGTGTTTTAAGTATTCGGCCAAAGAGAAAAGAAGAGAAAGAAAGGTTTTCCTTGAGTTTTTGATCTTGGAAGTGGAAAGGTTATGTGTTTTAGGGAAGATCTATGGTGGCTGTGTAGTGATTTGAGGTTGAGAGGTGGTGGTTGATGGTGGTTTCTTGAAAATAGAGGAGGAGGAAGAAAGTTCTTAAGATGAGAGAGAAGAGAGAATTCTAGACTAGATTTTTGGATAGGATTGAAATCCAAAAAAAAAAATGAATGATAAAGTGTAGATTTCCTTTGAGGGTGTAAGTATTTAAAATGAAAATGTGAGAGTATGATGGGAATGAAGGAGTGGCCGGCCATGCTTGGGTATGGAGGGAGGACAATATCTCTTTTATGTGCATCATAACATGGAGTGGTGGAGGAATGACTAGGTATGGGTTTGTGTAAGGTTTCTTTGGATGTGTAAGCGATTAAATCAAAATGTGATGGATTGAATAGAGAAGGATGGCTTGCCATGAGGAAGGTATAGGGGGAAGGAGATATTTTCTTTCTATTGTATTAGGAGTTGTGTTTAGAGATAAACTTGATTTGACACTTGATTAGGAATTGTTAATGGAGTGTTTGGGCTAGTAAGCAAATCATTAAAGCCATGCAAGACAAGATTAGGAAGTTGTCTTGCTCAATTAGAATAAAATCACCTTTATTAGCTCGGAATCTCATCACATCATGGGTTCCATGATTTAAAGAATTAGGGAGAGAAAATACTATTTCATATGACATGACACAAAGTCTTAGATTAAGAAAGGGATTTTGAGTTTCTTTAAGTAATTTTAGGTTCTAATTAAACTCAATTAATTATTTTGACTCTAGATTAATTATTAAAATCAATTAATCTTTAATTAGAGCATAATATTGCCTATATTTCCTTCATCACACAATTAAGCTCATTACGGCAACGCCCCGATTTTTTTCCCCTGTGTACAAATGACCGAAATGCCCCCTGAGGTAATTTTACCCAGGAAACTGAGGAAAGCCAATCCAGGCAAACCTCAAGAGAATATTTTAATGTTTGAAGGGGATCAATTGTAACATCCTCCGAAGTACAACGTCATCCTTAAGTCATGACATCAGATTTGAGAGTTGTTACTTATAAATTATCGGACCTGTCTTAAGTAACTATAGCAAATGCGATAAGATCATGTAATAACTAGCGTAATCAAATTAAAATATTTAACAAAGATACAAGTCTATTACATAAGGAAGCTCTACTTGGAGTTTGAATATATATACAATCTCTATTACATTTACCTACACATATACCTACAACTATATACCATATAAGAAAAATATCAGCTATTAAACTACTGCAATCCCAAGTTTCTTTCACGTAGTAGCCACATCGTTCTCTGGATCAACCTGGAGGTGACACGGGGACACAAAATGCATACGGGTGAGAATTATATAATTCTCAGTAGGGCAACTCCCCAAAAACTCACTCATACTGTCATCGTCATCACCCTAGCCACTTCGATTTATTAAGAAAAGGTGATCAAACATTACATAATAATGATTCATTCTTAAAGTTCCAAATCATATTTCCAAAGTGGGTTGTTTTAAATGATCAATCACTTAATACACATATCATAAAGCTCAAACATATAATTAATAATCCTAATCAAGAAATAAAATATGATATGAGTATGCATATGCTAAATATAGTGATCTTATCTCAAAGTGCCCTGGTTTTACTTGTGGTCATAGAACTCAACTCGGTGCATGTTTCTCTTTTCATCGACATAGGAAAAACTTAGTGTATACCCGACGAGTATTTACTATGGATAACTTCACAATGAACAGTTTATACCATATGGTATTTATAGTGGTTCACATCACATAAAGGAAATAAACTGCTTATCAAGACTGAGCTCATTCCTATACATGATCATTGGATTTACTTTCTCCAATTCTCACACAAATCTATTCCTAGCCGATACGTCTACCGATTCATATTATCTCTAGGGAAGTTCATCTTTTTGCCTTCCCCTTTATCTCTAGGAAAGTTCCTCTTTTTTCCTTCCCCTCATTCCACATAAGTCTTGTTTCTATTTTCTCCATATGTCAGAACATGCACGAGTGAAATTTATACATTCTCTTTTCTCATATAATTGCAGCATGTACTTTCGTTTCTCAAATACATGCATAAGCCACATGTAGGCTTTCAATCATAAGTAATTCTCATTTTTACCTCATAAATCAGTCTTTAAATTGTTTAGAATGCATTCATACTCATCATACTTAAATCAAGAGTCATTATATCATCAACTCAAAGCATCAATTCATTTTTAGCACAATGGCAGATTTCACATATCTATAGCACAAATTATTTTGCATATAAAACCATGAAATCAAAGGCTATAAAAATTATCCAAGACACTTCAATGTGTCCCCAAGGTCCTCTAAAAATTTCAGAAGAAAATCCTTCTCTAACTTGTTTAACAAAATTAGACAAACTTTGTGGTCAGAAACCACTCAGCCTCAGCTCAGAACCATAATTTCATAATTTTTAACCCTAGAAAATGATTGAATCAATTCAAAATAAAAATCAAGGCTACACTTGTATATGTTATCAACTCCCTGTAAAAAGTTCAAAGTAAGAATCAATCATTTGCTATGGTAACAAAATTAGCAAAACTCACAGCTTCAGAGTCAACATCTTAGGTAGCACAGTTACAACTTCGGTTCATGATTTTTTAAACATAGCAAAAGTGACTAGAATACCTCAAAGTTTTTACTGAAGATGACTTAACATATGAACTACATCATATAAAATATTTAGCTCAATCTAAAGCTTCTAACTAGGTTAGAAAATTCATGAACAAAAGCTGCCCTGTTAAAATCCAAAAATCCAGCAACCCAATTCAAAATCTCGTGATAAAAATGATTTTTCCACAACACCAAACACTCCATCAAAATTAAAACATCAATATCAGCATATTATCAACCAATATATCCAGAAATTTTGGACTAAACACAATAATAAAATTCCAACATAAAATTGGAAAGAAAAGACCAAAGAAAACCCTACTTTGGTAGCTTTAAGGATCTTGGCTTCAAGCATGTCCCAAGGATGATCTTGCTCACTTCAAGGCCACCAATTCAACATCAAACCCTTCCCTAAATAGCAGATGGTGAGCTCTCAAAGCTGGAAAAAGTGATGGATTCAAATTCTAATCGATTAGATTTGCAGATATTGAGGAGTAGAAGAAGTTTTGTGAAGGGAGTTTAGGGTTTTAACAAGTCTAGGCTAGGAGTTTGGGAACTTAAATCAAGTTTTGAGCTCTTGAAAGATGAAAATGGTGGCTGATGTATTCTCCTCTTGCTTGACGAAAATAAGGGTAGCTTAATGGAGAAGATTGGTTTTGTATTCATCTTGTAAGGAAGCTTGTAAGGAAATCTTAGTTATTATAATGTAAAAGGATAATTCTTAAAGAAAGCTAACAAAATGGATGGATAGGATTGTTCCCTTGGTTAAAGAATGGATCTTGGTCATCCAATTGGCTCAAGACAATTGGATCACTTTAACTTGGGGAGAAAATAGCTTTTTCGGTGTTAAAACCGCACACCAAAATTCCACCGAACGGATGAGTTATTGGCTCTCGAGTAAAATATAATAAATCAAAGGTCATGATTAAAACTTGCTTTTCAAGTTTTAATCCTTACCATCCATTTGTCATAAAGTGGTTGGTAAAGGTTACTTGGCCACTAAGTAACTTGTACGATGTTAAAAACTGCACATTAAAAACTCTACCGAATAGGTAAAATACTGTACCCGGGTAATAAGACATTGCCTGAAAATTAATTCTAAATTAATTCTAAGTATAAAATCCTTATTTCTAACTATTTCTAATCTCAATCCTATAATTTCTCAGTTTTGGGCACCTCCGGGTCCCAATTCTAGGGTTTCGGTTGTCCCGACGGGCCCATAAGGCCCGCAAGGTTACTATTTATTTATTTTTTTTTACAAATCCCTTGGATCGTCTTCATCATTTCTAAAACTTTCAGATTTTTGAAATTATGACTAATAAAGCCCAAAATAATTTGTAAATAATTTTTAAGGTGTTATATTAATTGTGTTATGTGTATTGTTAGAGACGAAAATCTCAATTTTCGATTTTTCTACATAAAATTACCAAAATACCCCTGCGGTTAATTAACACATAATTAATTGCCAATTGGGCTCGAACTTCATCCGAAAGTTTGGAATGTCATTTTTAAGAGATGTTTGATGTCTGTATAGGCCCAGGTGATCTTGGGGAATTTTTATGCAAAATTACCATTTTGCCCCTAACTAGTGCATTATGGGCCTAA
This sequence comes from Dalbergia cochinchinensis, assembly GCA_031216125.1. Lineage (NCBI taxonomy): Eukaryota > Viridiplantae > Streptophyta > Magnoliopsida > Fabales > Fabaceae > Dalbergia > Dalbergia cochinchinensis. The sequence continues at coordinate 30,243,386 of CM062370.1, forward strand.
TGTTGTAATTAAGGAAAACCTAAGCAATATTAGGCTCTAATTAAAGATTAATTAATTCTAATAATTAATCTTGAGTCAAAATAATTAATTGAGGTTAATTAGAGCCTAAGATTGCTTAAAGAAACTCAAAATCCCTTTCTTAATTCAAGACTTTATGCTATATCTCATGAAGTAGTATTTTCTCTCTCCAATTCCCTAAATCAAAGAAACCATGTTGGCATTGGATTCTTACTTAATGAAGTTTAACTTCACTAAGTGAGCAAGACAATTCTCTAATCATGTCTTGAGTAGCTTAATCACTTATTTACAAGCCCAAACACTCCGTTAAAAATTCCTAATTAAGTTTACCTCTAAACTCAATTCCTAACACAAAAAGGAATGAAAATATCTCTTTTTCCCCTATGCCTCCATGATGGCCATCCATACTTCCTCCATCACATCCCCTCATTTCAATTTTTTATATATACTCATACACTCAAAGAAACTCACACATTACTACTCACTTTTTTGGATCACAAGCTTGTCCAAAAAACTTGTCTCAAATTCTTTCTTCTCTCATCTTTCAAAAAACTCTTTTTTCTTCCTCCACCACCACATCATCACCATAAATCACCCTCAAGCAACACAACCTTTCTATCCTTAAGCATCAAAGCTCAAGAAAAATCCTTCTTCTCTTTTCATTCCCTTTGGCCAAATTTGTTCTTGCCTCTAGGGAAGATTTGTTTTTCTCATTTCTTCTCAAAGATTAAGGCTTTCTCTTGCTCAAACAAGAAAATATCTTTGGTAGGGATTTTTACTTTGATTCTTTCTCTTTTTCTTTGTTTATTTTGGGTTTGAATTAATGATGAAGTGTTGGTTCTCTTCTTTCCTTCCTTTTTTGGTTTCAAGTTTCCTTTTTCTTTTCTTTTCTTTTTCAGCCTTGATGACCTTTGGTGTTCAAAAATCATGGGTTGATGATGGGGATCTTTAATGTTGGTTGTGATATCATCATTTGTTTGACCTCTAAAGCTCAAGATTTCATTTTTCATTTTAAGAGTTCCTAGCAAGTGAAAATGTTATTTGGTTTTCTTTGTTGGTTTTTCCTTTGAGCTTGATGGTGAGTCCAAACAAAATAACGGTTCTTGGAACCATGGTATTAATGGACTCTAAATCTCATGTCTATTTTGTAAGAATGATCGGTGTTTTAGAGTTATTACTCTAAATAAGAGTTTTGAGCTTAGGACTTAAAGAAATAACAAATGGAAATGCATTCATATTTATCTTCCAAGTCCTTGCATTTCATATTTATATTTGACTTTTGCATATCATATTTATTTCCAAGTTATCACCTAAATCTTGAAGATAAGAAAATGAACTTGCATTATTTCTTGTCTAGCATATTTATGTTTCAAGCCATCAGCTAAATCTTAAAGATTAAAAATGAGCTTACATTCTCATGTTTATATTCAAGTTTTGCATATCATATTTATATTTCCATTGCTATCACCTTATAATATCAAAATTAAAATGAGGCTTACATTAGCATGTTTAAGTTTATGTCACCACCTAAATATCTAAAGCTCAAGACTGACCCCTTTCAACTTACATAGGAAGTTAGGTTCCATTGGCATTTGTCTTTACAAATATGTTTTTTTTTTTTCAAAGGAATAAAGTTTTAAGGTTTGATGTGTTATTACCTTGAGGTTTCAAAAACTTGTGTCTTGCAATTTTCCTTTGAGAAAAGTGTTAATTCCTAAAGTGTTAAAACATGATTTACACAACCAAAATCTTATTATTGAGCTCTCTGATTTTACTACTGACCCTAGAGTATTTGCTTATATTTCCAAGAGATAAATTGCCTTTAAGTATGTTCCATGACTTAGGATTAATTTTGAAAAAGATTAGTTACTAGAAATACTTATTTTTCCAATTTTGCATGCTTTTGGAATATTAAATTCTGGATTCTGTTCTAACATTTCCAAATCTGATTTATGTTGTTTAGAGCAGTTTAGACATGTGAAAACTACTATTAATTGATGTGATAATCATTCATGGCACCTTAGGCAAGTCTAGTAACTAAAAAGGATAAAAAGTGTGATTTCTAAAGCCTTTAAAATCTAAAAAATTAGATTCTATTCCAGCCTGCTTATAATTGGTAAAAATGTGTTTTATTATGTGTATATGTGTTACAACCTCTAATAAATGATTTAGAAATTAATTTTAGCTTCTTAAAAAAAGCTGGTAATGAGAAAGGGTAAAAAAGTAACTTATAGAACACCAAAATTGTTTAATTTCAAACACTGCCCAATCTATATAGCATTTTTTAATCATGCTCATGAGGTTGAAAACTAGTGGAAATCATTGTAATTAATCCCTTAGATGCATAAAAGAATAATCTCAAAAGTTAGGTTTACCTGATTTGTAGTTTAATCCGTTTAAGGGCTAATAAGCATGTTTATTTTATGAGATGATTGGTTCATGACATGCTTGAGGATATATATAATGAATATGTTGCATACAAGGCTATCAATTACATAATTTATTGTGGCATGTTATGATTACACTTGGAATATTTGAGGTGCATCGGATAAGTGAAATATAAGCATGTGATATTATATGATATGATTGTACTTTTGCATGTCAAAACAACATGCTAAGTTTAAGGTGACATAAAACACATGAAAATGATCCTCTAGACTTTCTGAATTAAAGGTTATGAGAGGTGATCCAAGTGAATTGCATATTCATAATAAGAAAGGTAAGGAAGTGATGTGTTTCTCTCCCTCTATTACCCTATGGTAAATCTAGTGACGGCTAGTTAGGTTGAGCTCATCCTAGGCAATCGGTATGTTGGTTAGTTTTGGCGTTAATTTTAAAAATCACCAAGGAAGACATGTAGGTTGGATTTGGTGATAACATGAAAGAATGGAATTGATAAGAAAGGAACATGAGAATTCATTCATAAGAAAGTAAATTACCATGGGTTCTCCTGCCTTCCCATGCATGTTAAATGCTGTTTAACTCATTACATTTGCCCTATCATGCATCTATTTACTTGCTGCTATTTTAGTTCTCTAGCTTTTCTCATGTTTATGTGCTTAGCCTTATTTTGTGTTTTGGACTTATACATTATTGATTTATGTTGCGAGTAGGGCTATGTTATTTGCATGTGTTACTAATGCATTGAGGCATTGCCATGCATACATAAGGTACCTGTTGCATTCATGTATTAAGTTTCATGCTAAAAGATACGAACCTCGGTTAATGGTATTTGGAACTTAATAAATGAATCTTATTTATGCCTACTACTTTCATAAATTAAACCCGAGGTTCCTGAGGACGATGATGATGACACGTGTAGGAAATCCTAGTGAGATTCTTGTATAAGTTTCTCACTCCCTTTATCTTTCTTTCCATCTTCGTCTTCAGACAAGGTTGATGGCGGTGCCAGTGGATTTCCTCAAGATGCCGGCATAGGAGCTACACTACGGACTAAATCAGAGTGGCGCAGCGGAAGCAGGGATATAGTCTTTCATTTTCACAACCTTAGGAGTTGTCTTGCCTTCGTCCAAGTTCATAACTTAGTCATGAAGGATTTAGCTACATCATAGTTATGTTTAGTTTTTGAATTGTTGTATGCTCAACCTCCATAGGTGGGCTTAGTATTATTGTCATAGTATATTTGTGGAATATTCCTATATTATCACTATTATTATCAATTGACTTAAATTTGAAGTTAATGTTATGATATGACGATGTTCCCAGTTTATGCTAGACTCTATTGCAATTTGTATGTACGCTATGTGATGAATAGTTATACGCAATAACTTATATGTGAACGGCTCATAGTTTGGTCTTTCGAAAAAAAAGGGTTGTGTTTTCCATACACTTATTTTCAAAGCTCAAAATTAAGTAAAATTCTGAGATGAAAGAGTAACAACTAACGATTGGCCATTATGCGTCCTAGGCGTATTGTGTTGAAAGTTAAGGTTTTACAATTATGCCTTTAATTAGTGGCAAAATGGTAATTTTACACAAAAACTCTCTGGGACTGCCGGGCTTAAATAGATATCATGCATCCCTCAAAAATAACATTTCAAACTCCCGGGTAAAGTTCGGGTTCATCAGCAATTAATCCCGCCTTAAATTATTGCAGGGGTACTTTAGTAATTTTTGCATGCAGAAAAACCGAAAATGAGATTTTCATCTTTCATATTATGCATAACACATATAATCTCCATCCAACATTAAAATAACCCTTTGAGGATAGCCTGGGCCAGCTGTCCCTGATTTCCAGGTAAAAATGACCTCAGGGGCATTTTGGTCATTTGTACATAGGGGAAAATCGGGGCGTTACACTTAAAATAGGGGAACTTTCAGCGCTTTTACTATAGGGGAACTTTCCGTCCCCTTACTATAGGGGAACTTTCATTCTTCAGTCAATACATACATCTTCCTCAAGCTCACATATACATGCAACATATTTCTATATACATTAACATAAATTTCTGATCTCGTAATGCTTCATATCTATTTATATCATTCATTCATTCCTCATAAATCACTCTCTAAAGTACATGGCATGCATTTATACTCATCATATTTGAATCAAAAGTCATTACATTATCAATTCAAGGTTTGGTTTCATTTCCAGTAATTTGGCAGATTTCACCCTATTGTGGCACAAATTTATTTGCATATCAAACAATCAATCCAGAGGCTATAAAAATTATTTAAGAAACTTCAATGTGTCAACAAGGTCTTGTAAAAAATTTTGGTAAAGAATCATTCTCTAACTATATTAACAGAATTAGATAGATTTGGTGGTCAGAGGCCACCTAATCTCTGCTCAAAGCCAGAATTCTTGATTTTTCTATCCTAGTAAATGAATCCAAAAAATTTGAAATAAAACTCCTGTAAGACCCTAAGATGTCTATAATACCCTGTAAAAATTTCAAAGGAAAATTCAATCATTTGCTATAGTAACAAAATTAGCAAAATTCATAGCTTCCATTCCAACAATTTAGGCAGCATAAGGATCATTTTGGTTCCTATTTTCCTAAAGTAGTTAGAGTCTTTATCATACACCATGAAAATTCCTAGAGTTGCCTTAGGTTGTTAGCTTCAATTATAATTTTTACAGCTCATAAAAACACCTACAATTGCACCAGAAAATTCATGAACAATACCTGCCCATAACAAAACTGAAATTCCAGCAACATGTTTCAAAATCTCTTTCGACAAAAATGATTTCTAACATCATCCAAACACTCCACCAAATTAAAAACATAATATCTATCTATTGTCAATCAATACATCTAGAAAATTCTAGCCAATTCAATCAGAAACAATAAGAGTAAAATTGGAAAGAAAAGAGAACAAATAAAGCCCTACTTGGTCCTTGGAAACTCTAATCCATGTTCCTAGCTCCCTTCAATAGTTCTCTACCTCAATTATCGATCCAACCCTCTCAAATCCTCTTCTTAGACATCCAACACAACAAAATTTATTGATTATGAAGTGAGGTGATGATTTTCTATTGGTGTTTAATATGAGGATATCAAAAACTAGTCTTAAGTTTGTGCTTTGATCATGGTGTCTTAGTGTTGTAACTTGAGTTTTTCAAGCTAGGAATTGGAGTTTGAAGAAGAAACAATGAAGATGGCTGCAAGGAGAAGCATGGCTAAGAATAGCTTGGCTTCTTTGATAAGATTTGTTTTATGTTGATCTTATATGGAAAGCTTGTAAGGAGAGCTTGGATATTATAATATAAAGGGATAATTCTTAAAGAAAGATAGTAAAATTGATGTCTAGGATTTAATCTTGGAATTCAAGATTAAATCTTAGCCTTACATGTAACGCCCCGATTTTTTGTCTGAGTAGAAGATGACCGAAATGCCCCTGAGGTCATTTTCGGCCTGGAATTCGAGGATGGCTGACCCGGCAGTCCTCGAAGGGCCAACTCAATGTTTGAAGGGGATTAAATGACCCTTGAGTGGTTCCAGAGGCGAAAGTCTCATTTTCTGCAGTTTCGGGTCAAAATGACCAAAATATCCCTATAGCGTTTTACGCGGGTAAAGGTGCAGTTTGAGCCCGAAACTTTCCCCAGAGGTTTAAAACCATGTTTTTACATGTTTCAAAACATCTGTTTGAGTCACGGTGGTCCCGAGCAGTTTTAGTGCAAAATTACGATTTTGCCCCTGAAATAGTATTTTTGAGCTTAATGATGCAATTAAGCAAACCTAAGCAATATTAGGCTCTAAACGAAGATTAATTAATTTTCATAATTAATCTAGAGTCAAAATAAATTATTAAAATTAATTAGAACCTAAGATTGCTTAGATTAGATTTAAATCTCTTTTCTAAAACTCAAGATTTCACTCTTGGAATCTTGAATAGTGTTTTGTCTCTCCACTTCCTTAAATCAAGGAATTGTGTCCAGAATTGTTTATACACTAAAATGAATTTATAACTCACTAATGATGCAAGAACACTCTTTAATTATGTCTTCACAACCTTAATTACCCATTCTCTCCCCTAAACACTTTCTTACAAACTCCTAACCTTAATCTTAATCAAGGATACACCTAAACACAACTCTAAACCATAATTAAAATGCAAGAAACCCTCCCCCCATGGCTGATCCACATTCGGCCATCTCTCTCCTTTTACCTCACATGTTAAATTGTTTCTCACTCAAAGAACCATACTTGAGGCCATACCTTAAACCATACCTCACCATGCCTTAAGACCATATTATCTCACCTCATGGAACTCATGGGTTCCTTCCATTTTGCATGGCCGAAGCCTCCCCCTCCATTTGCACCCTTCATTGCTGCATTTCTCTATAAATAGCTTGCTTGGGTGAACTTGTATCATTTTGGGTTCATTTGCAAAGAGTAAGTTTTCAAAGAAACACTTCAAAGCTTCCTTTTTCTCTCAAGTTCAAGTCTTCAAGTTCTTCAAGTTCTTCAAGCTCTTCATCCTCTTCTCTCATTCCAACCTCCTAATCTCTAGGTAGGGATTTTCTTTCAAGAGTTCTTTCATTTAAAAGTTCTTAATTCCTTTATGTGTTCTTAGTTTCTCTTGAATCCTTTTTAGAACTTCTTTTCTTCTTCTCCTCCTCCTTGTGTTTCGGCCATGAGCCCATTGAGAGGAAAGGAATGAGAGCTTGATGATGAGGTTCCATGATGATAATGTTCATCACTTGGATAATCTCTATAGCTTGATGTTTGTTCTTAAGTTAAAGGTGTTTTCTTTGTTCTTTCTTCTTGAACTTTGAAACCTCTCACCTTGATGATATTTTAAAATGGTCACATGAGCTCAATGATGAGGACTAATGATGTTGGTGTTAATGCATCATCAAGATCATGGTCTCTAGAGTTCCAAATGTTTCTTTTCTTCTCCAACAATTTCGGTTCTTCTTCCTTTCCTTTCTTTATGATTTTCGGCCGTGTTGGCCAAGGGAACTCACAATGGCTTGATGATGAGAGCTTCTAGATGATGACTATGTGTTCATCACAATGAGGCCTCTAGAGCTTGAGTTTTAATAAAAATTTTATTTAAGTTTACATTTCAAAAAAATAAACTTTGTGTTTAAAGAACCCTTGAGGTTCACTCTTGTTTTTCTTTACCTTGTCATGATGAGTTTGGGTTGAGGTCTAAGTTCCTTTAAAGTCTTGTATGAGCTCTAATAAGAAATAAAATGAACTAGCATTCATATTTAAATTTGAGCTTATGCATTACATATTTATTTTGAGCTTTGCATTCATATTTAATTTTCAAGCCATCACTTAAAGTTAAAAGCTAAAGAATGGAGTGCATCTCATATTTATATTCTTGTCTAGCATATTTACCTTTCATCACTAAAGAACGTAAAGATTTAAAATGAGGTTTGCACTATCACCTAACTAAAATCTCAAAGCCTTTCTATTTCGGCCTTAAAGTCGATTGTTGTTGGGCCTAGAGCATTAAAATAAAGAATTGAACTTACATATTTATATTTCAAGCTTTGTGTATTTATATTCCAAGTCTTGCATATTTATTTTAAGCCTTGAATTTTTATATTGAAGTCTAGCATATTTACTTTAAAGTTCTCACTTTATTTTGTAAATGAAGAATAAAAATGAAATGCATAGCATGTTTAAATCATGTCATCACTTAAAAGACCTTAGAGCTCAAAGACTTGCCCATTTAAGTTAAAGTTTAATGAGGGAGCATTCTTTGAATGCATGATTTCGGCCATGATGTGATGATGAACTTGGAATGAGTTTCATCTAGCTTCAAGGACTAATAAGTCAAGTTTTAAGAAATCCTTTTAAAGCTCATGAATTTGTTTAAGTTTAAGACCAACAAGGTTCTATGAATTTAACATTCTTTTAAGGAGGAATTGAGTGGTCACTAACCTAAGGATGTGTTTAGTCTCTTTGACATGATAAAATGGTTTGCAAAAGAGTTTTAGAAGTCTTGAAAATGATTCCAAGAGAAACTAGCAACTTATGTGTTTTAAAAATATCAAGTTATGTGTCTTTTTGGAAACTTAATGTTTCGATTCTTCCATGATGTGTTTGCTGCCATGTGATGATGTTTGATGTGTTTGGATGAGTGAAAATTTATGTATGACGAAGTAGGAACAATTCTATGCAAGTTAGGAAAGAAACTAGCTTTCTAGGAAAACCGTAAAGTCAAGATTTAGCATAGTTTTATCCCATTTAATTATGGACACTGCCCAAACTGTTTTAATGGGGATATAATCAGATTAGGATTGATTAATTATGAAAAACTTGGTTTCATTTGAAGTAGGAATGAATTTTAGCACCTATAGAGAAACTAGTAACTAGAAAATCGTAAAACCGCAATTCTAGAACTCTTAGAACATTTAATTCTTAGAATCTGTCCAGCAACCTTAAAATGTAGAGAACATGGTTTATAAATAGTTCCTTGATATAGGGATGACTCATAATTGGTTTAGGATTAACTTATAGCGCCTTAGGCGAAGACAGAACCAAGAAAGGGTCTAAAATGCAAGTTCTAGAACCCCGTAATCATAAGTTTATAACGCTGCCCCTAAGGAATGATGATTTAATTGAGAGCATAAATAAATGATAAGGTTTGATAAGAGAGGACCCTTAGGTGCATAAAAGTTTGATAGGGGATGATAGGTTAACTACATCGCGAGTTTAAGGCCCGTAAGAGTCAGAGCATAAAATACCGTAGGATCAAGTGCATAACGAACTTTTAATGTTGCTTGTGAAAGTATGAGGATGATTATGTGATTGCATGAAAGTATGATGAAGGATGCATGTTTGATTGACTTATGTGGCATAAAGAAGAATTTGGAAGAAATTCGACCTGCTACAGTTATACCGTCGAATTTCTGACAAATTCGGGATTCAGAAAGTTTTGAAAACCTATGAAATTTTATGAGGTACTAAGATGGGTTCTCGGATGACACCGGTTAGGCCGAGCACCTCCAGAGAACTCATGTGACATCGGTACCAAGATTTAATTCTTGGGTGACACCGGTTCGGCTGAGCACCCCCAAGAAATGCCCCCTAGCCCGTACTGGATAAGTCGGGATTATGTTTATGACTATGTTACGCTTATCGAGATTGATAAGTAAGAACTAGTGACGACTAGTTAAGGTATGAGCTCATAACCTAGAGATGTGACACGTTTTGGGTGACACCGGTTCGGCCGAGCACCCCTAGAGCGCTTGTCTTTTAGGGTGGCCTATGAGGAAGTTATGATGGTTATGTCACAAAGAGAATTTATTTGCCACTTTATGCCACTACTATTATGATGATTATTCTTGCATTAAGTAGAGCCATGCATACATGCTTTTATATGCTTGCATCCATGACATTAAGAATTATGCTAAAATAAACGGACCTTGGCTAAATTATGTTTTAGAACCTAAAAATAGACTTAATGCCTGCTCACTTATTTTGTATAACTAAACCCAAGGTTCCTGAGGACGTAGACGATGACACCTAGGTAGTAGGAGGCCCTACTGAGATTCTCTAGCAAGATTCTCACTCCCTCTATCTTTTTCTTTCCGTCACGTCTTCAGATGGCGACGTTCGTGGTATTCGTGGACACCCTGACATGGGAGGTGCACTATGACCCGGCTCACGAGTCATACCATTTTGAGGGACAGTGCACGGTGCGAGTTTTCATGTTCGTAGGACGTCCCTTCGCTCATCCCGTGCACACCCATCGCTTCTCCTCGACTGCACCCTACGGCGACGACGAGCGGGTTTTTAAGCGCGCGCGTACGCATAACGAAAGAGTGCTCCGCATGCACACCGCCGCCTCAGCCATGCGAGACTATCTCGATTATGTGCCCCGAACCTACTTCTCAGAGACCGACCCGTCCGAGGACCCGCCTACCCATCCGTATAGCGAGAGCTCTGCCCCTTCTCCACCATTGATGAGGGAAGGCAGTGAGGATACCGTGACTCAGCCACGGCTTGCACGACGACCGAAGATGCGGCCACACCGCGGGGGTCACTCTCGATCCCCGTTCCGCCTCTTTATGCCCGAGGAGCTCGCCTAGTTTCCCGGATATGTGCCTCGCTCGCGAGATGGACGTCAGTAGGAGGTGACGATCGATCGATGGAGTACCTGGGTAAAGCACACACCACTTAGATGGAGATGAACCTTCTTTTGTTTTAGAGGTCATCCCGTTAGTTGCACTTGGGTAGGGGAGTTGCTTTTATAGTTTCCGTTGCACTTTCTCTTGTATTTCCTTTTTAGTTGTATTGCTCATGTTGTACTAAACTAAGTCCTACTCTACCTAAGTGGGCATATTATATAAATATGCAGTTCCATGTCATTATGATGTGCTTTTATGTGCTTATGTCATGTTGCTATGCGACGCTTGCTTTATTACCTTTTTGTGCATTACTAGTTAACGTGTCGCGCGGCTCTCACTTTGCTTTTATAATTCAAAAAAAATTTACCAGTATTTCCGCTAAGTATTTTAAAGTAATGAGAAAGCTATGACGTAACAGACTAATGATTAACCTAATTATGTTCTAGAGTATTGGGTTAAAAATTAGGATGTTACATTACACATGTGTTGAATGGATATACATTATTTATTTATCATGATTAAACTATCTTTTGGTATTAAATTACATACCAAAATTTTACTGAATGGGTAAAACACTGTACCCAAGTAATCAAATGTAACACCCTAATATTTAACCTAACATGCTTAGGGCGTATTCAAGTTAACTATTAGCCATTACTCTTTTGTTCCAATTCTTAATTCTAATTTTTAGAAAATACTTAGTGAAAATATGGGTAATATTTTTTTTTTGAAATAAGAGATGAAAATGTGAGCCGTACATAAGATGAACACTATATTCGTTTGATTTGTAAATGATAATAAAAAGCCATATATGATGTAAACAAAAATACAGGATCATACATAACAGTCATCATATCATATATAATAAAGGTTTTGCCATACATTAAGTTATATAATAGCACAAGTACAGTCATCTAAATGGAAATACATGGAAATATGAAATACATAGACCAGAAACCTTGCCCACTAAAATGCATCTTGTAATGCCCCGATTTTCTGTCTTAGTGGAAAATGACCAAAATGCCCCTGAGGTTATTTTCGGCCCGGAATTTGAGGATAGCCGACCCGGTAGTCCTCGAAGGGCCAACTCAATGTTTGAAGGGGATTGAATGACCCTTGAGTGGTTCCGGAGGTGAAAGTCTCATTTTCTGCAATTTCAGGTCAAAATGACTAAAATACTCCTATAGCGTTTTTACGCAGGTAAAGGTGCCGTTTGAGCCCGAAACATTCCCCAAAGGTTTAAAACAATGTTTTTACATGTTTCAAAACATATGTTTGAGTCCCGGCAGTCCCGAGCAATTTTAGTGTAAAATTACAATTTTGCCCCTAGAATAGTGTTTTGAGTTTAATGATGTAATTAAGCAAACCTAAGCAATATTAGGCTCTAATCGAAGATTAATTAATTTCCATAATTAATCTAGAGTCAAAATAAATTATTAAAATTAATTAGAACCTAAGATTGCTTAGATTAGATTTAAATCTCCTTTCTAAAACTCAAGATTTCACTCTTGGAATCTTAAATAGTGTTTTCTCTCTCCAATTCCTTAAATCAAGGAATTATGTCTAGAATTGTTTATACACTAAAATGGGTTTATAACTCACTAATGATGCAAGAACACTCTTTAATTATGTCTTAACAACCTTGATTGCCCATTTTCTCACCTAAACACTTTCTTACAAATTCCTAATCTTAATCCTAATCAAAGATACACCTAAACACAACTCTAAACCACAATTAAAATGCAAGAAAACCCTCCCCATGGCTGATGCAATTTCGGCCCTCTCTCTCTCATTTATAACACATGTTGATTTGTTTCTCACTCAAAGGACCATGCTTGAGCCATACCTTAAACCATACCTCAAGATCACAACATCTCACCTCATGGAACACTTGGGGCTGCCCATGATACTGTAATGGCCGAAGCCTTCACCCCCCATTTGCACCTTGCATTTGTTTCATTTCTCTATAAATAGCATGCTTGGGTGAACTTGCATCATTTTGGGTTCATTTGCTAAGTGTAAGTTTTCAAAGAGCACTTCAAAGTTTCCTTTTTCTCTCAAGTTCAAGTCTTCAAGTTCTTCAAGTTCTTCATCCTCTTCTCTCATCCCAATCTCCAAATCACTTGGTAGGGATTTTCTTTCAAGAGTTTCTTTCATTTAAAGTTCTTAATCTCTTTATGTGTTCATAGTTTCTCTTGAATCTTTTTAGAACTTCTTTTCTTCTTCTTCTCCTCTTTGTTTTCGGCCATGAGGCTTGAGGATTAAAGGAATGAGAGCTTGATGATGAGGTTTCATGATGATGTTCATCACTGGAACAATCTCTAAAGCTTGATCTTTGTTCTTGAGTTAAAGATGTTTTTAGTTTTTCTTTTTGAATCCTTGAAACCTTTCACTTTGACGATGTTTTAAAATGGTCACATGAACTCAATGATGAGGACTCATGATATTAGTGTTAATGCATCATCAAGATCATGGTCTCTAGAGTTTCAAACGTTTCCTTTTTTTCTTAAAAGTTTCGATTCCTTTTTTTTTCTCTCTTCACATTTTCGGCCATGATGGCCAATAAGGTTCACAATGGCTTGATGATGAGAGCTTCTAGATGGTGACTATGTGTTCATCACAATGAGGCTTTTAGAGCTTGAGTTTTAATAAAAATGTTATTTATGTCTACATTTCAAGAAAAGAAACTTTGTGTTTTTATGGAACCCTTGAGGTTCACCCTTGTTTTTACTTTATCTTGTCATGTTAAGTTTGGGTTGAGGTTTAAGTTCCTTTAAAAGTCTTGTATGAGCTCTAATAAGAAATAAAATGAACTAGCATTCATATTTAAATTCAAGCTTATGCATTACATATTTACTTTGAGCTTTGCATTCATATTTATTTTCCAAGCCACCACTTAAGGTTAAAGGATAAAGAATGAATTGCATCTCATATTTACATTCTTGTCTAGCATATTTACTTTTCGTCACTAAAGAACATAAAGATTTAAAATGAGAGTTGCGCTATCACCTAAATAAATTTCAAAGCCTTTCTATTTCGGCCTTAAAGTCGATTGTTGTTGGGCCTAGAGCACTAAAATAAAGAAATGAACTTGCATATTTATATTTTAAAGTTTTGCATATTTATATTTCAAGTCTTGCATATTTAATTCAAGCTTTGCATATTTATAATTCAAGTCTTGCATATTTACTTTAAGCTCTCACTTTACTTTGTAATGGAGAATAAAAATGATGTGCATAGCATGTTTAAATTATGTCATCACCTAAAGACCTTAGAGCTCAAAGACTTGCCCATTTTATCTCAAGTTAAAGTTCAATATGGGAGCATTCTATGAATGCATAATTTTGGTCAAGTAGTGGCGATGAACTTGGAATGAGTTTCATCTAGCTACAAGGGCCAACAATCTAAGTTTTAAGATTTTCTTTGAAACCTCATGAATTCTATGAGACTAAGACCAACAAGATTTATGAATTTAATTCTCTTTTAAGGAGGGATTAAGTAGTCACTGACCTAAGGATATTTTTAGTCTCTTTTACAAAATAAAATGGTTTGCAAAAGAATTTTAAAAGTCTTGAAAATGATTCCAAGAAGAAACTAGCAACTTATGTGTTTTAAAAATATCAAGTTATACATCTTTTTGGAGGCTTAATGCTTCGGTTCTTCCATGATGAGTTTGCTGTTGTATGATGATGTTTTGATGTGTTTGAATGAGTAAAAATTAGGTATGTTGAAGTAGGAACATTTCTATGCATGATAGGAGAGAAACTAGCTTTCTAGAAAAACCGTAAAGTCAAGATTTAGCATAGTTTTAACCCATTTATTTTTGGACACTGCCCAAACTATTTCAATGGGAATATAATCAGATTATGATTGTTTAATCATGAAAAATTTGGTTACAATTGAAGTAGGATTGAATTTTAGCGCCTATAGAGAAACTAGTAACTAGAAAACCGTAAAACCGCAATTCTAGAACTCTTAGAACATTTAATTCTTAGAATCTGTCCAGCAACCTTATAATGAAGAGAACATGGCTTATAATTAGTTCTTAGACATAGGAATGCCTCATAATTGGTTTAGGTCAAACTTATAGTGCCTTAGGCGAAGACAGAACCAAGAAAGGGTTTAAAACGTAAGTTCTAGAACCCCACAATTTTAAGTTCATAATGCTGCCCCTAAGGAATGATATTGTTCAGATTTAATAAAGAGCATAAATAATAATGAGATCTATTAGAAGAGAACCCTTAGGTGCATAAAAGGTCGATAGAAGATGATAAGTTAATTACATCACAAGTTTAAGGCTCGTAAGGGTCAAAGCATAAGATACCATAGGACCAAGAGCATAACGAATTTTAATGTTGCTTGTAAACGCATGAGAATGATTATGTGAATGCATGAAAACTATGATGGAGGATGCATGTTTGAATGACTTATGTTGCATAAAGAAGAATTTGGAAGAAATTCGGCATGCTGCAGTTATGCTGCTGAATTTCTGACAAATTCGGGACTCAAAAAGTTTTTGAAAACCTATGAGATTTTTATGAGGTACTACGATGAGTTCTCGGATGACACCGGTTCGGCCGAGCACCTCCAGAGAACTCATGTGACATCGGTACCAAGATGAATTCTTGGGTGACACCGGTTCGGCCGAGCACCCCCAAGAAATGCCCCTTAGCCTGTACTGGATAAGTCGGGATTATGTTTATGATTATGTTATGCTTACCAGGATTGAAAAGTAAGAACTAGTGATAACTAGTTAAGGTATGAGCTCATAACCTAGAGATGTGACACATTCTGGGTGACACCGGTTGGGCCAAGCACCCCCAAAGCGATTGTCTTTTAGGGTGGCCTATGAGGAAGTTATGATGTTTATGTCACAAAGTTTCCCATATGAGAATTTAATTGCCACTTTATGCCACTATTATGATGTTCCTATTGTTGAGATTATTATTCTTGCATTAAGTAGAGCCATGCATACATTCTTTAATATATTTGCATCCATGTCATTAAGAATCATGCTAAAATGAACGGACCTTGGCTAAATATGTTTTAAAAACCTAAAAATAGACTTAATTCATGCTCACTTATTTTGTTCACTAAACCCAAGGTTCCTGAGGACGTAGATGATGACACCTAGGTAGTAGGAGGCCTTACTGAGATTCTTTAGCAAGATTCTCACTCCCTCTACCTCTTTCTTTCTGTCACGTCTTCAGATGGCGACAAACGATGGCGGCGTTCGTGGTTTCTGTGGACACCCCGACATGGGAGGTGCACTATGATCTGGATCACGGATCATACCATTTTGAGAGACAGTGCACGGTGTGAGTCTTCATGTTCGTAGGACGTCCCTTCGCTCACCCCGTGCATACCCATCGCTTTTCCCGGACAGCACCCTACGGTGACGACGAGCGGGTTTTTGAGCGCGCGCGTATGCATAACGAGAGAATGCTCCGCATGCACACCGCCACCTCAGCCATGCGTAACTATCCTGACTACGTGCCCAGGACCTACTTCTCGGAGACCGACCAGTCCGAGGACCCGCCTACCCATCCATATAGCGAGAGCTCCGTCCCCACTCCACCAGTGATGAGAGAGGGCAGTGAGGATATCGTGACTCAGCCACGGCTTGCACGACGACAGGAGATATGGCCACGTTGCGGGGGTCACTCTCGATCCCCGTTCCGCCTCTTTACGCCAGAGGAGCTTGCCCAGTTTCCTGGTTATGTGCCTTGCTCGCAAAATGGACGTCAGTAGGAGGTGACGTACGACTGATGGAGTACCCGGGTAGAGCACACACCACTTAGATGGGGATGGATCTCCTTTTGTTTAGAGGTTATCCCTTTAGTTGCACTTGGGTAGGGGAGTTGCTTTTACGTTTCCGTCGTATTTTCCTTTGTATTTTCTTTTAGTTGTATCTGTTTGTGATGTATCAAACTAAGCCCCACTCTACGCAAGTGGGCATATCATATATTATATAAATATGCAGTTCAATGTTATTGTGACGTGCCTTTACTTGCTTATGTCATGCTGCTATGCGATGTTTGCTTAATTCCGTTCGTGCTTTATTATGTATCGTATCACGCGGTTCTCACTTTGCTTTTATAAATTCAAAAAAAAATTGCCAGTATTTCCGCTAAGTATTTTAAAGTAATAAGGAAGCTATGACGTAACAGACTAATGATTAACCTAAATATGTTTTAGAGTTTTGGGTTAAAAATTAGGATGTTACATTATGGTATCATAGCAGTTCGATTCTCATGGAGCCTGAGGATTGGACTGACTATGCTTTTAGAGCATAATACGGTAGACATGTCATGTGTAGAGCTTGCTAGAGACAAGCTATAGGTTAGAGATGCATGACTCCTGTTTGTTTGCAAGTGCCATGGTAACTAGCTCATTTCACATGAAACGTTGAGCCTGATCAACTCAATGGTTATTGTCTTATGTGTTTAGGAACCAATGGCACCCAGACGACAGAATAGGACCCTGACTGAGGGTAACCAAGAGGATGCAACTGCCACTGCTGTCCGTGACATGGCAAGACCCATGGAGTGGATGTTTGAAAGAATGAACTAACAAGGGGACACCGGACGTGCTCCCCCTACTGCTGAAATGGTCGAGCAAGCGAGGTTCGGTGAGTTCCGCAAGGCAAACCCACCGGCCTTTAGAAGAGCCGTGGATCCCGACAGAGCTGACGAGTGGATCAAGAACATGGAAAATATCTACTCCGTGGTCGCTTGCTCGGAGGAGCAAAAGGTCACATTCGCTGCCTACATGATGGAATCGGATGCCGAATTTTGGTGGACCAGCACCCGAAGATTGCTAGAAGCTTCTAGTACTGCTGTCAACTGGGAGTTGTTCAAGACTTACTTCTATGAGAAGTACTTCCCGGAGTCAGTGAGGAACGCAAAGGATATCGAGTTCATGCAATTAACCCAAGGAGGAATGTCTGTCGCCCAGTATACGGCGAGATTTGAAGAGCTGATTAAGGACTCACAGGTGTTCTAAGGGAACCCCGATGAGATATGGAAGTGCGTGAAGTATGAGGCTGGGTTGAAGCCGGAGCTGAACTACGCCGTAGCACA
The DNA here is from genome assembly GCA_031216125.1 of Dalbergia cochinchinensis. Classification (NCBI taxonomy): domain Eukaryota; kingdom Viridiplantae; phylum Streptophyta; class Magnoliopsida; order Fabales; family Fabaceae; genus Dalbergia; species Dalbergia cochinchinensis. The sequence goes on from CM062370.1 coordinate 30,261,044, forward strand.
TATGGAGATCAGGGACTTCCCCACCCTGGTTAACAAGTGCCGCATCCTGGAGGAAGGACAAGGAAAACTCCAGGCTGCAAGGGCGGAACCAGCTAAGGGGCTAGGACCTCAAGGCCCGAAGTTCAAACCACAACACCAAAACCAATCACGAAACCATTACAACCCCTACCACACCAACCAATTCAAGCCACATCAACAACAACAAAGAACCCTCTTCCACCAACAACCCAAGCAATACTACAGACCCGAAACAACAACAACAACAATAACCGACAAGGAGTGTCGGGAGGCCCCCGGAGCAACATTCAACAAGGAGGTTCCAGCGGGACCAAGAACAAGACGCCCCAAGGAGCCCCCGCCACCTTTGCTAGACCCACACCAGCAATGATGTGTCCCCAGTACGGGAAGGACCATGGCAACCGTCCCTGCCTGGCTGGGCAAAACATTTGCTTCCAGTACTGGAAGCCTGGTCACTACGCCAATAGATGCAATAACGGGAGGCCAGCGAATCAGAACCCCAGGCCGCAACACCAAGGGAAGGTCTTCACCCTCGGTCTTGACGGGCGTAAAGGTCCAATGACCTCATCGAAGGTACGTGCGAAATAAATGGCAAATCTTTAACTGTACTTTATGACTCTGGCACTACACATTCTTTCATTTCATATGCTAGTGTCGAGACTCTAAATTTAAAAACTTCCAAACTTCCTTTTGATCTTATTGTTTCTACCCCCAAAAATCACCCTGTAAATACTTATTTTTGTTGTTTAAATTGCCATCTCACTGTAGAAAATAGATCCTTTGTCATAGATTTAATTTGCTTACCCATGAAAGGTATAGGTATAGTCCTTGGCATGGATTGGCTTCACACCAACCGTGTAATGTTAGATTGTAACACCAAAACAGTTGTCTTTCCTTTTCCCCCTAGCGAACCAGTCAAACCTTGAAACTCTACCTTAATGCCGTAGAGGTCAACTGTAGTGGGCAAAAGACTAAGGGATATGTTCTCCTAGCCGCTAGCGAAGTAGACTTTGAGTAGAACTTAGAGAATATACCGGTAGTAAGAGACTATCCCGAGGTATTTCCGAAAGAGATACCCGAGTTTCCCCCCAAGAGAGAAGTGGAGTTCTCCATCGAGTTAGTTCCTGGAGCGGGACCAATCTCTACCGCCCCTTATAGGATGTCACCCTTGGAGTTAGCCGAATTAAAAACCCAACTTGAGGAGCTTTTGGGAAAAAGTTTCATTAGACCTAGTGTCTCACCTTTGGGAGCCCCAGTTCTGTTTGTCAAGAAAAAGGACGGAAGCATGAGGTTGTGCATAGATTATAGGCAATTGAATCGTAATGTTGAAAAACAAGTACCCTTTGCCTAGGATAGATGATCTTATGGACCAATTGAGAGGAGCGGTAGTATTTTCCAAGATCGATATAAGGTCAGGATACCACCAAATTAGGGTGAAAGATCAAGATATACCATAGACCGCCTTTAGAACTCGGTATGGACACTTTGAGTTCACGGTGATGTCTTTTGGGTTGACAAATGCTCCTGCAGTATTTATGGATTACATGAATAGGATCTTTAGACCCTATTTAGATCAGTTCGTGGTCGTTTTCATAGATGATATACTCATCTATTTGAAGACCCACGAGGAGCATGAGCATCATTTGAGGATAGTTTTGGAGATTTTGAAGGAGAAAAAGTTGTATGCAAAACTCTCTAAGTGTGAATTTTGGTTGGAGGAGGTTAAGTTTTTAGGGCACGTTGTGTCAAAAGGAGGTATAGCCGTTGATCCTAGTAAGGTAGAAGCCGTAATGAATTGGGATAGACCAACCACCATAATGAAAATACGGAGCTTTTTGGGTTTAGCAGGCTACTACCGTAGGTTCATCAAGGGATTCTCCTAAATCGCCCTACCTCTGACCAAGCTAACTAGGAAGAATGCACCCTTCGTGTGGAGCCCCGATTATGAGAAGAGTTTCCAAGAGCTTAAGGAGAAGCTAACCACAACCCCAGTTTTGGTTTTACCCAGCCTCGATGTACCCTTCGAGGTATATTGCGATCCCTCGGGTAAGGGTTTAGGCTGTGTATTGATGCAAAATAGGCAAGTGGTAGCCTACGCATCAAGGCAACTCAAGCCGCACGAAGCAAACTACCCCACCCATGACTTAGAGTTAGCAGCCGTAGTGTTCGCCTTGAAGATGTAGAGACACCATTTATATGGTGTAAGGTTTGAAGTTTTCTCCGATCACAAGAGTCTTAAGTATCTCTTTGATCAAAAAGAGCTAAACATGAGGCAGAGGAGGTGGATGGAGTTCCTCAAAGACTATGACTTCGGTTTAAGTTACCACCCCGGCAAGGCTAATGTAGTCGCCGACGCCTTGAGCCGAAAGTCATTGCACCTATCTCACATGATGGTCAAGGAAGTTGAGCTAATAGAGAAGTTTAGAGATATGAATTTGGGGATCTCTGTGACTACTGAGGGTATGAAGATGTGCTATCTTATCGTAACAAGTGGGTTTAAACAGAGAGTCATGCTAGCACAAAGGGAAAATGAAGAATTTAGGGAAATCATAGAGGCTGTTAAGGCAGGAAAACTAAAAGGTTTCGAACAAGGTTCTGATTGGGTATGGAGGTTTGAAGGAAGGATCTGTGTGCCACAAGATGGTGACCTTCAAGAGAAGATCTTGGAGGAGGCCCATAAAAGCCATTTCACTATCCATCCTAGTGTTACTAAGATGTACTAAGATTTAAAAAGGATGTTCTGGTGGCCCGGATTGAAAAAGGATATGGTCGCCTGGGTTAGTAAGTGCTTGGTATGTCAAAAGGTAAAGATCGAGCACCAAAAGCCATCAGGTTTGCTGCAACCCCTGTCAATCCCCGAATGGAAGTGGGAGTGCATATCGATGGACTTCGTGACAGGATTGCCTAAGACCCAAGCTGGCCATGATGCCATATGGGTGATAGTGGATCGACTAACCAAGTCGGCTCACTTTCTGCCTATTAGAGTGACATACTCTTTGGACAAACTGGCTCAGCTATACATCCAAGAGATCGTGAGATTACATGGAGTACCGTCGACAATAATCTCGGATAAAGATCCATGATTTATGTCACGTTTTTGGGGAGCCTTTCAAAAGGCATTTGGTTTGAAGTTGTGTTTGAGCACAGCTTAAAACCCACAAATAGACGGACAATCAGAAAGAACGATCCCAACCTTGGAAGACATGTTGAGAGCCTGTGTTTTGGATCAAATGGGAAGTTGGGACAAGTACCTGCCACTGATCGAGTTTGCATATAACAACAGTTATCATGCAAGCATCGGCATGGCGCCCTACGAAGCCCTATATGGACGAAAATGTCAATCCCCTATGCTGGTATGAGCCCGGAGAACAGAGCATGTTAGGACCTAATATAGTGAGGGAAACGATGGAGCAGATCAAAAGAATCCGGGATAGGATGCTTACAGCTCAAAGTAGACAGAAGAGCTATGCGGATAGGCGGCGTAAGCCATTAGATTTCAACGGGGGAGAACATGTGTTCCTTAGGATCACCCCCACTACAGGCATAGGAAGAACCATGAAAGTTAAGAAGTTAAGCCCCTGATTCCTTGGTCCTTTTGAGATCCTTCAGAAAGTAGGGCCAGTAGCCTACAGAATAGCCTTACCACTCAACCTTTCCAATCTCCATGACGTCTTTCACGTCTCCCAGTTAAGAAAATATGAGTCCGACCCTAGCCATGTCCTAGAGCCAGAGCATGTACAGTTAAGGGAGGACCTAACTTTCAATCTGCTACCAACGAGGATCGTGGATCGCAGAGTCAAGCAGTTGAGGAACAAGTCTGTTCCTTTAGTGAAAGTGGCATGGGGACGGGACAAGACCGAAGAATTCACGTGGGAGTTAGAATCGGAGATGAAGACCAAGTATCCAGAGCTCTTCTAAGGTACGAATTTCGAGGACGAAATTCTTTTTAAGGAGAGGAGTAATGTAACGCCCCGATTTTCTGTCTGAGTGGAAAATGACCAAAATGCCCCTGAGGTCATTTTCGGTCTGGAATTCGAGGATGGCCGACCCGGCAGTCCTCGAAGGGCCAACTCAATGTTTGAAAGGGATTGAATGACCCTTGAGTGGTTCCGGAGGCGAAAGTCTCATTTTCTGCAGTTTCGGGTCAAAATGACCAAAATACCCCTATAGCGTTTTTACGCAAGTAAATATCCCGTTTGAGCCCGAAACATTCCCCAGAGGTTTAAAACAATATTTTTACATGTTCAAAACATCTATTTGAGTCCCAGTAGTCCCGGGCAATTTTAGTGCAAAATTACGATTTTGCCCCTAGAATAGTGTTTTTGAGCTTAATGATGTAATTAAGCAAACCTAAGCAATATTAGGCTCTAATCGAAGATTAATTAATTTCCATAATTAATCTAGAGTCAAAATAAATTATTAAAATTAATTAGAACCTAAGATTGCTTAGATTAGAATTAAATGGAAAGATAATCAATTACTAGAGTTCAAAAATATGTTCTGGGTTTCTCAAAACATTGTGTAATCGATTACATGATTTTGTAATCAATTACTTAGGCCAAAAGTTCTTACCCGCGTATTGCATACCACTCTAGTAATCGATTACATTCCCCTAGTAATCGATTACCAGTAACTTCAAAGTTCAAAAAATTCAAGTTTTAGACATTTCTTAACTTACTCTTTCCTTCTAAAAATCATTTGAACCTTACTCCACTTTCACTTTGAAATCAAAACATTTTTTTTTTACAAAGGTGAATGCCCATGGAACCAAAAGTTCTAAGTTGAAAGGGGTAAGTCTTGAGCTCTAGATTTTTAGGTGATGACACAAACTTAAACATGCCAATGCAAGTCTCATTTTAGTTTTGATGTTATAGGGTGATGACAATGGGATTATAAATATGATATGCAAGGCCTTAAACATAAATATGAGAATGCAACTCATTTTTAATCTTAAGTTTTAGGTGATGGCTTAAAATATAAATATGCTAGACAAGAAATATAGACATGAAATGCAAGTTTATTTTCTTATCTTTAAGATTTAAGTGGTGACTTGAAAATAAATATGATATGCAAGGCTCAAATATAAATATGAAGTGCAAAAACTTGAAGGATAAACATGAATGCATTTTTTATTTGTTAACTCTTTAGTTCCTAGGCTCAAGTCTCCTATTTAGAGTAATAACTCCAAAACACCAATCAATCTTACACAGTGGGCATGAGCTTTAGAGTCTCTCATTATTGTGGTTCCAAGAACCTTTTCTCCTTAAACTCATCATCAAGCTCAAAGGAAAACCATCAAAGGGAAACCCAACATAATTTCATTTAGTTCTTTAAGGTTTAAGCTCAAGACTCCTATTTAGAGTATAATCTCTAAAACACCGATCAACCTTAAGTTGAAAGGGGTAAGTCTTGAACTTATAAAAATCAGGTGATGACAAAATCATAATATTTCACTTACTAGAAACTCTTAAGACTAAATAATGAAAACTTAAGCTTTAGAGATCAAACAAATAATGGATTTTCAACCAACATCAAGGATCCTCATCATCAAGCCATGGTTATCAAACCATCTAAGAGCAACAAAATGAGAATAAATGGAGGAGAAGAAAAAGCTCAAAATCGAAAAGAAAGAACAAGGAAAAGAAGAAGAACTCAACATAGAATCCCTACCAAAAGATGTGTTTCTTGTTTGAAAGAGAGCTTGGTCTTGGAAGTGGGAAGTGTGAGAGGTTATGTGATGGTGAGTAGTGTTTCTTTGAGGGATGAAAAGAAGAAAAAGAAGAAGAAGAAGAACTCTTAAGAAAGGTTTGAACTAGAAATTGCAAGGTTGAGCAAATGGCATTTATGTTTCCTTTGAGTGTGTATTTATAGAAGAATTTCATCATGAAGAGATGAGATAGAGGGGGGTGGTCAGCCATTGGAGGGGGAAGGAAGAGAAAATATCTCTGTGTGTGTCATTCCAAGGGATGGCTAGGTATGAGTATAGGTAAGGCTAGGTATGGCTCTTTGAGTGTTTGAGTTGATTGAATAAAAAATGATGGATTGAATGGAGGGGGAGGAGTGGCCGATTCTCTTAAAGGGTTTAGGGAGGAAATTTTCTCATTTCAATGTGGATTAGAAATGTGTTTAGGAGTGAATTTGGTTAGGCCTTTTGATTAGGGATTTGTAGTTAGGTGTTTAGATGATAAAGTGAGTAATTAGGGTGGCTCATGACAAAATTAAAGAGTGTTCTTGCATAATTAGTGCAAATCCACCTTTATTAACAAGGAATCTCATCACATGACCATTCCCATGATTTAAGGAATTGAATAGAGAAAATACTATTTCAAATTGACATGACGCTAATTCTTGAATTAAGAAAAAGGTTTTCAGTTTCTTTAAGCAATCTTAGGCCCTAATTAATCTCAATTAATTATTTTGACTCTAGATTAATTACTAAAATTAATTAATCTTTAATTAGAGCCTAATATTGCTTAGGTTTCGTTAATCATGTAATTAAGCTCATCATGCCCTTAATTAGGGGCAAAATGGTAATTTTCACAAAAGCCTCCCGGGATTACCTGGGCTTAGAAAGACGTTAGATATCCTTTTCAAATGACATTTCAAACTCCTAGGTAAGGTCCGGGTCCAGTTGAGAATTAATCCTGTGTCAATTAGTCATAGAGGCGTTTTGGTAATTTTACGTGTAGGAACTCAAAAGTGAGATTCTTCTACTCTATTAACACACATAACACATGTAATCACACATAATCCCCGTTCAATTCTAAAACAGTCCCTTGAGGATGGCTAGGGCCAGTTATCCTTATTTTCTTGGTAAAAATGGCCTCATGGGCATTTTGGTCATTTGTACACGGGAAAAATCCGAGTATTACATCAAACATTGCTTGAAAATTAATTCTAGGTATAAAATCCTCATTTCTAATTATTTCTAACCTTCACCCCTTTTTTTCTCAGTCCCGGGCATTTCTTGGTCTCGGATTTAGGGTTTTGGCTGCCCTGACAGGTCCATGGGACCTGTAAGGTTACTATTCACATCTGCTTGGAAATGTTTTTTGTAACACATCCATTGGGTCATTCTCATCACTGCTAAAACTATTAGATTTTTAAAATTATGACTAATAAAACTAAAATTAATTTTTAAATAATTTTTAGGGTGTTACACTAATCACCTTTACTTATCATTCCAAGTCATCGATTTCACTAAGTTTGCATCCTTGGAGGGCTATGATAGAATCACATTAATGGGATCAAAAGTCCTGGTAATTGTTCCCAAAAGGAAAATGAGTTAAAGAATAATTTTTAGTGAATTTTATGAAATCTTTAGATATTTCATTTTTAGCCTATAAGTTTATAAAATTTTAAAAAATTTTGAATTTGAACTAAAACACAAAATTTGGATTCTGATTTATTGAGATTTTAATTTTTCTAATATTTTATTTGAATCCAAATAGGGGGTGTTTTCTTATCTACATTTATATTTTAAAGCTGATGGGGAATAAAATAAATGAGGACATTAACTTAGCGGTCAAGGAACAATAAGGGGATGTGGGTGTAGATTTTATGCTCTTTGGTGACCACTGCAGCGCTCATTGAAGGTTGCAGTGGTCAACAGTTCATTAAAAACCCCCCATTTTGGGGTCTAAACTATTCCAAAACACATTCCTTATCCCCTCTTTCAGTAAAGAATGCGACTCTCACCCCTTCACACCTTATTTCTTCACTTTTTGACCATTTAAACTCCATTTTCTTCCATTTCTTCAAGTTTAGCTTGGAATTTTCTATCCTCTAAGTTTAAAGGTATGTTATCTTGCTAGCTTGTTTCATTTCCTTCAAGTAATCATTGTTTAGGAGGTAGTCCTCTATGCTTCTCAAGTGAGAAAAGTTTTCTACCTTGTTAGGTGTGGATTCATTAAGTATTTGGATGTTGTAGAAGCTAATATAGAGTTCTATTATTTGTATGTCAGATAGTGGTATTATTTCTGCTTCCCTAGGGTTCTGCTGGAGTAGTTTTGATGTATTCCATTAGTCTAGGTGAGTGGGTTCACATCTGTAGCCTCTATGTTAATTATTATATCTATTTTCACTTAAAGCATGAGATTATATATGATTTTAGAGTTTATTTTGTGAACTACTGAGATTCTTGCTAGATAATGTCTTATGAATTATTGATTTTGCATGAAAACATGTTTTCTTGAAAGCAGGGGACTTTTGTTATTGAAATTAAGTTCATGTAGAGTTGGATGGTGAAGTTGATTGTTTGCATCTGAATTGATAAATATATGATTTCTAGTATTGAATACTTTATGTGAAAAAGGATTTGAACTTTAGGATAGAGGACTTTATATGACATAGATAAAAGACTAGATTTCTAGTTGAGCAAGTAGTAATTATAGAGAAACAGACTACATGTTAATGGCAATTAATTTGTTAACCTTGGTACCAAGTAGCCTGGGCCAGAGAAAATAGAGAATTTATTGTCATACTGGGGCAGTGATACGTAATGTCCAGATGTAACCAGAGATTTATATTTAGAGTTTTGTTATGTCACACACAGTGTACGTAACTAGAACAGAGATTTCTATTTCTTTATTAGGGTACTGTTAGGCTAGTTTGTAGAAAGCTGTGATTTTGAGTACATGATTTTAAATATAAAATGTTTTAAGATGTTATACTATTGTTATTATTATAGTGTTGTGTATCTTCCCCTGGTGTCCCATGATAGGAGTTTCTAGGTGGGGACTCACTCACTAAGTTTTGGTAACAAAACTCATCCCTTTCTCTTTCTCCTATTTCTACAAATATAGCAACTACTACAGCTTCTTCTTAACCCTTTTTCTTCTAGTAGCACTAGACTTTAGTTGGTGAACCTGCTGTCATTTTAATCAACAATCGGCTAGATTAGATGGAAGCATTATCATGAAGACATGAAGTGCTTCTGTTAGAAATTCTTCATGAAGTCATGCACTAGGGCTAATGATAGTGTCCTTGAATTTCAGCACAACTCTTTTTGTGATGACAAAAGGAAGACATGATATAGAAGAAAATCTAAATCTAGTGCTATGAAAAACAAGGGGAGTATGCTGAGGTGAGCATATTCAAAGATTTTTTTTTTCACATTTGCATTATCTTCTTCTGTCAAACAATTTTTTTGCTAATTCAAGTTTTAACTTCTACTTTTATCTCAACTTCTCTAATAACTTGTTTATGCTCTCATACGTCTCTTTATAGTTTACTTTCTTGGCTACATATTTTCTACTGATGAATAAGTGATCTTTCTCTTGTTTGATCTGATATCTCATGACATCAACTTATATGATATATGCTAAAATGCGTTTAATACTCTGTTATATACAAATGTTTTAGTACATAATGTATTGATGCCCTGATACATGTTTCATTGATACTTGCTATGCTATATATATAATCAATGGGCAAACTTATTTGAAAAGCATATGTTTTAGGCTTTGTTCTATAAATTTGCATTTATGCTCTGATACTTATGAGAAAAGTTTCATAGCTCGCTTTGCTAATATTGGTGTTGGTCCCTAATAAGCTTCAGAAACCTTGCATAGTAATATGCTGATAAAATTGTATTAAGGTTTCTCTGAGCATTAGAAATTACATAAGTGCAGTATGTTTCTCTCTTTGTATCATGCATGCTCTATTATGTTTATCATACATCTTTGCGCATTCATTTCAAAAATTCATTTGGAAAAAGATATGCTGAATATGGAATTAGTCAAGATGAAATATCACGAGTATTACTTGTCTTATATTCAAGCACATGGATCTTTAGAAAGTTCTTGTTATGACTAAAAATCAAGCTGCTTGTATGAACTAGGCTTACCGCTTTGATACCCTTCAGAAAGCACTTTGAAACTGTCCTAAATGTCAAGAAAAATAACAACAGCTATGATTCAAGTCACTTAAGGCCAAAAATGTTCTTATTTTACTCATATCATGCTTTAAAAAAAGAACTTCCTGAAAATCACTTTCGATGATAAGTTGAAAGAATATTAATTATCACACTTTACATTCTGTAATATTTCTTTCAATATCTCTTCAAAAAGATTTTCATCAAAGTAGTTTGTCATAATCAAAAAGGGGGAGATTGCTAGCTCCGGAACCCTTCTGAATGCTTTAAGTCAATATGTTTTGAATGATGACAAAACCCATTTAAAGAAAATACTTTGAAGAATGACTAATGGTTGTCGTAAGTTTCTTGAAGTAATAAACAAGTTCTATTATTAGTATAATAAGGCTTATTTAAGTGAGAATAATTTCACTTTACATGTTCAAACATGCTTTATCTCATTTTAAGATATGGGAACAAAATGAAAGTGATAATTATGTCCAAAAATTTTAGCTTAACATGCCTAACGATTGAAGAAAAGCAAATAGAATGAGAAAGCAAGATTTGGGACTTCAAAAATGAACCCTGGACTTTAGAAAGTTCATCTAAAATGAAGATATCAATCAAACTGAAGTGAAATTATTGTACTATCTTTAATAATCACATTCCTAATAATTCGTTCATCAATCAACATGGATTGAAGACAAGAAGACTCAAGAATCATCAAGGAAATGTTATCGTACATCAGAAAGCTCACTTATAGTGATACAATGCGCTTTACAAGGAAAATTTGAATTTCAAATTTGAATTTGAAAAGTTAAAATCCAGTGTCATAACTATGTGTTATCTCTTTTGCCTTTTTGTTCAACTACCCTGGGTCCTAGATGAAAAAGTTCAAAAATCACATTCAGAAAGTAAGAGTAGTTTCTGAAGGGACATCAGAAACCTCAACATTGCAATGGCTTCTACAATAGCTTCGACAAACAAATAGGTTACTCTTCTAGACTATCTTTCTAAGATACAAATGGATGATCAACACGTGTCACTAGGAGATCTGATCAAAAGCAATGGTCCGAAGGAAAACCATCTATAAATAGAGATGCTGAGCTTTTAAAAACTATATATTGACATTGAACAAAAGAGCATAAACGCTGTAAAAATTATTCTTCATCTTCTTGTAAAGTCATTACTTCTTGTAATTATTTCCTTGCTTGTAACATCTTTTTTCTATGTTCCTCATTATTCATACATTCTTTGAAGGAAGAATAACTAGGAAGTTATTCAAGTTATCCCAGGTTCTTCACTGTAAATCCTAACGAAACTTGAGTATAGGTTAGTTTGAGTTACAAACCCAAACACAAACCTTTGTAACCGTGATTCAGTAGCGATCGGTGTGAGTTAACTTGAAGAGGCTAGTCAAAGACTACTTGTAATCCAACAGTAAAGGTGTTTTTACTGGTCATAGTTTAGCTTGAAGAAGCTGGTTAAAGACTACTCGATTTAGCATAGAAAGTCTAGTCAAAGACTACTTGGTTTAGCTTGAAAAGGCTAGTGAATAACTACTTAGTGTGTGACACTAGGGGTTGTCTACCTGTTACTAGTGAAAGCTTAGGAAGGCTATTGTAAAGACTATCCTTATTCTTTCTCTGATTAGAGAAAGGTTTAGTGACACTTAATGGTTGTTGAGAACTGGATGTAGACAGTTTGGTTGAACTAGTATAAAAACTCTCAAGCAGTATCTCTCGTATTCTTCATCTCTTATTTTATTTTCTTATTTGGTTTATTTACTGTGTCATTTCTAGAAAGCTTTATTTCACATGTTCATTTCGTATCTAGTTCATAAAGTACACTTTTTGAAGCTGCTAATGTTGTTTTCGTTACACTTCAAGCTCATTGCTTGATAGTTTATTAAGTTTTTCAGAAGTCAAACAGGGGAAGAAAAGGCAAAGCATGATTCAACCCCCTTTCTCAAACGTATTCTTACTTATAGTTGTTTCTAAAGGTTATCCAGAAACCATATTATCAACATTTCTACAAGGACAACTTTGACACAACTCAACTGCTCTGACACAAAAAGAAGATCAATACATGTTAAGAGGAAGGAAAATCAAGGGGAAACAAACATATTTGATCTTCATTCAAGAAGAGACCTTTGCAGAACTGATGTTGAAGCTTTACAATACGCTCTGAATGGTCATATATTACTTTTTGTAATTAGTTTCTGTTGTATAAAACCTTCTTTCTTGTTCTCATTAGATAACATTTTCTTCTTGGGAAGAATTTAAAAAGAAGTCTCCCGAGTTTTAAGATCAAACATTGTTGTATTCATAGAAAAACTTGAGTGTTCCTTATTGGAGAAAACCAACCAAAACCAAAACATTGTACTCTGATCTAGTGATGATCAAAGTAAGGTTAGCTTGAAGAGACTAGTAAAAAGTGTAACACCCTAACTTTCAGCACAATACGCCTAGGACACAAAATGGTTAATCGTTAGTTGTTACTCTTTCGTCTTAGAATTTTACTTAATTTTAAACTTTGAAAATAAGTCTATGGAAAATACGACTCATTTTTTTGAAAATCCAAACTATGAGCCGTTTGCATATACATTATAGCATATAGTTATTCATCATGTAGAAATCATGCAAACCACAACAAGGTGCAACATAAACTGCAAACATCATCACATTATAACATTTACTTCGAATATCATATCAAATAGTAATAATAATAATGTGGAAATATCCCACAATCATAGTACTACACCAAAATATATAGAACCCACCCATAGAGGCTGAGCATAATACAAAAGTCAAACATGATTAAAAGTAACTAACTCCTAGGGGGTGGACATCTACTAGAACTAATGTAACCCCCCAATTTTTATTGCTGTGTAAAAATTATAAAAATACCCCTAGGTAATTTTAGGACATAATTCGAGGCCGAATAATCCTCAACAAAAGAATATAACATTAGAGAAACATTGTGGGAGGCTTGATTAGCGATTCGTGCGAAAGTCACAAACCCTGATTTTATGTACATGTAAAATGACCAAAATACCCCTAGGGTCATTTTTACTTAGAAATCAAGGATAACCAACCTAGATTATCTTTGAAGGGTTAGTTTTATGCTTGATGGTGATTATATGTGCCTTAGAGATAAAAATCTCAATTCTTAATTTTTATCGTACATAAAATTACCGTTTTACCCCTGTAGTAATTTTACATGAAATTATACAATCCTTGAATTCGGTTTTCACCCAAAGGTTCAAAATGACTATTTCAAGTATAATTTGATAGTTTCCAGTAATTACAGAGAGTTTTTACATGAAGTTACCTTTTTATCCCTAATTGTGCTAAATGAGTTTATTTATGTAATTAAGGCAACATTAAGCTCTAATTGAACTCTAATTGATTTCATTCATTAATCTTGAGTTAAAAATTAATTACCTAAGGTTAAAAATAATTACTTGAGGTAATTAGAGCCTAAAATTACCTAAGGTAAAATTAAATTATCTTTCCTTAATTACAAAAGCTCATAAAATTAGTGATGTTGAGATCAAAGTTAAGATTATGGTTTAGAGAAAACCTAGTATATTTACATTTCCTTATCCTAAGTTTAGAACTTATATTACAAACTGATTTTTACTCACTTGAAATTAGCTTCATTTACTAGTATATGATTACTCTTTTTAACCTTGTCTTAATTTGTCCTAAACACTTAACCTTTTACCATTTTCACTAATCTATCAATTCCTAATCTTTTATCTAAGTAAGTACACATCCAATACATGATTTACCACTTATAAAACAACACTAATCTGATCCTAATGTAATCAGAAACCAGTGGCAATGTTGCTTCATTTTCACCATATTTTATTGATTTTCTAACAAAGAATCATATCCAACCTTATCACCATTTTTTTAGCTTTCTTTTGTATTATTTTTAGTTATGTTTAATCAAAAGAAACCCACCCATTTCAGCCACAATGTCTCCCATTAGCATCATATTTTAATGTTTTCATCCATTATGCACGAGCAAAATTATTACAACAAGATAACCTTTCTTTTTCTAAAGTTTTCTTTAACAAAAAAATGAAATAAGACCTCCATTTTCCAGCCATGGTGCAGCGGCCATACAGCCCTCATGAGCCTATAAATACATGCTCTTCCATTGCTAAAATGTTCACACAAACACTCACAGCCTTAGCACTTGCTCACTTGATAGTTTCCTTGCTCAAAGTCTCTCAATACTTCAAGCTTTCTTCTCTTTCCTCATTCACATCCAAGAGACTCCATTCCCAACCTCTAACCAAGCTCTAAACCTCAAGCATACACATTCCAACCATAAATCAACTCCTAAACACATAACTTTTCCATTATCAAACACAAAATCACAAGAAAAATCCTTCCTCTATTAGTTCTCATCTTGGCCAAAATTGGAGGACTCATCAAGGACATATTTTCTTCTTCTAACTTCTCTAAAGATTAAGCATTATCTTTTGTTAGCAAGAAACAACTTGGTAGGGATTTTATTTCATATTCTTTTCTTTAATTCTTCCTAATAATTTCTAATTTATGGCTTGATGATGAGACCCTGAAATAAGGTTCTCGGAAGCATGATAATCAAGGACTCTATTGCTCACTTCCTTTGTTAAGATTAATTGAGGTTAAAGAGTTCAATTTTATAAAAGTTTTGAGCTTAACAAGATAATAAATGAACTTGCATCCATGTTTATGTTTCAAGCTCTTGCATATCATGTTTAAGTTTCAAGCCTTACATAATCATGTTTGATTTCAAGTCATCACCTTAAATCTTGAAGATAATAATATGAATTTGCATCTTCATGTTTAAATTGCAAGCAATGCATTTCATGTTTATATTTCCAAGTTATTACCTTATAATGATAAAGATTAAAAATGGATTGCATAGAATGTTTATGATTCTTGCTATGACCTAAATCTCCAAAGCTCAAAACTTACCTCTTTAATCTTAAATAGGAATTATTATATTTAAATTATGTTAATTTTAGTCTCTTGATGTTCTTGGTATTGAAGTTGGTTTATTTTATTTTTAAGGCTTTGATCTTGTCTTTAAATTACTCAAATAACTTTTGTTAGAATTAGAAATTTAAAGATGTTAAAGATTGTGCTTTTCTCGAGCTTTTTGATTAAAAGAATTAGGTTACTGACCTGATTTAAATAAAATGGTTAGGAAGCTGATTCAAAAGGTTTGGATGTGTATAAATTACTTATAATTGATGTAAGAATTGTTTTTAGCATTTTTGAGGTAGACTAGTAACTAGAAAGGATCAAAACCGTAATTTTATAAAACCTTAGAGAATAAATTTTCTAGATTAATTCCTCACTGATTTGATACTAATCATATTGTTTGTATACATAAGAATTATTAGTATTTGAAGTGAAAATTGTTTTTAGTATCTTAGAGGTTGAAAAGAATAATTACAAGTGTTAGTTTTGATTGTTTTGTAAAATGCGAAAAATTGTGTTCTAAACTATCAATTATGTAATTTTGGTCAGAGGATTTTAATTAGAGTTAGTAATGATAGCTGATGTGTTTATATGTTTAAAATACCATTTATAATTTTTAGAAAAAGTTTTAGAAGTATTGGCTTTTGATAAGTGTAAAAAATGAGCAACTTTGCACTATGACCCCTAAAATGTGTTAAATTTAGTCTATTGCCCTAAAAGGTTTTTATGATGAGTTTAAATGGTTTCTAATAGTTATATGCCTCTTGAAAGCATGGGTTAATGTTAAAGAACCCTAGTTTGTGAGAATGTGTTAAAATGGGGTATTTACGTTTTGACCCATAACCTTTGAGGAATTACGATTTGACCCTTTTGGGGCTTAAGTGTAAATATTGATAATTTGATGAGATGAATGTGCTTAATATCTTGTAAAGGCTATGTTCATGTATTGAAATTTATATGGCTTAGATGTGTGCTACGTATTTTGAATTATGGCATATTATAGTTATGTTTGATTCATTGAAATGCATAATTTCATGAAGTTTTATGAGCATGAAACATTAAAATGATGAGTTATTCATGTTTGCATCTATATATAATAAGCCAAGGTTAAAAGGTGACATAATCATCAAGCCAATCAACACCAGCAGCACAACCAACCTACACAGAAGTTTATTTGCTACTGTCTGAGCAATGCCTCATCAACAACAGGCTAAATAATTTAGAGGCAATGTCTCAGAGGCATGAAGTGCTATTATTGGAAATACTTCATGAAGTAAGGCTTCGGGGATGATGATGGTGTACCTAGTTTCTAGTACACCTCTTTTTGTTGATGACAAAAGGGGGAAAAGAAAATAGAAGAAAATCTTATGCTGAGAAAGACAAGGGGAGTGTAACATCCTAATTTTCAACCCAATATTCCTAGAACATATTTAGGTTGACCATTAGTCTATTACTCTTTAGTCTCATTCTTTAAAATGTTTCTTTGCTTAGCGAAAAATACGAGTAAAATTTTTTCTTTTCGAAAGGAAAGACAAAACGTGAGCCATACGCATGCGCTAAGTAAACTACGTCATTGCCTTGCAAGAAAATCAAGAAGGAAATATGTCATCACATAATATCATAAAAGAAACTGCATCATGATTTAAATACATAAATAGTCACACCATACACCAGAATAGTAGTAGTTAATACAGTCATCCATACATCATAAGGAAAATATAAAGAAAGTACATCTGGAACTCCCATCTACAACAGTGCATTTAAAAATAGATAACCTCTAAAACAAAAGAAGGCTACCCTAGTCATGAAGGTGTGTGTACACTAAAGTCAGCTACCAGTGATAGAAAGAAAAGATAGAGGGAGTGAGAAACTTTCTAAAGAATCTCAGTAGGGAAATCTTTCTATCCTAGTGTCATCATCTACGTCCTCAGGAACCTTGGGTTTATTATAAAAAGGTGTGCATGCATAAAGTTTGTTATTAGGTTTTAAACACAATTATCCAAGGTCCGTTCATTTTAGAATGAATCTTAATGTCATATATGCAACATAGCAAAGCATGAATGCATGATAATACATTATGTAAGAAAGCAATAGAACACAACATCAAGAAACATCATATAAGTGGCATAAAGTGGCATGTAACTTCTCATGTGAAACTTTTCTCTTTTCTTAACTGTGTGACATTAAAATTTACACTTGTATCATGGGGGCCACCCTAAAAACATCTCTAGGTTATGAGCTCATACCTAACTAGTCGTCACTAGTTCTTATTTATCCTATGATAAGCGTAACATAATAATCCTGACTTCTAGAGTACGGGCTAGGGGGCATAAGGATCACCTATCATAACTTTTAATTTGGGGAGTCCATAGGAATATCTCCTTCTTTGAAACACTCTATTGGTATCTAGTACGCAGTGAATTGTCTGCTCTAGCAATCTCAATGTCAATACCCTCACGGATTTGTTTTCTCCCCACCGGAACGGGAGAAATGCGTCTTATTATTATGTCACATTTAAAATCTCATGGAGTTTTCAAAAAAACTTTCTTAAGTCTCCAAATTTGACAAAAATTTAGCAACGTAACGGTAGTACACCGAATTTCCTTCAAATTTGCTTTATGCCACAAGAACTAATAGTGCATGTGCTTTCACATTCAAAGTTTGAAATCAAAATGAACTATCAATGCCATACAATATATCCATTCATGGTTCATGCATCAACACATCATACCATGCCATGATTCAAGAATAATCATACCTAGCTCTTCATATATCTCTAGCATATGCATCTCTAATATTCCATATGAAACTATAATATGCAAATGATGAGTTCTACCTCTAGAGATTAACGCCTCACAAAATAAACTTGCTTATGATTCATGAATAGTCATACATATCCCATCAGTTTATGTCATGCAAATTCATAGATTCAAGTAACATAAGATCATGGTTTTATGTCATTCAAGTAAAGAAAATATTTATTGCATACTTTGGGTTCTGGTAATTGATTACATGAGCCTTGTAATCGATTACACAACTTTGAGTTTCAAAATAGAAAAGTTAAGGGCTCTGGTAATTGATTACATGGGCCTTGTAATTGATTACACAGCTTCGGATTTTCAAAACAGGGAAGTTGAGGGCTTTGGTAATCGATTACATGGGACTTCTAATTGATTACAACAAACTTGGGCCCCAAGAACATATGAGTAATCGATTACATGGAATGGTAATCGATTACTAGAGTTCCAGCACGTGTAATCGATTACATGATGCTGTAATCGATTACCCAGGCCTAAAATTTCATATTTGAGTCTAGCAAAACCCTCTGGTAATCGATTGCATGAACCTTGTAATCGATTACCAGTACCTTTAAAATGTGAAATTTTAAGTCTAAAACATCTTCTAAGTTATTCCTTCTTTCTCAAACCATTTTGAACCTTGTTCCAACACTTGCTTTGAAATCAAAACATTTTTGTAAAGGTAAATGCCCATAGATTCAAGATTAAGTAGAAAGAGTTAAGTCTTGAGCCTTAGATCTTTAGGTGATAGTAAGGAAAATAGAATATGCAAAGCTTGAAATTAAACATGAAAATGCAAGTTCATTCTTAATCTTTAGATTCAGGTGATGGCTTGAAACATAAATATGCAAGACAAGAAATGTAAACATGAAATGCAAGTTTATTTCTCATCTTTGAGCTTTAGGTGATCACTTGAAAAATAAATATGATGTGCAAGTCCAATTCTTTATTTTAGTGCTCTAGGCCCCTTAGAGTTTTCACTCTAAATCAACAATCAACTTTAAGGTTGAAATAGGTAGGCTTTGAGATTAATTTTTAAGGTGATAGCAAGGAAAATAAATATGAATGCAATCCATTTCTTATCTATTTGAGTCCTAGGCTCAAGATTACTCTGACAACAACATAGTTTCTTTATTTGCCAAAAACCTTTTTAAAAGTGAAACCTTCAAGCTTTAGAGGTCCAATAAATGATGGTTTTGAAACCAATACTCAAGATCCTCATCATCAAGCCATGGTTTCTTCCAAAAGTAGGTCATTTGACCGAAAAACAAAGGGAAGAAAAAAGAAGAGTAGGAACCAAAAAGAAAGTGGAGAAGGAAAGAAGAATCAACATTGTATCTTTACAAACCAAGAGTTAAGCAACAAAGAAAAGAATATAACTCCCTACCTTAGATGTGCTTCTTGATTGAGAGAGAGTTTGGTCTTTGATAAGAGTAGAGGAAGAAGAAGAAGAAGAAGAAGAGCTCTTTAAGATGAGAAAAAGAAAACTTTGGAGGTATAAGAGAAATGAGCAAAAGGATTTCATGGGAGGCTTCTCCTATTTATAGGAAATTTCATCACAAGGAGAGTGAGGGGGTGGACGTGGCCAACCATTATGGAGGGAAAAGGAGGAAAAATATCTCTTGTGTGTGTCATTTCAAGGTATGACTAGGTATGGTTGAAAGTATGGTTGGAGGTATGGTTCTTTGAATGTGAAATGTTATTAAAATAAATCAACATGTGATGAATTGGAGAGGGAGTGGCCGTATGGTTCAATAGGCTTAGGGGAAGAGATTTTTCTCATTTCTTTTGTGTTATGATGTGGTTTAGGGTATAGGTTTGATTAGATATTTGATTAGGAGTTTGTGGTTAAGTGTTTGAATGAGAAAGTGAGCAATTAAAGTAATTCAAGACATGGTTAATGAGCATTCTTGCCCATTAGGAGCATCAAATCATATTTAATCAAGATTCTCAATCACATCCAAGGTTCCTTAAATCATGGAAATTGAAAGGAAAAACACTATTAATTGATTCATGACATAATGTCTTGATTTCAAGAAAAAGGATTTTGAGTTTCTCTAAGCAATCTTAGATTCTAATTAATCTCAATTAATTATTTTGACTCTAGATTAGTAATTAGAATTTACTAACCTTTAATTAGAGTCTAACATTACTTAAGTTTTGTTAATTGTATGATTAAGCTCGTTAGGTGCTTAATCAGGGGTAAAATCGTAATTTTACACAAAAACTGCTCGAGACCATCGGGACATAATCAGACATGCCTAGACTCATAAAAACATCATTTAAAACCTTTGGGTGGAGTTCAGGCTTAATCGGCTCATCAATCGATGTTAAACAGCCACAGGGGCATTTTAGTCATTCAGCTTATCGAAACTCAAAAACGAGATTCTTCTGCTCTATTAACATTCGTTCATATACAATCCCCTTCGAACATTGAGTTGACCCTTTGAGGATTGCCGGGTCTGCTGTCCTCGAATTCCGGGTGAAAAATGACCTCAAGGACATTTTGGTCATTTTCGCTCAGACGGAAAAATCGGGGTGTTACATTACTCCCCTCCTTAAAAGAACAGCTCTGGGTACATTGTCCTCATCTCTGACTCCAGTTCCCACGTGTACTCCTCTGACTTGCCACGTCCCCATGCCACTTTCACCAAAGGAACGGACTTGTTCCTTAGCTGCTTGACCCCATGGTCCATGATCCTCGTTGGCGGCAGATTGAAAGTTAGGTCCTCCCTTAACTGTACTTGCTCTGGTTCTAAAACATGGCTAGGGTCGGACTCATATTTTCT
This sequence comes from Dalbergia cochinchinensis, assembly GCA_031216125.1. Taxonomy (NCBI): domain Eukaryota; kingdom Viridiplantae; phylum Streptophyta; class Magnoliopsida; order Fabales; family Fabaceae; genus Dalbergia; species Dalbergia cochinchinensis. The sequence continues at coordinate 30,281,490 of CM062370.1, forward strand.
TACCTGAGAGACGTGAAAGATGTAGTGGAGATTAGAAAGGTTAGGGGGTAAAGCTATTTTGTAAGCTGCTTAACCGACTCTTTGAAGAATCTCAAAGGGGCCAAGGAATCGGGGGCTCAATTTTTTAACTTTCATGGCTCTTCCTATGCCTGTAGTAGAGGTGATCTTAAGGAATATATGTTCTCCCTCGTTAAATACCAACGGCTTTCACTGCCTATCCGCACAGCTCTTTTGTCTACTTTGAGCAGTAAGCATCCTATCTCGTATCTTTTTGATTTGCTCTGTCGTTTCCTCCACTATCTCCAGTCCTAATAGACTTTGCTCCCCAGGTTCATACTACCATAGGGAAGATTGACACTTTCGTCCATACAAGGCTTCATAGGGTGCCATGCCGATACTCGCGTGATAACTGTTGTTATACGCAAATTCGATCAGCGGCAAATACCTATCCTAGTTTTCCTTCTGGTCCAAAACATAAGCTCTCAACATGTCCTCCAGGGTTTGGGTCGTTCTTTCCGATTGACCATCTGTTTGTGGGTGGTATACTGTGCTTAAGCACAACTTTGAACCAAACACCTTTTGAAAGGCTCCCCAAAAACGCGACATAAATCGTGGATCTCTATTCGAAATTATCTTCGATGGTACTCCATGTAGTCTTACGATCTCTTGGATGTATAATTGTGTGAACTTATCCAAAGAGTAGGTCACTCTAATAGGCAGAAAGTGAGCCAATTTGGTCAGTCGATCCATAATCACCCATACGGCATCATGGCCAGTTTGGGTCCTAGGCAATCCTGTCACAAAATCCATAGATATACTTTCCCACTCCATTCGGGAATTAACAGGGATTGCAACATACCTAAAGGCTTTTGGTGCTCGATTTTCACCTTTTGGAAAACCAAGCACTTACTAACCCAGGTGACCACATCCTTCTTTAATCCAGGCCACCAGAACATCTTCTTCAAGTCCTGATACATCTTGGTAGTACCAGGATGAATGGTGAAATGGCTTTTGTGAGCCTCCTCCAAAATATTCTCTCGAAGTTCACCTTCCTGTGGCACACAGATTCGCCCTTCGAACCTCCACAGACCATCAGGGCCTTGCTCAAAACCTTTCAACTTGCCCGCCTTGACTGCATCCAGGGTCTCCCTAAACTCTTCGTTCTCCCTTTGAGCTAAGGCAACTTTTTGCTTAAACCCACTTGTCACGCTAAGGTGACACACCTTCATACCTCTATCAGTCAAAGACATCCCCAGATTCATATTCCTAAACTGCTCTATTAACTTAACTTCTTTGACCATCATGTGAGATAGGTGTAAAGATTTTCAACTTAAGGCATCGGCAACTACATTAGCCTTGCCGGGGTGGTAACTTAAGCTGAAATCATAGTCCTTCAAAAACTTCATCCACCTTCTCTACCTCATGTTCAACTCCTTTTGATCAAAGAGGTACTTGAGGCTCTTATGATCGGAGAAAACCTCAAACCTTACACCATACAAATGGTGCCTCCACATCTTCAAAGCAAACACTATGGCTGCTAGTTCTACGTCATGGGTGGGGTAACACACCTCGTGAGGCTTGAGTTGTCTAGCTGCATAGGCTACCACTTGCTTATTTTGCATCAACACACAGCCTAAACCTTTGCTCGAAGCGTCACAATATACCTCAAAAGGTACATTGGGGTCGGGTAAAACCAAAACTGGGGTTGAGGTTAACTTTTCCTTCAGCTCTTGGAAGCTTTTCTCACACTCAGGGTTCCATACAAAAGGGGTGTTTTTCCTAGTAAGCTTGGTTAGGGGTAGGGCAATCAGGGAGAATCCCTTTATAAACCTACGGTAGTAGCCTGCTAAACCTAAAAAGCTCTGTATTTCCACTATGATAGTTGGTCTTTCCCAATTTATCACTGCCTCAATCTTACAGGGGTCAACGGTGTAACACCCAAATATTTAACTCAACACGCCTAGGACGCATTTAAGTTAATTATTAGTCATTACTCTTTTGTTCCAGTTTTCAACTCAAACTTCTTTAAAATACTTTAGTAAAAATATGGGTAAAAATTTTTTTTTGAACTTAAATACCAAATCGTGAGCCGCGCATACTAAATACCTAACGTTATTACCTTACCTGCGTAAGAGAGATGTTAGAAACGAATATCAGGTAAATACAGAATACAACCATAACATAACATAACTCAAATAATGATGACATATCAATAACTGTATCATAATAGTGATGTCTTGTAATCTTAAGGACATCAATATATATCCATCAATAATATACAAACTGATAACTGAGATACAATTACTCTAAGGGAAAAATATCCAAAAGGAAGTTATCTCCGTAGCTCCTCATCCACTCTCAAGACAAATCACGAACTACACCTTCATTCATGTCTGGAGACGACACGGAAAAGAAAAGGGATGAGAAACTTATACAAGAATCTCAGTAGGGCTTCCCGACTATAACACAAGTGTCATCGTCATCGTCCCCAGGAATCTCGGGTTTAATTATGAAAATGGTGAACATATATATAAGGTTCATTTATTAAGTTCTAAATATCATTAGCCGAGACCCGTATCTTTTAGCATGAATCTTAATGTCATGAATGCAACATATTAATCATGGATGCATGTCAATATCATATACATAATATCATAAAATTCATAAAACAATGCATATGATATAAAGAACATCATGATCATCATTCTTACAGGTGACTTAAACTTCTTTTTTCTCTTTTCCTTGGGGGCCGCCCTATAATTCTCTCCTTTCTCGAGAGTTCTAGGTTATGAGCTCATACCTCACTAGTCGTCACTAGCGTATTCTTATCCCTTTTGATAAGATAAATTCCCGACTCTTAAGGTACGGGATAGGGGACATTAGGATCACCTTTCATAACCTTTAATTCGGGGAGTCTAAAGGATCATTTCCTATTTGAATCACCTCTCATAACCTTTAATTCGGGGAGTCTAGAGGATCATTTCCATGTGTCTTATGTCACCTTTAACCTTGGCATGTTATATAGAGATGCAAATATGAATAACTCATCATTTCAACATTTCATGCTCATAAACTTCATGGAATCATGCATCTCAATTTATCAAGCATAATTATAACATACCATAACTTAAACTACATAAACATGCATCATACTTCATTGCATATATCCATAAGCCATATAAGTTTCAACACATGAATATAGCCTTCACAAGATATCAACCGCATTTATGCCATCAAATTTATCAACATTTACGCTTAAGCCCCAAAGGGTCAAATCACAATTTCTCAAAGGTTACGGGTCAAAATGCAAATACCCCTTTGTAACACCTTCTCACAAACTAGAGATCTTTAACATTAACCAATACTTTTAATAGACATATAACTATTAGAAACCATTATAAACTCATCGTAAAAACCTTTTAAGGCCATAAACCAAATTTCAATACATTTTAGGGGTCAAAGTGCAAAATCGATTGTTTTTAATATTTAACGACGACAATTTCTAAATCTTTATATAAACTTCATAAATGGTATTTTGGACTCATGGACACATTCAACATCATTAGTAGCTTTAAATAAAATCATTTGGCTGAAATAACATAGTTGATAGTTCAAAACACAACTTTCTGCATTTTGCAAAACGGCCCAAACTAACACTTGTAACTACCCTTTTATGCATCTATGGTACCAAAAATAATTTTTACAATAACTATTAGCGATTTAAACTCATCTAAACATCCTAAATCAGTAACCTTTTTAGTTCTAAAGGATTAGATCAGAATACTACAATTTTAGCATTTAAAATTATGAGAAAAACCGTATTCTTAATCCTTTATAATTTCTAGGTCTTTCAAAATTTCTTTGTACAAATTTAAAGACAAGATCATACCTAAAAATAAAGTATATCAAGATTTAAATCAGAATTATATAAGTGCCAAAAATAAATAGATGAGAAGTGTCCATGATCAAAGTTGTCATTTAAAATAAAACAAGTAAATCTTGAACTTTAGGATTTAAATGATAACTAGAATCATAAACTTGTCTTGTAACCTTATTATTATCATTATAAGGTGATAACTTGGAAAGATAAATATGAAATGTAAGACTTGAAATATAAATATAAAGATACAAATTCATTCTTAGGTATTTATGATTTAGGTGACAACTTGAAAGTAAATATGAATATGCAAGTTCATATTATTATCTTCAAGAATTAAAGTGATAACTTGGAATATAAATATGATTATGAAAAGCTTGAAATATAAATATGATATGCAAGAACTTATAACATAAATATGGATGCAAGTTCATTTTTATGTCTTATTAAGCTTAAAACTCAAGACTTAGTAACTCCTTTAGAAATCTTTTGTCATCAAGAATTAAATCTTGGGCTTTAAAGGACATTTAAATGATGGATTCACAACCACCACCATGATTCCTCATCATCAAGCCATGGTCATTATCAAATCATAAAAATCGAAAATATAAAGGAAGAACAAAAGAAAGAACATGATGGGAGGATTTTTGTTGTGTTCTTGTGTTTGGATATGGAAAGTTTAGGTGCTTAGGGGTTGGTTTACGGTATGTATGTGTTTGTTTAAGCTTGGGAACTTGGATGGATATCAAGAATGGAGTCTCTTGGAGGTGGAGAAGGAAGAAGAAGAGAGCTTTGTATTTAGAGAGAGAAGAGAGGATTTTTGGCTAATTTTTGTGAGCAAGACTACAACCAAAAATACAAATGGTAAGAATGAATGTTTGTGTGTGAATTAGGCTTGGAAAACACATATTTATAGGGATTTTGGGGGGTGAGGCAGCTGCATTAATGGCTATAATGGGGAGTATTTTTTTCAATTTTTGTGAGTGGTAGGACATATATTTGATGGGTATTTAATTTGTAATGGTTTAGAAATGATAAATTAGTGTAAGTGGCTTAACCATCAAGAGTTTAAAATTCCTCAAGACAAGATTAAATGGCCAACACTTATAGTGGAATTTTAGTGCTAATAATCTGAAGTAATAAAATAAAAATAAATCTAAAATATATTTTATTTTTGAGAAAAAAAAATTGTTAGTGGAAAAGAAATTGATAAACTAAAGTAAGTGCTTAATAATCAAATATTTAAGGTGCTCCACTACAAAATTAAATGGCCAACATATGTAGTGGAATTTTTAGTGCAAATAATCTGAAGTAATAAAAAATAAATAAATATAAAATATATTTTATTTTTAAGAAAAAGAAATTTAATACACTAATTTCCTATTGTGTGTCTTAAGAACCCCTTTTTAATTAAGAAAGAAAAACAATCTTTTCTAAAATAATCTTATGCTTTAAAATTACCTCAAATAATTATTTTGACTCAAGATAAATAAATAAAATTAATTTATCTTTAATTAGAGCCTAATATTGCCTATATTTATTTGATTACGTAAATAAACTCATTTATTGTTAATTAGGGGCAAAATGGTAATTTCACACAAAAACTCCCCGAAACCACCTGAACATTTTCAAATATCAAATTACACATGTAATAAACATTTTGAACTCCAAGCGATGACTAGGTTCAGAAATTACTTAATCTCGTGTTAAATTACCACAGGGGTATTTTGGTAATTTCACTTGCGGTAAAAAAAATTGAAGTTAATATTTTCACATCTACAACACACATAATCCCCTTCAAGCATAAAACTAACCCCTTGAGGATAGCCTGGACTGGCCGTCCTTGATTTCGGGGCAAAAATGACCTTAGGGGCATTTTGGTCATTTGTACATTGAAAAATTGAAAATCGCGATTTTTGCACATATTGCTATTTAATCACCATATAATGTTATTCTAATATCAAAATATCCTATTGAAGATAGCCTGGACCATTTTGGCCTCAAATCTTGTGTAGAAATGACCTAGGGGTATTTTGGTCATTTTGCATAGCAATAAAAATCGAGGCGTTACATTTCTACCCTCCTTAAAAAGAATTTCGTCCTCGAAATTCGTTACCTGTGAATAGTTCAGGATAATGAGTCTTCATTTCTGATTCCAATTCCCATGTGAAATCCTTCATCTTACCTTGTCCCCATGCCACCTTAACCAAAGGTACAACTTTGTTTCTTAACTGTTTAACTTTTTTGTCCATGATCCTCGTAGGCAGTAAGATGAAAGTCAGGTTCTCCCTTTATTGTACTTGTTCTGGCTCTAACACATGATCAGGGTCTGACTGATACTTCTTTAATTGGGAGACATGAAAGACATTATGGAGGTTGGATAGGTTGGGTGGTAAGGCTATTCGGTATGCTACTGCATCCGACTGACTAAGGATTTCAAATGGACCAAGAAATCTAGGATTTAACTTCTTGACTCTCATAACTCGACCTATGCCTGTGGTAGGGGTGATCCTAAGGAATACATGTTCTCCTTCTTGGAATTCTAACGGCTTTCGCCGTTTGTCCGCATAGCTTTTCTGTCGACTTTGAGCAGTGAGAATTCTATCCTTAATTCTCTTGATTTGTTCCGTTGTTTCCCTCACAATATCAGGTCCTAACAAGTTTTGTTCCCCGGGTTCATACCAAAGATAAAGGTGATTGGCATTTCCGGCCATACAGGGCTTCATACGGTGCCATGCCGATACTTGCATGATAACTGTTGTTATAAGTAAATTCAATCAATGGCAAGTATTTATCCCAACACCCTCTTTGGTCCAACACACATGCCCTCAACATATCCTCCAATGTTTGAATAGTCCTCTCAGTTTGACCATCTGTTTGAGGGTGGTAAGCCGTACTTAAACACAACTTTGAACCAAACGCCCTTTGAAAGGCTCCCCAAAACCGTGACGTAAACCGCGGGTCTCGATCCGAGATTATTGTCGACGGTACCCCATGTAATCTTACGATCTCTTGAATATATAACTGAGCTAGCCTATCCAAGGAGTAAGTTACCTTGATAGGTAGAAAGTGGGCCGACTTGGTGAGTCGATCCACTATTACCCATATGGCATCATGACCTGCTTGGGTCCTCGGTAGTCCAGTCACAAAATCCATTGAGATACTTTCCCACTTCCACTGGGATTGTCGGGTTGCAACATTCCAGAGGGTTTTTGGTGCTCAATCTTCACTTTTTGACAGACTAAGCACTTACTAACCCAGGCGCACACATCCTTCTTCAACCCAGGCCACCAGAACATCTTCTTCAGGTCCTGATACATCTTAGTGGTACCAGGGTGAATGGTAAAATGGCTCTTATGGGCCTCCTTCAAAATCTCCTTTCGGAGGTCACCTTTTGCCGGTACACAGATCCGGCCTTTAAACCTCCACATACCATCAGCACCTTGGGCGAAATCTTTTAACTTTCCAGCCTGTACTGCCTCTAGAGTTTCCTGAAACTCACTATCCTCTCGTTGGGCTTGAGTGATCTCTTCCATGAAGCCACTCGTCACACTAAGATGGCATGCCTTCATGCTCTTAGTGGTCAAGGTCATCCCCAGGTTCAGGTCTCTAAACCTTTCGATCAGCTCAACTTCCTTAACCATCATGTAAGATAGGTGCAACGATTTCCTACTTAAGGCATCAGCCACTACATTGGCTTTGCCAGGATGGTAGTTTAACCCAAAATCATAGTCTTTCAAAAATTCCACCCACCTCCTCTGCCTCATGTTTAGTTCCTTTTGATCAAAGAGGTACTTAAGACTCTTATGATTGGAGAATACTTCAAACTTTTCCCCATACAGATGGTGTCTCCATACCTTTAAAGCAAACACCACAGCTGCTAATTCAAGGTCATGGGTGGGGTAGTTTGCTTCGTGAGGCTTGAGTTGCCTAGATGCATAGGCTACCACTTGCCTATTTTGCATCAATACACAGCCCAATCCTTTCCCTGAAGCATCACAATATACCTCGAAAGTCACATTAGGGTCAGGTAATACTAACTCTGGGGTTGTGGTTAACTTCGCTTTAAGCTCTTGAAAACTCTTCTCACATTCGGGAGTCCAAACAAAAGGGGCATTCTTCTTAGTAAGCTTGGTAAGGGGTAAGGAAATTTGAGAAAATCCCTTAATAAACCTACGGTAATATCCAGCAAGTCCTAAAAAGCTTCGTATTTCCGTTACCGTAGTAGGTCTCTCCCAGCTCATCACAGCTTCTATTTTACTAGGATCTACTGCAATTCCTCCTTTTGATACTACATGCCCTAAGAACTTCACTTCCTCCAACCAGAATTCACACTTAGATAGTTTGGCATATAGTTTCTTTTCCTTCAAAATCTCCAAAATTGTCCTCAAATGATATTCGTGCTCCTCGTGGGTCTTTGAATAGATGAGTATATCATCTATGAAAACAACCACAAACTGATCCAAATAGGGTCTAAAGATTCTATTCATATAATCCATGAACACAGCAGGAGCATTGGTCAGTCCAAATGACATCACTATGAATTCAAAGTGGCCATATCGAGTTCGAAAGGCCGTCTTTGGTATGTCCTCATCTCTCACTCTAATTTGATGATATCCTGACCTCAAGTCTATCTTGGAGAACACCATCGCTCCTCTTAATTGATCCATTAAATCATCAATCCTAGGCAAAGGGTACTTGTTCTTTACTGTCACTCGGTTCAATTGCCTATAATCAATGCATAACCTCATACTTCCATCCTTTTTCTTAACAAATGGGACCGGGGCTCCCCATGGTGATACACTTGGTCTCACAAACTTCTTCTCTAAAAGTTCCTCTAATTGAGTTTTTAACTCAGTTAATTCTAGAGGTGGCATCCTATAGGGTGCTATGGATATTGGTCCTGTCCCCGGAACCAACTCTATGGAGAACTCAATTTCTCTTTTTGGAGGGAACTCGGGTATATCATCAGGAAACACCTCAGGATAGTCTCTTACAATGGGTATCTCATCAAAATTTTGCTCAAAGTCTACATCACTAGCGGCTAGGAGAACATATCCCTTACTCTCTTCCTCACCACAGTTTATTTCTACAGCATTTATGTACAGACTTAGAGGTTTTCTAGGTTCACTAGGAATAGGAAGAAAAATGATAGACTTGTCATAACAATTTAACATTACACGGTTGGCGTAAAGCCAATCCATGCCAAGAATTATATCTAGACCTTCCATAGGTAGACAGACTAAATCTAGAACAAAAGATCTACCTTCAACAATGAAATGACAGTTTAGGCAACATCTACAGGTCCTAACAGGTTTCCCAGTAGGGGTAGAAACAGTGAGATCAAAAGGGAGTTCTGACACATGCAATTTTAAGGATTCAGTACAAGTTTGGGATATGAATGAATGAGTAGCGCCAGAGTCAAATAGTACAATTAAGGTTCTACCATTCATTTCACACTTACCTTCCATGAGGTTTCGAGATCTTGTTGAGTCCTCTGCACTGAGGGTGAAGACCCTTCCTTGGCGTTGTGGCTTGGGGTTGGGGGCTGTTGGGTTCCTCTCTATGCATTCCCGCGAGTAGTGACCGGGCTTCCCACACCGGTAGCAAACATTCTGGCCCAACAAGCAAGGCCGATCACCATGTTGCTTCCCACACCTTGGGCATTCAGTAGCAGGGGCAGGTCTTGGAGGTGCGGCTGGGGTCCATTGGGGTGCCTTGCCTTTGGTTCCGCTTAATCCCCCTTGATGAAAGTCCTTCCTAGGGCCTTGCGGCCTAAACTGTGGCCTAGGCTGTGGTCTCGGTTGCGGTCTGAAGAGTGGTCGGTTTTGCGACTTAAACCTTGGGGCTTGTGGTGCCAGCTTCTTCGCAAAGTTGTCTGCCCTTGATGTACTCAGCTTCTTTTGACCATCTTCAATTATACGACATTTGTTGACCAGCGTAGGGAAGTCCCTGATCTCCAAATGAGCCACAGCAATGTTGATTTCAGCTTTCAGCCGGATTCAGATTTCACACATTTCCAAAGACTCATCGGGGTTTCCTTGATACATCCTCGAGAACTTAATGAGCTCCTCGAACTTGGCGGTATACTGAGCGACATTCATACCTCCTTGAGTGAGTTGCATGAACTCGATATCTTTTGCATTCCTTACTGATTCCGGGAAATATTTTTCATAAAAATGAGCCTTGAACAGCTCCCAATCTATCTGAGTGCCTGCTGCCTCCAGTAGTCTTCGATGCACGGTCCACTGTAACTCAAAGATCCGCTTCTAGCATGTATGTAGCAAAGGTCACCTTTTGTTCCTCAGAGCATATAACCACCGTAAAGATCTTCTCTATATTCTTTATCCATTCTTCAGCATGATTTGGGTTCAAAGATCCTCTAAAAGATGGCGGATTCGCCCTACGAAACTCCCCGAACCGTGCATTCTCCATAACCTCAGCATCAATAGGATAGCGACTCGCTTCGCCTTGACGGTCCATCCTTTCAAACAGCCTTTCCATGGCCCTTCCCATGCCCCTGAGAGCTTCAGCAATTCCGTCACCTTGTCCGTTTCCATTTGGAGTCCTATTCTGTCGTGATGGTGCCATTGGTCCCTGAGCACACAAAACAGAAAACACTGAGGTGATCAAGCTCAATACTTCATGTTATGTGAGCTAGCTACCATGGCATCTACACAAATAGAGTCATGTATTTCTATCTTATAGCTCATCTTATCAACAAAGCAACTACACATGACATAACTATCGCATTATGCTTGAGAAGCATAGTCACCCAATCCTCAGTTCGTGAAGGTCGAACTGCTCTGATACCAAAATGTAACACCCAAATATTTAACTCAACACGCCTAGGACGCATTTAAGTTAATTATTAGTCATTACTCTTTTGTTCCAGTTTTCAACTCAAACTTCTTTAAAATACTTTAGTAAAAATATGGGTAAAAATTTTTTTTTGAACTTAAATACCAAATCGTGAGCCGCGCATACTAAATACCTAACGTCATTACCTTACCTGCGTAAGAGAGATGTTAGAAACGAATATCAGGTAAATACAGAATACAACCATAACATAACATAACTCAAATAATGATGACATATCAATAATCAGATCATAATAGTGATGTCTTGTAATCTTAAGGACATCAATATATATCCATCAATAATATACAAACTGATAACTGAGATACAATTACTCTAAGGGAAAAATATCCAAAAGGAAGTTATCTCCGTAGCTCCTCGTCCACTCTCAAGACAAATCATGAACTACACCTTCATTCATGTCTGGAGACGACACGGAAAAGAAAAGGGATGAGAAACTTATACAAGAATCTCAGTAGGGCTTCCCGACTATAACACAAGTGTCATCGTCATCGTCCCTGTGAATCTCGGGTTTAATTATGAAAATGGTGAACATATATATAAGGTTCATTTATTAAGTTCTAAATATCATTAGCCGAGACCCGTATCTTTTAGCATGAATCTTAATGTCATGAATGCAACATATTAATCATGGATGCATGTCAATATCATATACATAATATCATAAAATTCATAAAACAATGCATATGATATAAAGAACATCATGATCATCATTCTTACAGTGACTTAAACTTCTTTTTCTCTTTTCCTTGGGGCCGCCTATAATTCTCTCCTTTCTCGAGAGTTCTAGGTTATGAGCTCATACCTCACTAGTCGTCACTAGCGTATTCTTATCCCTTTTGATAAGATAAATTCTCGACTCTTAAGGTACGGGATAGGGGACATTAGGATCACCTTTCATAACCTTTAATTCGGGGAGTCTAAAGGATCATTTCCTATTTGAATCACCTCTCATAACCTTTAATTCGGGGAGTCTAGAGGATCATTTCCATGTGTCTTATGTCACCTTTAACCTTGGCATGTTATATAGAGATGCAAATATGAATAACTCATCATTTCAACATTTCATGCTCATAAACTTCATGGAATCATGCATCTCAATTTATCAAGCATAATTATAACATACCATAACTTAAACTACATAAACATGCATCATACTTCATTGCATATATCCATAAGCCATATAAGTTTCAACACATGAATATAGCCTTCACAAGATATCAACCGCATTTATGCCATCAAATTTATCAACATTTACGCTTAAGCCCCAAAGGGTCAAATCACAATTTCTCAAAGGTTACGGGTCAAAATGCAAATACCCCTTTGTAACACCTTCTCACAAACTAGAGATCTTTAACATTAACCAATACTTTTAATAGACATATAACTATTAGAAACCATTATAAACTCATCGTAAAAACCTTTTAAGGCCATAAACCAAATTTCAATACATTTTAGGGGTCAAAGTGCAAAATCGATTGTTTTTAATATTTAACGACGACCGAATTTCTAAATCTTTATATAAACTTCATAAATGGTATTTTGGACTCATGGACACATTCAACATCATTAGTAGCTTTAAATAAAATCATTTGGCTGAAATAACATAGTTGATAGTTCAAAACACAACTTTCTGCATTTTGCAAACCGGCCCAAACTAACACTTGTAACTACCCTTTTATGCATCTATGGTACCAAAAATAATTTTTACAATAACTATTAGCGATTTAAACTCATCTAAACATCCTAAATCAGTAACCTTTTCAGTTCTAAAGGATTAGATCAGAATACTACAATTTTAGCATTTAAAATTATGAGAAAAACCGTATTCTTAATCCTTTATAATTTCTAGGTCTTTCAAAATTTCTTTGTACAAATTTAAAGACAAGATCATACCTAAAAATAAAGTATATCAAGATTTAAATCAGAATTATATAAGTGCCAAAAATAAATAGATGAGAAGTGTCCATGATCAAAGTTGTCATTTAAAATAAAACAAGTAAATCTTGAACTTTAGGATTTAAATGATAACTAGAATCATAAACTTGTCTTGTAACCTTATTATTATCATTATAAGGTGATAACTTGGAAAGATAAATATGAAATGTAAGGCTTGAAATATAAATATAAAGATACAAATTCATTCTTAGGTATTTATGATTTAGGTGACAACTTGAAAGTAAATATGAATATGCAAGTTCATATTATTATCTTCAAGAATTAAAGTGATAACTTGGAATATAAATATGATTATGAAAAGCTTGAAATATAAATATGATATGCAAGAACTTATAACATAAATATGGATGCAAGTTCATTTTTATGTCTTATTAAGCTTAAAACTCAAGACTTAGTAACTCCTTTAGAAATCTTTTGTCATCAAGAATTAAATCTTGGGCTTTAAAGGACATTTAAATGATGGATTCACAACCACCACCATGATTCCTCATCATCAAGCCATGGTCATTATCAAATCATAAAAATCGAAAATATAAAGGAAGAACAAAAGAAAGAACATGAAATAAAATCCCTACCAAGTTGTTTCTTTGTTAATTAGAGCAAGAGCTTGATCTTGTATGAGATATCAACGACAAAAATCTGATCTTAGTGATGGTATATATTTGGCCAAGTGAAGATGAAATGGTGGGAGGATTTTTGTTGTGTTCTTGTGTTTGGATATGGAAAGTTTAGGTGCTTAGGGGTTGGTTTACGGTATGTATGTGTTTGTTTGAGCTTGGGAACTTGGATGGATATCAAGAATGGAGTCTCTTGGAGGTGGAGAAGGAAGAAGAAGAGAGCTTTGTATTTAGAGAGAGAAGAGAGGATTTTTGGCTAATTTTTGTGAGCAAGACTACAACCAAAAATACAAATGGTAAGAATGAATGTTTGTGTGTGAATTAGGCTTGGAAAACACATATTTATAGGGATTTTGGGGGGTGAGGCAGCTGCATTAATGGCTATAATGGGGAGTATTTTTTTCAATTTTTGTGAGTGGTAGGACATATATTTGATGGGTATTTAATTTGTAATGGTTTAGAAATGATAAATTAGTGTAAGTGGCTTAACCATCAAGAGTTTAAAATTCCTCAAGACAAGATTAAATGGCCAACACTTATAGTGGAAATTTTAGTGCTAATAATCTGAAGTAATAAAATAAAAATAAATCTAAAACATATTTTATTTTTGAGAAAAAAAAATTGTTAGTGGAAAAGAAATTGATAAACTAAAGTAAGTGCTTAATAATCAAATATTTAAGGTGCTCCACTACAAAATTAAATGGCCAACATATGTAGTGGAATTTTTAGTGCAAATAATCTGAAGTAATAAAAAATAAATAAATATAAAATATATTTTATTTTTAAGAAAAAGAAATTTAATACACTAATTTCCTATTATGTGTCTTAAGAACCCCTTTTTAATTAAGAAAGAAAAATAATCTTTTCTAAAATAATCTTATGCTTTAAAATTACCTCAAATAATTATTTTGACTCAAGATAAATAAATAAAATTAATTTATCTTTAATTAGAGCCTAATATTGCCTATATTTATTTGATTACGTAAATAAACTCATTTATTGTTAATTAGGGGCAAAATGGTAATTTCACACAAAAACTCCCCGAAACCACCTGAACATTTTCAAATATCAAATTACACATGTAATAAACATTTTGAACTCCCGGGCGATGACTAGGTTCAGAAATTACTTAATCTCGTGTTAAATTACCACAGGGGTATTTTGGTAATTTCACTTGCGGTAAAAAAAATTGAAGTTAATATTTTCACATCTACAACACACATAATCCCCTTCAAGCATAAAACTAACCCCTTGAGGATAGCCTGGGTAGTAGTCCTTGATTTCGGGGCAAAAATGACCTTAGGGGCATTTTGGTCATTTGTACATTGAAAAATTGAAAATCGCGATTTTTGCACATATTACTATTTAATCACCATATAATGTTATTCTAATATCAAAATACCCTATTGAAGATGGCCTGGACCATTTTGGCCTCAAATCTTGTGTAGAAATGACCTAGGGGTATTTTGGTCATTTTGCATAGCAATAAAAATCGAGGCGTTACAAACGGCTATACCTCCTTTTGACACTACATGCCTTAAAAACTTTACCTCTTCTAGCCAAAATTCACACTTAGATAGCTTCGGATACAACTTCTTCTCCTTCTAAAACCAGCCTCAGATGACACTCATGCTCCTCGTGGGTCTTCGAATAAATGGGTATATCATTTATGAAAACAACCACAAACTAATCTAAATAGTGTCTAAAGATCCTATTCATATAATTTATAAACACTGCGGGAGCATTCGTCAGTCCAAACGACATGACAATGAACTCAAAGTGTCCATACCGAGTTCTAAAAGTGGTTTTGGATATATCCTGATCTCTTACCCTAATCTGGTGGTACCCCGACCATAAATCAATCTTGGAGAATACCACCGCTCTTTTTAACTGGTCCATCAGATCATCAATCCTAGGTAAAGGGTACTTGTTTTTCACCATCACTCGATTCAACTACCTATAGTCTACGCACAATCTTATACTTCCATCCTTCTTTTTGACAAATAAGACCAAGGCTCCCCAAGGTGAAGCACTAACTCTTATAAAGCTCTTCTCTAACAACTCTTCCAATTGGGCTTTTAACTCGGCCAACTCTAGGGGTGACATCCGATATAGGGCTATAGAGATAGGTCCTGCTCCAAGAATCAATTCTATGGAGAACTCCACTTCTCTCTCAAGAGGGAACTCGGGTATCTCATCTGGAAATACCTCTGGATAGTCTCTTAGTATCGGTATATCTTCTAGGTTTTGCTTAAAGTCTACTTCACTAGTGGCTAGGAGAACATATCCCTCAGTTTCTTTCCCACTACAATTGACCTATATAGAATTTAAATATAATCTCAAAGGTTGGCTAGTTTCACTAGGGGTGGAAAGGAAGATGACAGACTTGGTACAACAGTTTAACAATACACGGTTAACATAAAGCCAATCCATGCCAAGGATTATGCCTATGCCTTTCATGGGTAAACAAATTAAATCTATGATAAAGGATCTATTTTCAATAGTGAGGTGACAATTTAAACAGTAATTGCAGGTATTTATAGGGCAATTAGTGGGGGTTGCAACAATAATATCAAAAGGGAGTTTAGAAACTTTTAAATTTGGAGACTCGACACTAGCATGTGAAATAAAAGAATGGGTCGCATCAGAGTCATACAGTATAGTTAAAGTTTTACCATTTAATTCGCCCTTACCTTCAATGAGGTCTCTGCATCCTCGGTGTTGAGGGTGAAGACCTTCCATTAGTGTTGTGGCCTGGGGTTCTATTTTATCGGCCTCCCGTTGGTACAGTCCTTTGCATAGTGGCCGGGTTTGCTACACTTGAAACAGACTCTCTGCCCGGCTAGGTAAAGGTGATTCCCGTGGTCCTTCTCACACTGGGGGCACACTATGGCCGATGCAGGTCTGGAGAAAGCAGTGGGGACTCCTTGTGGTGCCTTGTTATTGGCCCCGCCGGACCTTCTTTGGTGATGGTTGTTATTGGTCTGAGGACCTCCCAATCCTCCTTGTTGGTTGTTGTTGTTGTTTTGATGGCAGATTACTTGAACAGGGGTCTTTGGTTTTGTTTGGATTGTTGATTTGCGGGTGCCCTCTGCTATTGTTTTTGTTGTTATGACTTGAACTAGTTGTTATTGTGATATGGGTTGTAATGATTCCTTGATTGGTTTTGATATTGTGGCTTGAACCTTGGGGCTTGTGGTCCTAGCCCCCTGGAATGCTCCGCTTTCACAGTGTTAAGCTTCCGTTGCCCTTCCTCCAAGATTCGGCACTTGTTGACCAGGCTAGGGAAGTCCTTGATCTACATGTGCATCACTGCGAAGTTCAGCTCCATCTTCAATCCGGCTTCATACTCTACGCATTCCACACTTCATCTAGGTTCCTTTAGAACACCTATGAAAACTTGATCAGTTCCTTAAACTTTGTCGTGTATTGGGCGACAGTAGACCCACCTTGGGTTAGTTGCATGAATTCAATGTCCTTGGCATTTCTTATAGATTATGGGAAGTATTTCTCGTAGAAATATTCCTTGAAAAGCTCCTAGTTGATAGCAGTACTGGAAGCCTCAAGTAGTCTCCGAGTGTCGGTCCACCAGAACTCGACATCAGACTCCATCATGTAAGCAGCAAACGTGACTTTCTGCTCCTCCGAACAGGCAACCACAGTATAGATCTTCTCTATATTCTTTATCCATTTGTCAGCCTTGTAACATCCTAATTTTTAACCCAATACTCTAGAACATATTTAGGTTAATCATTAGTCTGTTACTTCATAGTTCTCATTTAGCTTTGAATTACTTAGCGGAAAATACGGGAAATTTTTTTTGAAATAAAAGTGAGAGCCGCGTGATGCGATAAGCGGTAAACCATGCAAAGTAAAACAATCGTCTCACAATCATCATAACATAAGGCACATCATGAACATCACTGAATATAATCTCATATATATATATAACTTGCCCACTTATAAGTGTGGGACTTAATTCGATAAGGAAATACAACCTAAAACATAAACATAATCTACTCCCCTACCCGAGTGCATCTAATAGGATAACCTCTAAACAAAAGAAGCTTTATCCCCATCTAAGTGCTGTGTGTGCTAACCGGTACTCCATCGACGATCGTCACCTTCTCAAGGCGTCCATCTCGCTAACGAGGCGTATATCCAGGAAGCCGGGCGAGCTCTCCGGACGTGAAGAGGCGGAATGGGGATCGAGGGTGACCCCACCGGTATGGTCGCATCTCCGGTGTCACGCGTAAGCTGGTGAGTCACGTATCCTCGCGCCCTCCCTTATCCAAAGTGGTGGAGAGGGGCAGAGTCCTCGCGTATCCGGATGGGTAGCGGGTCCTCGGATGGGTCGGTCTCGTGAAATAGGTCCGGCACATAGTCGGGATAATCTCGCATGGCTAAGGCGGCGTGTGCCCTCTACGGAGTACTTTCATCATGCGTCTGCATGCTCAAAAACCCGCGTGGTCGCCATAGGGTGCGGTCGGGAAAGTGATGGGTGTGCACGGGATGGCGAAGGGCGCCCTACAAACATGAAAATCCGCACCGATGGCACTCAAAATGGTATGACCCGTGAGTGGGTCATAGTGCACCTCCCATGTCGGGTGTCCATAGATACTACGACGTCGCCATCTGAAGACGTGACGGAAAGAAAGAGATAGAGGAGTGAGAATCTTACTAAGAGAATCTCAGTAGGGCCTCCTTACTACCTGAGGTGTCATCATCGTCCTCGGAACCTTGGGTTTAATTATATGAAATGACCAACATGCATTTAGTTCATTTTAAACTTCAAAAATATACTTTAGCCAAGGTCCGTTCATTTTAGGATGATCTTAATGTCATGAATGCAACATAATGGAAAATGTATGCATGGCACCACCTAATGCACATACATAAAGCATAACATCAAGTATCATCATCGTTGGTGGCATAAAGTGGCAATAGTAACATTCATATGGGACAAAACTTAGTGACATAATCATAATCATGAACTTTTCTTCCTCATGGGCCACCTAAAAGACAATCGAATCAAAGTGCTCGGCCGAACCTGTCACCTAAGGCGTGTCATACATCTAGGTTATGAGCTCATACCTTAACTAGTCGTCACTAGTTCTTACTTACCACTTAACGATAAGCGTATCATGAATCCCGACTATCTGAGTAATGCGGGTTAGGGGCAAATCTCTTAGGGGTGCTCGGCCGAACCGGTGTCACCTAAGAGTATAAAATGGTACCGATGTCACATGAGATCTATGGAGGTGCTCAGTAACGAACAGTGTCATCCTAGAACCCATCTTAGTACCTTAATTTTCAAAATCTCTTTAAGTCCCCAAATTTGCCAGAAATTCGGCAAGTAAACGGTCATTACACCGAAGCTTCCTTCCAAATTTGTCGGAAATTCGGCCAAAACGGTCATTACATCGAATTTCCTTCCAAATTTGCTTTATGCCACATAAACATATAACCTCATAAATTCCTCATATGAATAACATCATCATCATTAGCATACTTCATGCATCATCATAAATCATTCAGCGCTTACCTCACGGTAGCTTATGCTTTGACCCTTACGGGTCTTAATCTTGAGATATAGCTCTCTAATATCCGTCGCTCATATTTTTATGCCCCTAAGGCTCATATTAAACATCATTCTTCATTCTCATGTTCATACTTAAATCTGAATAGCATAGGACAGAGTCTCTAACTTGATTTTACGGGTTCTAGAACTTACGTTTAGACCCTTTCTCGGTTCCAAATCTTCGCCTAAAGGCGCCATACATTAAATCTAAATCAATTATGAGACATTCCTATGCTTAAGGACTAATTATTAATCATGTTTATCATGTTGTAAGGGTGCTGGACAGATTCCAGAAAATTAAATGTTCTAAGAGTTCTACATTTGCATTTTTACGGTTTCCTAGTTACTAGTTTCCCCGTAGGTGCTAGAATTCAATTCTAACTCAAATGATACCAAGTTTTTCATGTCTAAACAATCTAAATCTGATTATGTTCCCATTAAAACAGTTTGGATTGGTTCCCTAAACAAATGGGTCAAAACTATGTTAAATTCTAGCTTTACGGTATTTCTAGTTAGCTAGTTTCTTACCTATCATGCATAGGTTTGCTTCTACATCATCACATGATATTTTCACACATTCCAACACATTAAAACATCATCATACAGCATCACATTCATCACATCAGAACCGAAAACCTCTTGCCTCAATAAGAGAATTAAATTGACATTTCTAGGTACATAAGTTAACTAGTTTCTCTTGGAATCAATTTAGAATTTCTAAAACTCTTTGCAAGACATTTTAAATCGTCAAGAGGCTAAGTGAAGCCTTAGGTCACTGACCAAAACATATTCCATCCCCTAAAAGAGATTGGAATCACAACTTATAACGACATAACCTTATAAAGAATTGTCAAACTTTAAGGAAAGCTCAAAACATAGGCTATTGGTCCTAGTAGCTAGATGAAAACTCATTGCAAGTCCATCTTCACTACTTGGCCGAAAAACGTACATTCAAAGTGTGTGGTTTGCATTAAACTTTAACTTGGGATGAAATGGGCAAGTCTTTGAGCTCTAGGTTCTTAAGTTACGACATAAACTAAACGTGCTCATGCTCTTCATTTTTAAATCTTGCTTTCAAGGTAAAGTGATGTCTTGAAATTAAATATGCAAGGCATAATTTAAACCGTAAACTTGAAAGTAAATATCACGACATAATCTTAAACGTGCAAGCTTGAAAGTAAAGATGCAAGATTCAATTCCTTATTTTAGTGCTCTTGGCCCAACAACAATCGACTTTAAGGCCGAAATAGATAGGCATTCGAGAAATTAATTAGGTGATAATGCAAGTTCAATTCTTTATTTTAGTGCTCTAGGCCCAGCAACAATCGACTTTTAGGTCGAAATAGACAGGCTTTGAGAATTAAGTTAAGTGATGATACAAGTTCCATTTAATCTTTATGTTCTTAGGTGATAGCTTGTAAATAAAGATGCATAGCAAGAATGTAAATATGAATGCAAGCATAAAATAAATTATGCAAGTTCATTTTATCTTTCTAGAGCTCTTAACAAGACTTTAAAGGAACTTAAACCTCAACCCAAACTCATCAAACCAAGACAAGGTAAAAGTCTAGAGTTCTTAGAACTCAACATAACATATTTAAAAATCAAACATCTAGCATGAAAAGGAAAAGGTAATGGCTAAAACTTCAAGGAAAGAAAAGAAATGTTTGAAACTCTAGAATCCATGATCTTGGTGATATACAAACTCCAACATCATGAGACCTCATCATTGAGTCATTAGAACCATTTTGAAACAACATCAAAGTTAAGGTTCTCAAAAGTTCAAGAAAGGAAAATCTAGAAACACTTTTGCTCAAGAACAAAAATCAAGCTCTAGAGTTTGTTTCAAGTGATGAACATCATCATGAAACTCTCATCATCAAGCTCTCATTCCTTTGTTCTCCAAGGCCCATGGCTTGAAAATGAAAAGGTGAAGGAAAGAAAAAGAAGTTCTAAAAAGAATCAAGAGAAACTATGAACTTTAAGCTTAGAACAAGAACTTTAAAGAAAGAACACATGAAAGAAAATCCCTACTTGGTGTGATGAACTTGAAGATGGAAGAAGAAGATGAAGATGATGAAGAACTTGAAGAACTCCAAGAACTTGAAGAACACAAAGACTTTGAGAGAAAAAGAAAAGCTTTGAGTGTTTCCTAAACTTAGCAAATGATCTAAAAAGTGGTGCAAGCTCCTCAAGGCATTCTATTTATAGAGAAATGAAACAAATGGAGGGAGCTCATGGAGGAGAAGGTTTCGGCCATGAGGGTGCAGATTGGAGGCTCTCCATGAGTTCCATGAGGTGAGATAATGTGTTCTTGAGGTATGGTGAGGTATGGTTCAAAGCATGGTGAGGTATGGCTCAAGGTAATGGCTCAAGCATGGCTCTTTGAGTGAGAAAACAATTTAATATGTGTCAAATGGGGAGCATGTGGCCGAAAATGCATCAGCCCATGGGGAGGATTAGTTTGCATTTTAATTGTGGTTTAGAGTTGTGTTTAGGTGTATCTTTGATTATGCTTAAGATTAGGAATTTGTAAGAAAGTGTTTAGGTAAGGTAATTGGGTAATTAAGGTGGTCTAGACAAAATTAAGGAGTGGTCTTGCACCATTAGAGAGTTAAATCCTCAATTTAGAGTCTAAACAACTCTAGACACATTTCCTTGATTTAAGGAATTGGAGAGAGAAAACACTATTCATGATTCCAAGACTAGGAATCTTGAGTTCTAAAGAGGGATTTAAGTTTAATCTAAGCAATTTTAGGTTCTAATTAACTTTAATAAATTATTTTGACTCTAGATTAATTAGGGAAATAAATTAATCTTCGTTTAGAGCCTAATATTGCTTAGGTTTGCTTAATTACGTCATTAAGCTTAAAAACACTATTCCAGGGGCAAAATCGTAATTTTGCACTAAAACTGCCCGGGACCACCGGGACTTGAACAGAGACTCTAGACACATGAAAACATGTTTTTAAACCTCTGGGGAAAGTTCCGCTCAACGGCACCTTTACCCGTGAAAAACGCTATATGGGGTATTTTGGTCATTTTGACTAAATCATGGAAGCGAAATTTTCGCTTCCGAAAGCATTCAAAGGCCATTCAATCCCCTTCAAACATTGAGTTGACCCTTCGAGGATGACCGAGTTGGTTACCCTCGAGTTCGGGTCAGGAAATGACCTCAGGGGCATTTTGGTCATTTCCCTCGGACAGAAAAATCGGGGTGTTACAAGCCTTGTTAGGATCCATGGCTCCTCGAAAAACAGGCGGGTTAGCCTTGCGAAATTCACCGAAACAGGCTTGCTCGATCATTTCCATGGTAGGGGGAGCATGCCCAGTGTCTCCCTACTGGTTCATTCGTTCAAACATGCGTTCCATAGCCCTCGCCATGTTTCGAACAGCCGTGGCAGTTGCATTGTCTTAGTTTCCCTCGGTTGGGGCCCTAGTCTGTAGTCTAGGTGCCATTGGTTCCTTAACACATAAGACAACAAACACTGAGTTGATCAGGCATAATATTTCATGCGAAATGAGCTAATTACCATGGCACACACAAACAAATAGGGGCCATGCATACCTAACCTTATAGCTTGTTTCTATCAAGCACTACACATGACATGACTACCGCATTATGCCTATAAAGCATAGTCAGTCCAATCCTCAGGCTTCATGAAAATCAACCTAGCTCTGATACCAAAATATAACATCCTAATTTTCAACCCAATACTCCTAGATCGTATTTAGGTTGACCATTAGTCTATTACTCATTTAGTCTCATTCTTTAAAATGTTTCTTTAAAATACTTAGCGGAAAATACGGGTAACATTTTTTCTTTTTGAAAGGAAGGACAAAACGTGAGCTATACGCATACGCTAAGTAAACTACATCGTCGCCTTGCAAGAAAATCAAGAGGGAAACACGTCATCTCATAATATCATAAAAGAAACTGCATCAAGATTTAAATACATAAATAGTCACACCATACACTAGAATAGTAGTAGTTAATACAGTCATCCATACATCATAAGGAAAATATAAAGAAAGTATATATGGAACTCCCATCTATAACAGTGCATCTAAAAATAGATAACCTCTAAAACAAAAATAAGGCTACCCTAGTCATGAAGGTGTGTGTGCACTAAAGTCAGCTACCAGCTCCTACTCCTGCTCGTCGATGGGAGGTACATATCCAACCCACTAAGCTAACTCAGCCGAGGTGGCCAAGCAGTGAAAGGGTTGGGCATGTGCTCTGCGGCGGAGTACTATCCTCACTCTATCTCCTTGGAGTAGCTGCGTCACAATATCCTTACTACCCAACTACATGGGTATGGTGGGGGAGGAATCCATGGACGGGATGTCCATCTTAGAGGGGTCGGTCTCGGAGAAGGCTGGGGGTGAACGGGGAACGTACTCCAAATAGGCATGGATGGCGGAATCAACGTCAGGGGTGCGACAGACGCGATTTCCTCAAGGGCGAGTGCGCTCAAAGAGTAGGTCATCGGCAAAGGATGAGGTTGGTGTAAACTGGAAGCTCGTGACTGGCTAAGTAAAGGGGCGATCTAGAAATAAGAACATGCGGACATAACAACGGCCTACAAAATGATAGGACTGGTGTGTGGCATCAAAATATAGCTCCCATGTCGGTGTGTCAACATATATCACGAAGGATGCCATCATCCTTTGAAGATGTGATGGAAAGAAAAGATAAAGGGAGTAAGAAACTTTCTAAAGGATCTCAGTAGGGAAATCCTCCTCTCCTAGTGTCACCATCTACGTCCTTAGGAACCTTGGGTTTATTATAAAAGGGTGTGCATGCATAAAGTTTGTTATTAGGTTTTAAACATAATTATCCAAGGCCTGTTCATTTTAGTGTGAATCTTAATGTCATGTATGCAACATAGCAAAGCATGAATGCATGATAATACATTATGCAAGAAAGCAATAGAACACAACATCAAGAAACATCATATAAGTGGCATAAAGTGGCATGTAACTTCTCATGTGAAACTTTTCTCTTTTCTTAACTGTGTGACATTAAACTTTACACTTGTATCATGGGGGCCACCCTAAAAACATCTCTAGGTTATGAGCTCAAACCTAACTAGTCGTCACTAGTTCTTACTTATCCTATGATAAGCGTAACATAATAATCTCGACTTCTAGAGTACGGGCTAGGGGGCATAAGGATCACCTATCATAACCTTTAATTCGGGGAGTCCATAGGAATATCTCCTTCTTTGAAACGCTCTACTGCTATCTAGTATGCAGTGAATTGTCCGCTCTGGCAAGCTCAATGTCAATACCCTCATGGATTTGCTTTCTCCCCACCGGAGCAAGAGAAATGCGTCTCAGTATTATGTCACATTTAAAATCTCATGGAGTTTTCAGAAAAACTTTCTTAAGTCTCCAAATTTGATGAAAATTTGGCAGCGGAACGACGGTACACCAAATTTCCTTCAAATTTGCTTTATGCCACAAGAACTAATAGTGCATATGCTTTCACATTCAAAGTTCAAAATCAAAACGAATTATTAATGCCATACAACATTTCCATTCATGGTTCATGCATCAACACATCATACCATGCCATGATTCAAGAATAAACACACCTAGCTCTTCATATATCTCTAGCATATGCATCTCTAATATTCCATATGAAACTATAATATGCAAATAATGAGTTCTATCTCTATAGATTAATGCCTCACAAAATAAACTTGCTTATGATTCATGAATAGTCATGCATATCCCATCAGTTTATGTCATGAAAATTCATAGATTCAAGTAACATAAGATCATAGCCTTATGTCATTTAGGTAGAGAAAATGTTTATTGCATACTTTGGGTTCTGGTAATCGATTACATGAGCCTTGTAATCGATTACACAGCTTCAGATTTTCAAAACAGAAAAGTTGAGGGCTCTGGTAATCGATTACATGGGCCTTGTAGTCGATTACAACAAACTTGGGCCCCAAGAACATCTGAGTAATCAATTACATGATGCTGTAATCAATTACTCGAGCCTAAAAGTTCATATCTGAGTCTGGCAAAGCTTTCTGGTAATCGATTACATGAACCTTGAAATCGATTACCAATACCTTTAAAATGCAAGATTTTAAGTCTAAAACATCTTCTAAGTAGTTCCTTTCTTCTCAAACCATTTTGAACCTTGCTCCACCACTTGCTTTGAAATCAAAACATTTTTGTAAAGGTAAATGCCCATAGATTCAAGATTAAGTAGAAAGAGTTATCTTAAGGCTTAGATCTTTAGGTGATGACATAACCGTAAACATGCTAATGCAAGTTTTATTTTTAATCTTAGCATTATAAAGTGATGGCAAGGAAAAGAGAATATGCAAGGCTTGAAATTAAACATGAAAATGCAAGTTCATTCTTAATCTTTAGATTCAGGTGGTGGCTTGAAACATAAACATGCAAGACAAGAAATGTAAACATGAAATGCAAGTTTGTTCCTCATCTTTGAACTTTAGGTGATCACTTGAAAAATAAATATGATATGCAAGTCCAATTCTTTATTTTAGTGCTCTAGGCCCTTAGAGTTTTCACTCTAAATTAACAATCAACTTTAAGGTTGAAATAGGTAGGCTTTGAGATTAATTACTAAGGTGTAGCAAGGAAAATAAATATGAATACAATCCATTTCTTATCTATTTGAGTCCTAGGCTCAAGATTACTCTTACAACAACATGGTTTCTTTATTTGCTAAAAACCTTTCTAAAAGTGAAACCTTTAAGCTTTAGAGGTCCAATAAATGATGGTTTTGCAGCCAACACTCAAGATCTTCATCATCAAGCCATGGTTTTTTCCAAAAGTAAGCCATTTGACCGAAAAACAAAGGGAAGGAAAAAGAAGAGTAAGAACCAAAAAGAAAGTGGAAAAGGAAAGAAGAATCAATATTGTATCTTTACAAACTAAGAGTCAAGCAACAAAGAAAAGAATACAACTCCCTACTTTAGATGTGCTTCTTGATTGAGAGAGAGTTTGGTATTTGATAAGAGTAGAGGAAGAAGAAGAAGAAGAAGGAGGAGGAGGAGAAGAAGAAGAAGAGCTCTTTGAGATGAGAGAAAGAAAACTTTGGAGGTGTAAGAGAAATGAGCAAAAGGATTTCATGGGAGGCTTCTCCTATTTATAAGAAATTTCATCATAAAGAGAGTGAGGGGTAGAGATGGCTGGCCATTATAGAGGGAAAAGGAGGAAAAATATCTCTTGTGTGTGTCATTTCAAGGTATGGCTAGGTATGGTTGAAGGTATGGTTGCAGGTATGGTAATTTGAGTGTGAAATGTTATTAAAATAAATCAACATGTGATGAATTGGAGGGGGAGTGGCCTTGTGGTTCAATAGCCTTGAAAAGAAGAACATTATTCATTGATTGATGACTTAATGTCTTGATTTCAAGAAAAAGGATTTTGAGTTTCTCTAAGCAATCTTAGATTCTAATTAATCTCAATTAATTATTTTGACCCTAGATTAATAATTAGAACTTACTAACCTTTAATTAGAGCCTAATATTGCTTAGGTTTTGTTAATCGTATGATTAAGCTCATTAGGTGCTTAATCAGAGGCAAAATCGTAAATTTGCACAAAAACTGCCCGAGACCACCGGGACATAAAAAGACATGCCCAGACTCATAAAAATATCATTTAAAACCTTTGGGTGGAATTCGGGCTTAATCGGCTCATCAATCGGTGTTAAACAGCCACAGGGGTGTTTTGGTCATTCAGCACATCGGAACTCAAAAATGAGATTCTTCTGCTCTATTAACATTCGTTCACATACAATTCCCTTCGAATATTGAGTTGACCTTTCAAGGACTACCGGGTCAACTGTCCTCGAATTTCAGGTGAAAAATAACCTCAAGAGCATTTTGGCCATTTTTGCTCAAATAGAAAAATCGGGGTGTTACAGGAAGCTTTTGCTAAGGGGGAGCTTACTCAGATTTTTTTTCTTTTTTGAATTTTTTAACAACAATTTGTGTTTATGTTGTTTTTGGCTTCTACTCTGATATCTCTCCATCTTTTGATATAAACCATCAATGTTGGTTTCTTATCTCTGTGCTATGTTTGATATATATATATGTTATGTATGCTCTAACATATGTCATCTTAATGCTCTGTTTCTTCAAGTACAGATGCCTTAATACATGGTTTTGAAAAAGCTTTGTTAGTACATGAAAAGCATAGCATTTTTTTTCTTGTTAAGAATTTGTCTTATGAAATATCATGATCTGATGATTTTGATATCTGTGATTAGAGCCTTTAACTCTTTATGTTCTTGCTCTTGCTCATACTCTTTGTTATCTTAGGATTAATTCCTTTTGAGCTTCAGAAACCTAGATCAAAACATCCTATTTTCCTTAAAGTTTTCTTGAGTATCATAAGTATTAAACCTTGTTTGTTATTGATCAAAATGCTCTTATCTTTCTTATACAAAACCACAATCTTGAGCAATCATTTTTAACAAAAAGTATGGTTGGATAAAGATGTGCTGAATAAAAGGGTTACTCAGACGAAATATCACAAGTATATCTTATTTTTCTATTCAAGCACGTATATCTTCAGAAAGTTCTATTTTATGACTAAAAATCAAGTTGGTTGCATAACCATGGCTTAAATATTTTTCTCCTTTGACATATTTCTCTGACACTCTTCAAAAAGTATGTTAAGCCTAACTAAAGCTTCAGGAAAAACAACAACAGTTATGATTCAAGTCATTTAAGGCCAAAAATGGTTTTATATGATTTATATCAAGCCTTAAGAAAAGGACTTCCTGAAAATCTCTTTCAGTAATATGTTGAAAGAATATGAACTATTACGCTTAAATTTCAATAATATTTCTTTCAATATCTCTTTAAAATTTTTTCTTCAAATTGGTTTGTCATTGTCAAAAAGGAGGAGATTGTTAGCTTCAGAACCCTTTCAAGAAAGTGTTAACAAGTTTTGAATGACAACAAAGCCAATTTAAAGAAAATGCCTTGAAGAACGACTAATAGTTGTCTTGAGTTTCTTGTGAAATTATAACAAGATTTTATCATTTAGCAAGAGTAAGGCTTACTCAAACGAGGGTGAAATTTTACTCTGCATGTGCAAACATTTTTATCTCATGCGAAGATATATGAACTGAAAAGGAAGTGAAACTACATCCTTATTTAAGCGCAAGATAACTAACAATTCGAAGAAGAATCAAGAATACAAGAAACCAAACTTTTGAGACTTTAGAAAGTACAGCTAGAAAGGAAGACATCAACCAATCTTGAAGCCCAAGGTGTTCCACTGTATTCAATCCTCACTTTCCTAAAGTTTAGATCGTCAACAAACAATGATTGAAGACAAGAAGACTCAATTTTTCACAAGGAAATGTTACCGCACTTCAGAAAGCTTACACTCAGTGAAATAATGCGCTCTACAAGGAAAATGAAGGAAATTTTGAATTTCAAATTTGAATTTGAATTTAAAAAATTCAAATCCCGGTGTCAGAATCGGCTAATTATCTCTTTTGCCTTTGAAGTCAACTATCCAAAAGTTCTAGAAGAAAAGGTTCAGAAACCATGGTTTAGGAAGTAAGAGTAGTTTCTGAAGGACATCAGAAATCTCAACTCCACGACGGCTTCTGCGAACTGATCTGACAGACGGATAGGCTACACACTTCTAAACTATCTTTCCAAGACACAAATACAAGATTAACACATGTCCCAGGAAGATCTGATCAAAGTCTATGGTCACAAGAAAAACCTCTATAAATAGAGATGTTGTGTTTTCAAAAATAAATAACTAAACGCTGAAAAAAAGAGCTGCAATGTTGCCAAGTTTTCCTTCATCTTCTTGTAAAATTTATTACTACTTGTAATCATTTCCTTATTCATAAAATCTCCTTTCCATGCACTTCATTGCTCATACGTTCTTCCGAAGAAGAATAGCTACAAAGAAGTCATTCAAGTATTCCCAAAATCTTTCATTGTACATCCTAAGGAAACTTGAGTATAGGTTAGCTTGAGTGGAAACCTAAACATATAACCTTTGTAATCTTGATCTATTAGTTATCAGTATGAGGTAGCTTGAAAAGGCAAATGAAAACGTGACAATAAAGGAGTTTTACTGACCATTGTTTAGCTTGGAGAGGCTAGTAAAAAACTACTCAGTTTAGCTTAAAGAAGCTGGTGAATAACTACTTGGTTCGTGATAGTAGGGTTTGTCTACTGGTCATTGGGAATAGCTTGGGAAAACTATTATAGAGACTATTTTTGTTTTTTCTTAGGTTGGAGAAACATTTAGTGGAACTCAACAGTTGGTGAGAACTGGATGTAGATAGGTTAGCCGAATCAGTATAAAACCTTTGAGCTGTATCATTCTCCTCCTTCATCCTTTTTTAATTTCCACAATTGTTTTATTATCTGTGCTGTTTTGAAAAACCCGCTTTCATTTATCTATTAAGTATTCAATTCAGAAAGTTCACTTTCTGAAGTTATTAATACTATTTTTCGCTGCTCTTTAAGTTCATAACTTGATAGTTCTGATAAAAGCTTTTCAGAAGTCTATTAAGGAAAGAAAATGAAGAACATGATTCAACCCCCTTCTCGTTGTTTCTCTACCTACAGAGGGAAGTAAGTTTAGTGAAAGAAGTTTGATGTTTTAGTAAGTCTAGGCTAGGATTTAATCTTGTAAATAAAGATCAAATCTTAGCCTTACACTTGGCCCTAAAAGATAGACATTTTCCTTTTATATAGATTAAACTATCTTTCAGTGTTAGAAATCACACACCGAAATTTTACTGAACAAGTGAAACATCATACTCGGGTAATTAGGTATTGCTAAAAATTAAATTCTAGATATAAAATCTTTATTTCTAACTATTTCTAACTTTAACCCTATCTTTTCTCAGTCCCGAGTATCTCCTAGTCTCAGTTCTAAGGTTTCAGTTGTCTCGTTGGATCCGCATAGCCCGCAAAGTCACTATTCATCTTTTTTTAACACATCTATTACACTGTCCTTATCATTGTTAAAACTGTCAGATTTTTAAAATTCTCACTAATAAAGTTCAAATTAATTTTTCAAATAATTTTTTGAAGGTTACAAACCTGACCCTGTCCCCCTTCCCCTTCTTCATGATGTTGATGAACTCACTATATCGCCATTGGTGGCTTGAGGGAGGTCTAAAGAAGATTAAAATTGGAGTTTGGGGGGTGTGGTGAAGGGTTGATCTCTACTATAGTATTTAACCGTGGTTAGCTTTTTTAATATTTAAAAAAAATCATTTTAGGAGAGACAAAAGGGCCCCACTAATATGCGTCATATGACAAATTGTTCAAAGTAAACAATTATAGTGGAGCAAGTAAGAATCTGTCGATAAGAAGTTGACTTTGATAAGAAAACAAAGTAACTATTTTAACACAATTAATCAAAATTATAGTGTAATTGTCTTCCGCGTTTTAATTTTTATTTGGAGGATAGGGATGTGACAGAGGTTCTAGACAAAAGATTTTCATCCAGTTAATGGATTCCCATCTAACATATATAGAATTTTCCAAGAGCATTCGTGGTTGTTGCGAAGTAGACACTTATTTCTCTTTTGATCAACAACGTAGTAGCGTAGACACTTATTCAATTAAATACTTATAATAATAAAGCATGTAGACAATTAGACCAAGGCTTGCAGAGGCTAGGTGAGCCCAAACCAACTCTAAGGAATGAATGCCCTTGGTTCCAACCTAGGGGCGACCATAGCAGCGAGAGTGACCTTTTTCTGCAAGGCAAGCCCAAAAGTTTCTTCCATGTTCAAGTCCACAGCGCCATTTGGTAGCTTCCATTCAAACGCATGCACCAAAGTGCCCAAAATATATTGAACCAGCACAATCCCCATCTTTGTGCCGGCACAAATCCGTCTCCCAGCACCAAATGGAATCAGCTCAAAATCGTTTCCACGTGGATCAATCTTTGAGTTCTTCCCACTAAGAAACCTTTCAGGCTGAAACTCCAAAGGGTTCTCCCACACGTCAGGGTCACGTCCTATGGCCCATATGTTCACACTGAGCCTAGTGTCCTTGGGGATGTAATAGCCGTTCACTTCGCAAGGCTCTGCTGAGACTCGAGGCAAGTTCAATGGGGTCGATGGGTGCTTTCTGTATGTCTCTTTGCATATGGCTTGCAAGTAAGGAAGCTTTTCAATGTCCGATTCACGGAGCCTTCGCTGCTTGCCTATGACTTGGTCCATTTCCTCATGAGCTCTCTTCATGATGCTGGGGTTTCTCAACATCTCTGCTAGTGCCCACTCTACGATACTCGAAGATGTATCAGTGCCTGCAGTGAATAGATTCTGAAACATAGGAACAAATAGTTGTGCATGGTAAGAACAAAATCTCAAACTAGATAATTAGTTTGTAGTTGTACTCTAAATTCTAAATTTTTTTCAAATCATTAAGTCATGAATATTATGTATGCATATCATCATTTTCACCTCCTTTAGTTTGGGTAAAAATGTCCAGTGCAAACACAATTTAATGTCAATGTCATCGAGCATCTTTGCTCCTTAATTGACTTTTGTACTACTTTGTAAAGAGTAATCTTAACACGTACGGCACTTTCTATGGTCCTATAGCTCTTTACATGTTTCGTGTTTAGGGGTGCAATGACGGATGCAATTTTTTTTTTGGTGTTGGGGGTTGGGGGGCGGCGGCTGTGGTATGTCCCTTTCTTCCAACTCTTTAACACCACCTTCCGCAGCTCTAAATATTTAGAAATAATTTATGCTATGTTTTTGTCCCCTCTATCTCTCTATCCATATTTTGACAACTGCGATGTTATAATAATACCTACCATTTTTCTAAAATCAAAATTTTCAAACTACGTCCCGCAATATTACCTATAACACAAAAATTGTAGGATAAATCTACTCAAGCAGTCATGCACAATGTTGACTGTGAACTTATGTGCGTAAGGATTTCAATAGTTAGCTAATACTACTCTGTTAATTTATGAGTTTATGACACATAGATTATATAGTTTCTTCTTTAATCTTTACTAGATCAATATATTGTTAGACTGCAGCGCAGAACATCATGTTACCCTCATAATCCTTTTGGTTTTGACAACTTGCACTTGTTATCGCAACCACAAGTTCGGACGCACTGTACAACCCATTTTCGTGCAACGCAATTACTATAAATTTCAAATCAGTACGCAAATCGATGAAAGCCATTTTCCCCTTCTCGCGTCAAGTAAACTTAGAATTTTGAAACATACATAATATAGGTCCACTTTTTTTTTTCACTTTGATTCATACAAGCCCAGCCATGTGTTGCGGAAATTATACATAGTGGCTAAAGATCGAAAAAGAAGAATAACTCTTATTATAGTTTGTGAAAAATAGAAGGGAAATTATTTAAAACATTTTAATATGATTCCCTATTTCCCAATCTTAAAGTGAAAATTTATGAGGATTTAAAAGTCTTTCGTTGTGTTCAACACTTCATGACTTTAAAAAGAGAAATTTAATTGTTTTTCTTTCCTTTTGGTAGGAACATAACGTGTTTTTCAACATATCAATGCTTGTGTCGATATATGGGGATATATAAATGACTGAAACTTTTAGCTATTTTTTTTTTATAAATTTGATAAGATAAATGAAATTCTTACTTACTAATACATATTTCTTTATATTCTCTCAAAAGTTAATTCACTAGTAGATGAATTGAAATTTTCATTTATTTATTTATACATGATTTCCAAAATTTGTAATCACAAAAATTATGTTAAAATAACCAATAATGTTGTTTTAATATCCAAAAATGAGTGTCTAAATGAGACACTCACTCTATCACCATTGGATGAGATAGTGGTCCCTACTATCTTTATCTATCCATGACATGTAATGATGATGAAGTGGGTCTCTCACTCAAACACCCATTTTTAAGTATTTAAATATAAATGCTCTAAAATAACACCTTTATTTTGAAATTCCTACATTGTGTGGAGCTATATATATGATTCACTTTGATTGACAACAACTTTCGAGTTATTTATTTATTTACTTTTTTGGGAAAAAAGGAGTTGACAAGGTGGGATAAGGGATTTACCAAGAGAAGTGCCTTGATGTTGGTCAGGGTTAACCCCGCCCCAGCAGAATAATTTTCGCTATAGTGAGCCATGACAACGTCCAAGAAATCAGGTTCAGCCTTACGCTTATGACTAGAAGCTACATGCTCCTCGATCATCCTTGTCAGCAACACATCAAACTTCTTGTGTAAGGCCTTCATCCCGCGCTCTATGCCTTGCAGGTCCAACCATGCTGGGAGAGGTATAAAATCACCGATGTTAAAGTACCCAGCAGTGGTCATGAGCTCAACAACCATGTCCTTGAACTCACTAGACTCAGAGCTGTTTGTCTCAAACACACGACGACTTAGTAGCACTTGGCCTATCATATTGGCCATAGCATATGTCAAGATCTCAGCCACCACAACAGCCTCACCCTTTCTACTACAATCACACATTGCACCAAGCATGTGCCCCGTCTCTTGTTCTCGGACGTGTGCCCAGTCGTCGAGAGCCTTTCCACCAAGCATGTGCAAGTTGCTTAGTTTCCTAAGCAGCTTCCACCTGGGCCCGTAATCAGAAAACACCATGTCCTGTGAGTCATAAGCTAAGTGAGTTGCGCCAGCATTAGTGGGCCGGTTGGAGAAGTTTTGGTCAAGGGTTTTGAGAAACGCACGAGCTGCAGCAGGTGTAGAGGCCACGACCATGTTATTTGCGCCCAGTTGTAGGTACATGACTGGTCCATATTTTTTGGCCAATGTTGAGAGGGTGACATGAGGCATGCTCCCCATGAGTGGGAGTGCACCCACCACAGGCCAACCTCTTGGCCCAGGTGGAAGTTTCCGGTGGGTATGGTTTCTACGGATTGAACGAAAGAAGAGATGGGTTATTAAATAGACGAAAATGTACATGGCAATTTCTTTGAGAAGGAACAGGTTGTCATCTAGGGACGCCATGGTGAGGCTTGCAAGTCGCTGAGAGGTGTGTGAAATCAAAGTGATGACCCAAGAGAGGAGTGTGATATTTAAGCTCATGAATGTGATGTGCTATAGGGTGGAGTCTCTGCGCTCACGTCTCACCCGTCAAGTGTTTGGCCAAATGATTAAGATTTGAGCAATAAAAAATATTATTTTAATACTAAAAAAATAATATTTATTAAAATATTTATTTTATTATTATTGAATATGATAATAATTTCTACTCACTTTCAACATTTATCACACCTAATAATTATAAAATAAGTGTTTCAATAAATATTTTTTTTTGTTTTAAAATAACAGTATCCACACCAATTCTTAGTTAAACAACACATTATACAGAAATTTCCATTCAAAGACAAATGTGTGGCAAGTGAATTTATCAAAAAGTATTATATATATACTAATAAAGAGTAAAATTATCCATACACATATTTAAGGATTTAATTGACTGTCTAATCCGATCAGCACAACTTTTAAATTAGCATGGTGATAATTAAACTTGTTTTGCTATTATGGTGGGTAATTATTTAATTATAATAGTTTATTATTTTGGCAAAATTTTATTAAATATTAACATATAGAAATTAAATTTATAAAATAATATATTCAGAAAATAGGTATTTTTTCTAACAAAAAAAAGAAGTTAAATATTTAAAATATATATTTTTTAAAAGAAAAATAGAGATTAGTGCATGTTAAGTTTACTCCTTTTTTTCTCTTTCTGAAATTTGAAAAAAATTAATTATAAATTATTTTAAATACCAAATAATTTAGTATAAACATAGTACAAATATTATATCCCTGTATTATTTCTTGGTCACTACTTATAATAGGTTCTGCCTAACAAAAACAGTACTCCTAGACGGGGCTGCAACGCAACCTATCCAATAAAAACACTAGAAATGATCGCACTACCAGCTAGCTCTTCTGGAGGAATTGCTTGGGAAGTGCCCTAGATCTACTAATTGATTTGATGTTGGTTACGCAATGCTACACTGTAGGTATTCTATTTTTACTAAATCGTGCTAGTTATGTTAAAAACTAGAGTTATATAGTGAAATAAAAACCCATTGGTATTCAATAGTTTTCGTTATGTCTTCAAAATAATCTTTATAAATAATTTTCAAAATAAAATTAAAATTTTCATCAATTAATTAAAAAGTTCCTGAGAGTTACCAAAGAAAAAGTAAAGTAATCTATCTAGGTAAAAATATAGTACGAGAAGGGGAATTGAATTATGCTTTCAAATTTTTTTTACTTTCTGAAAGTCAAACAGAGTCTATCAAGTGTTTAAACTTGAAGGCAATAAAAAATACAAGTGTCTAGAAACTTAGAAAACTTCAAAAAATAATTTCAAACAATTATGAGCTTTCACACAACAAAAATTGAATAACACATAATAAATAAAGGAGATAAGGGAAGAGAATGTTACTTGGATAATTTATACTAGTTTGGCCAACATTACCTACATATCCAGTTCTCAACAAATATGTTGAGTTCCACAATCAACCACTTTCTCATGCTATTTTCAATGAACAGTTTGTACAATCAATCATTACTCATAAGTAGTTTTGCCTTAGCCTCTCTAAGCTAATTTGACTATGATGACTAATGGATGAAGATACAAAGAGTATAAGATTTTGGTATTTACACTTCAAGAAAAAACACTCAAGTTTCCTAAGATAATACCATGGTTAAGGAAACAACTTGAGAGACTTCTTTCTAATTTTCCTAAGAAGAATGTTTGCTAAGATATAGGAAAAAGAAGATTTCCTTTCCGAGAAACTAAAAACAATGTAAGAAAGAACTCCAAAAAGTATGAATATTGCTCTGAACGTTGAGAGTGCAAAAGTTCCTTCAAGTTTGAAGGCTTCATCCTTTTATTCTTGGATTTGAAATGGACCATTGACCCCTTGATCTTTCCTCCTCTCGACACATGTAGGTCATCCTTGTTGTGTCCTAGGATTTGTCTTCTAGAAACATAGGCTGAGTTGTGTCAGTACTGTCTTTATAATATATAATTCGTTGATAATAGTTTTTGAACAATACTTCAAAACTAAGAACTCATTCTGAATGTAGTTTCTGAAATTTTCTTCATGTGAAGTCCTTCTAGAAGATGGTGAATATCCAAGCATAAAGATGATATGTCGCTACTCACTATCATTACTTTCTGAGTTGTTGACTTCATTTGAAATTCAAATATTGATATAAACGGTCGCTACTCACAAACAAATTAAGATTTATAGAATGCCAAGTTGCACCAAAAATGTAGTAAATGACATAACTCAGGTCGTTTCACAAGGAAGTATTACTAGCCAATTAGACACAAGAGGTTTTGAAATTGTTGCATTAATAAAAATTAATAAAGAAAATTACATGAGAAGAATTACATGCACAAGCAGTCTGTCACATTGAGAGTTGTTCAATTATTGGTTCAAAAGATAAATTCATAGTGGTTGTTACTTTTATTAATTATGTTTTCACACAACAATGGTGTAATTCTCCTTAATGGTCACACAAATGCATTCCCACTAAGGGATTGACTAACACATGCACTAGTAATCCATAATTATAGTTCTATAAGCCAATACCTATTTAATTATCAATTACAGCAGCCTAATCTCCCAACAGAGTTAATTCCAATCTCTTACCAAATGGATATAATTTAATTAATTGACCAAATATCCCAATAGAACCCTAATCATGCATATGGATGAACACACAATCATGCAACTCATAAAAATACAATTGCAAGAATCCTTACAACTGATACTAGAGAGAGAAGACAAGAGGGAGAGAAAAATCAACCATAAATTGTAATTAAAAATAGGAACCTCAAGAACAATTGTAAGACCCTAAAAATTAGTTAAAAAATTAATTTAAATTTTATTGGTCATAATTTTGAAAATCTAATAGATGTGGTAATGATGAGGATGACCCAATAGATATGCTAATAAAAAAGTGAATAGTAACTTGTGGTTCCCGCAAGGCTATTGGGATAGCCGAAACCTTAGAATTAGGGCCCAGAGATGTCTAAAACTGAGAAATTAGAGGATTAAGATTAGAAATGGTACAGAATGAGAATTTTAGACCTGGAATTAATTTTCGGGCAATATCTAATTACTCGAGCAAGGTGTTTTACCCATTCGGTAAAATTTCGGTGTGCAATTTCTAATACCGAAAACTAGTTTAACCTCTACAAAATGAAAAAGCTTATCTATTTAAATCAAATGAATGGCTAAAATTTAATCTTGAATTACAAGATTTAATCTTAGCCATCCATTTTAATTTCTTAGATTAAAGATTATTCAACTATACAATATAATATTCATTCATTTATTAGAAAGATCAACACCAAACCAAGCTTTTTCAATAAGCCAAATTTATTCTCCTTCAAGCTAACCATTTCGGCCAACCAAGGGAGTGCAGTAGCCTCCATTTCCATTTCCTTGAGAGCTCAAAAACTTGATTCAAATGCCTAAACTCCTAGCTTAGACTTGATAAAATCACAAACTTCCTTCACCAAAGTTATTCCATTCATCAATACGTACAATTCTAACTGATTAAAATCTCAATTCTCCATCAATCCTCACATTGATACCTTACTTCCTCACTAATTTAGGAAGAGTTTGGGCTTGATTGGGAGTCCTTAAAGTAAAGAAAAGATCCCTTAGAACACCTTTGAAGAATAAAGCTCTAAAGATTTGCAAAGTAAGGTTTGTTATCTTGTTTAATGAAATTCTATTTCTTGCAAGTTTTTAGAAATTGATCGTTTTTGGTTCTATTGTGTGATTAAACATGTATATAGATGTATTTGCCTTGGTGGATCGGTTTGTTGTCGTGGAAAACTCATTTTAGTGAAAAGAGATTTTGAACCATGCTGTTGGATTTTCGGTTTTTGTATAGGCAATCACTGATCACGAAATTTTTGAGGGAATTGTGGGTATTCTCATGAGCTAGAAAAATATATGTTGAAGCTAACATCCCAAGCTAGCTCTACGAGTTTTCTTTAGCTGTGTTTTGAACTTTTACTACTTGAAAAAAATCAGAAACCAAAGCAATCTATGTGCTGGCTAAAATGTTGGAATAGAAACTGTAAATTTTGCTAATTTTGTTATCATATCGAATGATTGAATATCATTGAAATTTTTACAGGGTGTCATACACATCTTGAAGTTCAAATCTGATTTTTATTTTGAATTGATTTAATTTTTACTAAGTGTAAAAATTATGAGATTTCGGTTCTGAGCTGAGGCTAAGTGGTTTCTGACTACCAAATTTGTCTAATTTTGGTAACATAGTTAGAGAACTCTTTTTGCTTTGAAATTTTTATGGAACCTTGTGGACAAATTGAAGTGTCATAGGTAATTTTTATAGCCTTGTCTTTGATGGTTTGGAATGCATCATAAATTGTGCTACGAACATGTGAAATCTGCCATTGTGCTGAAAATGAATTGATTTGAATTGATAAAATAATGGCATCTTGTACTAATATGACATGAGCACATGAGCATGTGAGCTTATTGATGATGTTAGGCACACCTAGATATGAATGCTTATTACAATTGCTCATATGCGGAAGAAAAACATAAGATTATGTTTCTTGGGCTGGAGAAAGTAAATCCAGTTTGTCGAGAAAAGTAAACCTGACTACCAAGAAAAGCAAAAGGTTTATAATTCTTGGTCTGGAAAAAATAAATCCAGTTTGTTGGGGAAAGTAAACCTGACTACCAAGAAAATCTTAAGGTTTATAATTCTTAGGCTAGAGAAAGTAAATTTGATCTGTCAAGGAAAGTAAACCTGACTACTCTTGAATTGAGTTAGGGAAAGTAAATCCAATGATCATGTATAGGAATAAGCTCAGTACCTGATAGATATCGAAGAATTCTTTTGATAACATTTAAGTGTGATTGCTTTGGATTAGATTGAAATCTCGCATAGATTCCTAAACTTAATTGAATGTCTAGTCTATTGATTGTAAGATATAGTAGCAAACCAATTATTCCATGATAATTACTTTCTGATACTTTCTCACAGCATCTATGATTTAAGATGGATGCATAGGGCTACTCATTGGTTTTGCTTAATCCATATTAAGCTTTTCCAATAAATCATTTGTATATTTTTCTTGATGGATCGGAATCCTTTCCTTTTGTTGTTTTATTTGTAAACCCAGGAAGAACTTGAATTCACTAATCATACTCATATCAAATTTACTATGCATTAATTTTGAAAAATTTTCACAAAGAGAATGATCAGAAGTGCCAAATATGATGTCACCAACATATATTTGGACCACCAGAAAGTTATTATCTTATTCAAGAGTAAAAAGAGTAGTATCAATGTAATACCCTATTCTTTTAGAAATTAAATGAAGCTTTATTAATGAGAATTTTAGGATGTTGATAAATGTGGAAATGATGAGACTAACTCAAGGAAGCAAAAAAAAAACAAAAAACAAAAAAACAAAAAAAAAAACGTGAATAGTGTCTTACAGGCCCCACAGGTCCGCCGGAACAGCCGAAATCCTAGAATTGGGCCCCGGAGATGCCCAAAATTGAGAAATTATAAGATTATGTTTAGAAATAGGTAGGAGTAATGATTTCATACCCGAAATTATTTTTCGGGCAATATTTGATTTCTCGGGTATCTTTGTTTGCCTGCTTGTAGAAATTTCATTGCTCAATTTCTAACACCGAAAACTAGTTAATATCTGCAAATAATGAAGTATATCCACTTGAATACCAAGTGAATGGCTAGGATTTCATCTTGGATAAAAGATCAAATCCTGGCCATTGATTTTAAACCCTTTTAATGGAAAGAAATTATATTTTATTTTTCAACCAATCAAAACACTCCTTAATAGATATACTTAACCCACCTAATCTCATCTTTTTCATCATCATCCTCGGCCAAGTGAAGGACAGCAGCAAAATTCATTCCTTCTTCATCCAAAAACCTTTGCTAAACCTTGAATTTCAACCTCCAAAATCCTAGACCAAATCTTGCTAGAATCAAAAACTTCCTTAAGCAAACTTGTTCTACACTTCAACCTCTACAAATATAACCGATTAGATTTTTCAAAACCTCACTTTAGTACCTCACTCAGCACTGATTAGTGGAGGATCTAGGTGTGTTTCAAGAGTTTTGGGGTGGAGAACATCTACCTTGAAGTATACAAAAGCTAAAGAAGCATTAGCTTCAAAGGGTAGGGTTTTATTTGTTCTCTTTTGTTTCAAAATTTCCTCTGAAAATTCTGATTGGTTTTGTCCTAAAATTTCTGATTTTATTGGTTAATCATATGTTGATATTGATGTATGAATTTTGGTGGAGTGTTTGGTGTGGTGGAAAAATCATTTACATCAAGAGAGACTTGGAATTAGTTTGCTGGATTTTCGGATTTCCACAAGGCAGAACTTGTTGACGAATTTTCTGGTGCAATTGTGTTCCATTTTATGGGCTATAAAAATTATATGTTGAAGGTAACATCCTGAGACAACCCCATGATTTTCCTTGGGTCATGTGAACGATTTTTTCTGCTTGAAAAAAATTCATGATTCTTGAACATTGTTGCTGGAAAATCCCGGTTTGAAGCAAGCAGCAAATTTTGTCGAATTTTCTAATATATCTAGAGATCTTAGATTCAGTTGAAAATTTTATGGGATGTAGTTACCATGTTAGGGAGTCTCTATTAAAAATTTGGGGTTATTCTGGGTACTTTTTCTGTGTTTAAAAATTCAAGAACCGAAGTTGTGACTATGCTGCCTGAAATATTGAAGCTGAGGCAGTAAAATTGTGTGATTTTATCATCATAGTAAACGATGGGTTTACTCTTTGAAAATTTTATGGGAAGCTGATAACACATTGAATTATAACTGTGAATTTTATTTTGAGTTGATTTAATCAATTGGTGGGGTCGAAAATTATGAGAGTCCTGATCTAAATCAGAACAAGTGGCCTCTAACCACCAGACTTGAAAAATTTAGTTGATAAGGTTAGAGAACACCGTTTCTTTGTAAATTTGTACGGGCCCTTTTAGACACATTGAAATGTCATACAGAATTTTTATGGCTCTGAAATTCGCTCTTTCATAGGGAAATTAATTTTGAATTCTAGAGTGATAAATCTGTGATTGCTGAAAATGGTAAGAATGGCTTTGGATACAAGTATATATCATGTTAATGCATGCTAATTGTTTGAAAGAAATGTTGATGAGATATGGATGAGACTCCAATATAATTGTATGCCTACCTGTGATCTAAGCAGGCCTTTGAAAGGAGAAGTACACTATGTGATTATTGTGAGGATAAAGGAAAAGAAAAGAAAAGTAACATGACTTTTAGTTGTGAAATTTTTAACATATGGGGAAAATAGAGACAAGGCTTATGTGGTTGAACGGGAAAGACAAAAGTAAGAGCTTCCCTGGGAATTTGATAAGTCGGTAGACGTATCGACATATAGGAATGAGCTCATGTCCTAATGGTCAATAGTTCTTGTGGAGTGATTCCACTACAGATATCACTTGATGTGAGATTAAGCCTTCCCTATGTTAATGAGAAAAAGAACAATGCACGAATTATTATTATACTTGTACTTGATTTTACATGATGTATATACCTTGATATTGCTGTACATAGTTTTGCATGAGTATTCCCACATGAATGAGCTTATCAATTGTGTTTCACATTATACCTGAGGGAATACCCTACTGAGGATTTTATAATATTCTCATCCCTACGGTTGCATTTACTTTGTGTTAATCAGATCCAGCAGATGCCGTCACTAGTATTTTACCTTGACTCGCCACAGTGGGTGTGGCATTATGATCCTGCTCTTGACTCTCTGTATGTAGTGGGTTACTCGCAAGTTCATGTCTATGTGTTTTTCGGCCGCTCTTTTAGTACATCAGTATTTACAGCTGACTTTGACCCTGCTTTCCCTTATGATGGTGTGCCTCTCCACTTGGCACACCCAAAGGATATTTGATATCCCACTTGCACCACCAGCTCCCTCCAGCCAGATGATCCCTCTTCATCCTCGTCTTCAAACTCAGACCCATCGGAGGGTCCTGATGCCCCAGGTGGAGGTGAGGCTATCATGCCGATAGCCAACGGTTTCATCTAGTAGGACGTGAGATCTTCAGGGACTCATGATATGTATATAGTGGTAGTTTAGTACTAGTGACCCTCTAACCTGCAGATTAATCGTGTTAAATGTTGTGGGGTTTATTTCTGTTTGTACAAACTTTTGCTAGACCTCAACTTTGAGCAGGTTAGATTAGATACTGGAAGTGTTCCTTTCTTTTGTGAACTGAGTTCCTGATGAGCTTAGAAGTTAACCAGTGTAGTATCAGTACGGTGTACACATTGCAAACTTAAAAATGATGTTTATATATGTATATACGAGTTTGGCCATATAGGTGTCTGAATTATTTGATTTCAATTATTTTCGACTAGTGTAGATTGTGAATGTAAGTAATACTTTTCTAATTACTGTGTTGATACTCGAGTAAAATATGGTAATTCGGAGGGTGTTACAATCAACATTACCTCTCTTGAATCCATTCTTAAGCAAGAAGGTGCTCAGTTTATCATACCAAGCTTGTAGGGCTTGTTTTACACCATAAAGAGCCTTCGTTAGTTTAAAGACATAGTTGGAAAGCTTTTCACTCTCAAAACCAGGAGGCTGCTTCACATATGCTTCCTTAGAGAGAAATCCATTTAGAAATGCAGACTTAACATCCATTTGGTAGAGAGTGAATCCTCTGTAGGCAGTAACAACAAGTAGCATTCTAACGGCTTCAAGTCAAGCTACTAGTGTAAAGGTTTCATCATAATCAATTCCCTCTTGTTGATT
The DNA here is from genome assembly GCA_031216125.1 of Dalbergia cochinchinensis. NCBI lineage: Eukaryota > Viridiplantae > Streptophyta > Magnoliopsida > Fabales > Fabaceae > Dalbergia > Dalbergia cochinchinensis. The sequence goes on from CM062370.1 coordinate 30,324,277, forward strand.
ATAATCTTGTGCAACCAATCTTGTTTTGTTTCTGACAACTTTCCCTGCATCATTGATCTTATTCATGATCACCCATTTGGTGCCAATGATGGTTTTTCCCTTTGGTTTATTGCAACAAGAGTCTAAACTTTGCTTTTTTCAAACTAATCTAATTCCTTTTACATAGCATCCACCTAACTTTAATCACTCAAAGTTTCTTCAATGCACTTAGGATCAATAGTAGAGATGAAAGCACAGTTTGATGTATTTCTAAGGGATGATTTGGTTCCACACCCTTAGAGATATCTCTAAGAACTTTGTTTTGAGAAAATGCTTTTTAATTAGAAACTCCATTGTAGTTTCTTTGACTTTGAAGTTCTTCAACTTCTCCTCCATCTTCAGATTGCTCTTCTAGATGATCAGAAATATCACTTTCTGATATTTTGGGAGATTTGAGCAAATTTTTTGAGATACTTATGTTTTGGATCTTACTTTTTGATGTTTTATCTTTCATCATCTTGCTAGTAGAAGTACATTTTAGATTCATCTTTGCAAAGCTCTCTTCTAGATCTTCAAGATCATTAGCAAAGTCTTTTCTAAGCTCTTTAAACTTAATATAAATGGTCTCTTCTATACATGATGTTCTCTTATTCTATACCCTATAACGCCCCCGATTTTTCCTATGTACAAATGACCAAAATGCCCCTGAGGTCAGTTTTACATAGGAAATGAGGATTGTAACGCCTTGATTTTTCTAAGTGTACAAATGACCAAAATGCTCTTGAGGCCATTTTTACTAGAAAAATGAGGATAGCCGGTGTAACACCCCGATTTCTCTGTCCGAGGGAAATGACCAAAATGCCCCTGAGGTCATTTCCTGACCCAAACTCGAGGGTAACCAACTCGGTCGTCCTCAAAGGGTCAACTCAATGTTTGAAGGGGATTAAATGGCCTTTGAATGCTTTCGGAAGCGAAAATTTCGTTTTCCGCAGTTTCGGGTCAAAATGACCAAAATACCCCTATAGCGTTTTTACGCGGGTAATGGTGCCGTTTGAGCCCTAACTTTCCCGAGAGGTTTAAAAACATGTTTTCATGTGTCTAGAGGTCTCTGTTCAAGTCCCGGTGGTCCCGGGCAGTTTTAGTGCAAAATTACGATTTTGCCCCTAGAATAGTGCTTTTGAGCTTAATGACGTAATTAAGCAAACCTAAGCAATATTAGGCTCTAAACGAAGATTAATTTATTTCCCTAATTAATCTAGAGTCAAAATAATTTATTAAAGTTAATTAGAACCTAAAATTGCTTAGATTAAACTTAAATCCCTTTTTAGAACTCAAGACTCCTAGTCTTGGAATCTTGAATAGTGTTTTCTCTTTCCAATTCCTTAAATCAAGGAATTGTGTCTAGAGTTGTTTAAACTCTAAATTGAGGATTTAACTCACTAATGGTGCAAGACCACTCCTTAATTATGTCTAGGCCACCTTAATTACCCATTTACCTTACCTAAACACTTTCTTACAAATTCCTAATCTTAAGCATAATCAAAGATACACCTAAACACAACTCTAAATCACAATTAAAATGCAAAGAAACCTCCCCCATGGGCTGATGCATATTCGGCCATCACTCTCTAATTACCACACATATTAAATTGTTTTCTCACTCAAAGAGCCATGCTTGAGCCATACCTTGAGCCATACCTCACCATGCTTTGAACCATACCTCACCATACCTCAAGAACACATTATCTCACCTCATGGAACTCATGGAAAGCCTCCAATCTGCACCCTCATGGCCGAAACCTCTTCCTCCATGAGCTCCCTCCATTTGTTTCATTTCTCTATAAATAGAATGCCTTGAGGAGCTTGCACCACTTTTAGATCATTTGCCAAGTTTAGGAAACACTCAAAGCTTTTCTTTTCTCTCAAAGTTCTAGTGTTCTTCAAGTTCTTCAAGCTCTTCAAAGTTCTTCATCATCTTCATCTTCTTCTTCCATCTTCAAGTTCATCACACCAAGTAGGGATTTTCTTTCATGTATTCTTTTCTTTAAAGTTCTTGTTTCAAGCTTGATGTTCATAGTTTCCCTTGTTTCTCTTTAGAACTTCATTTCCACTCCTTTTTCCTTTTCTTTTTCGGCCATAGGCCTTGGAGAACAAAGGAATGAGAGCTTGATGATGAGAGTTTCATGATGATGTTCATCATTTGAAACAAACTCTAGAGCTTGATCTTTGTTCTTGAGCAAAAATGTTTTTAGTTTTTCTTTTCTTGAACTCTTAAGAACTTTAGCTTTGATGATGTTTTTAAATGGCTCTATGAACTCAATGATGAGGACTCATGATGTTGGTGTTAATATATCACCAAGATCATGAACTTTAGAGTTTTAAAATGTTCCTTTTCTTCTTGATGATTTCGGCCAAATCCATTAATTTTCTAAGTTTCATGGTTTGATTTCCTAAAAATATTATGTAGAGTTTTAAGAACTCTAAGCTTGACCTTACCTTGTTTGGATGAGTTTGGGTTATGGTTTAAATTCCTTTAAAGTCTTGTTAAGAGCTCTAGAAAGATAAAATGAACTTGCATAATTTATTTTATGCTTGCATCCATATTTACATTCTTGCTATGCATCTTTGCTTTCTAGCTATCACCTAAGAACATAAAGATTAAAATGAAACTTGTATCATCACTTAATCTAATTCTCGAAACCTTTCTATTTCGGCCTTAAAGTCGATTGTTGTTGGGCCTAGAGCACTAAAATAAAGAATTGAACTTGCATTACCACCTAATTAATTTCTCGAATGCCTATCTATTTCGGCCTTAAAGTCGATTGTTGTTGGGCCAAGAGCACTAAAATAAAGAAGTGAACCATGCATATTTACCTTCAAGCTTGCACGTTTAAGTTTATGCCTTGCATATTTACTTTCAAGCTTGCACGTTTAAGTTTATGCCTTGCATATTTAATTTTAAGTCATCACTTTACTTTGTAAGCAAGATTAAAAACGAAAAGCATGAGCACGTTTAGTTTATGTCATAACTTAAGAACCTAGAGCTCAAAGACTTGCCCATTTCATTCCAAGATAAAGTTAAATGTGAATGTATTCCTTGAATGCATAATTTCAGCCAAGTAGTGATGATGGACTTGCAATGAGTTTTCATCTAGCTACTAGGACCAATAGTCTATGTTTTAAGTTTTCCTTAAAGCTTTACAAATCTTTATAAGGTTACGTCATCACAAGTTGTGATTTTATTATCTTTTAGGGGATGGAATATGTTTTGGTCAGTGACCTAAGGCTTCACTTAGCCTCTTGATGGATTAAAATGTTTCGCAAAGAGTTTTAGAAGTTCTAGAATGATTCCAAGAGAAACTAGTTAACTTATGTACCTAGAAATGTTAATTTAACTCTCTCATTTAAGTTAAATGTTTTTGGTTCTGATGTGATGAGTGTGATGCTGTATGATGATGTTTTGACATGTTGGAATGTGTGAAAATATCATATGATGATGTAGAAGCGATCCTATGCATGATAGGTAAGAAACTAGCTAACTAGAAATACCGTAAAGCTAGAATTTAACATAGTTTTGACCCATTTGTTTATGGAATTTTTCCAAACTGTTTTAATGGGGACATAATCAGATTTAGATTGTTTTGACATGAAAAACTTGGTATCATTTGAGTTAGAATTGAATTCTAGCACCTATGGGGAAATTAGTAACTAGAAAACCGTAAAAATGCAAATGTAGAACTCTTAGAACATTTAATTTTCTGGATTCAGTCCAGCACCCTTACAACATGGTAAACATGATTAATAATTAGTCCTTAAGCATAGGAATGCCTCATAATTGATTTAGATTTAATATATAGCTTTCAAGTAAAAACGGAACCAAGAAAGGGTCTAAAACGTAAGTTCTAGAACCCCGTATTCACATGTTAGGATTTCCACCCTATGCTATTCAGATTTAAAAGTAAAATGAGAGGATTATGAATGATGTTTAATTATGATCCTTAGGTGCTTAAAATATGAACGACGGATGTAGAGAACTATATCTCAAGATTAAGACCCGTAAGGGTCAAAGCATAAGCTACCGTAAGGGTAAGCGTTTGGATGATTTATGATGATGCATGAAGTATGCTAATGATGATGATGTTATTCATATGAGGAATTTATGAGATTATATGTTAATGTGGCATAAAGCAAATTTGGAAGGAAATTCGGTGTAATGACCGTTGTGCCTAATTTCGACAAATTTGGGGACTTAAAGAGATTTTGAAAATTAAGGTACTAAGATGGGTTCTAGGATGACACCGGTTCGGCCGAGCACCTCCATAGAACTCATGTGACATCGGTACCATTTTATACTCTTAGGTGACACCGGTTCGGCCGAGCACCCCTAAGAGTTTTGCCCTCTAACCCGTACTCAGATAGTCGGGATTTATGATTTATGATATGCTTATCGTTAAGTGGTAAGTAAGAACTAGTGACGACTAGTTAAGGTATGAGCTCATAACCTAGATGTATGACACGTTCTGGGTGACACCGGTTCGGCCGAGCACCCCCAGTTCGATTATCTTTTAGGGTGGCCCATGAGGAAGAGAAGTTTCATGATTATGATTATGTCACTAAGTTTTGTCCCATATGAATGTTACTATTGCCACTTTATGCCACCAAGAATGATGATGCTTGATGTTATGTTTTATGTATGTGCATTAGGTAGTGCCATGCATACATTGTCTATTATGTTGCATTCATGACATTAAGATCATCCTAAAATGAATGGACCTTGGCTAAAATATATTTTAAAGTTTAAAATGAACTTAATACATGCTCAGTCATTTTGTATAAATAAACCCAAGGTTCCTGAGGACGTAGATGATGACACCTAGGTAGTAGGAGGCCCTACTGAGATTCTTTAGCAAGATTCTCACTCCCTCTACCTCTTTCTTTCCGTCACGTCTTCAGATGGCGACGTTCGTGGTGTTCGTGGACACGCCGACATGGGAGGTGCACCATGACCCGGACCACGGGTCATTCCATTTTGTGGGTCGATGCACGGTTAGAGTATTCATGTTTATGGGTCGACCCTTCACTCCCCCTGTACATTCCCATCGTTTCTCCCCCGTCTCACCTTATGGCGATGACCTGGTGTTCGAGCGCGCACGTCCCCTAGAGGAGAGGCTTCGTCGTACCCCATCATCCACGTCCGCCGCTCGAGACTACCCCCAGTATGTGCCCCGTTGCCCGTCGTCTTTTTCGGAGACGGATCCTTCCGAGGATTCGGCAACCCAGGCACCCTCCGAGGGATCTTCCCCCTCTATACCCATGGACCTTGGGGAAGGTAGTGAGCCTTCCGTGACTCAGCTGAGGCTTGCACGACGACCGGAGATGAGGCCACGCCGTGGAGGTCACTTCCGAGCCCCGTCCCGTCTATTCACGCCGGAGGAGCTTGCTCAGTTTCCTGGTTACTTGCCACGCTCGAGGGATAGTCGCCAGTAGGAGGCTGTAGATGCCCGAAATAGAGCACACACCACTTAGATGGGGATAAACCTTCTTTTGTTTAGGGGTTATCCTATTAGGTGCACTCGGGTAGGGGAGTAGATTATGTTCATGTTTTATGTTGTATTTTCTTTTATGCATTTTCCCTGTACTAAACTAAGTCCCACATTTATAAGTGGACAAATTATATATATATGAAATGATATTCAGTGATGATCATGTTGTGCCTCATGTTATGATGTTGTGAGATAATTGTCTTACCATACGTGGTTTACCGCTTATCGCATCACGCGGCTCTCACTTTTATTTCAAAAAAATTTACCCGTATTTTCCGCTAAGTAATTCAAAGTTAAATGAGAACTATGGAGTAACAGACTAATGATTAACCTAAATATGTTCTAGAGTATTGGGTTAAAAATTAGGATGTTACAGCCGGCCCCTGCCATCCTCAAGGCACTGTTGAAATGTTAGAAGGGGATTGTATGTGAATAAATGTTAATAGAGCAGAAAAATCTCATTTTCGTGATTTTTGCGCAAAAATGACCAAAATACCCTTGCTATGATTAAGTACAGTTTTGAATTTTGATTTGACCTGGACCTTGCCTAGAAGTCTAAAACTATGTTTTCAAGGCATATTTAAGGTTTGACTAAGTCCCGGAGGTTCCGGGCAGCTTTTGAGAAAATTTACGATTTTGGCCCTGCATAATGTATTTTGGGTTTAATGATACAATTAGTAAAACCTAAGCAATATTAGGCTCTAATAAAAGATTAGTAAATTCTAATTACTAATTTAGAGTCAAAATAATTATTTGAGGTTAATTAGGATCTAAGATTGCTTATGGAAACTCAAAACTCTTTTCTAGTTTTAATTCCTTAAGAAAGGTATCTATGAATAGTATTTTTTCTCACCTATCTTCCTAAATCAAAGAATTTTGTTGGCATTGGATTCTAAGTTAATGAAGTTTGACTTCATTAATTTAGAAAGACCACCCCCTAATCTAGTCTTACATGGCCCTAATCACCTACTTACTTACCTAAACACTTAGTCACCAATCTCTAATCAATTACCTAATCAAACCCATTCCCTAAACCAAGTCATAACACAAATGAAATGACAAAATTTTCTCCCTAAACCCCCCATAGGAACCAGCCATATCCTCCTCCATCAATCCATCACATGTTGGAATTCAACCACTCAAAGAGCCATGCTTAGGACCATGTTTAAGGCCATATTTTGAGCCATACCTCACCATGCTTTGAACCATACTCCACCATGCCTTGAACCATGCCTTTGAATGAGATATTTTCCTTCCTTTCTTCCTCTAAATGCCGCGGCCATCCTCCCCTTTAATGCACCTTTATTTGCTTCATTTCTCTATAAATACCATGCCTAGATGGACTTGGTTACACTTTGATTCATTTGCTAAGTTTAGCTTCAAAGAGTAGTTCTAAGTTCTCTCTTTTCCTCTCAAAGTTCAAGAGTTCTTTTCATCTTCTTTTTATTCACAAAGAACCACCACCTCTCAACCATACACTACCTACTAAACACTTAGCCTTACTTTTCCAAAGATCAAACTCAAGAAACACAACTTTCTGTCTTTCTTTCCCTCCTTGGCCGAAAACATCTTCAAGCTCCAAGGAAGATTTTTCTTTCATCCTTCCCTCAAGATCAAGTCTTCTCCACCTCCAAGAAAGCATACCTTTGATATGGAGTTGTTTTGAAAATTATTTCCTTGCTTTGTTAAGCTTTGTTCTTGGTTTAAAATGATGCTTTGATGCTTTATCATTTCGATTTCTTCTTTTCCTTTCCTTATGCATTTCAGCCTTCAAGGGTTTGTTGGTTTCTCATGATAACTTGATGATGAGAGTTTCTAGATGATGACTATGAGTTCATTACAATGAGACCTCTAGAGCTTGAGTTTTACTTTTTACAAAGTTTGATGAAAATGCTAGGTAGCACATTGCATGCATGTTATCACCTAAAACTTAAAGATTAAAACAAGAGCTTGCATTTTCATATCACCTAAATAGTTAACTCGAAGCCTACCTATTTCAACCTTAAAGTTGATTGTTGATTTAGAGTGAAAACTCTAAGGGGCCTAGAGCATTAAAATAAAGAATTGGACTTGCAGATCATATTTATTTCCAAGTTATCACCTAAAGCCGAAAGATAAGAAATGAACTTGCATTTCATATTTACATTTCTTGTCTAGCATGTTTACTTTTCAAGCTATCACCTAAAACTTAAAGATTAAAACAAGAGCTTGCATTTTCATATCACCTAAATAGTACTCAAAGCCTACCTATTTCAATCTTAAAGTTGATTGTTGATTTAAAGTAAAAACTCTAAAGGGTCAAGAGCACTAAAATAAAGAACTAGACTTGCATTCATGTTTACATTTCCTTATCTAGCATATTTATTATATCTCTTAATTTAGAAGTTATTTTAAGTATGAAGTTTAGTTACTAGAAATGCCTTTTTTTGTGCTCATGAGATTTGTTACTTTTTGGCTCTGCTTTTAATTTTCTAGCACCTTTAAATTCTACTTTGGATGATTTAAATGTGTTAGATACCTTGCTACTTGATGTGATAATTGTTCTTGGTGCTTTAGGCAAGGCTAATAACTAAAAAGAATTGAAAGTGTGATTTTTAGAACTCCTAAGGAAAAGAATTATGCTTTCTATTCCAGCACCTTTAAAGTTTGTAAAATCATGTTATACCATGTTTACTTGAGTGAGGATAACCCATAAATGGTTTACGAATTAACTATAGCATTATAGGGAAAGCCGGTGATGAGAAAGGGTGTAAAACACAACTTCTAGAACACCGTAAATCATAGAAATTCACTTACTGCCTATGCTGTCCAACTTTGATTAATGATGTTCTTGAGGTTAATAATTAGTGGTAATGATGTTAATTAATCCGTTAGATGCATAAGAAAATAATTTGATAATTAGAGTTACCCGATTTAGGGGTTTGGCCATATAAGGAAATGGTTGTGTTGATGATTTGAGATGATGAATTCATGCGATATTTGATGCTATGTGAGATATTGATCTATAGAGATAGAATTCATCCTTTTTATATTATTGTTTCATTTGGAACGTTAGAGATGCATATGCTAGAAATATATGAAGAACTATGACATTTATGAGTTATATGTTACATCTTGTTATAACATGCTGAGACTTAAGGTGACTTAAAACATGAGAAAATGATCTTTTGGACTCATCAAACTATAGGTGATGAAAAGGTGATTCTTGCCCCCTAACCCATACTTATTAAGTTGGGACTTTAACTTATCAAAAGGGATAAGTATACGTTAGTGATGACTAGTGAGGTATGAGCTCATAACCTAGAAGTACTCTCAAAAGGGAAGAGTAATAAGGTGGCCTCAAGAGTGAAAAGAACTAGCTTAAGTCACCTAAAGAACTAAAGAATGTCATTCATGACCCATGTTCTATGCATATCATGTTTGCTATGAAATTTGATGTATGCTATAAAGTTAAATGTTGCATAAGGTATTGACATGCATATCATAATAAAGTATGATGTATTCATTACAAGACTCATGATAAAATGAATGGGCCTCGGTAATTGGTGTTTTAGAACTTAATAAATGAATCTTTGTATGCTCACTATTTCATGATAAACCCGAGGTTCTTGGGGACATTGATGATGTCACTTAGATAGGAGGATACCCTACTGAGATTCTTTAGTAAGATTCTCACTTCTTCTCTCTTTCTTTCCATCACGTCTTCAGATTCCGATAGCGACGTTCATCCTCTTCATTGACGCCTCCACTTGGGAGATGCACTTCGACCCCAACCATCAGTCTTATCATTTTGAGGGGTGTTGCTCTGTCAGAGTCTTTATGTTTATGGGATGACCATTTGCACAGCTCGTACCTAGCTACCATTTCTCTTCATCCTCCCTGTACGGTGATGACATGGTTTTTGAGCGTGCGTGTACACACAATAAGAGGATCCTTCGCACGTACACCACTACGTCCGCCATTCGCGATTTTCTGGATTATGTCCCCTGCTCAAGGTTTTCGGAGACCAACCCATTGGAGAACTCGCCTACCCACATGTATTCTGAGAGTTCTTCCCCTATTCCCCCACAGATGAGGGAGGGTAGCGAGGAGATGGTCACCCAGCCGAGGTTGGCACGGAGGCCAGTTATGCGCCCCAGGCGTGGAGCCCATGTTCAGCCACTTCACGAGCCCACTCCTAACGGGCTTTGCCCATGGATCGGTTATGTTCCTCCCTCTCAAGGCTAGTAGCAGTAGATCTCTTGGAGGGTTTTTAGTACACACACCACTACTAGCTTAGGATAACCTTCTTTTGCTTTAGAGGTTATCTACCTTAGGTGCACTAGGTAGGCATGTTTTCCTTTGTATTTTCCTTTCCTAATGCATTTGTATTTTCATGTTGTACTTAACTTAACTCACCTTTCATGGGTGGGTAGGTTATTATGTATTTAACTATGGTGTACTGATGGTTGCTTATTTTACAGAGCCTATCTGATGTTTTTGTTTTATGCTATTCTTTTTATGTTACGTTTTACGATTAACGATTGCTTATGTTATGTATGGCTCACGTTTTGTTTATGTTTTCAAAAAAAAAAATTGGCTTGTATTTTCATTAAGTATGTTCAAAAGAAAATTAACTGAAACAAAGAGTAATATCTAATAATCAATTGGAATACGTCCTAGGCGTATTGAGTTAATTGTTAGGGTGTTACAAGGATAGTCGGTCCCGACCATCCTCAAAGGGCTATTTTAATGTTGAATGGGGACTATGTGTGTTATGCGTGTTAATAGAGGTGAAGAATCTCTTTTTTGGTTTCTTGTGCTCAAAATTACCAAAATACTCCTGCGGTAATTTAACGAGGGATTAATTGCCAATTGGACTCTGACTTTACTTGGGAGTTTGAAATGTCATTTTTAAGGAATACATGATATCTGTTTAAGTCTGGACAGTGCCGGGAAGTTTTTGTGCAGAATTACAACTTTGCCCCTAACTAGTGCATTATGGGCCTAATGGTATAATTATTGAAACCTAAGCAATATTAAGCTTTAATTAAAAATTAATTAATTCTAATGATTAATCTAGAGTCAAAATAATTAATTGAGGTTAATTAGGGCCTAAGATTGCTTAAAGAAACTCAAAATCCCTTTTTTAATTCATGACTTTATGTCTGACTCATGAAATAGTATTTTCTCTCTCCAATTCCTTAAATTAAGGAATAGAGATGTGATTGAAATTCTTGTTGAATGAGGTTTGACTCCACTAAGTGACCAAGAGCACTCTTTAACCATGTCTTGAATGACCTTAATCACTCACTTTCTTACCTAAACACTTGATTACAAACTCCTAATCAAAGGCCTAATCAAATATACTCCTAAACACACTCCTAATACACATGAAATGACAAAATTTCCTCCCCCCATTTTCCTTGAAGAACCGACATCACTCCCCCTCCATTTAACCCATCACATTTTGATTTAATCACTTACATACTCAAAGAAAACCATACCTAAACCCATACCTAGTCATTCCTACACCACTCCATATAATGATACACACAAATGGGATATTTTTCCCTCCCATTTCCCTCCATGAAGCCATGGCCTCCCTCCCCCTCTCATCTTCTCTTGTTGTAATTTTTCTATAAATATACACTCAAGGAGACTCATAATGCTATTTGCTCATTTTTACAACCTTAGTCCAAGAATCATCCAAGTTCCCTTTTCTCTCTCATCCTAAAAGCTTTTCTTCTTTTTCCTCTTTCTTCAAAGAAACCTCTATCAACCACCACATCCCAACCTCAAACCACCACCCAACCACCATAGACTTTTCTTAAAACACTTAACCTTTCCACTTCCAAGATAAAAAACCCAAGACAAACTTTCCTTTTTCTTTTCTTCTCCTTGGCCGAAACCACTTTGAGCTCCAAGGAAGAATTATTCTTCTCATCTCTTTTCAAGATCAAGCTCTTTTCTTTCAACAAGAAAATCTTTGGTAGGGATTTTGTTTTAAAGTTCTTACACTTTTTCTTTGAATAATATTGTAACATCCTAATTTTTAACCCAATACTCCTAGAATGTATTTAGGTTAAACATTAGTCTATTACTCTTTTAGTCCCATTCTTTAAAACTATTCTTTAAAATACTTAGCAGAAATTGCGAATAAATTTTTCTTTTTGAAACTTGAAACCAAAACGCGAGCTGTGCGCTAACCTAACATTCGTCATAACCATAATGTACAAGAAAAAATGATTACACCATACATAATCATGAAATATAGTATTATACATAACAACATAATATCATCACATTTTCATAGATACATGAATTACTAGCATCATGGTACCATCATTTACATCAAAACATGCACATATATATGGAGTGTTCCTTATCCGCCTATGGGGGTGGATAAGTATCAACCAAAAAGGTAATCTATCTATGCTTCCGCAGCAACCCTCTGCTCCATTTGCTAGTGTGACCTTTGAGCATGAGCCTTAGAAGAAGTCATGAACCTCGTTGTAATCTTCGTCTGGAGACGATATGGAAGAAAAGAAAAGGATGAGAAACTTATTCAAGATTTTTAGTAGGGATTCCCGACTCTAACACCAGCGTCATCGTCATCATCCCCAACCAACTCGGTTTTAATTATGAAAAAGGTGTACATACATAAGGTTTGGTTTTAGACTTTTCAAATCTATTTATCCGAAGTGGGTATCTTTTAGTATGAGTCTTAATGACATGAATACAATAGATATTAGATGAATGCATGACAATACCATATACACATTAGCATGAAAATCATAATACTTGGGCCCAACATAAAGAAAACATAAATCATATACGTGGCATAAAAAGACACAGTACTTTTCATGTGACATCCTTCTCATAAGTCAAACTCTTAAGTTCTTTTTCTTAAAGACCACCATTTTAACATATTCACCAAAAATCCAACCGACTCACTGGTAATCTGGTCACCAAACTACATCTCACCTATCGCCTAGGAATGGGCTCAATCCTAACTAGTCGTCACTAGATTTAGTATAGGGTACTAGAGGGGGTAACTCATCATTTCTTCTTCGAAACGCATCTACTGGCATCTAGTATGCATTACTATTGTCTGCTTTGGTAGGCTTGATGTCCATACCCCCACGGTTTTGCTTTCTCCTCACCGTAGCAGGAGAAATGCATCTCGGTACTATGTCACATTTGTTATGGGGGTGCTTGGCCGAACCAGTGTCACCTAGAACGTATCTCATGGAGTTTTCAAAAACTTTTCTAGGTTCTCAAATTTGAAGGGAATTTGGTAGAAAAACAGTTGTAAACCGAATTTCCTCAAATTTTCTTTATGGCACGAAATATATAGAGTACACATAGCCATTCAACATCAACATAGGATATCAAGTCATATAGTCAACTCATCATAACATATACGTCATCACATCATTACTTTTAACATTCTTAAAAGACAGCATGCTCCTAGCCAGTTTGCCAGAATCAAGGACCGGACTCAGCTAATGCATATGCTATGCTCAAGTAATTCTCATAATTAAACATACATTTACTTGAAGTCATAAAGCTCATTATGTCTTAGGACCTATGGTGTCTTATGCTTTGACCCTTATGGGTCTTAATTTTGAAAACTAATTATGCTAACATCTGTTTTTATCCTTTTATGCACCTATAGGTTCACAACTAATTATCCTCATTAATTTTTATGCTTAGGAGCAAATACAAATAACTCCATACAGATTTTCGTTTTCTAAATCTTACAATTACGGGGTTCTAGAAACTACGTTTTGGACCCTTTCTACGTTCCGTCTTCGCCTAAGGCGCTATAAATCAAATCTAAGCCAATTATGGGGCATTCCTATGCCTATGAACTAATTATAAACCATGTTTACTGCATTACAAAGTTTCTGGACAGAAACAAAAAAATTAAGTAATCTGTGTTCTAAAATTGCACTTTTACGGTTTTCTAGTTACTAGTTTCTCTATAGGTGCTAAAAATCAATCCTACCTGAAATGTTACCAAGTTTTTCATAATTAAACAATCCTAAACTGAATGTTATCCCATTAAAACAGTTTTGGCAGTGGCTAAAAACAAAGGGATCAAAACTATGCTAAAACTCAACTTTATGATTTTTCTGTAAGACTAGTTTTTTTCCTAACATGCATAGAAAGGCTCCTACCTCAACATATATAATTTTTACATATTCTAACATACCAAAACAACATCATACAATAGAAAACATACTAAGGTAGAACCGAAACATTAAAGCTCAAGCATCATTCAAGAATCATGTCCTTAATACATACAAGTTACTAGTTTCTCTTGAAATCATTTTCGGACTTCTAAAACTCATTGAAACCCATTTTATTTTTCTAAAAGGAGACTAAAAATAACCATAGGATAGTAGCTAATTCAAGGCATGTTTAGAAGAGGTTTAACTCGTAAATCTTGTTGGTAATAATCTTATGAAACTCTTAAGGTCTAAAGAAAATCTTAGAACATAGATTGTTGGCTCTTGTGACTAGATGAAACTCACATCAAGTTCATCATCATCACATGGCCGAAATATGCATCCATGGGAATGTTTCTGTAACATCCTAATTTTTAACTCAATACTCTAGAACATATTTAGGTTAATCATTAGGCGGTTACGTCATAGTCTCCTTTTTACTTTAAAATACTTAGCGGAAATACTGGTAAATTCTTTTTTTGAATTATAAAAGCAAAGTGAGAGCCGCGCGATTTGGTGAACAATAAAGCATGAAAGGAAATAAAGCAAGCATCTCATAACATCATAACATAAAGCAAGTAAAGGCACATCACAATAGAACTGAACTGCGTATTTATATATAATATGATATGCCCACTTATGAAGAGTGGGATTTAGTTTAGTACAATAGGAAACGAATACATCAAAGAGAAAATACAAGGAAAGTGCGATGGAAAGCATAAAAGAAAACTCCCCTACCCAAGTCAACTAAAGGGATAACCTCTAAACAAAAGAAGGTTTATCCTCATCTAAGTGGTGTGTGCCCTACCCGGGTACTCCATTGGTCATACGTCACCTCCTACTGACGTCCATCCCGCGAGCGAGGCACATATTTGGGAAACTGGACGATCTCCTCCGGCGTGTAAAGGCAAAGCGGGGATCGAGAGTGACCCCTACGACGTGGCAGCATCTCCGGTCATCGTGCTAGCCGTGGCTGAGTCATAGTATTCTCACTGCCCTCTCTCATGAGTGGTAGAGTGGGGGCGGAGCTCTCGCTGTACAGATGGGTAGGTGGGTCCTCCGACGGGTCAGTCTCTGAGAAGTATGTCCGGGGCACGTAGTCGGGATAGTCACGCATGGCTGAGGTGGTAATGTGCATGTGGAGCACTTTCTCATTGTACGTACGCGCGCACTCAGAAACCCGCTCGTCGTCGTCATAGGGTGCTGTCGGGGAGAAGCGATGGGTATGTACGGAGTGAGCGAAGGGACGTCCAATGAACATGAAGACTTGCACCGTGCACTGTCCCTCAAAATGGCACGATCCGTGCTCCGGATCATAGTGCACTTCCTACGTCGAGGTGTCCACAAAAACTATGAACGTCGCCATCTGAAGACGTGACGGAGAAAAAAGATAGAGAGAGTGAGAATCTTGTTAAAGAATCTCAGTAGGGCCTCCTACTACCTAGGTATCATCATCTACGTCCTCAGGAACCTTGGGTTTAGTATACAAAATAAGTGAGCATGCATTAAGTCCATTTTTAAGCTTTTGAAACATAATTAGCCAAGGTCCATTCATTTTAGCATGATTCTTAATGCCATGGATGCAACATATTAAAGAATGTATGAATGGCTCTACTTAATGCAAGAATAATAATCATAACGTTAAGAACAACATAGTAGTGGCATAAAGTGGCAATTGAATCTCATATAGGAAAATTTTATGACATAATCATCATACTTTTCTTCCTCATAGGCCACCCTAAAAGACAATCGTTCTAGGGGTGCTTGGCCGAACTAGTGTCACCCAGAACATGTCACATCTCTAGGTTATGAGCTCATACCTTAACTAGTCGTCACTAGTTCCTACTTATCAATCCCGATAAGCGTATCATAATCATAAACATAATCCCGACTTATCCAGTACGGGCTAGGGGGCATTTCTTGGAGGTGCTCGGCTGAACCGGTGTCACCCAAGAATACATCTTGGTACTGATGTCATATGAGTTCTCTGGAGGTGCTCGGCTGAACCGGTGTCATTCGAGAACTCATCTTAGTACCTTATAAATAAAATCTCATAGGTTTTTTTTTTCAAAAACTTTCTAAGTCCCCAAATTTGTTAGAAATTCGGCAGCGCGACAGCAGCTTGCCGGATTTCTTCCAAATTTACTTTATGCCACATAAATAAATGGATCATGCATCCTCAACCATAAATTCATATGTTGACATAATCATTCTCAAATAGAACATACTTTCACTTGTAATATTGAAACTCATGATGCTCTTGATTCTACGGTATCTTATGCTTTGACCCTTACGGGCCTTAAACTTGAGATGTAATTATTCTATCATTCTCTATCAACCTCTTACGCATCTAAGGGTTTAATTCTAACAAATCTTACTTTCATTTATGTTCCTTAATAATTCTGGGCAGCACCATACCCCAAGGGCAGAGTTACATATCTATGATTACGGGGTTCTAGAACTTACGTTTTAGACCCTTTCTCGCATCCGTTTTTGCCTAAGGCACTATAAATTAAATCTAAACCAATATGAGGTATTCCTAAGCCCTTGAACTAATTATAAATCATTTATACCACATTTTAAGGGTGCTGTACAGAATCAGAAAATTAAATGTTCTAAGAGTTCTAGAATTGCAATTTTTACGGTTTTCTAGTTGCTAGTTTCTCTATAGGCTCAAAAATTCAATCCTACTCCAAATGTAACCAAATTTTTCATGATTAATCAATTCTAATATGATCATTATTATTCTAAAACAGTTTGGGCATTGATTAAGATTAAAGGGATCAAACACTTGTTAAATTCCAACTTTACGGTTTTTCTAGAAAGCTAGTTTCTCTCCTATTATGCATAGAAATGTTCCTACCTCATCATACATAATTTTCACACATTCTAACACATCAAAACATCATCACACAGCAGAAAACTCATCATGACAGAACCGAAACATCAAGTCCCAAAAAGATGCATAATTTGACATTTCTAAAGCATATAAGTTGCTAGTTTCCCTTGGAATCATTTTAGGACTTCTAAAACTCTTTTGCAAACCATTTTATTTTGTCAAAGAGGCTAAAGACACCCTTAGGTCAATAACCAACTTGATCCTTCCTTAAAAGAGGATTAAATTTATAAATCTTGTTGGTCTTAACTTCATAAAATTCATGAGGCTTAAAGATAATCTTTAAACTTAGATTATTGGCCCTTGTAGCTAGATGAAACTCATTCCAAGTTCATCATCACTACGTGACCGAAATTATGTATTCAAAGAATGCTTCCACATCAAACTTTAACTTGAGATAAAATGGGCAAGTCTTTGAGCTCTAAGGTCTTTAAGTGATGAAAAAATGTAAATATGCTATGCGCTTCATTTTTATCTTTCATTAAAAAGTAAAGTAAGAACTTTAAGGTAAATATGCAAGACTTGAAATATGAATATACAAGGCTTGAAATAAATATGCAAGACTTGAAATTTAAATATGCAAGACTTGAAAGTAAATATGCAATGCAAGTTCATTTCTTTATTTTAGTGCTCTAGGACCAGCAACAATCAACTTTAAGGCCGAAATATAAAGGCTTTGAGAATTAATTAGGTGATAATGCAAGTTTTGTTTTAATCTTTGAGTCCTTAGGTGATAACTTGGAAAATAAAGATGCAAGGCAAGAATATAATCATGAGTGCAAGCTCAAAATAAATATGCAAGTTCATTTATATCTTATTAGAGCTC
Source organism: Dalbergia cochinchinensis (assembly GCA_031216125.1). Taxonomy (NCBI): domain Eukaryota; kingdom Viridiplantae; phylum Streptophyta; class Magnoliopsida; order Fabales; family Fabaceae; genus Dalbergia; species Dalbergia cochinchinensis. The sequence continues at coordinate 30,341,737 of CM062370.1, forward strand.
ATTCAAGACTTTAAAGGAACTTAAACCTCAACCCAAACTCATCATGACAAGATAAAGTGAAGACAAGAAGAGTTCTTAGAACTCAAAATAATATTCCTTAAAGAAACAAAGCCATAAGTGATCTATCTAATATTTTCATGAAAACTCAAGCTTTAGAGATTTCTTTGTGGTGAACATAAAGTCACCATTTAGAACTCTCATCATCAAGCTATCATGTTGGACCATCCAACAAGTGTTGGCCGAAATCATGAAGAAGAGAAAAGGAAAGGAACCAAAACTTTTAGGAAGGAAAAGGGAACATTTGAGACTCTAGAGACCATGATCTTAGTGATGTATTAACACTAGCACCATGGGTCTTCATCATTGAGTTCATATAACCATTTTAAGATATTATCAAAGTTAAGGATCTCAAGGTTCAAGGAGAAAAGAACTAAAAACATCTTTAACTTAAGAACAAAGATCAAGCTTTAGAGATTGTTCAAGTGATGAACATCATCATAAAACCTCATCATCAAGCTCTCATTCCCTTGTCCTCAAAGGCCCATGGCCGAAAATGAAGAAGAAAAAGGAGAGGGAAAGAAGTTCTAAAAGACTCAAGAGAAACCATAAACACATAACTAGAATGAGAACTTAAATGAAGGAAATACTTGAAAGAAAATCCCTACCAAGTGTTGAAGGTTGGGATGAGAGAAGAAGATGAAGAACTTGAAGAACTTGGACACTTGAACTTTGAGAGAAAAGAAAACTTTGAAGTGCTCTTTGGAAACTTACACTTAGCAAATAAACCCAAAATGATGCAAGTTCACCAAAGCATGCTATTTATAGAGAAATGAAACAAAATGAGAGGTGTAAATGGGGGAGAGGGCTTCAACCACTTTCAGCACCAAGAGGAGAGAAAATACCTTCTCTAAGGTATGGTTCAAGGCATGGTAGAAAGCATGGCTAGGTATGGGTTCAAGTATGGGTGCAAGTATGGGTCAAGCATGGTTCTTTGAGTGAGAAACAAATCAACATGTAATGAAAATGGGGAAGGAGTGGCTGAACTTGCATCAGCCATGGGGAGGGTTTCTTGCAATTTAATTGTGGTTTAGAGTTGTGTTTAGGTATATCTTTGATTAGGATTAAGATTAGGAATTTGTAAGAAAGTGTTTAGGTGAGAAAATGGGTAATCAAGGTTGTCAAGACATGTTTAAAGAGTGGTCTTGCATGATTAGTGAGTTATAAACTCATTTTAATGCATAAACAATTCTAGACACAATTCTATGATTTAAGGAATTGGAGAGAGAAAATACTATTCAAGATTCCAAGATTGAAATCTTGAGTTTTAAAAAGAGATTTAAATCTAATTTAAGCAATTTTAGGTTCTAATTAATTTTGATAGTTTATTTTGACTCTAGATTAATTATGGAAATTAATTAACCTTCGATTAGAGCCTAATATTGCTTAGGTTTGCTTAATTACATCATTAAACTCAAAAACACTATTCCAAGGGTAAAATCGTAATTTTGCACTAAAACTGCCTGGGACCACCGAGACTTAAACATGCACTTTTAAATATGTAAAAACATTGTTTTAAACCTTCGGGGAAAGTTTTGGGCTCAAACGACACATTTACCCACGTAAAACGCTATAAGGGTATTTTGGTCATTTTGACCCGAAACTGCAGAAAATGAGACTTTTGCCTCCAAAACCATTCAAAGGCCATACAATCCCCTTCAAACATTGAGTTGGCCCTTCAAGGACTACCGGGCTGGCCATCCTCGAATTCTGGGCCGAAAATGATCTTAGGGGCATTTTGGTCATTTTCCTCTCAAATAGAAAATCAGGGCGTTACAGTTTCCATAACTGAACTTTAACTTGAGATAATAAGAGCAAGTCTTTGAGCTCTAGAGTCTTTAATTGATGACAAAATGTAAACGTGCTGTGCATCCCATTTTATTCTTCATTATAAAGTGAGGTGAGAACTTCAAAGTAAATATGAGATGCAAGAACTTGAAATATAAATATAAGGTGCTAAAAATATAAATATGCAAGACTTGAAAATAAATATGCAAGACTTGAAAATAAATATACAAGACTTGAAAGTAAATATGCAAGTTCATTTTATCTTTTAGGATTAAAGTGATGACTTGAAATATAAATATGCTAGACAAGGAAATGTAAACATGAATGCAAGTCCAATTCTTTATTTTAGTGCTCTAGGCTCCACAACCATTGACTTTAAGGCCGAAATAGGTGAGTTTCGAATTAATTATTAGGTGATATGAAAATTTAACTCTTGTTTTAATCTTTACATTTTAGGTGATGGCCAAAAATAAATATGCTAGGCAAGGAAAGCAAATATGAATGCAAGTTCATTTTATATTCTTCACTAGAGCTCTTGCAAGACTTTAAAGGAACTTAAACCTCAACCCCAACTTATCCTAGCAAGACAAAGCAAGCTTTAGAGTTCTTGTACCAAGGTTTACAAAGAAACCATATGATGTGAACTTCATTATCAAGCTCTAAGGAAATGGATTAAAAGAACAAATGATCTTAAAGAAAAGGAAAAGTAGCCGAAACCATTGGAAGAGAAGAATAAGACTTTAAAACTCTAGAGGCCATGATCTTGAAGATGTATTAACACCAATATCATGTGTCCTCATCATTGAGTTCACGTATTCATTTTAGGACATCATCAAAGTTAAGTTTCTCAAGAATAAGAAGGGAAGAAACCAAAAACATCTTTTACTCAAGAACCAAGATCAAGCTTTAGAGGTCACACAAGTGATGAATATCATCATTGATTCCTCATCATCAAGATTTTTCATTTCCAAGTTCCCAAAAGCTCTTGGCCAAAAAATCAAAGAGGAAGAAAAGAAATTCTAAAAAGTTTCAAGAGAAATCATAAAGCACAAAACTAAATAAGAACTTTAATCAATAAAACACTTAGAACAAAATCTCTACCAAGTGGTGAAAAGGAAAGCTTGTTTCTTGAAGTGAAAAGAGAAGAAATCTTGCTTCCAAGTAGTCCTTAGATTTTCGGCCAAAGAGGAGAAAAAGGAAGGAAAATTTTTTGTGTGAGCTTGATGTGTGAGGATGAAAGCTTATGTGTTTGAATGGTGATCTAGGGTGGTTGTGTGGTGGTTTGAGGTTGTGAGGGTTTAGGGGTGGATCTTTGGTGGAGATGAAGAAGATGAAAAAGAAGAGAACTTTTGAAGAAAATAAGAGAACTTGAGACAACTCTTGAAAACTCAAAGCTAGCAAATAAACTAAAGGTTCTCACAAGTTCATTTGCATCTGTATTTATAGAAAAACAAAACCAAGGGTGAAGGAATGAAGAGGGTGGCTGAACCTCATGTTCCATCAGGGGAGAGAATTGGTTTCATGGAGGCATGGTGAGGTATGGTGGAAAGTATGGCTAGGTATGGCCTAAGGTATGGTTCTAAGCATAGTTCTTTGAGTGTTTTGGATGAACGAAAAATGTGATGGACAATGGAGGGTGAGGTGGCGCCATTTTCTTCATGAAATGGGGGAGGAAGATCTTTCATTTAATTGTGGTTTAGAGTTGTGTTTAGGTGTGCCTTTGATTAGGCTTAAGTTTAGGAATTTGTGAGAAAGTGTTTAGGTGACTAAGGATGTAATTAAGGATTTCAAGACAAGGTTAGGGAGTGCTCTTGCTTCATTAGTGAGATAAAAACTCATTTTAGTGTATAAATAATTCTAGACACAATTCCTTAATTTAAGGAATTGGAGAGAGAAAACACTATTCAAGATTCCAAGACTAGGAGTCTTGAGTTTTAAAAAGAGATTTAGGTTTAATCTAAGCAATTTTAGGTTCTAATTGATTTTAATAACTTATTTTGACTCTAGATTAATTATGAAAATTAATTAATCTTCAATTAGAGCCTAATATTGCTTAGGTTTGCTTAATTACATCATTAAGCTCAAACGGCACTATTCTAAGGGCAAAATCATAATTTTGTACACAAACTTCCTGGGACCACTGAGACTTAAACAAATACTTTTAAACACATGAAAACATCGTTTCAAACCTTCGGGGAAAGTTTCGGGCTCGCACAGCACCTTTACCCGCGTAAAAACACTATAGGGGTATTTTGGTCATTTTGACTTGAAACGGCAGAAAACAAGATTTTCATTTTCGAAATCACTCAAGGACCATCTAATCCCCTTCAAACATTGAGTTGACCCTTGTAGGACTGCCGGGCTGGCTATCCTCGAATTCTGGGCAGAAAATGACCTCATGGGCATTTTGGTCATTTTTCTCTCAGACAGAAAATCGGGACGTTACAATTTTCAGTTGAAATGTTGGATTGATTGGAAATATTTTCTTCTTCTATGTTCTCTTTATTTTTGGTTTAATGATGAAATAATGAATGAGTTTTACTCTTGACATTTTCGATTTTTGGACTTCCTTTTCTTCCTTTTTCATTTCGGCCTTAAAGGCCTTTTGTGTTAAAAAATATTGGCTTGATGACGAGATCATCACATTTGTGACCTCTAAAGCTTGAACTTTGCTTTTTGGTTTTGCAAAGAACCATAATGAATAAGGTGTTAGTTTCTTTATATTTCATTTCTTTGACCTTGATAGTGAGTCCAAACAAGATAAAGGTTCTTAGAACCATGGTGTTAATGGACTCTAAAGCTCATGTCCATCTTGTAAGATTGATCGGTGTTTTAGAGTTGTTACTCTAAATAGGAGTCTTGAGCTTAGGACCTAAAGAAATAACAAATGGAAATGCATTCATATTTATCTTCTAAGTCTTTGTATTTCATATTTATATTTGAGTCTTGCATATCATGTTTATTTCCAAGTTATAACCTAAATCTTGAAGATAAGAAAATGAACTTGCATTTCATGTTTATATTTTTTGTCTAGCATATTTATGTTTCAAGCTATCATTTAAATCTTAAAGATTAAAAATGAGCTTGCATTCTCATGTTTATATTCAAGCTTTGCATATCATATTTATATTTTTATAGCCATCACCTTATAATATCAAAATTAAAATGAGGCTTGCATTAGCATGTTTAAGTTTATGTCATCACCTAAATATCTAAAGCTCAAGACTTACCCCTTTCAACTTACATAGAAATTTTGGTTCCATGGGCATTTGTCTTTACAAATATGTTTTGTTTTCAAAGGAATAAAGTTTTAAGGTTTGGTTTATTATTACCTTGAGGTTTCAAAAACTTGTCTTGCAATTTTCCTTTGAGAAAAATGTTAATTCCTAAAGTGTTAAAACATGATTTACAAAACCAAAATTTTAATATTGAGCGCTCTGATTTTGCTACTGACCTAAGGACATTTACTTGTGTTTGCAAGGGGATAAATAATTTATAAAAGTGTTCCTTGACCTAGAATTAATTCTAAGAAAGCCTAGTTACTAGAAATGCTTATTATTACAATTTTGCATGCTTTTGGAAAATTAAATTTTGGATTCTATTCTAACATTTCCAGATCTGATATATGCTGTTTGGAGTGGTCTAGATGTGTAAAATATGCTATTAATTGATGTGATAATCATTCTTGGCACCTTAGGCAAGTTTCGTAACTAAAAAGGATCGAAAATTTGACATTTAAAGCTTTCTAAAAATTGAAATTGTAGTTTCTATTTCAGCATGTTCAAAAATGATAGAAGTGTGTTATATTAGGTATATATGTGTAAGAATCACTAATAAATGGTTTAGGGATTAATTCTAGCATCTTAGAAAAAGTCGGTAATGAGAAATGGTCAAAAACGTAATTTCTACAACACGAAAATTGCTTAATTTTCAATTCTGCCCAAATTTATCCAGCATTGTGTAATGATGTTCTTAAAGTCATTAATTAGTGGAAGTCATTAGAATTAATCCTTTAGAAGCATCAAAAAATAAATACAAAAGTTAGGTTTACCCGATTTAGAGGTTTAACCATTTAAGGGAAAATGAAAGTGCTTATTTTATAAGATGATGAGTTTATGATATATTTGAGAATTTATGTGATGTTTGTGTTTGTATACTTGGCTACTAGTTACAAGATTTACTATGGCATGTCGTGACTACACTTGGAATGTTTAACATGCATATGTTGAAGTAATATGAAAGCATGTAACATTACATGATATGTTTGTGTTCTTGCATCTCAATATAACATGCTAAGGTGAAGGTGACATAAAACACATGGAAATAATCCTCTAGACTCCACGAATTAAAGGTTATGAGAGATGATCTAATAAGAAAGTGATCCTTTAGACTCCCCAAATTAAAGGTTATGAAAGGTGATCCTTGCCCTCTATCCCGTACTTTAAGAGTCGGGTGTTAACTTATCATGAGGATAAGAGTATACTAGTGATGACTAGTGAGGTAAGAACTCATAACCTAGAACTCTCAAGAGGAGAGATTAATAGGGTGGCCCCAATGAGAGAAAAGAATAAATTAAGTCACCTAAAGTATAAATAGAAGTATTTCATGCCATGTTATCATGTTCCTTGTATATCACTTATGTCTCTATATAGTATGTTGCACCTTGTATTGACATGTCATTTCATGATGAGGTATGATACATTCATAACATCAAAGACTTATATTAAAATGAACGGGCCTCGGTAATTGGTGTTTTAGAACTTAATTAATAAGCCTCATGCATGCTCACTATTTTAAAATGAAACCCGAAGTTCTTGAGGACGTAGATGATGACACTAGGATAGGAGAACACCCTATTAAGATTCTTTATCAAGTTTTTCACTCCCTCCGTCTTTCTTTCCATCGTGTCTTTAGAGGACGATGGCATCGTTCATGATATTCATTGATGCATAGACCTGGGAGCTCCATTTTGATGCCACACACCAGTCATACCATTTTGTAGGTTGCTGTTCCATTTGTCTGTTCATGTTCTTAGACTGCCTATTTGCCCACCCAGTCTCCAGTGTCTGTTTCTCTTCTACATGCCTTTTGCCGATGATCTTCTCTTTGAGCGCATGCGCCCCCATGGAATGCAAATTCATTGCACCCCTGCTGCTACCTCAGCTGTCCGGGACTGCCCGAAGTACGTTCCCCGCTCTCTTCCTACTCATTCTGAGACTGACCCATCCGAGGACTCAACCACCCATATATCGTCTGATGGTTTTTCCCTCACCATACCTCTGGAGATAGGTGAAGGCAATGAGGCTACGGTGACTCAGCCGATCTGAGGAGCTAGAGTAACGATGCGACCCCGTTGTTGAGCTCATGTTCGACCCGCTCACCATTTGGTTATGTTCCTCCCATTTAGGACAGCCAGTAGTAGGAGTTGGTAGCAGACTTTGTAGTTTTGTATGTAATCCCCCTTGCACTCAATTTTGCATGGTGCTTTCTTTTCAGTGACTTTTGCACAATTTTGGTTTATGCCTCTTACGAGTTCTTTTTTTCTCACAGAGAAGTTCATGGTCATCTAAAGAATCACCATTGGTAGTGCACTATGGAGTAGAGTTTAGAGCACACAAGGGAAGAGTGAGAAGCTGTTTGCTCGGATAGCCTTGTTGTAGTGAGCATTAGTCACTACAGCGAGTGTGAAAGACAGAGCTTGCCCAGAAATGAAGGCATCTTCACTGCAGTGAACATCACTCGTTGCTGCAAGAGCAAGAAGTGGCACCGGTGGAGTTTTTCAAGCCCGTTCGCTGCAGTGAACATCACACGCTACAGCGAACGTAGCAGGACTGAACCTGAAAGTTTAATTTTGTAATTTTGACCCACTTAGGCCTTTTTTTAGCAAATTTTATGTTGATGTAATGCTTTGAGACATGAGAACCAAGGCATTCTTTGCCAAATGAGGAAACAACCTAGGTTTTAAGGAGAGCTCACCTCTTCTCTTCTCTTCTTCTTCTTCTTGCTTTCTTTTTTCAAGAACTCATTGTTACACTTAGTTTAGTTATCTTTTATGCAGATTTTGGTTTTTGATTCTTGCTCTCTTTATCTTTCTCTGATTGTAACCTCCTTCGTGGAGGGGTAGTGTTTTAGCTAGCTAAGGGGATTTAGGGGTTAGGGTTGTGCTTTGAAACATTATGGTTATTAATGCAACCCTTAGTGCTGTTCCTTTTCTCCATATGTTTTCCTTTCTTTTCATGTTTATGATTCATTTGCATGTTGATATAGGTGCTATTTTATATATGTGAGCATGATTTTTGAGCATTTTTAATCTAGCTCGTTGATTGAATGCATGCTAATTGATTAATTAGTGAGTATTTAGTTAACTAGGAGGATAGAGATAATTCTTGATTGAGGATTGGACTATGGTAATTAGTATTTTAATTGGTTCATATATTTACATGTTGTGATTGCAATCATTTAAGTGTATGTGCTTTATGTTATCCCTTAATTAATTAACTTTGAGGAGAATTGCTAGCTAATTGTGTGATTGCATAATTAGTACATAGTTCCACACCAAGCGTTTGAGATTTCGTTATGTTAATGAAAGGCACTCCCTAGCTTGAGAATCCCCTAGGCTAGCTTCCTTTTATAGTTGTTAAATTTAATCGCTTGTCATTTTAATCTTTATCTACATGCAACAAAACCCCCCTTTTTTACTCCAGCTAATTAGTTTAGCTTCCTCGTGAGAGGACCCGGGTTCCATACCACTATTTAGGTGCCTTGTGCAATCCAGTTTAGGAATCTAATTTCCTATTTTAAACTTGTTAACAATGGCTAGCTTTTAAGTTTTTGGCACTGTTGTTGGGGAATTCTGGACTATTTAGTTATGTTTATAGTGAATTTATGAATATTTGTTTTCTTGTTCACTTTTGTTTTCCTTTTTTTTAAAAAAAAAATCTAAAATAGTAGTTAGTTTTGTTTATCTTTTTGTTTGTCTTTCTTTTTACATTGGTTCCTATTCATGACTCGATCTGAGCCTGATCCTCAGTTAGCCCACTTTGATCCTGAAATTGAAAGGACTCTTAGGCAATTGAGACAGACTAGGAGAGAGTTATTCATCCCTGGGGAACTATCTGAAATTTTCCCTCTTAAGTCTAGTTTAGATTTAGAAACTATTTATACTTCTCCTGAACTTTCTGATTCTTCTGTTAGTGTTTCAGGGAGCTCAGACTACATGGCTGACCAAGGGAGAAGCTTGCAGCTCCTGACATGTTTCAGCAACCCTTGGGAATTGTCTATCCTGAGTTGGAGGTAGACTTTGAGCTCAAATTCGGGCTCATACATCTACTTCTGAAGTTTCATGGCCTTGCTGGTGAAGATCCGCATAAGCACCTCAAAGAGTTTCATGTAGTCTATTCGAACATGAGGCTGATGGGGGTAGATGAGAACTAGGTTAAGCTGCGGCATTCCCTTTCTCTTTTGAAGGAAATGCCAAAGATTGGCTCTTCTACTTTCCAAATGGAGCGGCAAACAGTTGGACTGGACTGAGAAGGATATTTCTGGAAAAGTACTTTCCAGCATCTAGAGCTGCCACCATCAGAAAGGACATCTGTGGGATAAGACAGCTGTAAGGGGAAACACTTTATGAGTATTGGGAGCGGTTCAAGAGACTGTGTGCCAGTTGCCGTCATCAGCAAATCCCTGAGCAGCTGCTTATCTAGTTCTTCTATAAGGGTTTGATGCCTATGGATCGGAGTATGATTGATGCAGCCAACGGAGGTGCTCTACTAGATGAGACTCCAGCTGTAGCTAGGGTCCTAATTGAGAACATAACAAAAAATTCACAGCAATTTGGGTCTAGAGCCACCTCAGGTAATAGGAGTGTGCATGAAATAGCTCAGTCAGACTCTTTAGGTTTGTAGCAAACTCTACAGGAGCTTTCCAGGTTCATGAAGTAGCTGACATTGGGTTAGGTGCAACTTCCAGCTCATCCTACACTAGCCACAACATGTGGCATTTGTTCTTGCCATACTTATACTGCTGATACTTGCCCTCAATTGATAAACGATTCATCTAATATTTCTGCTGTAAATGTTTTTCCTGGGAGACCTCAGAACTAACAGTAATACAACCCCTATAGCAACACATACAACCCAGGGTGGAGAGATTACCCAAACATGAGGTGGGGGAATTCATCAAATCAGCAGTTTTAGAATCAACCCCCATTTCAGCAACAACAGAGGTACCCGCTACAACCACAGCCACAGCTTCCACCACCACCTTAGATTCCTATATTAACACCTCCATCAGCAGCTTCAGATCAAAAAACCATGCAGGAGATGATGAAGTTATTATTGGAGATACAGACTGAGATTAATCAAATAAAGAGCTCTTCTTCCCAGGCTTAGCAGCGTACCTCCTCACAGATTCCATTTCAGACCATTCCAAATCCTAAGGGGAATATTAGTTCTCTCACCTTAAGGTCTGGAATGGTCCTATCTAAAGTCAAGAACCCATATGAGGAGGATAAACAAGAGGAACCAACGGTAGTGGTTGAAGAAGATGTAACCATCCATGATGGGAAGAAACAACCATTGGTGACTCCAGCTACTGAAGAAATAACACCTATCTCATTACCTTTCCCTCAGAAGGCTACTTTGTCAAAAAGGCCAACTAAAGTTGAGCTAGACAAGGACTTGTTGGAGACATTCAAGAAGGTTGAAGTGAACATACCTCTTCAAGATACAATTAAGCAAATTCCAAAATATGCCAAGTTTTTGAAGGAATTGTTCACCAATAAGCGAAGACTTAAGGGAAATGAGAAAGTGAATTTGGGAGTGCATGTATCCTCCATCATAAATCCAAGTATCCCATAGAAATGCAAAGATTTGGGCACACTTACCATTCCCTGCACTATTGAGAACATGAAGTTTAGGGAAGCTCTAGCTGATCTTGGAATGAGAATTAATGTCATGCCTTGGTTAGTTTATCATGCTCTTCATGTAGGAGAGTTGTAACATCCTAATTTTTAACCTAATACTCCTAGAATGTATTTAGGTTAAACATTAGTCTATTACCCTTTTAGTCCCATTCTTTAAAACCTTTCATTAAAATACTTAGCAGAAAATAAGACTAAATTTTTCTTTTTGAAACTTGAAAGCAAAACGCGAGCCGCGCACTAACCTAACGTTAGTCATAACCATAACGTGGAAGAAGAATAATCACACCATTCATAATCATGAAACATAGTATTATACATAACAATCATAATATCATCACATCTTCATAGCTATATAGATTACTAGTATCATTGTACTATCATTTACATCAAAACATGCCCATATACATGATGTGATCCTTATCCACCTATGATGTTGGATAAGTGTCAACTCAAAAGCTAAGCTATCTATGCTCCCGCAGCGGCCCTTTACTCCGTTTGCTAGTGTGACCCTTAAGCACGAGTCTTAGAAGAAGTCACGAACCTCATTGTAATCCTCGTCTAGAGACGACACAGAAGAAAAGAGAGGGATGAGAAACTCATTCAAGATTCTTAATAGGGATTCCCGACTCTAACACAAGTGTCATCGTCGTCGTTCCCAGCCACCTCGGTTTTAATTATGAGAAAGGTGTACAGGCATAAGGATTAGTTTTAGACTTTTAAAATCTATTTATCCAAAGTGGGTGTCTTTTAGTATGAGTCTTAATGTCATGAATGCAACAGATATTAGATGAATGCATGGCAGTACCATATGCACTTTAACATGGAAATCGTAATACTTGGGCATATCATAAGGAAACATAAATCATATACGTGGCACAAAAGGCACAGTACTTTTCATGTGACATCTTTCTCATAAGTCAAACTCTTAAGTTCTTTTTCTTAAAGACCACCCTCTTAACTTATCCACCAAAAATCCAACCAACATGCCAGCCTCGGTGATAATTTGGTCACCAAACTACATCTCACCTATCGCCTAGGAATGAGCTCAATCCTAACTAGTCGTCACTAGATTTAACATGGGGTTATAGAGGGGGTATACATAACTTTCTTGGATCACCTATCTTAGGGTCATTTCCTTCTTTAAAACACTCTACTGGTATCTACTACATAGTGAATTGTCCGCTTTGACAAACTCAATGTCAATACCCTCATGGATTTGTTTCCTTCCCACCGTAGCCGGAGGAATGCGTCTTAGTGTTATGTCACATCTGTTCTGGGCGTGCTCAGCCGAACCGGTGTCACCTAGAACCTTTCCAGGGGGTGCTCGACCGAACCGGTGTGACCCAGGAGTTTTTGCAAACTTTTCTCAAATTCTCAAGTTTGATGGGGAATTCGGTAGTGTAACGGCGTACACCGGATTTCCTTCAAACTTGCTTTATGCCACGAAACATATAGAGCATGCATAGGCCATTCAACTCCGCCATAAGACATCAAGTCATATAGTCAAACTCATCATAGTATATACGTCATCACATTCATTGCTTTAACATTCTTAAAAGATAGCATGCTCCTAACCAATTTGTTGAAATCAAGGACTGGGCTCAGCTAATGTATATGCCATGCTCAAGTCATTCTCATAATTAAACATACATCTACTTGAAGTCATAAAGCTCATTATGTCTTGGGACCTATGGTATCTTATGCTTTGACCCTTATGGGTCCTAAACTTGAGATATAATTATTCTATCATTCTCTATCAACCTCTTATGCACCTAAGGGTTCACAACTAATAATTTTTACTAGCATTTTTGTTCATTAGTAAATCTGGGCAGCATCATACTCTAAGGGCAGAATTACATTTTTATGATTACGGGATTCTGGAATTTATGTTTTAGACCCTTTCTCGGTTCCGTCTTCGCCTAAGGCACTATAAATAAAATCTAAACCATTTATGAGGCATTCCTATGCCTATGAACTAATTATAAACCATTTACTACTTTATAAGGTTTCTAGATAGAAACAGAAAGTTAAATGATCTAAATGTTCTAGAATTGCACTTTTACAGTTTTCTAATTACTAGTTTCTTTATAGGCACTAAAAATCTACCTACATCAAATGTTATCAAGTTTGCCATGATTAATCAACCCTAAACTGAATATTATCCCATTAAAACAGTTTTGGCAGTGACTAAAAATAAATGGGTCAAAACTATGCTAAAACTCAATTTTACGGTTTATCGGTAAGACTAGTTTCTCTCCTAACATGCATAGAAAGGCTCCTACCTCAACATACATAATTTTTACACATTCTAACATGTCAAAACATCATCATATAGCAGCAAGCACATGAGGGAAGAATCGAAATATTAAAGCTCAAGCATCATTCAAAAATTGTGTCCTTAATACATACAAGTTACTAGTTTCTCTTGAAATCATTTTAGGACTTCTAAAACTCTTTGAAAACCAACTTATTTCCTTAAAATCCTCATAAACCAAACAGGCAGCAACCATTTGAGTTAGCCCATGATTGGAGTTCTAAAACATAAAATCATACTTGAAATATTCTTTGAGTTCTCCTATGCTTAAGAAAAATCCTAAGACATAGATTATGGGCACTTGTGACTAGATGAACTCACACCAAGCTCATCATCATCACTTGGCTGAATTGTGTATTCAAAGGAATGCTTCCATAACCAAACTTTAGCTTGAGATAAAAAGGCAAGTCTTTGAGCTTCTAGAGTCTTTAAGTGATAACAAAATGTAAACGTGCTATGCATCTCATTTTATTCTTCATTATAAAGTAAGGTGAGGACTTCAAAGTAAATATGAGATGCAAGAACATGAAATACAAATATGAGGTGCTAGAAATATAAATATGCAAGCCTTGAAAATAAATATGTGAAACTTGAAAATAAATATGCAAGATTTGAAAATAAATATGCAAAACTTGAAAAATAAATATGCAAGTTCAATTCTTTATTTTAGTGCTCTAGGCCTAACAATAATCGACTTTAAGGTCGAAATAGAAAGGCTTCGAGATTAATTAGGTGATATGCAAGCTCTCATTTTAAATCTTTAAGTTCTTAAGTGATGACTTGAAAAGTAAACGTGCTAGACAAGAACATAAATATGAGATGCTCTTCATTCCTTATCTTTAACTTTAAGTGATAGCATGGAAGGTAAACATGAATGCAAAGCCCAAAAGTAAATATGCAATGCAAGAGCTTGAATATAAACATGAGTGCAAGTTCATTTTATTTCTTAATAGAGCTCATCCAAGACTTTAGAAGAACTTAAACCTCAACCCAAAACTTATCATAGCAAGGTAAAGTAAGCTTTAGAGTTCCTTGCACCAAGGTTTACAAAGAAACCATATGGTAGGAACATCATCATCAAGCTTTAAGGAATGGCTTAAAAGAAAGGCAAATAATACACTAACTTTATTTTTAAGAATCAAAAGGGATCAAGTTTAAGAACCAATCTTTGGGTTCTAGAAACCATCTCACCATGTCTTTGGTGACAAAACCAAAATATCAAAGAAAATGAGACCATGGCCGAAACCATGAAGAAGAAAAGATAAAACTTTGAAACTCTAGAGGCCATAATCTTGATGATACATCAACATCAACATCATGTGCTCTCATCCTTGAGTCATTTCCCAACTAACATAAGCCTTTAAAAATCAAAACTAGGACCAAGGAAAAAGAAATGGAAACTGAAACATGCTTGGTCTAAGAACCAAGTTCCAAGCTCTAGAGGTATCACAAGTGAAGATTCTCATGATCTACATCTTAAACCCTCATCATCAAGCATCATTTTCTTTAAAAAGAAAGGCTCCAGGGCCGAAATCAAAGAGAAGAAAAAGAAGTTCTAAAAGCTAAGAGAAACTAGCAAAAACTCATTTTTTGAAAAAACTTTAAAAGACAAAACTTTAAAGAACAAAGTCCCTACCAAGTGTTGAAGAGGAAAGCTTGTTTCTTGAAGTGAAAAGAGAAGAAAACTTGCTTCCAAGTGGTCCTTAAATTTTCAGCCAAAGAGGAGGAAAAAGGAAGGAAAAGTTTTGGTGTGAGCTTGATGGGTGAGGATGAAAGCTTATGTGTTTGAATGGTGATTTAGGGTGGTTATGTGGTGGTTCTTTGTGTTAGAGGAGGAAGATGAAGAAGAAGAGAATGAGAAAGAACTTTTGAGCTCTTGGAGAAGAAAAGAAACTTAAGACAATTCTCTTTGAAACTTTGATGCACAAAATAAGCAAAAATGGGCCAAATGCTCTCAAGACAAGTATTTATAGAAGAACAAAATGTGAAGGAGTGAATGGGGAGGGAGAACCACGAAATTCATGGCCATGGAGGAGAGAAAATATCTCTTACAAAGTATCATTCCAAGGTATGGCTTGAGGTATGGCTAGGTGTGCTTCAAGGCACGGTCCTAGGCATGGTGCAAGACATAGTGTGGTATGGGTGGCCATGAGGGAGGTATGGGTGGCCATGCCTTTCTAGAAGAATTTGGGGAACAATTTGTTCCTTAATTGTGGGTTAGAACGTGTGTTTAGGTGTAGCTTTGATTAGACTTAGGATTAGGAATTGCTAAGTAAGTGTTTAGGTGAGGTAATGGTTAATTAGAGACTTGTAAGACTAGATTTAGGAGGTGGTCTTACTAAATTAATGGAGTCAAACTCCATTAACTAGGAATCCAATGCCAACACAATTCCTTGATTTAGGGAGACTGGAGAGAGAACACTATTCAAACACTATTTAAGATTCCAAAACTAAGAATCTTGAGTTTTAAAAAGAGATTTAGGTTTAATCTAAGCAATTTTAGGTTCTAATTAACCTTAATAAATTATTTTGACTCTAGATTAATTATGGAAATTAATTAACCTTTGATTATAGTGTAATATTACTTAGGTTTGCTTAATTACGTCATTAAGCTCAAACGGCACTATTCTAAGGGCAAAATCGTAATTTTACACAAAAACTATCTGGGACCTCCAGGACTTAAACAAATAGTTTTAAACACATGAAAACATCATTTTAAACCTTCGGGGAAAGTTTCGGACTCGAACAACACCTTTACCCGCGTAAAAACACTAAAGGGGTATTTTGGTCATTTTGATCCGAAACTGTAGAAAACAAGATTTTCGTTTCCGAAATCATTCAAAAACCATGTAATCCCCTTCAAACATTGAGTTGACCCTTCGAGGACTACCAGGCTGACTATCCTCGAATTCCAGGTGGAAAATGACCTCAGGGGCATTTTGGTCATTTTCTCTCAGACAGAAAAATCGGGGTGTTACAAGAGTTGAAGCCTACCAAAGTGATCTAGCAATTTGCAAATAGGAGCATTCAGCAGCTTGATGGACTCCTTGAGGATGTCCTTGTGAGGGTAAACGATCTCATCTTCCCTACTGATTTTTATGTCTTAGAAATGGCTAAGGATGAGGAAGTGTACTAACATACACTTCAACTAGGAAGGCCATTTTTGAAAACTGCAAGAGTAAAATTGATGTGTATGCTGGCACACTTTCCTTAGAGTGCGATGATTTGAGAGCACAATTTAACTTGCATGATGTCATGAGATTTCCCACAGAAAACTATTCCGCTTTTGCAATTGACTTGATTGATTCATTGATAGAAAATGCATATGGTGATCTTTTGGGAAATCCTTTTGGAATGTTGGAATTTGAGAATGATTTTACATGCCCTAATTGTGATGGAAGATCAGACCTATACAAAGAGCATGCTGAAATTGATGCTTCATTGGCTGAAAATACTGTTGATAGCACTGTTAAACCATCATGTGAAAAGCACAATTTCAGCTCACCTTTCACAAGTTCTAAGAATTCTGTAGAGCCAGAAGCTGCTACAGGCTTGCTGCAGCGAACAACTCGATCCAAAAACCCTCGTTGCAGTGAACTATCTTTGCTAGAGTGAGTGACTCTGCACATAACTCTGTAAAAATGCACAACTGGGAGCTTTCAGTATGTTCAGGATTGCATGGCTCTGCTTTTAACCCTGAAGATCAACATCTCTCTCCTACTTCTTGTCTTACCATTGAAAATTCCTTTTTTTTTTTTTTGCTTTTCCTTCTTTTATTTGGTATGATGATGCGTTTGTTTCAAGTTCATGTGAAGTTGTATGTGTAAACACTTCATCATAACCATCATCCACCTTTGAGCTGAAACCCCTCCCCGACCACCTGAAATATTCATACTTAGGGGAGGGTGAAGAATTTCCTATAATCATTGCTAATGACCTCAAAAATGACCAAGAAGAGAAGTTGCTTGGAGTTCTTAGGAGCCACCAAAAAGCCATCGGATGGACCTTAGCTGACATCTCAGGCATTAGCCCTTCTACATGTGTTCACGGTACTTTCTTGGAGGAATGTGCTAAGCCCGTGAGACAACCTCAAAGATGCCTAAATCCTCTCATATTGGATGTGGTCAAAAAGGAGACTACCAAATTATTGGCTGCGGGTATCATATACCCAATTTCTGATAGCCAATAGGTCAGCCCGGTCCAAGTTATTCCCAAGAAGTCTGGCATCACGGTGATGAAGAACGTTTAGAACGAACTGGTGCCTACAAGGGTCCAAAATAGCTGGCGGGTCTGCATTGTGTAACACCCCGATTTCCTGTCTGAGCGAAAATGACCAAAATGCCCCTAAGGTCATTTTTCACCCAGAATTCGAGGACAGCCAATCCGACTGTCCTCAAAGGGTCAACTTAATGTTCAAAGGGGATTATGTGTGGCATGTAAGCTAATAGAGCAGAAGAATCTCATTCTTGAGTTCCGACGCGCTAAATGACCAAAACGCCCCTGTCGCTGTTTAACACTGACCAATGAGCCGATTGAGCCCGAACTCTACCCAAAGGATTTAAATGATGTTTTTATGAGTCTAGGCAGGTCTGTTTAAGTCCCGGTGGTCCCGAGCAGTTTTTGTTCAAAATTACGATGTTGCCCCTGATGGAGCACCTAATGAGCTTAATCACACGATTAAGCAAACCTAAGCAATATTAGGCTCTAATCGAAGATTAATTAATTTCCATAATTAATCTAGAATCAAAACAATTAATTGGAATTAATTAGAACCTAAGATTGCTTAGGGAAGCTCAAAATCCTTTTTCAAAATCAAGACATTATGTCATAAATCAAAGAATAGTGTTCTTCCTATCAATTTCCTTAAATCAAGGAACCAATGGATGTGATTAGGAATATTGATTAAAGGGTGTTTGACTCCACTAATAACTAAGACCAGTCCTAAACTTGTCTTGAGAAGCCCTTAATTACCCACTTTCTCATTCAAACACTTAACCACAAACTCCTAATCAAATACCTAATCATACCTATCCTCCAAACTACATCATAACACAAAGGAAATGAAATAATTTCCCTCCCCCATGGCCATTAAAACACACGGCCACTCCCCCTCCAAAATTCATCATATGTTGATTTATTTTAATAACATTTCACACTCAAAAAATCATACCTTCAACCATACCTAGCCATACCTTGAAATGACACACATAAGATATATTTTCCCTCCATCATGGCCGGCCACCTTCCCTCCTTTTCACCCCCCATGTGTTTCATTTCTCTATAAATAGGAGAAGCTTCCCATGAAACCCCTTTGCTCATTTCTCTTACACCTCCTAAGTTTTCTTTCTCTCATCTCAAAAGAGTTCTTCTTCTTTTTTCTCTACTCTTTTCAAGACCAAGCCCTCCCTCTCAATCAAGGAGCACATCCAAGGTAGGGAGTTGTATTCTTTACTTTTGTTGTTTATCTCTTGACTTGTAAAGATACAATGTTGATGTTTCTTTCCTTCTCCACTTTCTTTTTTTTTGGTTCTTATTCATCCTTTTCCTTCCCTTTGATTTTTGACCAAATGGCCTACATTTGGAAGAAATCATAGCTTGATGATGGGGATCTTGAGTGTTGGTTACAAAACCATCACTTGTTTGACCTCTAAAGCTTAAAGGTTTCACTTTTGAAAAGGTTTTTAACAACACAAATAAACTATGTTGTTGAGAAGAGTAATCTTGTGCTTAGGACTCAAATAGATAAGAAATGGATTGCATTCATGTTTATTTTCCTTGTTATCACCTTAATAATTAATCTCAAAGCCTACCTATTTCAACCTTAAAGTTGATTGTTGATTTAGAGTGAAAATTCTAGCTTAGAGCACTAAAATAAAGAATTGAACTTGCATATCATATTTATTTTTCCAAGTCATCACCTAAAGCTCAAAGATATGAAATGAGCTTGCACTTCATGTTTACATTTCTTGTCTAGCATGTTTATGTTTCAAGCCACCACATAAACTTAAAAATTAAGAATGAGCTTGGATTCTCATGTTTATTTTCAAAGCCTTGCATCTTTACTTTTCCTTGCCATCACTCTATAATGATAAGATTAAAATGGAACTGGCATTGGCATGTTTATGTTTATCACCGAAAGATCTAAAGATCAAAGATTCTCTTTCAACTAAATCTTGAAAGCTATGGGCTTTATCTTGCAAAAGTGTTTTGATTTCAAAGTGAGTGTTTGAACAAGGTTCAAAATGGTTAGAGAAGGGAGGAATAACTTAGAAGATGATTTAGACTGAAAATTTTGTATTTTAAAGGTATTGATAATCGATTACAGAGCCCATGTAATCGATTACCAGAGAGTTTTGCTCAGCTCAGGCCTAAGTAATTGATTACAACCTTATGTAATCGATTACACATACTAGAGCACTAGTAATCGATTACCATTCCATGTAATCGATTACTCAGATGTTCTTGGGTCCCAAGTTTGATGTAATCGATTACAGAGCCCATGTAATCAATTACCAGAGCCCCCAAACTTCCTGTTTTGAAAACCCAAAGCTGTGTAATCAATTACAAGGCTCATGTAATCGATTACCAGAGCCCTCAACTTCTCTATTTTGAAACTCGAAGATGTGTAATCAATTACAGGGCTCACGTAATCGATTACTAGAACCCCAAGTATGCAATAAACATTTTCCCTACTTGAATGATATGAATCCATGATCTTGTTTACATATGAAACTATGAGATTGCCTGACATAAATTAATGAGCAATGTATGACTATTCATGAATCATAAATATGTTTATTCTATGAGGAATTGATCCCTAGAGATAGAACTCAATCTTTACATGTTATAGTTTTATGTGGAACATTAGGGATGCATATACTAGAGATATATGAAGAGCTAGGAATGATTGTTCTTGAATCATGACATGCTATGATGTATTGATGCGTGAATGGATATGTTGTATGATATTGATGTACTATTAGCTCTTGTTGCATAAAGCAAATTTGAAAGAAATTCGGTGTACTATCATTAGACTGTCGAATTTCTGTCAAATTCGAGCACTTACGAAAAGTTTTTGAAAACTCCATGAGATACGTCCTGGGTGACATCAGTTTAGCCGAGCACACCCAAGGATAAATGTACTGAGATGCATTTTGGGTAACACCGGTTTAGCTGAGCACATCCAAGAACAAATGTGACATAGCACTAAGACGTATTCTGGGTGACACTGATTTAGTCGAGCACCCCCAGGAACAAAACCGTGAGGTTATTGACATTAAGCTTGCCAGAGCGGACAAATAACTGTGTACTAGTTACTAGTAATTGCGTTTCAAAGAAGGAAATACTCTTATGGACTCCCCGAATTAAAGGTTATGATAGGTGATCCTTATGCCCCTAAGCCCGTACTCTTGATGTCGAGATTATTATTATGTTACGCTTATCAGAGGATAAGTAAGAACTAGTGATGACTAGTTAAGTATGAGCTCATAACCTAGAGATGTTATTAGGGTGGCCCCCGTGATGAAAAGTATGAAGTTTAATGTCACACAGTTAAGAAAAACGAAAGTTTCACGTGAAAAGTTATATGCCACTAGATGCCACTTATATGATGTTTTTGATAATTATGTTCTACTGCTTTCTTGCATAATGTATATTCATGCAATCATGCCTTGCTATGTTGTATTCATGACATTAAGGTTCATCCTAAAATGAACGGGCCTTGGATAATTATGTTCGAAAACCTAATAATGAACTCTATGCATGCACACCTTTTTATAATAAACCCAAGGTTCCTGATTACATAGATGATGACACTAGGAGAGGAGGATTTCCCTAGTGAGATTCTTTAGAAATTTTCTCACTCTCTCTATTTTCTCTTTCCATCACGTCTTCAGAGGACAATGGCATCCTTCGTCATATACATTGACGCGCCGACATAGGAGTTGCATTTTGATGCCACGCACTAGTCCTATCATTTCGTAGGCCGTTGCTTCATCCGTATGTTTGTATTTCTGGATCGCCCCTTTGCTCAATCAGTCACTAGCTTCTGGTTCACTCCAACCTCACCTTTCGCTGACAACCTCCTGTTTAAGCGTACCCACCCCCAAGAAGAACGCATTCGTCGCACCCTCGACGCTGCTTCCGCCATCGGCGCCTATCCTGAGTACGTTCCTTGTTGCCCCCGGGCTTTCTCCAAGACAGACCCCTCCAAGACAGACATCCCATCCATGGGTTCCTCCCCCAATATACCCATGGAGTTGGGTAGCAAAGACACCGTGACACAGCTACTCCGAGGAGGTAAAGTGAGGATGGTGCCCAGCCGCGGAGCACGTGGCCGACCCTCTCACCGCTTGGCCACCCCGACTGAGTTGGCCTAGTGGGTTGGATATGTACCTCCCATCGACGAACAGGAGTAGCAGTCGATATTTGACTTCAGTGCACACACACCTACACGGCTAGGGTAGCCTTCTTTTGGTTTTAGAGGTTATCTATTTTTAGGTGCACTGTTGTAGGTGGAGATTCAGATGTATTTTTCTTTATGTTTCCCTTATGATGTACGAATGATTGTAACAACTCTACTACTATTCTAGGGTATGGCATGACTATTATGTAATTTCTTTTATGATATTGTGTTCATTTGGATATGATTTGTTCTTCCCTCTTGTTTTTCTTGTGAGGTGACGACGTAGTTTACCTAGCACATGCATATGGTTCACATTGTCTTTCTTTTCAAAAAGGAAAATTTTACCCGTATTTTCCGCTGAGTATTTTAAAGAAATATTTTAGAGAATGAGACTAAAAGAGTAATAGACTAATGATCAACCTAGTTACGTTTTAGAAGTATTGGGTTGAAAATTAGAATGTTACATTTTGGTATCAGCGTAGTTCGACTCTCATGGAACCTAAGGATTGGACTGACTATGCTTCATAGGCATTGTATGGTAGTCATGTCATATGTAGTGCTTGATAGAGAAGAGCCATAGGTTAGATATGCATGACCCCTATTTGTTTGTGTGTGCCATGGTGACTAGCTCATTTCGCATGAAATATTGAGCCTGATCAACTCAGTTTTTGTTGTCTGGACCAATGGCACCTAGACGACCAACTAGGACCCCAACCGAGGAAAACCAAGACAACGCAGCCGCCATAGCTATTCGAGGCATGGCAAGGGCTATGGAGCATATGTTTGAACGGATGAACCAACAAAGAGACGCTGGGCGTGCTCCCCCGACCATGGACATGATTGAGCAAGCCCATTTTGGTGAATTTTGCAAGGCTAACCCACCTGCCTTTCGAGGAGCCATGGATGCCGACAAAGCTGACGAATGGATAAAGAACATGGAAAAGATCTACATTGTGGTTGCCTGCTTGGAGGAGCAGAAGGTCACGTTTACTACTTACATGATGGAGTCCGATGCTGAGTTCTGGTGGACTGGCACTCGGAGATTGCTTGAGGCTTCCAGCACCGCCATCAACTGGGAGCTGTTCAAGACGTATTGCTATGAGAAATACTTCCCAGAATCTGTAAGGAATGCCAAGGACATCGAATTCATGCAACTGACCCAGGGTGGGTCTACTGTCGTGCAATACACGACGAAGTTTGAGAAGCTGATCAAGTTTTCACAAGTGTTCTAGGGGAACCCCGATGAAGTATGGAACTGCATGAAGTACGAGGCCAGACTGAAGGCGGAGTTGAACTTCATTGTGGCGCACATGGGGATCAGGGATTTCCCTACCCTGGTCAACAAGTGCCAGATCTTGGAGGAGGGGCAACAGAAACTCAACGCCATAAGGGCGGAACGTGCTAAGGGACTAGGGCCACAAGCTCCATGGTTCAAGCCACAACATCAGAACCAGTCAAGGAGTCACTACAACCCGTATCACAACCACAACCAGTTCAAGCCATAACAATAGCAACAGTAGAGGGCACCTGTCAATCAACAACTCAAATAAGATCAAACACCCCGTTCAAGCACAATGGCCACCGCAACAATAACAACCAACAAGGAGGATCAGGAGGTCCTTAGAACAATAACAACCATCACCAAGGAAGGTCCAGCAGGGCCAACAACAAGACACTACAAGTAGCCCTAGCTACTTTCTCTGAACCCGTGTCGACCATAGTGTGCCCCCAGTGTGGAAAGGACCACGAGAATCGTCCCTGCCTAGCCAGGCAGGGAGTCTGTTTCAGATGTGGCAAACTCGGCCACTACGCAAAGGACTGCACCAATAGGAGGCCAATGAACTAGAAACCCAAGCCACAACACCAAGGGAGAGTCTTCACCCTTAATGCTGAGGACGCAAAGGAGTCTCACGACCTCATCGAAGGTAAGTGTGAATTAAATGGTAGAACTTTAACTGTATTGTATGACTCTGGTGTGATCCATTCTTTTATTTCACATGCTAGTGTCGAGTCTCTAAATTTACAAGTTTCTAGACTTCCTTTTGATCTCATTGTTACAACCCCCACTAATCGCCCTGTAAATACCTATAATTGCTGTTGAAATTGTCACCTTATTGTTGAAAATAGATCCTTTATCATAGATTTGATTTGTTTGCCCATGAAAGATATAGGCATAATCCTTGGCATGGATTGGCTTTATGCCAACCGTGTATTGCTAGACTGTTACACCAAGTCTGTCATCTTCCCTTCCACCCCGAGTGAAACCAGTCAACCCTTAAGACTGTATTTGAATTCTATAGAGGTCAACTGTAGTGGGAAGAAAACTAAGGGATATGTTCTCCTAGCCGCTAGTGGGGTAGACTTTGAGCAAAACCTAGAAGATATTCCGGTGGTAAGAGACTATCCCAAGGTATTTCTGGATGAAATACCCGAGTTTTCTCCTGAGAGAGAAGTGGGGTTCTCCATAGAGTTAGTTCCTGGAGTGGGACCTATCTCTATAGCCCCGTATCAGATGTCACCCCTAGAGTTGGCCGAGTTGAAAACCTAGCTGGAAGAACTATTAGAGAAGAGCTTTATAAGACCTAGTGCTTCACCTTGGGAACCCCGGTCTTATTTGTCAAGAAGAAGGACGGGAGTATGAGATTATGCGTAGACTATAGGTAGTTGAACTGAGTAACAGTGAAAAACAAATACTTGTTTCCTAGGATTGATGATCTAATGGACCAATTGGAAGGAGCGCTGGTATTCTCCAAGATTGATTTAAGGTCAGGATACCAACAGATTAGGGTAAGAGATCAGAACATACCTAAAACCGCCTTTAGAACTCGGTATGGACACTGAGTTCACTGTCATGTCATTTGGACTGACGAATGATCCCGCGATGTTTATGGATTATATGAATAGGATCTTTAGACCCTATTTAGATAAGTTCGTGGTTGTTTTCATAGACGATATACTCATCTATTTGAATACCCACGAGGAGCATGAACGTCATCTAAGGCTAGTTTTAGAGATTTTGAAGGGGAAGAAGTTGTATGCTAAGCTATCTAAGTATGAATTTTGGCTGGAGGAAGTGAAATTTTTAAGGCATGTAGTGTCAAAAGGATGCATAGCTATTGATCCTAGTAAGGTTAAGGTAATGATAAATTGGGATAGACTAACCACCGTAATGGAAATACGGAGTTTCTTGGGCTTAGCAGGCTACTACCATAAGTTTATAAAAGGATTTCCCAGATCACCCTACCCTTAACCAAGCTCACTAGGAAAAACGCCCCCTTCATATGGAATCCCGAGTGTGAAAAGAGCTTCCAAGAGTTGAAGGAAAAGCTAACCACGACCCTAGTTTTAGTTTTACCAGATCCCAATACACTCTTTGAGGTATATTGCAATGCTTCGGGCAAAGGTTTAGGCTGTGTGTTGATGCGAAATAGGCAAATGGTAGCCTATGCGTCCAGACAACTCAAGCCTTACGAGGTAAACTACCCTACCCATGACCTGGATGTAGCAGCCATAGTGTTTGCTTTGAAGATGTGGAGGCACCATTTGTATGGTGTAAGGTTTGAGGTTTTCTCCAATCATAAGAGTCTCAAGTACCACTTTGATCAAAAGGAGTTGAATATGAGACAGAGAAGGTGGATGGAGTTTTGAAAGGACTATGATTTCGGTTTAAGTTACCACCCTTGCAAGGCTAATGTAGTCGCTGACGCCTTGAGTCAAAAATCTTTACACCTATCTCACATGATGGTTAACGAACTTGAGTTGATAGAGCAGTTTAGGAATATGAATCTGGGGATGTCTCTGATCGATGAAGGTATGAAGATGTGTCACCTTAGCGTGACAAGTGGGTTTAAGCAAAGGGTTGCCCTAGCTCAAAGGGAAAACGAGGAGTTTAGGGAGACCCTGGAGGCAGTCAAGGCAGGCAAGTTGAAAGGTTTCGAGCAAGGCCCTGATGGTCTTTGGAAGTTTGAAGGGTGAATCTGTGTGCCACAAGATGGTGACCTCTGAGAGAAAATTTTGGAGGAGGCTCTCAAGAGCTACTTCACTATTCATCCTAGTACTACCAAGATGTATCAGGACCTGAAGAAGATGTTCTGGTGGCTTGGATTAAAGAAGGATGTGGGCACCTAGGTTAGTAAGTGCTTGGTTTGCCAAAAGGTAAAAATTGAGCACTAAAAGCCTTCAGGTATGTTGCAACCCCTGTTAATTCCTGAGTGGAAATAGGAAAGTATATCTATGGATTTTGTTACAAGATTGCCTAGGACCCAAACTGGCCATGATACCGTATGGGTGATTGTGGATCGACTAACCAAGTCGGCTCACTTTTTTCCTATTAGAGTGACCTACTCTTTGGATAAATTGGCACAGTTATACATCCAAGAGATCATGAGATTGCATGGAGTACCGTCGACGATAATTTCAGATAGGGATCCGTGATTTACGTCACGTTTTTGGGGAGCCTTCCAAAAGGCATTTGGTTCAAAGTTGTGCTTAAGTACAGCATACCACCTACAAACAGATGGCCAATCGGAAAGAACGATCCAAACCCTGGAAGACATGTTGAGAGCCTGTGTTTTGGACTAGAGGGGAAATTGGGATAGATATCTATCGCTAATCGAATTTGTGTATAACAACAATTATCACGTGAGTATCGGCATGGCACCCTACAAAACCTTGTATAGACGGAAGTGTCAATCTCCTTTGTATTGGTATGAACCTAGGGAGTAGAGTTTGTTAGGACCTGAGATAGTGAGGGAAATGACGGAGCAAATCAAGAGGATACGGGATAGGATGCTTACCGCTCAAAGTAGATAAAAGAGCTACGCGGACAGACGGCGAAAGCCATTGGAGTTTAATGAGGGAGAACATGTGTTTCTTAGGATCGCCCCCACTACAGGCATAGGAATAGCTATAAAGGTTAAAAAGTTAAGCCCCCGATTTCTTGGTCCCTTTGAAATTCTTCAAAAAGTCAGGTTAGTAGTCTACAAAATAGCCTTACCCCCTAATCTTTTAAATCTCCACGACGTCTTTCACGTCTCTCAGTTAAGAAAGTATGAGTCCGACCCTAGCCATGTTTTAGAACCAGAGCAAGTACAGTTAAGGGATTACCTAACTTTCAATCTGCCACCGACAAGGATCGTGGACTATGGAGTCAAGCAGTTGAGGAACAAGTCCGTTCCTTTGGTGAAAGTATCATGGAGACGTGGCAAGTTAGAAGAATACACATGAGAATTGGAGTTAGAGATGAGGACAAAGTACCCAGAACTGTTCTAAGGTAATGAACTTTGACGATGAAATTCTTTTTAAGGAGGGGAGTAATGTAACACCCCGATTTTCTATCTGAGTGAAAATGACCAAAATCCCCCTAAGGTCATTTTTCACCCGGAATTCGAGGACAGCCGATCCGACAGTCCTCGAAGGGTCAACTCAATGTTCAAAGGGGATTATGTATGGCATGTATGCAAATAGAGCAAAAGAATCTCATTCTTGAGTTCCGATGCACTAAATGACCAAAACGCGCATGTGGCTGTTTAACATTGATCAGTGAGCCGATTGAGCCCGAACTCCACCCGAAAGGATTTAAATGATGTTTTTATGAGTCTAGGCAAGTATATTTAAGTCCTGGTGGTCTAGGGCAGTTTTTGTTCAAAATTACGATGTTGCCCCTGATGGAGCACCTAATGAGCTTAATCACACGATTAAGCAAACCTAAGCAATATTAGGCTCTAATCGAAGATTAATTAATTTCCATAATTAATCTAGAATCAAAAAAATTAATTGGAATTAATTAGAACTTAAGATTGCTTAGGGAAGCTCAAAATCCTTTTTCAAAATCAAGATATTATGTCATAAATCAAAGAATAGTGTTCTTCCTATCAATTTCCTTAAATCAAGAAACCAATGGATGTGATTGAAAATCTTGACTAGAGGTTGTTTGACTCCACTAACAACCAAGACCACTCCTAAACTTGTCTTGAGAAGCCCTTAATTACCCACATTCTCATTCAAACACTTAACCACAAACTCCTAATCAAACCTATCATCTAAACCACATCATAACACAAAGGAAATGAAATAATTTCCTTCCCCCATGGCCATTAAAATACACGGCCACTCCCCCTCCAAAATTCATCACATGTTGATTTATTTTCATAATATTTCACACTTAAAGAACTATACTTTCAACTATACCTAGCCATATCTTGAAATGACACACACAAGAGATATTTTCCCTCCTTTTCCCTCCATCATGGCCAGCCACCTTCCTTCCTTTTCACCCCCCCTGTGTTTTATTTCTCTATAAATAGGAGAAACCTCCCATGAAACCCTTTTGCTCATTTCTCTTACATTTCCCAAGTTTTCTTTCTCTCATCTTAAAAGAGCTCTTTTTCTTCTTCCTCTACTCTTTTCAAGACCAAGCCCTCCCTCTCAATCAAGGAGCACATCCAAGGTAGAGAGTTGTATTCTTTACTTTTGTTGTTTATCTCTTGACTTGTAAAGATACAATGTTGATGTTTCTTTCCTTCTCCACTTTCTTTTTTTTGGTTCTTATTCATCTTTTTTCTTCCCTTTGATTTTCGGCCAAATAGCCTACATTTGGAAGAAACCATGGCTTGATGATGAGGATCTTGAGTGTTGGTTGCAAAGCCATCACTTGTTTGACCTCTAAAGCTTGAAGGTTTCACTTTTGAAAAGGTTTTAACAACACAAAGAAACTTTGTTGTTGAGAAGAGTAATCTTGTGCCTAGGACTCAAATAGATAAGAAATAGATTGCATTCATGTTTATTTTCCTTGTTATCACTTTAATAATTAATCTCAAAGCCTACTTATTTCAACCTTAAAGTTGATTGTTGATTTAGAGTGAAAACTCTAAGGGGCCTAGAGCACTAAAATAAAGAATTGAACTTGCATATCATATTTATTTTTCCAAGTCATCACCTAAAGCTCAAAGATAAGAAATGAACTTGCACTTCATGTTTACATTTCTTGTCTAGCATGTTTATGTTTCAAGCCATCACATAAACTTAAAAATTAAGAATGAGTCTGCATTCTCATGTTTATTTTCAAACCCTTGTATCTTTACTTTTCCTTGCCATCACTCTATAATGATAAGATTAAAATGGAACTTGCATTGGCATGTTTATGTTTATCACTGAAAGATCTAAGGCTCAAAGATTCTCTTTTAATTAAATCTTGAAAGCTATGGGCTTTTATCTTAGAAAAGTGTTTTGATTTCAAAGTGAGTGGTAGAACAAGATTCAAATAGTTAGAGAAGGGAGGAATAACTTAGAAGATGATTAAGACTGAAAATTTCATATTTTAAAGGGACTGGCAATCGATTACAGAGCCCATGTAATCGATTACCAAAAAGTTTTGCCAGGCTCAGGCATGAACTTTTAGGCCTGAGTAATTGATTACAGCCTTATGTAATTGATTACACATACCGGAGCACTAGTAATCGATTACCATTCCATGTAATTGATTATTTAGATATTCTTGGGGCCTAAGTTTGATGTAACCGATTACAGAGCCTATGTAATCGATTACCAGAGCCTCTAACCTTCCCATTTTGAAGACCCGAAGCTGTGTAATCGATTACAAGGCACATGTAATCGATTACCAGAGCCCTGAACTTCTCTGTTTTGAAACTTGAAACTGTGTAATCAATTACAGGGCTCACGTAATCGATTACCAGAACCCCAAGTATGCAATAAACATTTTTCCTACTTGAATGATATGAATCCATGATCTTGTTTACATATGAAACTATGAGATTGACTGACATAAATTAATGAGAAATGTATGACTATTCATGAATCATAAATATGTTTATTCTATGAGTAATTGATCCCTAGAAATAGAACTCAATCTTTACATGTTATAGTTTCATGTGGAACATTAGGAATACATATGCTAGAGATATATGAAGAGCTAGGAATGATTGTTCTTGAATCATGACATGCTATGATGTATTGATGCATGAATGGATATGTTGTATAATACTGATGACTTGACTTACATGTACTATTAGCTCTTGTGGCATAAAGCAAATTTGAAAGAAATTCGGTGTACTATCGTTAGGCTACCGAATTTCCATCAAATTCGAGCACTTAAGAAAAGTTTTTGAAAACTCCATGCGATATGTCCTGGGTGACACCGGTTTAGCCGAGCATACCCAAGGATAAATGTACTGAGATACATTTTGGGTGACACCGGTTTAGCCGAGCACGCTCAAGAACAAATGTGACATAGCTCTAAGACGCGTTCTAGGTGACACCGATTTAGCCGAGCACCCCCAGGAACAAAACCATGAGGTTACTGACATTGAGCTTGCCAGAGCAGACAAATACCTATGTACTAGTTACCAGTAATTGTGTTTCAAAGAAGGAAATACTCCTATGGACTCTCCAAATTAAAGGTTATGATAGGTGATCCTTATGCCCCTAAGCCCGTACTCTTGATGTCGAGATTATTATTATGTTACGCTTATCAGAGGATAAGTAAGAACTAGTGATGACTAGTTAGGTATGAGCTCATAACCTAGAGATGTTTTTAGAGTGGCCCCCATGATGAAAAGTATGAAGTTTAATGTCACACAGTTAAGAAAAATGAAAGTTTCACGTGAAAAGTTATATGCCACTAGATGCCACTTATATGATGTTTTTGATAATTATGTTCTACTGCCTTCTTGCATAATGTATATTCATGCAATCATGCCTTGCTATGTTGCATTCATGACATTAAGGTTCATCCTAAAATGAACGGGCCTTGGATAATTATGTTCGAAAACCTAATAATGAACTCTATGCATGCACACCTTTTTATAATAAACCTAAGGTTCCTGAGGACGTAGATGATGACACTAGGAGAGGAGGATTTCCCTATTGAGATTCTTTAGAAATTTTCTCACTCTCTCTATGTTCTCTTTCCATCACGTCTTCAGAGGACGATGGCATCCTTCGTCATATACGTTGACGCGCCGACATGGGAGCTGCATTTTGATGCCACACACCAGTCCTATCACTTCGTAGGCCGTTGCTCCAACCGTATGTTTGTATTTCTGGATCACCCCTTTGCTCAGTCAGTCACTAGCTTCCGGTTCACTCCAACCTCACCCTTCACTGACAACCTCCTGTTCAAGCGTACCCACCCCCAAGAAGAACGCATTCGTCGCACCCTCGACGCTGCTTTCGCCATCCGTGCCTATCCCGAGTACGTTCCCTGTTGCCCCTGGGCTTTCTCCAAGGCAGACCCCTCCAAGATGGACATCCCATCCATGGGTTCCTCCCCCACTATACCCATGGAGTTGGGTAGCAAGGACACCGTGACACAGCCACTCCGAGGAGGTTGAGTAAGGATGGTGCCTAATAGTGGAGCACGAGGCCAACCCTCTCACCGCTTGGCCACCCCGACTGAGTTGGCCTAGTGGGTTGGATATGTACCTCCCATCGACGAACAGGAGTAGAAGTCGATATGTGATTTCAGTGCATACATACCTACACGGCTAGGGTAGCCTTCTTTTGGTTTTAGAGGTTATCTATTTTTAGGTGCACTGTTGTAGGTGGAGATTCAGATGTATTTTTCTTTATGTTTCCCTTATGATGTACGAATGATTGTAACAACTCTACTACTATTCTGGGGTATGGCATGACTATTATGTAATTTCTTTTATGATATTGTGTTCCTTTGGATATGATTTGTTCTTCCCTCTTGTTTTTCTTGTGAGGTGACGACGTAGTTTACCTAGCACATGCGTATAGCTCACATTTTGTCTTTCCTTTCAAAAAGAAAAATTTTACCTGTATTTTCCGCTAAGTATTTTAAAGAAATATTTTAGAGAATGAAACTAAAAGGGTAATAGACTAATGATCAACCTAGTTATGTTATAGAAGTATTGGGTTAAAAATTTGGATGTTACACATTGATTATAGGAGATTGAACCAGGCCACCAGGAAGGATCACTTCCAACTTCCCTTCATTGATCAGATCCTTGAGTGCCTGGTAGACCAATCCCATTATTGCTTCCTAGATGGTTTTTTTGGGTACTTTCAGATCCATATTACTCTTGAAGACCAAGAGCAGACTACCTTTACCTGTCCTTTCAGTACCTTTGCTTACAAATGCATGAAATTTAGGTTGTGTAACACTCCAGGTACCTTTCAAAGGTATATGGTAAGTATCTTTTCTGATTTCTTGGAAAGTTGCATGGAGGTCTTCGTGGATAATTTTGCTGTTTTTGGTTCTTCATTTGGCTCATGTTTAGAGAGCCTAACCAAAGTCTTGAAATGATGTGTTGAAACTTGCCTTATTCTTAATTTTGAAAAATGTCTCTTTATGGTTCAACAAGGCGTGGTTTTAGGACAAATCATTTTAGCCAAAGGGGTTTCTGTGGATACGGCTAAGATTGATGTTATCTCTTCTTTACCTTACCCCGCATGTGTGCAGGATATTCGTTCTTTTCTTGGCCATGCTGGCTTTTACAGGAGATTCATCAAGGACTTCAGCAAACTAGCTATCCCTCTCACTTCCTTGCTGCAAAAGGATGTAGAATTTGTGTTTGATGACAAATGCAAGAAAGCCTTTGAAGCTTTGAAGGTGGCATTGACCATAGCACCTGTTATTCAAACCCCTAGCTGGAGTTTTCTTTTTTACTTGATAGGCAATGCTTCCAACCATGCCTTGGGTGCTGTGCTTGCACAGCGGGTCGATAAGATCCCTTATGCCATTTACTATGCATCCAGGACTTTAGATTCTGCACAATCTGACTACACTACCACTGAAAAAGAACTTTTAGCAATTATTCTTGCTCTAGACAAGGTCAGGTCCTATTTGATTGGATCATGCAGCTCTGAAGTACCTTTTAAAAAATCTGAGGCCAATCCCTGCCTTATCAGATGGATGATTCTCCTTCAAGAGTTTGACATTGAAATAGAAGATAGGAGTAGACTTGAAAATTTGGTTGTTGACCATCTGAGTAGGCTGGAGCATATTAAGCCTGACCCCATTCCCCTTTGTGATGCATTCCCTAATGAACATTTGATGCATATGGATGTAGCACCATGGTTTGCCCATATTGCTAATTACTTGGTTAGTCATGCCATCCTACCATACTTCACTAAATTTCAAATTGCTAAGCTTAAGAGTGATTGTAAATATTTCATGTAGGATGACCCGTACTTGTGGAAATTTTGTTCATACCAAGTGATTAGGAAATATGTTCTTGACATAGAATTCAACTCTATCCTGCAATTTTGTTATTCTTATGCATGTGGAGGCCACTTTGGGCCCCACCACATTGCTAGGAAGGTTTTGGATTCTAGTTTCTACGGGCCTTCTTTGTTCAAGGATTCATATGAGTTTTGCAAATCTTGTGACCAATGCCAAAGAACAGGGAACATATCCTGGAGGAATGAAATGCCCTAGTAACCTTTATCATTTTGAGAAATCTTTGATGTTTAGGGCATTGACTTCATAGGTCCCTTCCCTGTGTCTTTTGGTTTTGTTTATATTTTATTGGCCATTGATTATGTCTTCAAATGGGTGGAAGCCAGTGTCACCAGAACTAATGATTCTTCATTTGTTATTGACTTTGTTAGGAAAAATATCTTTTGAAGGTTTGGGATGCCACGTGCCATTATTAGTGATCAAGGCACACACTTTTGCAATTGGAGCATGGAGGCTTTGCTCCGTAAATACGGGGTTGTTCAAAGGGTATCCACTCCCTACCACCCCAAACTAACAGGCAAGCCAAAGTGTCCAACCGAGAGATCAAGCAAATTCTAGAGAAAGTGGTCAAACTAAATAGGAAGGATTGGAGTATGCATTTGCTAGATGCTTTGTAGGCATATTGGACTGCCTACAAGACACCCATTGGGATGAGTCCCTTTAAGATTGTCTTTGGAAAGGCATGTCACTTGCTCATGGAGCTTAAACATAAAGCTTATTGGGTGGTCAAGTAATGCAATATGGACTTGATAGAAGCTTGCCAAGAAAGGAAAGTCCAATTGCAACAATTGGAAGAGTTACGGATGGAAGCCTATGAAAGTTCACAAATCTACAAGGAAAAGACAAAGGTATTCCACAACAGGAACATCTTGAGGAAGGAATTTTAGGTTGGCCAATTGGTGCTACTTTATAACTCCTGCTTGCGGTTGATGCTAGGCAAGCTGCACTCTAGATGGGATGGGCCTTTTCTTGTAACTCACATACACCCATTTGGTGCTGTGAAGTTGGAAGACCCATACTCCAAAGCAAAATTCTTTATGAATGGCCACTACTTGAAGAATTATCATGAAGGATTAGCAGAACCAAGGGCTGAAGCGAAAATATCATTGGCTGAAGCCATTTACACCTCTTGATGTCTCAGGCGTCCAACTTAGGGACGTTAAACCAAAGTGCTTGGTATGAGATAACCTATTATTTCTCTTCCCTTTTCTCTCTTTCCTTGATTCTATTTTATTCTGTCTTATTTTTCTTTATTAATTTTGATAGCAATTAGCTTTTTTTGTTATGTTATTTTTGATAAAATCATGGAATTTAGCATTCTGGAAAGCTTGAGCTCTGTCTGGCTTGCTCTAGCGAGGATTTCTCGCTCCAGCGAGGGTCCTCGTGCTGGAAAGGTTCACTGCAATGAACCTTACCCAAAAAAAAAATAATTAATTTTGGGGCAGTGCGCGTTAATGAGATGCTGCGTTTCACATCGCTATTTTCTCTGTAGTGAGTTTCACTGCAGCGAGTGGGGGCTCACAGATTATGCTCTTATCAGCATCGTATGCCCTTCTTCCTCTTTCATTCTTCTCTTTTTCATTTCCTTTTACTAAAACCCCTCTCTTCATTTTCTCTCCTCCTTATTCTTCACTATCACCACTTAACACACTCTCCTAAACACCCACACCATTCGCACTCATCCTTACCAGCAAATTCATCTTGCATACGCTTATTAGGTACTCTTCTTTTCCCTTTCTCTCTATTTTTCAATTTCC
This sequence comes from Dalbergia cochinchinensis, assembly GCA_031216125.1. NCBI lineage: Eukaryota > Viridiplantae > Streptophyta > Magnoliopsida > Fabales > Fabaceae > Dalbergia > Dalbergia cochinchinensis. Next base: position 30,376,204 of record CM062370.1, read on the forward strand.
TTAGCTTGGTTTACTGCTTATGTGTGTTCTTTGTCTTTTTGTTCTATGTTCTCTAGGCTAGTTAGGTTAGTTTAATCACCTTCTCTCATTTATTTGTTCAGATTATCAGTATCTTACTAGTTCTGTTTAGGGCATGCCTAGGTTTTGCTAGTTTTAGTTTTTCTTGGCATTTAGAAGTAGGTTCGGTTAGTTTTTAATATTGGGATGGTGTTGGGCTATGGAAACCTGCTCGCTGCAGTGAACTAAGGTCACTGCAGTGAGCCCGCATGGAACTAATTCACTGCAGCGAACCTATGTCGCTTCAGCGACCCTGTTTTGCCTTTACTCGCTTTAGCGAGTAAAACTCGTTCCAGCGAGCCTGAATCCCTTGTTTTGTATCTATTGTTGTTTCCTCCTATTCATTATTCATTATTGCCTCTAAATACTTTCTCATGCATGTTTGCATAATTCGGGCTACCCTCTCATACTCATCTTTCTCTTTTTCAAGTACATGGCCCCTAAGCATCAGTGCCTGACTGAGAACCCCCTTAGGAGCTAGCTGCTCTTCCTCCCCCTGCGAACCCCTTCCAGTTCGAGAATATTGCTGCTGAGCAGGCTTTCCAGTAGGCCATGTACATAAGGCCCTGCCTTTTTGAGAATCAGATCTTATATGATAACCCTCCAGAGAACAGGCTGCAGGGGGTCCTAGATGACATAAAGACCTGGGGATGGGGATTTTTGCTAAATGATACAATGTTGGTGGCTAACATATTGTAGGTTTACGAGTTCTATGTGAACCTATAGGACACATTTGCTGAGACAGTGTACCTTAGAGGGAGGCAGATTCCCCTCTCTGCTTCCAGCATCTGCGACATCCTGGCCTTGCCTGAGAACCCAAAGGAGAGAGAGCCCGATGAGTATCGGTTGCTCCTAGATGACATCCAGGCCTTAGACTTAGATAAGATTAGAGATAGGCTCACCCATCCAGGGAGCGAGTGGGTGTTCACTCAATATAATCAGCCTAACTTGCTCCGTGGTACTCATCTGACATTAGAGGCCAGAGCTTGGATGCGCATCCTGTTTTCCCACATCATTCCATGCTCACATGTCTTCGACCTCAGCCTGGACAAGGCCCTACTATTTTCTGCTTGGTGGAGGGCAGGAGGATTGATTTCCCTTCTAAGATCCTCGCCCACATGCATGTGGCCCCTTTAGCTGCTGTCAGAGTAGGGTTGCTCTACCCTGTCCTTATTACCAGAATGGCCACCGTTTGTGGCATTCAAGCAATCCCTAATGACCTCTTCCAGACTAGATTTTCCTTCTGTCACAGTCACTGGCCTTGTGCCAAAGGATGCTGTAATGAAGAAGAAAGCCAGTGGGGCTCCACCAGTGGATAACCCCTATGGAGCACTGCTAGCTTCGATGGAGGACCTTAAGGTCCAGATACGGGAGAGAGCTAGACGGCTCAAACAGAGCCTTTACCAACACATCATAGACATTATTGCTACCTCTGAGTGTAGGATGATACGGAGGATAGCCCAATTAGAGGAGCAGATAGCTGGTGTTCAATAGGAGCATTCGAAGGAGAAGTCTGATGATCAGGAGGGGTCGAATGCAAAGGATGATGATGAGGAGGCCTCGGATGATTGAGCTCTCTTTATACTATCATCTCCCCCTTCGTACTTTATTTATCGCACGCTTTTGTAGCACTGTGGACAGTGCTTCATTTAAGTGTGGGGGGTGATATACTTTTACAGGACTTTTTTTCCTTTTCTTTCTATCTATTTCATTTACACTGTTTTGTTTACTATGTTTTGTTATATGTTTAGAACTTATGTTGGATGCTTATACCTATTTAGTTACGTTTAAATCTTTTGCTATTTTGTGTTCATTTAAGTTGTTACGTTTTATTATGTTACTTTTTCTGTTAAAAAAAAGTTTGGAATTTACCAAGTTGATGAATTATTTTGGTTATTTTGGTTATTTTGTTTGGGGCACTCAATTTTCATTTGTAAGCAATGAACATGAGCTTAATCTTGATATTGATTGATTAGTTGGATCTAGCTAGTAAGCTTTTGAGCCTTGTTGTTGATCTTCTTAATTTGATCACTCTTAATTCTTTTCTGTGTGGACACTTGTATTGTGTGTCATTCTAGAACTTGCCTAATTCTTTTTCAAGCATTTCCAATACATTGCATGGCATGTGCATAATTGAGGCATATTCTTTTGTTTTTCTTTAACCACTTATCCCAAAAAGCCACCCTTTTATCCAAATCCCTTGTTTGACCCCCTCTTGAACCTTTTTCACTTATTTTCTTGTTTTAACCTACCCATAGAAACCCTAAGTGAAAAACAAAGAAAAACACCCAACTTGAGTCTAGGGAAGCATTGGTGTAGTTGATTATGCTATAACTTAAGTGTGGGGGAAGCTTCTTTGGACCAACTAGGATTTTGAAACAAATATCTCTATTTGAATAAGGTGAATTGGTGAAAGTTTTGTAATTAGTTTCACCTTTCATTTAAAAAAAAATGAAATGTTTAAAAAAATAAATAAATAAATTCAATTTTCCAATTCACCACTTGCTTAAATAAGAGTTTCAATTGCATTGCAATAAGGAGTCTTTGTAGAATCACCATTGGTTTAATTTTGGTTTCCCATTCACTATTCCCTCATGTAGGCACATACACCTTTGTTTTCTTTAGACTTAAGTTCAGCCACTTGTCCAAATCTTATCCTTCCCTAACCTCAGCCCCATTACAACCCTGAATAAGACCTCTTGATGCATGTTTGTACTTGTGTTTGATTTGTGATGATTGAGATTAAGGGCAAGCTTATGGAAGGCATTGCATTGTGAAGTGTTTTGAGTGTCACATACCCATACACGCTTGAGTGAAATGAGTGAAATACATCCATGTGAGAATCCAATCCAATCATGCTTATGATTTAATCTATGCTGGTTTGAGGCTCTTTTTTGATGATTAAGTTGCCAATTTTCTTTTTTTTGTTAATGCTTCAATTTGTGACCAATTATATTTCATTTTCTTCTAATTCCAAACCTTTGTAAATATTATTTTCTTCTATAGCTTTTTAGTAGAATTTCTTTCCTTCTCCTTAGTTTTCTTTACTCTTCCCTATCTTTTTGTTTCTCTTTGACATTTCTTTGCATAAGGACATGCAAATTGCCTAAGTGTGGGGGAGTTGATAAATGCTCTTTTTGTAAATATTTTCCTTTTTACACTTAGTGTTTTTGCATTGTTTTTAGTTTAATTTCCATGAGTTTCCTAACTTTTGTATATATCTTGCACTCAATTTTGCATGGTGTTTTCTTTTCAGTGACTTTTGCACAATTTTGGTTTATGTCTCTTATAAGTTCTTTCTCTTGCAGAGAAGTTCATGGTCATCTAAAGAATCACCTTTGGTAGTGCACTATGGAGTGGAGCTTGGAGCACACGAGGGAAGAGTGAGAAGCTGTTTGCCCGGACAGCGTCGCTGCAGTGAGCATCAGTTGCTACAGTGAGCGTGAAAGACAGAGCTTGCCTGGAAATGAAAACATCTTCATTGCAGTGATCATCACTCGCTGCAGCGAGAGCGAGAAGTGGTGTCGGTAGAGTTTTTCAAGCCCATTTGCTGCAGCAAACATCACTCGCTACAGTGAGCAAGACCGAACCTGAAAGTTTAATTTTATAATTTTAACCCACTTAGGCCTCTATTTAGCAAATTTTATGTTGATGTAATGCTCTGAGACATGAGAACCAAGTCATTCTTTGTCAAATGAGGAAACAACCTAGGTTTTAGGGAAAGCTCACCTCTTCTCTTCTTTTCTTCTTCTTCTTCCTTTCTTCCTTCAAGAACTCATTGTTACACTAGTTTAGTTATCTTTTATTCAGATTTTGGTTTTGATTCTTTCTCTCTTTATGTTTCTTTGATTGTAACCTTCTTCATGGAGGGGTAGTGTTTTAGCTAGCTAAAGGGATTTAAAGGTTAGGTTTATGCTTTGAAACATTATGGTTATTAATGCAACCCTTGGTGCTATTCTTTTTCTCCATATGTTTTCCTTTCTGTTCATTTTTATGTTTCATTTGCATGTTGAGTTAGGTGCTGTTTTATATATGTGAGCATGATTTGTGAGCATTTTTAATCTAGCTTGTTGATTGAATGCATGCTAATTGATTAATCAATTAACTAGGAGAATAAAGATAATTCTTGATTAAGGATTGAACTATGGTAATTGGTATTTAATTAGTTCATACATTTACATGTTGTGATTGCAATCATTTAAGTGTATGTGCTTTATGTTTCCCCTTAGTTTATTAACTTTGAGGAGAATTGCTAGCTAATTGTGTGATTGCACGATTAGTACATAGTTCCACACCAAGCATTTGAGATTTTATTATGTTAATGATAAGCACTCCCTAACTTGAGAATCCCCTAGGCTAGCTTCCTTTTATAGTTGTTAAATTTAATCGCTTCTTATTTTAATCTTTATCTACATGCAACAAAACTCCTTTTTTTTTTACTCCAGCCAATTAGTTTAGCTTCCTCGTGAGACAACCTAGGTTGCATACCACTATCTAGGTGCCTTATGCAATCTGGTTTAGGAATTTAATTTCCTATTTTAAACTTGGTGTTAACAACAGCTAGCTATCAATGTTATGTTCCATTTATAGTACGATGGGTTCATTTTTTGTTATCTACGAGACAAATGACGTAGTTTTTATTTTATGCGTGGCTCATATTTTCATCTTTAATTTCAAAAACGAAAAAATTTACTCATATTTTCATTAAGTATTTTCTAAAATTAGAATTAAGAACTGGAACAAAAGAGTAATAACTAATAATTAACTTGAAAACGTCTTACGCCTGTCGATTTAAATATTAGGTGTTACATACCCTGTAGGCCCTAGGCACAGAAGAGTATCGTAGGAAGATACCATCATTAGACTTTAGATCAAACTTGGTGAGTTTGTCCTTAGTGTTAAGAATAAAACATGAGGAGTTGAAAATATGAAAATATCAAATGTTAGGCTTTCTACCCTTCCATAGCTTATAAAGAGTTCTTTAAAGAATTGGCTTAAGAAAGATTCTGTTTTGAATATAGCAAAAGGTATTTACAGCCTCTAGCCAAAAACCTTTTGACAAACCACTTTCTAAAAGCATTATTTTGGCCATTTCCTGAAGCTTTTATTTTTCCTTTTAGCTACCCCATTTTGTTAGAGAGTTCTAGGTGCAGAAAACTCGTGAAGAATGCCATGATTTTCATAAAACTCATTAAAAACCTAATTCTCAAATTTTCCTCCATGACCATATCTAATAATATTGATTTGAAAATAATTTTCAATACAAACTCGTTTTGCAAAGACTTTGAATCTTTTAAAAACCTCATCCTTAGAAGCTAGAAAGATAACCCATATAAATCTAGAGTAATTATCCACTATAACAAGGCAATATCTCTTTTCAGCTAGGCTTGCAGTCTTGGTAGGACCAAAGAGATCTATATGTAAAAGCTTAAGTGATTTACTGGTTGAAACCATATGCTTGTTATGGAAAGAAGCTTTGGTTTGCTTGCCTTTCTCTAGAAGTCACAAGTTGTGTCCTTATCAAATGTGATCTTTGGAAGGCCTTTAATAAGCTCTTTCTGAAAAATCTCAGAAATAAGATTCATATGAGCATGCCCAAGCTTCTTATGCCATAACCACTTATCATCTGTGAATGATGCAAGATATTTTACATTTTGATCTTTCAGATCATCCAAGGATAACACATATATGGTATCATGCCTCTTTCCAGATATAATTACTTGTTTTGAAATGGGATTTACTACTTTGTATGTATTAGCATTAAATATAACATTAAAACCTTGGTCACAAAATTGACTGATACTTAATAAGTTGTAAGCCAAACCATCAACTAGCAAGACATCGGCGAGAATCATCCTTACCAACATCTCCTATCCTTGTGACCGTAGCTTTACCTCCATCCGCGAACCTTATTGATCCCGAGTTCTTGGGTCACAGATTTTTTAACCATTTTCTTGATCTGGACATGTGCCTCGAACAGCCACTGTCCATGTACCATTTGTTTTTAGGTTCCACATGCGTCCTTAAGAAGACCTGTAATGAACACATTTTTTACTTTAAGTACCCCTATTTTCTTAGGTCTTGTTGAGTTAGTTTGAGAAGGAAGTTGTCCAATCATTTTGACAAACTTCATTTTCATAAAGCATTTGTCAAGTGGATATCTTTTCTTAGAACAAACAGTACATGAAACTTTTCTTTTAACTTTTTGGAGGAAAGTTGATTTTCCTTTTTCACTAAACTCTTCTTAATATCCCAGTCCAGTCTTTTGAAAATATGGCCTTTGACCACCAAGCATTAGATTAAGATTCCTTGATCCATTTATTATCTTTTGAAGGTCAAATTTAAGAAGCTTCGAAGCTCTTTCAAGCTTAGAAATGACCTTCTAAGTATGCTTATTTTTATTTTCAGCTTCAGATTCTAAGACATTGACTTTTTATGTTTAAAACTTTGTTTTCACCTTTCAATTCTTCTTTTTCAAGCCTTAGATTCTCAGCTTCAATTTTGGCCATTTTGAGTTCCAAAATAGTTTTCTTATATTCCTTCTTTAGACTGAGATAATGTAAGGAAAAAGTTTGAGAAGCTTCAAGCAATTCTTCATAGAAACGCAAAAGTTCATCATATGAGAGATCGATATTATTTACCTCAGATTCATTTTCTGATGAATATCCAACTATGAAGTATAGATTAGCAATATTCATTTCCTCCTGATCTTTTGACTCTTCCTTGTCTTCCTCTTATTTGCTTCAGGTGGCCAACATGCCCTTCTTCTTTGGTGCGAATATTTTGTATGGGCCTTTAAGTTTGGAATAGTCTGGTTTGAGATGACCTTTCTCCCAACACTGTAAACAAATAACACCTTTAAGTTTCAACTTGCCTTTTCTATCCTTTCTAAAGTTGATATCTCTTCTCTTCTTCGTTTTTCCTCTCCAGACTTTGGACATTTTCCTTACAAGCATGGAAAGCTCGTTTGGATCCTCTCCATCTAATTCATCATCAGTCTCATCATCCTCATTAGAGGCTTCAGTAACTTTAATTGCCTTAGCTTTATATGTTTTTTGATAAGACGACTTCAATGCCATAGACTTGCTCTCTTTCCTGGATTCACTATGCATTTTAGAAAGCACAACTTCATGGGTTTTAAGTGATCCAATAAGTGCATCCAGGCCGAAAGGTTGAAGGTCCTTTACCTTAGTAATGGCTATGACCTTAGGCAGCCATTTGGCAGGGAGGCTTCTTAAGATTTTTCTAATCATTTCTGAGTTAGAATATCTTTTACCTAAAATTTTTAGTTGGTTTACAATATGCATAAACCTTGTGGTCATTTCATCAATATTCTCTTGATTTGTCATTTTAAACAATTCAAATTGATAGACCAACATAGCCCTCATGCAGCATATGTAGTCTGTCCTATATTTCTTTGCCGTATCGCAAGTAATGATTTTGTCATATTCAGCTTTGCTTAGTGCACACGTGAGTATGTACTTGATTTTTGAATTCAGTTGAACTCTGGTTTTTTGTTGCTCTATCCACCTACTCCTTGGGATTTCTCTAGATAATAAGGGTGTATCATCTGTTCTTGGAGCTTCTTCCCTTAGAACAAAATCTCCTTCTTGTATAATCTCTCACAAGCCAAGACTTGTACATTTTATAAATAGCTTCATCCTATCCTTCTAGTATGCATAATCTCCACCATAAAAAATGGTGGTCTGTTGATGGAGTGACCTTCAGCAATATAAATATTTTGTGCAATTTGTTCTTCGAATATTTGTCCTTAGTAACCATTGGATTACCTAACCCCTTAAAGGCCAAGCTCTGATGCTACTTGTACGTAGAAAAGCACACGAGAAAGGGGGGTTGAATTGTGTTTTGCCTTTTTCTTTTGTTAGTGAAGTTCTGAGAAACTTTATCAAAAGCTATCAAGTTGTGAACTTGTTGCATAGCAGAAAATAGCGTTAGATACTTCAAAAAGTGAACTTTCTAAACTAAACAAGTAATAGAAAAATATAAGATAGTCTTTTTGAAACAGATAATGATATAAGAACAGATATGGAAATAAAATAAGTGATGAAGGGAAAAGAAGATTCAATATAGGAGATTTTATATTAGTTCGACCAAACCTGCCTACATCTAGTTCTCAACAACCGTTGAGTTTCACTAACTCTTTCTCCAACCTGAGAAAGAACAAAGATAGTCTTTATAGTAACCTTCCCATGCTATATTCAGTGACCATTAGACAACCTCTACTGTCATACACTAAGTACTTATTTACCAGCTTTTTCAACCTGAACCAAGTAGTCTTGTGCTAGCTTCTCCAAGCTAAAAGCGTGAGCAGTATAAAACTCTTTCACTATCATGTTGCAAGTAGTGTTTAATAAGCCTCTTCAAGCTATCTCACACTGATCACTTCTGGATCAAGGATACAAAGGTTATATATTTGGGTTGCAACTCAAACTAACTACACTCAAGATTTCTTTGGATTTACACTGAAAAATCTTGAAATACTTGAATGACTTCTTTGTAGATATTCTTCCTTAGAAGAATCTAACACCTTTCACACCATAAAGCTATGCTTAAGCCATAACCTTATAATGAATAGTTGTTACTTGTAAACTCTGCTTAATCTTAGAGGAGTATATATGTATTATTACATATGAGCCTGCTTTTTGTGAAAAACATAAAACAACTTCTCTCCATGTCTCTATGTTTGAACATAAATAATATGTCAGAAATACATAATTGTATTACCCAAAGACAAAACAATAGTATCCATAACTATATCAAACCCTTACCCTGGTTCATGAAGGAACCCTTTGGTCTAGGTAAGGTGCTACCTCAAAATTCATCAAAGGAAGATAAAAAGACTAATCATCATAAGATCTGGACCATGATTGTAACACCCTAACTTTCAACACAATATGCCTAGGACGTATAATGGTTAATCGTTAGTTGTTATTCGTTCATCTCAGAACTTTTACTTGAATTTAGACCTTTAAAATAAGTCTACGGAAAATATGACCCATTTTTTTTAAAGACCAGAATATGAGCCGTTCACGCATAAGTTATAGCGTATAACTATTCATCACATAGCATACATGCAAATCATAATAGAGTGTAGCATAGACCGAGAATACCATCATGTCATAACATTGACTTTAAAATCATAATAGTAATATTAATAATGTAAGAATATTCCACAATTAGGTAATGCCATAACAATAGCATTAAGCCCACCTATAGAGGTTGAGCATACAATAAATCAAAAGCTAAGCATAACTAAGATGTAGCTAAGCCCCTCATAACTAAGTTATGGGCATGTGTGAAGACGAGACAATTTTAAGTATTGTGAAAATGAAGGACTATATCTTTGCTTCCGCTGCGCCACTCTGATCTAGTCTGTTGTGCAACTCCTACACCGGCATCTCAAAGATGTCCATCGGCATTGCCATCAACCGTGTCTAAAGACGAAGATGGAAAGAAAGATAGAGGGAGTAAGAAATTTATACAAGAATCTCAGTAGGGTTTCCCTCTCCACACACATGTCATCATCATCATCCTTAAGAACCTTGGGTTTAGTTATAAAAGTAGTGAGCATAAATAAGATTCATTTGTTAAGTATTCAAATACCATTATCCGAGGCCCGTATCTTTTAGCATGAATTTTAATGCATGAATGCAACAGGTATCTCATGTATGCATGGTAATGTGTAACATCCTAATTTTTAACCCAATACTCTATAACATAATTAGGTTAATCATTAGTCTGTTACGTCATAGCTTCCTTATTACTTTAAAATACTTAGCGGAAATATTGGTAAATTTTTTTTTGAAATATAAAAGCAAAGTGAGAGCCGCGCGACATGATGATCAATAGAGTATAGATGGAAGTAAAGCAAACATCTCATCATAACACATAGCAAGTAAAGGCACATCACAATAACATTGAACTGCATATTTATATAATATATGGTGTGCCCACTTGTGTAGAGTGGGGCTTAGTTTGATACATCATAAACAGATACAACTAAAAATACAAGGAAATACGACGGAAACATAAAAGCAACTCCCCTACCCAAGTGCAACTAAAGGGGTAACCTCTAAACAAAAGGAGATCTATCCCCATCTAAGTGGTGTGTGCTCTACCCGGGTACTCCATCAGTCGTACGTCACCTCCTACTAACGTCCATCTCGCGAGCGAGGCACATAACCAGGAAACTGGGTGAGCTCCTCTGGCGTAAAGAGGCGGAACGAGAGTGACCCCCACGACGTGGCCGCATCTTCGGTCGTCGTGCAAGCTGTGGCTAAGTCACGGTATCCTCACTGCCCTCTCTCATTAGTGGTGGAGTGGGGGCAGAGCTCTCGCTATACGGATGGGTAAGCGAGTCCTCGGACGGATCGGTCTCCGAGAAGTAGGTCCGAGGCACGTAGTCGGGATAGTCACGCATGGCTGAGGCGGCGGTGTGCATGCGGAGCACTCTCTCATTATGCGTACGCGCGCTCTCAAAAACTCGCTCGTCATCACCGTAGGGTGTTGTCGGGGAGAAGCGATGGGTATGCACAGGGTGAGCGAAGGGACGTCCTACGAACATGAAGACTCGCATCATGCACTGTCCCTCAAAATGGTATGATCCGTGATCCGGATCATAGTGCACCTCCCATGTCGGGGTGTCCACAAAAACCACGAACGTCGACATCTGAAGACGTGACGGAAAGAAAGAGATAGAGGGAGTGAGAATCTTGCTAAAGAATCTCAGTAGGGCCTCCTACTACCTAGGTGTCATCATCTACGTCCTCAGGAACCTTGGGTTTAGTGTACAAAATAAGTGAGCATGCATAAATATCCATTTTTAGGTTCTAAAACATAATTAGCCAAGGTCCGTTCATTTTAGCAGGATTCTTAATGACATGGATGCAATCATATTAAAGAATGTATGCATGGCTCTACCTAATACAAGAACAAATCATTGTAACTTTAAGAACATCATAATAGTGGCACAAAGTGGCAATTAAATTCTCTTTGTGACATAATCATCATACTTTACTTCCTTATAGGCCACCCTAAAAGACAATCGCTCTGGGGGTGCTCGGCCGAACTGGTGTCACCCAGAACGTGTCACATCTGTAAGTTATGAGCTCATGCCTTAACTAGTCATCACTAGTTCTTACTTATCAATCCCGATAAGCGTAACATAATCATAAACATAATCCTGACTTATCCAGTACGGGCTAGGGGGCATTTCTTGGGGGTGCTCGGCCGAACCGGTGTCACACAAGAATTCATCTTGGTACCGATGTCACATGAGTTCTCTGGAGGTGCTCGGCCGAACCGGTGTCATCCGAGAACTCATCTTAGTACCTCATAAAAATCTCATAGGTTTTTAAAAACTTTTTGAGTCCCGAATTTGCCAGAAATTCGACAGCATAACTGTAGCAAGCCGAATTTCTTCCAAATTCTTCTTTATACCACATAAGTCATTCAAACATGCATCCTCCATCATAATTTTCATGCATTCACATAATCATTCTCATGCGTTCACAAGCAACGTTAAAAATCCAATATGCTCTTGATCCTACAGTATCTTATGCTTTGACCTTTACAGGCCTTAAACTTGTGATGTAATTAACTTATCATCTTCTATCCGACTTTTATGCACCTAAGGGTTCTCTTCTAACAAATCTTATTGTCATTTATGCTCTCTTATTAAATCTTAAAAACATCATTCCTTAGGGGCAACATTATAAACTTATAATTACGGGGTTCTAAAACTTGCATTTTAGACCCTTTCTTGGTTCTATCTTCGCCTAAGGCGCTATAAGTTAAACCTAAACCAATTATGAGACATTCCTATGTCTAAGGACTAATTTCAAACCATGTTCTCTACATTATAAGGTTGCTTGGACAGATTCTAAGAATTAAATGTCCTAAGAGTTCTAGAATTGTGCTTTTACGGTTTTCTAGTTACTAGTTTCTCTATGGGTGCTAAAATTCAATCCTACTTCAAATGTAACCAAATTTTTCATGATAAAACAATCCTAATCTGATTATATTCCCATTGAAACAGTTTGGGCAGTATCCATAAATAAATGGATTAAAACTATGCTAAATCTTGACTTTACGGTTTTTTCTAGAAAGCTAGTTTCTCTCCTATCGTGCATAAAAATGTTCCTACCTCAGCATACATAATTTTTACTCATTCAAACACATCAAAACATCATCACACAGCAGCAAACTCATCATGGAAGAACCGAAACATTAAGTCTCCAAAAAAATGCATAACTTGATATTTTTAAAACATATAAGTTGCTAGTTTCTCTTGGAATCATTTTCAAGACTTCTAAAACTCTTTTGCAAACCATTTTATTTTGTAAAAGAACTAAAAACATCCTTAGGTCAGTGACCACTTGATCTCTCCTTAAAATAGTATTAAATTCATAAATCTTGTTGGTCTTAATCTCATAAACTTCATGAGGTTTTAAAGAGAAATCTTAAAACTTAGATTGTTGGCTCTTGTAGCTAGATGAAACTCATTCCAAGTTCATCGCCACTACTTGATCGAAATTATGCATTCATAGAATGCTCCCATATTAAACTTTAACTTGAGATAAAATGGGCAAGTCTTTGAGCTCTAAGGTCTTTAGGTGACGACATAATTTAAACATGCTATGCACTTCATTTTTATTCTTCATTACAAAGTAAAGTGAGAGCTTAAAGTAAATATGCAAGACTTGAATCATAAATATGCAAGGCTTGAATTAAATATGCAAGACTTGAAATATAAATATGCAAGTTCATTTCTTTATTTTAGTGCTCTAGGCCCAGCAACAATCGACTTTAAGGCTGAAATAGAAAGGCTTTGAGATTTAGTTAGGTGATAGTGCAAGTTTTCATTTTAAATCTTTACGTTCTTTAGTGATGAAAAGTAAATATGCTAGGCAAGAATGTAAATATGAGATGCACTCCATTCTTTATCCTTTAACTTTAAGTGATGGCTTGGAAAATAAATATGAATGCAAAGCTCAAAGTAAATATGTAATGCATAAGCTTGAATTTAAATATAAATGCTAGTCCATTTTATTTCTTATTAGAGCTCATACAAGACTTTTAAATGAACTTAAACCTCAACCCAAACTTATCATGACAAGGTAAAGTAAAAACAAGAGTGAACCTCAAGGATTCCTTAAAAACACAAAGTTTCCTTTCTTGAAATGTAAACATAAATAACATTTTTATTAAAACTCAAGCTCTAGAGGCCTCATTGTGATGAACACATAGTCATCATCTAGAAGCTCTCATCATCAAGCCATTGTGAACCTTAATGGCCAACATGGCCGAAAATGTGAAGGAAGAAAAGGAAAGGAACCGAAACTTTTAAGAAGAAAAGGAAACATTTGAAACTCTAGGGATCATGATCTTGATGATGCATTAACACCAACATCATGAGTCTTCATCATTGAGTTCATGTGACCATTTTAAAACATCATCAAAGTGAAAGGTTTCAAGGATTCAAGAAGAAAACTAAAAACATCTTTAACTCAAGAACAAAGATCAAGCTTTAGAGATTATTCAAGTAATGAACATCATCATGAAACCTCATCATCAAGCTCTCATTCCCTTGTTCTCAAGGCCCATGGCTGAAACAAAGAAGGAGAAGAAGAAGAAAAGAAGTTCTAAAATGATTCAAGAGAAACTATGAACACATAAAGAGATTAAGAACTTTAAATGAAAGAACTCTTGAAAGGAAATCCCTACCAAGTGATTTGGAGATTGGGATGAGAGAAGAGGATGAAGAACTTGAAGACTTGAACTTGAGAGAAAAAGGAAACTTTGAAATGCTCTTTGAAAACTTACACTTAGCAAATGAACCCAAAATGATGCAAGTTCACCCAAGCATGCTATTTATAGAGAAATGAAACAAATGCAAGGTGCAAGAAGGAGGGAAGGCTTCGGCCATCAGCACAAGGGCAGCCCCCATGAGTTCCATGAGGTGAGATGTTGTGATCTTGAGGCATGGTGAGGTATGGTTCAAGGTATGGCTTCAAGCATGGTTCTTTGAGTGAGAAACAAATCAACATGTGGTGTAATTGGGAGAGAGAGGGCCGAAATTGCATCAGCCATGGGGGGAGGGTTTCTTGCATTTTAATTGTGGTTTAGAGTTGTGTTTAGGTGTATCTTTGATTAGGATTAAGATTAGGAATTTGTAAGGAAGTGTTTAGGTAAGAAAATGGGTAATCAAGGTTGCCAAGACATAATTAAGGAGTGGTCTTGCATCATTAGTGAGTTATAAATTCATTTTAGTGTATAAACAATTCTAGACACAATTCCTTGATTTAAGGAATTGGAGAGAGAAAACACTATTCAAGATTTCAAGAGTGGAATCTTGAGTTTTAGAAAAGAGATTTAAATCTAATCTAAGCAATTTTAGGTTCTAATTAATTTTAATAATTTATTTTGACTCTAGATTAATTATGGAAATTAATTAATCTTCGATTAGAGCCTAATATTGCTTAGGTTTGCTTAATTACATCATTAAGCTCAAAAACACTATTCTAGGGGCAAAATCATAATTTTGCACTAAAACTGCCCGGGACCACCGGGACTCAAACAAATGCTTTGAAACATGTAATAACATTGTTTTAAATCTCTAGGGAAAGTTTCGGACTCAAACGGCACTCTTACCCGCGTAAAAACACTGTAGAGGTATTTTGGTCTTTTTGACCCGAAACTGTAGAAAATGAGACTTTCACCTCCGGAACCTGTAACACCCTAATTTTCTTTAGAAATTAAATAAGGTTTTATTAATGAGAATTTTAAGATTTTGATAGATGTAGAAATGATGAGAAGGATTCAAGGAAGCCAAAAAAAAAAAAACATGAATAGTGTTTTGCGGGCCACGCAGGCCTGCCGGGACAGCCGAAATCCTAGAATTGGGCCCCGGAGATGCCCAAAATTGAGAAATTATATGATTATGGTTAGAAATAGATAAAATTAAAGATTTTATACTCGAAAATATTTTTTGGGCAATGTTTGATTACCGGGTACACTGTTTCACCTGTTTGGTGAAATTTCGGTGTGTAATTTCTAACACCGAAAACTAGTTAGATCTCTACAAAACAAATAAACCTATCCCTTCAAATCAAATGAATGGTTAAGATTCAATATTGAATTACAAGATTGAATCACAACCATTCATTTTACTTCATTGGCTTTGTAATTATCTAAACATAATATATTTTATTCCTTACTTTAATACAAGATAAACATCATTTTTGGCTTCTTTAAGAAGCTCATTCTCGGCCATTTTCTTCAAGAATACAGAAGCTCCATTTCTTCCATGGCTAAGAGCTTCAACATGCTTCCAACTCCATATATGTTAGCTTAGAGTTACCAAAATCCAAAGTTTCCTTAACAAAAATTATTCTACACCTCAACATCTACACATATAACCGATTAGAATCTCAATCACTCACCAAATCTCAATCTTGATCCCTTGTACCTCACTGTTTGTAAAGGGTTTTGGGTGTGTTTTGAGAGCCTTGAAGTGGAGGGCACCATCTTGAAGCATACTAGGGACAAAGACATCACTTGCTTCCAATAGTAGGGTTTTATTTGGTCTTTTCTTGCCAAATTTATATTTCAAATCTCTGACCTGTTCTGCTCGAAATTTTTCATTTTGATGGTTAATGATATATGTTTGTTGATGTATGAATTTTGGTGAAGTGTTTGGATGAGGTTGGATAACTCATTTCATCAAGAGAAGTTTTAGTTAGAGTGCTGGATTTTCGGTTTTCCTGCAGAGAGCAAACTTTCATGAATTTATAGACATGTTTACAGTGATATTCATAGCCTGAAAAAAATAAATGTTGGTCCTAATATCTTGAAATATCTACACGAAATTCCTTGAGCATTGGTTTCAAGGAATACTATCTTAAAAAAATCAGAAACCGAAATAGATCTCATGCTGTCTGGATTTCTGAAACTGAAGCAGGGAAATTGTATGATTTTATTATCATACTAAATGAGTGATTTCTCTATTGAAATTTTTACAGGGAGTTACCAACATCTTGAAGTGTAACTGTAAATTTTATCTTGGGTTGATTCCATCATATGATAAATTTAAAAATTAGGAGAACCTTGTCCTCAGCTGTGAAAAGGTGTACTGTGACCACTAAATTTGTAGAATTTAGTGACATGGTTATAGAACTCTGATTGTTATGAAAATTTTACAGGATCCTTTAGACATATGAAGGTGTCATAGGGAATTTTATGACTCTTGAATTGGCTGTTTGATGGGGAAATTAATTTTGAATTCTAAAGTGACAAATCTGCTAATTGCTGAAAATGGTAAGAATGTCTTGAACTAATGATAAAATGGCTTTAGATGCAAGTATATGTCATGTTAATGCATGCTAATTTTTTGAAAGAAATGTTGATGAGATATGAATGAGACTCCAACATAATTGTATGTCTACCTGTTATCTAAGCAAGCCTTTGAAAAGAGAAGTACACTATGTGATTATTGTGAGGATAAAGGAAAAGAAAAGAAAAATAACATGACTTTTAGTTGTGCAATTTTTAACATATGGGGAAAATAGAAACAAGGCTTGTATGGTTAAAAGGGGAAGGCAAAAGTAAGAGCTTCCCTGGGAATTTGATGAGTCAATAGACGTATCAACATATAGGAATGAGCTCATGTCCTAGTAATCAATAGTTCTTGTGAAATGACTCCACTACAGATACCACTTGATGTGAGATTAAGCCTTCCCTATGTTACTGAAAAGAGATAATTGCACTAAATGAATTCTATGAGTTACAAGAGAAAAACACTTGACTATTACCATTTTACATTTGACTTTATATAAATTATGCACATTAGTATTTATGCATATAATTTAGCATGATTAATTCAATATGAATGAATTTACAGACTATATTATGTTCACATTGGAGGGAGTACCCTACTGAGAATTTTATAATATTCTCATCCCTATGGTTTTATTTACTTTGTAATATTCAGATCCAGCAGATGCCGTCACTAGTGTTTTACCTTGACTCGCCACAATGGGTATGGCATTATGATCCTGTTCTCGACTCTCTTTATGTAGTGGGTTACTCGCAAGTTCGTGCGTATGTGTTTTTCGGCCATTCTTTTAGTACCTCTGTATTTACAGCTGATTTTGACCCGGCTTTCCCTTATGATGGTGTGCCTCTCCACTTGGCACATCCTGTGATATTTGATGTCCCGCCTGCACCACTAGCACCCCCTCCAGTAGATGATCCCCCTTCCTCCTCGTCTTCAGATTCTGACCCACCTGAGGGTCCTGATGCCCCTGGCGGAGGTGAGGCTATCATACCAATGGCCAATGGTTTCATCTAGTAGGACATGAGATCTTCAGGGACTCCTAATATGTATATAGTGCTAGTTTAGTACTAGAGCCTTGCTAGCCTACAGATTTGATCTTATTAAATGTTATGAGGTCCAATCCTGGTTGTATAAAATTTTGTTGGACCTCGACTTTAAGCAAGTTAGACTAGATACTAGAGGTGTTTCTTTCCTTTTTGGTGAACTGAGTTCCTGACTAGCTTAGACATTAACTAGTGGGGTTCTTGGTACGATGTACATATTGTAAACTTAAAAATGATGTTTATATATGTATATACGAGTTTAGCCATATATGTGTTTGAATTATTTGATTTCACTTCTTTCTACTAGTATAGATTATGAAAATACGTAATACTTTGCTAATTACAGTATTGATACTCGAGTAAAGTATGGTAATTAGGAGGGTGTTACAGAACCACTCAAGGGTCATTCAATCCCCTTCAAACATTGAGCTGGCCCTTCGAGGACTATCGGGTCGGCCATCCTCGAATTCCGGGCCGAAAATGACCTCAGGGACATTTTAGTCATTTTTCACTCAAACAGAAAATCAGGGCGTTACACAATGCCTCAGTGCATGCAACATGAATCAACAAGATAAAAGTTCAAAACACAAGATAAGGCTAAGCATATGAGCAGAAGATAAGCTAGGAAACTAAAACAGTGGCAAGGAAATGGATGCATGATAAGGCAATGCTATGAGTTATACATCTTGTAACATGCATGGGAAGGCAAAAGAACTCATGGTAATTTACTTTCTCATGAATGAATTCTTAAGTTCCTTTTTTTTTTATTAATTCCACCTTTTTATGTCATCACCAAAACCAACCAACCTACCAATTGCCTAGGATGAGCTCAACCTAACTAGTCGTCGCTAGATTTTAACATGGGGTAATAGAGGGGGAGAAACACATCACTTCCTTGCCTTTCTTATTATGAATATGCAACTTACTTGGATCACCTCTTATAACCTTTAACTAAAGGATCATTTCCATGTGTTTTATGTCACCATAAACTTAGCATGTTTTATTGAGATGCAAAAGTGCAAACATTACACATAATATCACATGCTTTCATGTTACTCATCATATGCATCTCAAATATTCCAGGTGTGATCATGATATGCCATAATAAATTATGTAATTGATAGCCAAGTATGCAACATATTCAGCACATATATTCTCAAGCCATGTCAAGAACCAATCATCTCATAAAATAAACATGCTCGTTAGCCCTTAAATAGGTCAAACTACAAATCAGGTAATCCTAAATTTTGAGATTATTCTTTTATGCATCTAAGGGATTAATTACAATGATTTCCACTAGTATTTAACCTCATGAACATAATTAAACAATGTTGCACAGATTAGGCCGTGTTTGAAAATCAAACAATTTTGGTGTTCTTATAAAATATGTTTTGACCTTTTCTTGTTACTGATTTTTCATATGATGCTAGAATTAATTCCTAAACCAATTATGGGTGAGTTCCTATATATTTACTAAGAGTTAAATGTCATTTTTACTTAAGTACCATATACTAGACATAAATCATATTTTTTTCATTTTAAAGAGTCCTAGAATTCACATTTTTCAGTTCTTTCTAGTTACTAGTCTTTCCTTAGCTATCAAAAATAATTATCATACTTATTAGTATCAATTCTTGCATGTTAGAAGCACTCCAAACAGCATACATCAATTCAGTAAAGGTCTGAAATGAAACTTAACATTTAATTCCCTAAGAGCATATAAAATTGTAAAGTAAGCATTTCTAGTAACTAGTCTTTCTTAGAATTAATTCTAGATTAAGACATGTTCTTATAATTGATTCTATCCCTATAGTAACACAAATAACAACCTTAGATCAGTAGCATAATTAGAGAGCTTAGTAAAAGGATTTTGGTTAAGTGAATCATGTTTTAATATTTTAATGATAAACACATGTTTCAAGAAAAAGTTATAAGGCACATACTTCATTTTCTCAAGACAACATATAATTTTATTGGGACCTCATTTCTTGAGGAACCGAATTACATTTATGAAAAAGGTGTTCCATGAATCAAAGTTCCTATGTGAGTTGAAAGGGTAAGTCTTGAGCACTAGATTAATTAGGTGATGGTATGAACCTAAATGTGAAAATGCAAGCTTCATTTTAATCTTGCCATTATAAGATGATGGCAAGGGAAATATAAATATGATATGCAACACTTGAATATAAATATGAAAATGCAAGCTCTAGTTTTAATCTTTAAGTTTAGGTGATGGCTTGAAAAGTAAATATGCTAGGCAAGAAATATAAATATAAATGCAAGTCCAATTCTTTATTTTTGTGCTCTAAGCCCCTTAGAGTATTCACTCTAAATCAATAATCAACTTTAAAGTTGAAATAGATAGGCTTCAAGTTTAATTATTTAGGTGATGACATAAATATAAATATGCTAATGTAAACTTCATTTTAGTCTTTAATATTATAAGGTAATGGCAAGGAAATATAAATATGAATGCAAAGCTTGAATATAAATATGAAAATGCAATCCATTTATTATTTCTTTGAGTCCTAGGCTCAAAACTCCCATTTAACTCTTTAAAATCACATAACATCTTCTTTGTTAAAAACTCTTAGAAGTGAAACCTTCAAACTTTAGAGGTCAACTAAATGATGGTTTGACAACCAACACCCAAGATCCTCATCATCAAGCCATGGTTTCTTCAATATATAGGCCATCAAGACCAAAAATAAAGAAAAGGAAAAAGGAAGATAAGAGGCCAAAAAAAAAAAGAGAAATAGAGAACTAACATTATAACATTTTAATCCAAGAGTAATATAAAAGAAAATAATGACAAACTTCAAACAACTCCCTACCAAAGATGTGTTTCTTGTTGGAAGAGCTTGATCTTGAAAAGAGGTGAGAAGAAAATTCCTCCTTGGAGTCTAGTATAGTTTTAGCCAGGAGGAAAAGAAAAGGAATGAAGGTTTTCCTTGAGTTTTTGATCTTGGAAGTGGTAAGGTTATGTGTTTTAGGGAAGATCTATAGTGGTTATGTAGTGGTTTGGAGTTGAAAAGTGGTGGAGGGTGGTGGCTCTTTGGAAGAATGAAGAAGAAGAAGAGAAGGATTCTTGGAGATCAAAGGAAGAAAGCTTGAGGTTGCAAGGGTGCTCAAAGGTTCTTGCAACCATTCCTTTGGTACCAATTTATAGAAAAATGAAATATATGGGGGTATGAGGGGGAGGAGTGGCTGGTAGCCTTTGGGAGGGAAAGGAAGAGAAAATATCTCTTTTCACGGTATGGTGC
Source organism: Dalbergia cochinchinensis (assembly GCA_031216125.1). Classification (NCBI taxonomy): domain Eukaryota; kingdom Viridiplantae; phylum Streptophyta; class Magnoliopsida; order Fabales; family Fabaceae; genus Dalbergia; species Dalbergia cochinchinensis. The sequence goes on from CM062370.1 coordinate 30,396,924, forward strand.
AAGCATGGTTTAAGATATGACTAAGTATGGCTTAAGGTATAGCTCTTCGAGTATGTAAATGACTAAATCACAGTATTCGTACGGGTAAATCACACAGACACTCCCTTATCTAAATAAAAACAAACAAAGCTAATTACTGTTAACGTGAAAAGGGATCTCAGTGGAGCTCGGCCAAGAGAGGAGCGGAGCTCGGCTAATTAAAGTGTGAAGGATGAGCTCGATAGCAGAGCTCGGCCAAGAGGGGAGTGGAGCTCAGCTGATCGAAGTGTGAAGGATGAGCTCGGCCATGAAATGACAGAGCTCGGTTAAAAGGTAGCAGAGCTTAGCCAAGAGGTAACAGAGCTCGGCCATGGGGTAGCAGAGCTCGGCCATGAGGTGGTGGAGATATATACATTCAACCTAACTATGTTTAGATGCTGAATGCCCATGAAAATGATGTCCCAAACTCCCAGGTTCAGTCGATAACTAATCCCATGTTAAATTACCGTAAGGGTACTCCAGTAATTTCACGCGCAAAAACCCAAAACTGAGATTCTTCTACTCTATTAATACAAATAATCCCAATCAATATCAAAACAGCCCCCTTGAGGATGACCAGGCCGACTATCCTTATTCTTCCGGTAAAATGACCTCAGAGGCATTTTAGTCATTTGTACACTGGAAAAATCGGGGCGTTACAATAATGCTAATACCAGCTAAGGATCTCCACAAAATAGTCATCATCATTGTAATCTATATAAAAATATTATAATAGCAGGAATGAGAATCAAAGATTCCCAGTAGGAAAAATATATGTCTATTACTTGGTGATTGTTTGGCTAGTTTGTTAACATAAATCCTTGAGATATGTTTGAAATTATTATATGAAATCTGAAATTTATCTTTAAGATTCATATATCTATGTGAGTTAGATGAATATAAAGGATACAATAGATGAGTTTATGAATTGGTTTAATTGATACAAGGGATTTTTGATCCATAGGAGAAAAGGCTTAAAGTTCACCTAAGAGAATAGGTTTAAATTCTTGAAATTATAACAATTACTACACAAAGAGTTTTACAAGTTTCTGGTAGTATAAAATCTCAAAAAGTTTACCAGATTTTATAGAAAATCTCGTAATAGTTTAACAACTTCTACAGAAAATTCTCATCACAGTTTAGTAGACTTTATAGCAAAATCTCATAACAGTTTAGCAAATTTCTTAAGAAAATCATGAGTAATTCTTTTCTAAAGCCTAAAGTTGTTCATGAGTTTATGATAAAGAAATAATGAAGTAAACGAGATAAATATTATATGAACAATCTGAATAAGAGAAATTCTAAGACTGTATAGGTATCGAATATACAATTGAGGATGAACCATACTCAGAATATTATGTTAGATCAAAGAGAGAACGAGCAAAAGCAATCATTTCATAAGACAATTGAACCAAGTTCCATACGATGGATCTCAAACTATTTCTACTATAAATTATCATTCCTTGGACAATCATTTCTTCTAAATTTTGAAGATATAAGCCAAGTTTTGCTGCCACTTTTCAAGCTTTGATTAATATGTATAGCAAGATCATACAACCTAAGAACTAATGCTGTAAAACTTCAGCACAATAAAATTCCAGCATATACCCATTTAGAGCATTTATTATATCATACAAACCAAGAACTAATGCTGTAAAGATTTCAGCACATCCCTACTTTGAGCACCTATTTTATCATACAAACCAAGAACTAATGCTGTAAATATTTCAGCACATAAAATTCTAGCACATCAAAAATTCCAATACACAAAATTTTATCATAGTCCAAGCATTTATAAATTCTGAAATTCTAAAATAAAGTTCATGTTCTAATATACATAATCTCATCACAACTTAATCCATCATAAATTATAAAATATGGTTTCATATTTTTAGCAACATAACCCAAGCAAAGTTCAAGCACTTATCTTAGCAATGTAACGCCCCGATTTTCTGTCTGAGAGAAAAAGACCAAAATGCTCCTGAGGCCATTTTCTGCCCGGAAGTCAAGGATAGCCAGCTCGGCAGTCCTCAAAGGATTAACTCAATGTTTGAAGGGGATTAGATGGTCCTTGAGTGATTTCGGAAACAAAAATCGTGTTTTCTGCAGTTTCGGGTCAAAATGACCAAAATACCCCTATAGCGTTTTACGCAGGTAAAGGTGCCGTTCGAACCCGAAACTTTCCCCAAAGGTTTAAAACGACGTTTTCATGTGTTTAAAGATATCTGTTTAAGTCCCGGTGGTCCCGGGCAGTTTTTGTGTAAAATTACGATTTTGCCCCTGGCATAGTGCCATTTGAGCTTAATGATGTAATTTAGCAAACCTAAACAATATTAGGCTCTAATCGAAGATTAATTAATTTCCATAATTAATCTAGAGTCAAAATAAGTTAGTAAAATTAATTAGAACCTAAGATTGCTTAGATTAAACTCAAAAATCCCTTTTTCTTTTAAAAATTCAAGTTCCCAAGACATAGAATCTTGAATAGTATTTTTACTATTCACTCTCCATACTCAAAGAAGCCTAGGTAGAGTAGGATTTTGACCCCACTAATGGGCTAGAATGCTCACCAATCATACCTTAACATAGCCTTGATTACCTATCCTTTCACTTGCACACTTACTTACAAGTTCCTAATCCTAAGCCTAATCAAAGCTACACCTAAACACACCTCTAAACCACAATTAAATGAAAGATTTTCCTCCTTTTGGATCCCCAAAAAATGGCACCACCTCATCCCCTCTTTCATCATAAATTTGTTCACTCGCACACTCAAAGAAGCATGCTACACCATGCCTAAACCTATGCCTACACCTTACCTTGAAATGACATAACCAAGAGATATTTTTCTCCCTCCTCCCTTCCCTGAAATGGCACCATTCTCCCCCCCACTCTCACGCCTCATGTTTCATTTCTCTATAAATAGCATGCTTGGATGAACTTAAGCCACTTTTGGTTCATTTGCTAAGTTGAGCTTTCAAGAGCACCTCAAAGCCTTCCTTTTTCTCTCAAGTTCAAGAGTTCCTCTTCTTCAACTTCTTCATCTTCTCCTTTCATCTCAACCTCCAATCACTTGGTAGGGATTTTATTTTAAGTGTTTCATTGATTAAAAGTTCTTATTTAGTTATGTGCTTTGTGATTTCTCTTGAATCTTTAGTTCTTCCTTCCTTCTCTTTTCTTTCTTTTTCTCGGTTTCTTGGCTTCCTTTTTCTTCCTTCTAGTTTTGGCCATAATGGCCTATCTTAGGAGAAAAACCATGGCTTGATAATGAGGTTTCAAAATAATGGACTCATGATTTTCATTTGAGAAACCTCTAAAGCTTGAAACTTAGTCTTAATCTTAACACATTTTGGGTTACCCCTTTCTTTTCTTCTAATGGTTTCAGTTCCTTTTCCTTTTCCTTTTCTTATTTTGATTTCAATTTCTCCTCCTTTTTTCCTTGCTATGGTTTTGGTTTTGAAGGTTTGTTTTTGGATAAAAATGACTCAAGGATGAGAGCACCAGATGTTGGAGTTTATGTGTCACCAAGATCATGGACTCTAGAGTTTTAAAGCTTTGTTCTTTTCCTCCTCATGGCTTCAGCCTTGTTTTCCTTTCCTTTGGTGTTCAAGGTTTTGTTTTGAATAATGTTGGTTGTTACTTATTTTGATCTCTTGATCCATTTCCTTGAACTTGATGATGATGTTCAAACCATAAGGTTTCTTTGACACCTTGGTACAAGAACTCTAAAGTTCACTTTATCTTGCTATGATTAGTTTGGGTTGAGATTTAAGTTCCTTTAAAGTCTTGCAAAGAGCTCTAGTGAAGAATGCAAAATGAACTTGCATTCATATTTATTTTCCTTGCCTAGCATATTTATTTTTGAGCTAATCACCTACAACGTAAAGATTAAAACGAGAGTTGCATTCTCATATCACCTAATAATTAATCTCGAAGGTCACCTATTTCGACCTTAAAGTCGATTGTTGTGGAGTCTAGAGCACTAAAATAAAGAACCGGACTTGCATTCATATTTATATTCCAAGTCATCACTTAAATCCCAAAAGATAAAATGAACTTGCATATTTACTTTCAAGTCTTGCATATTTATATTCCTAGCACCTCATGTTTATATTTCAAGTTCTTGCATCTCATATTTACTTTGAAGCTCTCACTTGACTTTATAATGAAGAATAAAACGGAATACATAGCACGTTTATATTTTGTCATCACTTAAAGAACCTAGAGCTCAAAGACTTGCCTTTTTGTCTCAAGTTAAAGGTGGCTATGGAGACATCCTCATGGATGCATATTTCGGCCATGTGGTGATGATGAACTTGGTGTCAGTTTCATCTAGTCACAAGAGCCGACAATCTATGTTTTAAGATTTTCCTTAGACTCCAAGAGTTTTATAAAATTATTACCAATGAGATTTATGAATTTAACCTCTTCTAGGAATGTTTTAAACTAGGCACTAACCGATGGCCATTCTTAGTCCTTTTCGTGAAATAAAATCATTTTCAAAGAGTTTTGGAAGTCCTAAAACAATTCCAAGAGAAACTAGCATTTTACATGTCTTGAAAATATGAAATTACGTGTTCTTTGGAACCTATGCTTTTCAATTCTGCCATGGTGTGGTTGCTGCTGTATGATGATATTTTGACATGTAAGAATGTGTAAAAATTATATATGTTGAGGTAGGAGCCTTTCTATGCAAGTTAGGAAAGAAACTAGTCTTACCGCCATAAAGTTGAGTTTTGGCATAGTGTTGACCCATTTATTTTTAGCCACTACCAAAACTGCTTTAATGGGATAACATTCCGTTTAGGATTGATTAATCATGAAAAACTTGGTAACATTTGATGTAGGATTGATTTTTAGCGCCTATAGAGAAACTAGTAACTAGAAAACCATAAAAGTGCAATCCTAGAACACTTAGATTATTTAATTTTCTAATTCTGTCTAGCAACCTTATAATGTAGTAAACATGGTTTATAATTAGTTCAAAGGCATAGGAATACCTCATAATTGGTTTGGATTTAATTTATAGCGCCTTAGGTGAAGACGGAACATAGAAAGGGTCTAAAACGTAGTTTCTAGAATCCCGTAATTGCAAGTTTTAGAAAATGGCAGATCTGTATGGGGCTGTTTGGTTTTGCTCCTAGGCATAAAAAATTAGTGAGGATATTAGTTGTGAATCCATAGGTGCATAAAAGATTAATAGCGGACGTTAGCATAATTATATCTCAAGTTTAAGACCCGTAAAGGTCAAAGCATAAGACACCCTAGGTTTAAGAGCATAATGCACTCTAGTACTTCATGTGGGTGCATGATTTTATTATGGAAATTTATGATGACTGTGATGCTCATGATTGTGTACATATATATGAATGTGGCATAAAGCAAATTTGGAAGAAATTCGATGTGCCATGGTTATGCTGCCGAATTTCTAACAAATTTGAGGAACTTGGAAAGTTTTCAAAAAGATATGAGTTTTGAATGTGACATAGTACTGTGAGAACGCGTTCTGGGGGATGGCGATACATAACGCCCTAGAAACAGATCCTTAAGGGGGACGGCGATACGTAACACCCCAAAGAGGACAATATTCACCATGTACTTGATGCCACTGCAACGCATTTTGTTATGATTATTATTATTGAGATTTCGCTTATCAGATGATAAATAAGAACTAGTGACGACTAGTTAAGGTATGAGCTCATAACCTAGAGATGTGACACGTTTTGGGTGACATCGGTTCGGCCGAGCACCCCCAGATCGATTGTCTTTTTAGGGTGATCCCTATGTTACAATACGATGCTTTGAATGTCACACTGTTGCTGTAACGCCCCGATTTTCTGTCTGAGTGGAAAATGACCGAAATGCCCCTGAGGTCATTTTTAGCCCGAAATTCGAGGATGGTCGACCCGGCAGTCCTCGAAGGGCCAACTCAATATTTGAAGGGGATTGAATGACCCTTGAGTGGTTCCGGAGGCGAAAGTCTCATTTTCCGCAATTTCAGGTCAAAATGACCAAAATACTCCTATAGCGTTTTACGCGGGTAAAGGTGCCGTTTGAGCCCGAAACTTTCCCCAGAGGTTTAAAACCATGTTTTTACATGTTTCAAAACATCTGTTTGAGTCCTGGTGGTCCCGGGCAGTTTTAGTGCAAAATTACGATTTTGCCCCTAAAATAGTGTTTTTGAGCTTAATGATGTAATTAAGCGAACCTAAGCAATATTAAGCTCTAAACGAAGATTAATTAATTTCCATGATTAATCTAGAGTCAAAATAAATTATTAAAATTAATTAGAACCTAAGATTGCTTAGATTAGATTTAAATCTCTTTTCTAAAACTCAAGATTTCACTCTTGGAATCTTGAATAGTGTTTTCTCTTTCTAATTCCTTAAATCAAGGAATTGTGTCTAGAATTGTTTATACACTAAAATGAATTTATAACTCACTAATGATGCAAGAACACTCTTTAATTATGTCTTGATAACCTTAATTACCCATTTTCTTACCTAAACACTTTCTTACAAAGTCCTAATCTTAATCATAATCAAAGATACACCTAAACACAACTCTAAACCACAATTAAAATGCAAGAAACCCTCCTCCCATGGCTGATGCATTTCGGCCCCCTCTCTCTCAATTACCACACATGTTGAATTGTTTCTTACTCAAAGAACCATGCTTGAGGCCATACCTTGAACCATACCGAACCATACTTTGAACCATACCTCACCATGCCTCAAGACCACATTATCTCACCTCATGGAACTCATGGGCTCCCTCCATTCTGCATGGCCGAAGCCTCCCCCTCCATTTGCACCCTTCATTTGTTTCATTTCTCTATAAATAGCTTGCTTGGGTGAACTTGTATCATTTTGGGTTCATTTGCAAAGAGTAAGTTTTCAAAGAAACACTTCAAAGCTTCCTTTTTCTCTCAAGTTCAAGTCTTCAAGTTCTTCAAGTTCTTCATCCTTTTCTCTCATTCCAACCTCCTAATCTCTAGGTAGGGATTTTCTTTCAAGGGTTCTTTCATTTAAAGTTCTTACTTTCCTTATGTGTTCTTAGTTTCTCTTGAATCCTTTCTAGAACTTCTTTTCTTTTCTTCTCCTCCTTGTTTTTCAGCCATGAGGCTTGTGAATCAAAGAAATGAGAGCTTGATGATGAGAGTTTCATGATGATGTTCATCACTTGAACAATCTCTAAAGCTTGATCTTTGATCTTGAGTTAAAGATGTTTTTAGTTTTTCTCTTAAATCTTTGAAACCTTTCACTTTGATGATATTTTAAAATGGTTAACATAAACTCAATGATGGGAGCTCATGATGTTGGTGTTAATGCATCATCAAGATCATGATCTCTAGAGTTCCAAATGTTTCTTTTCCTCTCCAACAATTTCGGTTCTTCTTCCTATTCTTTCTTTTTGATTTTCGGCCATTTTGGCCAAGGGAACTTACAATGGCTTGATGATGAGAGCTTCTAGATGATGACTATGTGTTCATCACAATGAGGCCTCTAGAGCTTGAGTTTTAATAAAAATGTTATTTAAGTTTACATTTCAAGAAAAGAAACTTTGTGTTTAAAGAACCCTTGAGGTTCACTTTTGTTTTTCTTTATCTTGTCATGATGAGTTTGGGTTGAGGTTTAAGTTCCTTTAAAGTCTTGTATGAGCTCTAATAAGAAATAAAATGAACTAGCATTCATATTTAAATTTGAGCTTATGCATTACATATTTATTTTGAGCTTTGCATTCATATTTAATTTTCAAGTCATTACCTAAAGTTAAAGGCTAAAGAAGGGAGTGCATCTCATATTTATATTCTTGTCTAGCATATTTACCTTTTATCACTAAAGAACGTAAAGATTTAAAATGAGGTTCGCACTATCACCTAACTAAATCTCAAAGCTTTTCTATTTTGGCCTTAAAGTCGATTGTTGCTGGGCCTAGAGCACTAAAATAAAGAAATGAACTTGCATATTTATAGTTTGAGCCTTGCATATTTATATTCCAAGTCTTGCATATTTATTTTAAGCCTTGCATTTTTTTATATTCAAGTCTAGCATGTTTACTTTAAGCTCTCACTTTAATTTGTAATGAAGAATAAAAATAAAGTGCATAGCATGTTTAAATTACGTCATCACTTAAAAGGTCTTAGAGCTCAAAGACTTGCCCATTTCATCTCAAGTTAAAGTTTAATGAGGGAGCATTCTTTGAATGCATGATTTCGGCCATGAAATGATGATGAACTTGGAATGATTTCCATCTAGCTTCAAGGACCAATAAGTCAAGTTTTAAGAAATCTTTTCAAAGCGTAAGAATTTGTTTAAGTTTAAGACCAACAAGGTTCTATGAATTTAACACTCTTTTAAGAAGGGGTTAAGTGGTCACTGACCCAAGGATGTGTGTTTAGTCTCTTTGACATAATTAAATGGTTTGCAAAAGAGTTTTAGAAGTCTTGAAAATGATTCCAAGAGAAACTAGCAACTTATGTGTTTTGAAAATGTCAAGTTATGTATCTTTTTGGAAACTTAATGTGTTCGGTTCCTTCATGATGTGTTTGCTGCCATGTGATGATGTTTGATGTGTTTGAATGAATAAAAAATTATGTATGATGAAGTAGGAACAATTCTATGCAAGTGAGGGAAGAAACTAGCTTTCTAGGAAAACCGTAAAGTCAAGACTTAGCATAGTTTTATCCCATTTATTTATGGACACTGCCCAAACTATTTTAATGGGAATATAATCAGATTAGGATTGATTAATCATGAAAAATTTGGTTACATTTGAAGTAGGAATGAATTTTGGCACCTATAGAGAAACTAGTAACTAGAAAACCGTAAAACCGCAATTCTAGAACTCTTAGAATATTTAATTCTTAGAATCTGTCCAGCAACCTTATAATGTAGAGAACACGGTTTATAATTAGTTCCTTGATGTAGGAATGACTCATAATTGGTTTAGGTTTAACTTATAGCGCCTTAGGCGAAGACAGAACCAAGAAAGGGTCTAAAACGCAAGTTCTAGAACCCCGTATTTGTAAGATTATAATTCTGCCCCCTAAAGGAATGGACTTGCCTAGATTTATTAAAGAGCATAAATAATAGTAATATTTGTTAGAAGAGAATCCTGAGGTGCATCAAAGGTGGATAGTGAATGTTAGAATAATTTATACCGCAAGTTAAAGACCCGTAAGGGTCAAAGCATAAGACACCATAGGTCCCAAGACATAACGAACCTTATGACTTCCAGTAGACGTATGATTGATTACGAGAATGATTTGATGTCTTATGATGATGATGAATGGTTGTGCATGTCCTACAAGTTCCGTGGCATAAAGCAAGTTTGAAGGAAATCCGGTGAACGCCGTTGTGCTGCCGAAGTTCCCATCAAACTTAAGAATTTAAGAAAAGTTTGTGAAAACTCCTGGGTGACACCGGTTCGGCCGAGCACCCCCAGAACAGATGTGACATAACACTGAGACGCATTTCTCCCGCTACGGTGGAGAGGAAACAAATCCATGAGGGTATTGACATTGAGCTTGCCAAAGCGGACAATTCGTTGTGTACTAGATACCAGTAGAGCATTTCAAAGAAGGAAATGATCCTAAGATAGGTGATCCAAGAAATTTATGTATACCCCCTCTATTAGCCCATATTAAATCTAGTGACGACTAGTTAGGATTGAGCTCATTCCTAGGCGATAGGTGAGACGTAGTTTGGTGACCAGATTATCGTCGGGCCGGTGAATCGGTTGGACTTTTGGTGGATATGTTAAGAGGGTGGTCTTTAAGAAAAAGAACTTAAGAGTTTTACTTATGAGAAAGATGTCACATGAAAAGTACTATGCCTTTTTACGCCGCGTATATGATTTATGTTTCTTTATGATGTGCCCAAGTATTACGATTTTCGTGTTAATGTGCATATGGTATTGTCATGCATTCATCAAATATCTGTTGCATTCATGTCATTAAGACACATACTAAAAGACACCCACTTCGAATAAATAGATTTGTAAAGCCTAAAACCAATCCTCATGCATGTACACCTTTTTCATAATTAAAACCGAGGTGGCTGGGGACGACGACGATGACACTAGTGTTAGAGTCGGGAATCCCTATTGAGAATCTCAAATGAGTTTCTCATCCCTTCCTTTTCTTCCATGTCATCTCTAGACGAGGATTACAACGAGGTTCGTGACTTCTTTTGAGGCGCGCGCTTAAGGGACACACTAGCAGACGGAGCAGAGAGTCGCTGCGGGGGCATAGATAGCTTAGCTTTTGGGTTGACACTTATCTAACCTCATAGGTGGATAAGGATGACTTCACATATATGGGCATGTTTGATGTAAATGATGGTACAGTGATGTTATTAGTCTATGTATCTATGAAGATGTGATGATATTATGATTGTTATGTATAATACTATGTTTCATGATTATCAATGGTGTGGTTACTTTTTCTTGCACGTGATGGTTATGACGAACATTAGGTTAGTGCACGGCTCGCGTTTTGCTTTCAAGTTTCAGAAAGAAAAATTTATTCATATTTTCTGCTAAGTATTTTAATGAAAGGTTGTAAGGAATGAGACTAAAAGAGTAATAGACTAATGATTAACCTAAATATGTTCTAGAGTATTGGGTTAAAAATTAGGATGTTACAGTTGCAGAAAGAGAAATGCTTTTACATGAGAAGTATATGCCACTTTATGCCACCTGTATGATGTTGATAGCTCTATAAATGTTTATTTGATTCTGCCTATTGCATCGCCATGCATTCATGTTTTATTGTGTTGCATCCATGACATTAAGACTCATCCTAAAAGGAACGGACCTTGGATAATTAAGTTTAAAACCTAATAAGTGAATTTTATGCATGCTCACCTTTTTTTCAAAGAAACCCAAGGTTCCTAAGGACGTAGATGATGACACCTAGATAGGAGGTTGCCCTACTGAGATTCTTTAGCAAGATTCTTACCCTCTCTATCTTTTCTTTCCATCACATCTTCAGATGGAGACTTTCGTGTTGTTCGTTGATACCCCCACCTGGGAGGTGCACTATGACCCGGAGCACCAGTCATATCATTTTGAGGGGAGCTGCACACTCTGAGTGTTTATGTTTTTGGGATGCCCCTTTTCTTACCCTGTACATAGCCATCGATTTTCTCCGACTTCCCCGTATGGCGATGACATGGTTTTTGAGCGCGAATGCATAACGAGAGAGTGTTCGCACGTACTTTGTTGAGTCCGCCGCCTGTGATTTTCCTGACTATGTCCCCCATTCGAGACATTCGGAGACTGACCCATCAGAGGATCCACCCACCCATCCATACTCCGAGAGGTCTGCCCCTACTCCCTCGCTGAAGGTAGAGGGTAGTGAGAAGACGGTCACACAGTCGAGGCTAGCTCGGAGGCAGTCCATACGTCCCCGTCGAGGAGCTCATGTCCAGCCGCAGCGAGTGCCCACTCCGGATGCTCTCTACCCTGGATCAATTATGTCCCGCCCTATCTGAACTACCAGCAGTAGAGGCACTTGAGAAGTGATAGTGTACACATCACACGTAGATTAGGGTAGCCTTCTTTTGTTAGAAAGGCTATTCATTTTAGATGCACTAGGGTGTAGGTGTTCTCTTTTATGTTTCCATGTATTTCTATTTCAGTTGTATTTGTTCGATGTTGTACTAAACTAAGTCCTATTTTTCTTGGGTGGGCATATGATATATCTATTTATGCAGTTTGTTTTATCATGCTGTGCAATTACATGTTTTATGACCGGATGTTCACGATGTGTCTATTTGGAATTGTGTTTTATTTCTTTTACATTTCATCATTCGTCGTGTTGCGCGGCTCTCACTTTGCTTTTACATTTTAAAAAAAAAATTTACCTATATTTTCCGCTAAGTATTTTAAAGTAAAGAGGAAACTATGACGTAATAGACTAATGGTTAACCTAAATATGTTCTAGAGTATTGGGTTAAAAATTAGGATGTTACAAGCAAAACAGCCAAATATCATGAAGTAAAGGACTAGAATAATTTCCTACCTCCCTCCAAGCTTTTTCTCTAGTTTTTCCTTTCTAACAAACCTCAGCCCCCTATTTCCAGCCCCTTTTTGTGTGCTACTAGTGGTCCAAAGAGCAGGGAAAGATAAGGTCTTCAAGTGATCTTGATGTAGAGAATATGTCCTTAAGCTAGTTTAGAGTTTTGTGTAGAAATATTGTTTGTATAAAGAGTAGTTTGATGGAGTTTCTAAAGAGAAAGGAAACGAAAAAAATAAATCTTGTGCAATGTAATTTGCTTAGTGGTAAGCTCATGGATTCACAAGTAATAGTAGACGTACTAAGCCCTTAGAACTATATCAAGTTGTAATTAGGATAGCGTTACATCATTATGAGGAAAGGGATGTACTGAGAATAGCAAGGCTATTCTAGATGAGATGTAGTAGATGTACTCCATCTAGTGAACTATATCAGGTTGTAACATGACGGCGTTACATCGTTGACAGTATGATCCAATTAGAAGTATATCAAAAGAGTCCTATGAGTTCTACCATTAGGTTTAAAACTTTCTAATAAAATTAAGTCATAAGAAATAATGATTCTAACTAACGAAACCATTATATAAATACCTGAAGTTGCTTTGCTTATCTTGCATTAAGTTGAATATTATTGAGTAGTAGACTGGTGTATTTTCCTACTAGGAATCATTGATTCTCACCCCTGTTGTATGATGTATTTTATATAGATGGCCTTGATTATGTCTTTCTCGAGACACCTAATTTCCAGTGGCATTATGACTTGGAGTTACAGTCATTGTACTCGTTCGCTGAGTCTCATATCCATGTTTATATACTATTTGATCGCCCATTCGCTACTACTGTTATGAGTCCTACTTTTGCTCCAGAGTCCCCGTCTTCTACTTTTTCATTATATATGACTCATCCACCACAGCCTGCCATTGATGCTGAGTCTGATCCTTCAGAGGACACATCTTTTGGTTCCTCTACTCCTTCTGGAGGTAGTGGGGCCTGGCAGGGCTACCTAGCTTATGTGCCTAATGGGCACTACTCTCCACTTGCTTGACTGATTTTGGTGAATCCAGCTTGTTTATAGACATAGCATGACTTAGAGTCCCTCATATTATCTGACTATCATGGGCTTTTACGTCTGACCTTTTGATGAGCCATTAATCAAGGGAGTTAGGTGTATCTATATATAGTTGGTTGTTTTTGTCAGGCCCTAACCTGGATTAGGTGGTCACTGCGAGGACTAGGGTAGGGTTATTTATACTACAAATGTAATTAGGTGTGAATGTATATAGTATAATTGTATGACTTATCTTACTATGGATATAATATAATATGTAAATTATCATGTAACCGACTTCTTAGGATGCGCATTACATTTCCGCTATTTCTATACATTGATTATTATGTCGAAAGGACTATGAATCGTAAAAAACTAGTATAGCTTTAATGCAAGGATCTTAATTATTACAACTTATACGTATATATTTCATATAGTTAAGAAATTACAAATCTATAAGATAAGTTATGAGCAACGACTACTTATTGAAATGTTATGACTCGAGCATAGCATTATAGTAGGAAGGGTGTTACAAAGAATGTATGATCAGTGAAGGATGTAGAAAAAAGATTTTATGATCAAGGAAAAGATTACAAGCAATAATGAATATTACAAAAGAATAAAGGAAAACTTGGCAGAGTTTCAGCTCTTTTTCTCAGCTTTAAGTCATATTCTTTGTAAGTATAGCATCTCTATTTATAAAGATCTTCCTTGTGACTGTGCCTTTGCTAAGATTTTCCAAGGACATGTGTTGATCGTCCATTTTTGTCTTGGAGAGATAATCTAGAAGAGTAGCATGTCTATCTATCAGATCAGTTTGCAAAAGTCATTGAAGAATAGAGGTTTCTGATGCTCTTCAGAAAACTGTTCTTACTTTCTGAACCATGATTTTTAAAATTTTTCTTCTAGAATTTCTGGATAGTTGACTTCAAATGCAAAAGAGATGATCAGCTAGTTCTAACATTGGGATTTGACTTTTTCAAGTTCAAACTCAAATTTGAAATTCAAATTTCCCTCTATGTCCTTATAGATTTGAATTGTTGTAATGAGTGTAAGCTTTCTAAAGTGCAATAATTTTTCCTTATTGAGATATGAGTCTTCTTGTCTTTAATCACTATTTGTTGATGATCTAATCTTTACGAATGTAAGGATTGAAGATGGTAGAAAACTTTGGCTTCATAGATTGTGAGATATCTTCCTTTCCAGTGTACTTTCTAAAGTCCAGTGCTACTTTTGAAGTCTCAAAAAGACTTGGTTTCTTGTATTGTTAATTCCTCTTCAATCATTAGTTGTTTTCTGCTTGAGTAGGGATATCATATTCACTTCCTTTACATTTTATATCTCTTGTTATGAGATAAACATGTTTGCACATATGATGTGAATTTTTATCCTTGTTTGAGTAAGTCTTTTTTCGCTAAATGATAGAATCCTGTTTATGACCTTACAAGAAACTCAAGACAAACATTAGTCATTTTTCAAAGTATTTTCTTTAAATTGACTTTGTTATCATTCAAAACAGATTAGCACATCTTGATAGGGTTCTGGAGCTAACAATATGTCTCGTTGAAAGTAGTCTTTAATCAACTTTTCCAAGCTAAACTGTAATCAGTAAGAATGCCTCATTGCCACATTACAAGTAGTTTTATATTAGCCTTTTCAAGCTATCTTACACTGATCACTACTGGATCAAGGATATAAAGGTTTTGTATTTGGGTTGCCACTCAAACTAACCTACACTCAAGTTTCCTAAGTATATACATGAAAAACCTAGGAAAGCTTGAATGGCTCATTTTTATCATTTCTTTCGAAGAAGAACATATATCTATTCAAGAACATAGAAAGAAGATTTTTACAAGTAAGAACTCTGATTACATAATGATATGAACCTTACTGGATGTGAAGAGAGATTTTTATAGAGTTTTCTCTTTTTGTGCAGAGTCTCTCTTTATGTTTGAGTACAACATCTCTTATTTATAAAAGGTCTGCCTTGTAACCGTTGTCCTTGATCAAATCTCCAAGTGACATGTGTTGATCATTTATTTGTGTCTTAGAAAAGCAGTTTAGAAAAGTAGGTTGACAATTTGTCATATCTGTTGCAAAAGCCACTGTGGCATTGAGGTTTCTAATGTTCCTTCGAAAACTACTCTTACTTTCTAAATGCGATTTCTAAACTCCTTCTTCTAGAAGATGGGGAAGGTTGATCCAGTTAGCCAAAGTGATGACCTGCCAATTCTAAAACTAGGTTTGACTCTAAATTTGAATTTTAACATTCAAATTTTCCCTCCTTTTCTAGCAATGCTCAGCACTCCATAGTGAAGTAACATTTTGACATGCGGTATTGGATCCTTAATGATTCTTTGATCTTCAGGTCTTTAATCCAAGCTTTATAATGATGAAAGAATTACGATTAAGCTGATTGAAGATAGTGTAACACCTGGTTCTCAGAGTTTGTTTGATATCTTCATTTTGAGCTAAGCATACTTTCTGATGTCCAATGCTACTTTTCGATATCTCAAATCTTGGTCTCTTGCAATGCCGATCTCTTCTTTCAATCATTAGCTATTTTAAGCTTGAATAAAGGGATAATTTTACTTCATTTTTCAGTTCATATCTCTTATCATGAGATAAAACATATTTACACATGCAAAGTAAAATATATCCTCGTTTGAGTAAGCCTTGCTCTCGATAAATGATAGAACCTATTTAATCTTACAAGAAACTCAAAACAACCATTAGTTGTTCTTCAAAGCATTTTCTTTAAATTGGTTTTGTTGTCATTCAATACTTGTTAACACTTGTTGAAAGGGTTCTGGAGTTAACATGTGTGAGGTTTATCTCTTTCACTTTTGAACCGCAACAACCATATGGAGTCCTGCAACTGTCACCACCCGTATCACCATCCATTGCGTGCAAGACCTTATCACCAATGACCAATGCTACAGTACTGGTAGTGCTAGTGCTCCCCTTAACCATGAGAACGTAGAACCTCATCACTGGTGTGTCATGAGGTTGGGTTTCTCTTATCATCACTACAGCATGTCCCTGGCCACTGATTTGAGATTTTTCGTACACTTCACTACACATTGAGGAATCTTTCTAACTCTCTTCGATGTTAGAAATAAGGCTATGATTGGGAGTTTTATAGTTGATGTAAGGGAATGGTCATTAATGAAGTGGAAATGATAAAGATGGAATAGAATGGCTAGTTGTAGGTCATCATATTGTTTGGAAGTTTAATAAGGGAAGGAAAGGGAAGTCCTATTCTTGTTTGGGAATTATAATGTACAGGAATGGAATGGAAAGGTGCATAATTTTTATTTTCCACTTTTTCCCTTTTACTTTGTTAAATTATTTTTCATGTATCTAGAGCTTTAAAAATTTTGAGGATAAATGAGTAAAATAATAAAAAGAGAGATTAAATTTTTATACTTGGCCTTCCTTGACTCTACAAAATGGGGGGTCACTAAAATTGTCCTTCTTTATCCCTCCATGTTCATTGGTGGCCATTCCTTCCCTTTAATAAAACAACATCCAAACTCACAAAATCTAAAACTTACTCTTCCATTCCATACCCTCCTTTCATTTTTGCATTTCTAATCACAGCCTAAGATTTTTTGTTCATTTTGAGCTTCCTCTAATGCTATTTTCTTGCTTGCGAATAAATGCATTTATTCTGTTTGTTAGATTGCCATAGTGAAAATTCTTTGTTCTTTGTTCTATTTTATTTTTCCTTTTGTAGAGATTAGAAGTTAAAACAAGTGAACAGCTACTTCAACTTTCTCTTCTCATTGGTCAAGCCACTGAACATCAATCACCAAGCTTCCATGACAAATTCAATGGTTTGAATAAATAATTTTCATTTTCACCTCATTTCTTGTACAACTATGGACATATTGTTACCTTTATCTTTTATAGCATGATTTTAATTTCCAAGGCTTGTTAAACCTTCTAGCCCTTTTGGTTTAAGGTAGTGTTTTGGAGTGAGGGTTTGGAACTTCGCTACGAGGGAAGAGAGCTTGCTATGAAAAGCTGAAAAATGAGGAAGAAGGATAAGGGTTGATCCCTCCCTCCCTCAGTGTCTATCCCCCTCCTTTCATTTCTCTATCCTTTATATATAGAAAAAGTGGCAAAAGCAAGTGGGGCAGAGGAGAATACTTCCACGTGAAGGATCCTCACCCATTTTTCCTTTTCTTGCCTTTTCATGTCATATCACTAGTGGCTTTTTCTCTACCTGGCAATAGAAATTTTATCTATTAAACTATGAGGTGATGTAGTTAAATATGAAAAAAATTTCCACAAGGCTTTAATGGCATGTCCACTTTGTTCCCTTTTCTATTATTGTTGTTTGCATATTCTTAGGGCACCTGTTAATTTTGGGGCATTGTGAAGTGGTCTAGGTGTGGCATGAAGCAGCTTAAGGTGTAAAAGCAGAAATATTTTTTTTTATTGTATTTTGCTCCAAAACATTAGCCTTCCTGCTCAACTAAGAGGTATAGCTCTTTGTTGAGCCTTTTTCAGTAACTATTTGTTTATTAACATTATATACCTAAGCTAAGATCTTATTATTATTATTATTGTTAGGATGGGTTCAATATTGCTCTACGAGACATAAAGAGCTCCCCAAGGATAGATGATAAGGGGATAAGGAAGAAGGTTTTTAGAGTGGAAGAGTGGAAGTATGAAACCCAGCATTGCGTGGGTTTAGGGGAAAGGTGGATTCAAACCATTGACCTTATTTAAGTATAGGAGTTTGAGTGCTAGACATTCTAGACCACCCCCTCTTATGCTTTTTCATCAACTTATTTATAGGAAAAAATTAAGGAAAGTAGTCACATCACAATGGTACATGTTATCTGTGTATTGGTTGAATGAGGCGGTTTTGTCCTGCGGGTAATGAGATGAACCAATGTGATAAGAGGTAATGAGATGAGACTTTTACATTTTCTAAACATACATCCTCCAAGCGGCCCTCACCTATGGTTTCTCTGCCTAAGGATAGTGGCTGAGCCATCATCAAGGTCTTTGCATAGGAACCTCGCCTGGAGTCTGTGCATAGGTGTCCACTTAGGGTCTTCGCACAGGAGTCCTGCCTAGGGGTCCCTACCCAGGGGTCATTGCCCAGAGGTCACCGCTTAGGGATGAGCCATTGTCGCCGGGGTCTTTACTTAGGAGTCCTACCTGGGGGTTACTCCCAAAACATTTTAGCCCCCTGCTCAATTAAGAGGTGAGCCTGCTTTAGTTCTTTGCATTTTTTCAATTAATGAAATTTCCTAAAGGTCCTTGTCTAAGGGTGTTCAAGTCATCTTTGTTAGGGGTTTTTGCTTAGGGGTCTATGCTTAAGGGCTTGAACCTTCTCTGCCTAGAGGTGTTCAAGCCATCCGTGCCTAAGAATGCCCATTTAGGTAGGTTACTCCCAAAATGTTAGCCCCCTACTAATGGAGAGTCTCTTTCATTGGGTATACCAATTTTACACCTCATGAGTATTAATCCTAACTGAGTGTTTTAGGGAAATTTCCATCACATCACTTTGGGCATGATCCTTTTTGAGCTGAATTTTTTGCAACTGGCTTCACTTAGTCCCTAGTCTCACTTATTTGGTTTGATCTCTCTTTTAATCCTAATCTCACTTATTTTAGGCATTTTGCTTCAATTTTGTTTGAATAAGCACTCAGTTGGTGAAGCCTCACATAACTATGCGGCGTGGAAGCTGGCGTAGGAAAATAAATATGCACCATGCGGTGGTAAAGCCTCCCCTCACTACACAGCGGCAATGGCTCACGTTGGCAAAAAGTTTTTCACCAAGCGGTGGTATAGCCTTGCACACAACACAATGGCAATGGCTTGCACGGGCAAAATGTTTTTTCATCAAGCAGTGGTATAGCATCCCACACAACGTGGTGGCAATGGCTCGTGCAGGCAAAATGTTTTTTCACCAAGCGGTGGTATAGCCTCACACACAATGCGGCCTCAATAGCTCGCACGAGCAGAAAGTTTTTCACCAAGCAGTGGTATAGCATCGCCTGACTTCTTGGCATGATAGCTTGTGCATGCAGATAGATATGCACCATAAGGTGGTAAAGCCTCACCTGACTACACGGCGTGATAACTCACGTGGGTAGATTCTCTCTCTTCTTTATATATATGACAATGGTCTCCGAAGTGACGAATCCAGGCACTCAGATAGGGCTTTCAATAACTAAGCTGGTCCTGAAAGATAAATGCTTCACTACACTATAGTGTTATTTGTGGGTATAAAAGCTGACTTTCAACTACTTATTATGAATGGCAATTTTAATTAACGCATCGTCATATGTAAACTAAAAAGATTTGGTATAATTTCTACAGAGAATAAAGCATGAGTGCAAAGAAGTGGCTTACTAAAAATTCATAAACCTCCTTAATTATATGTTTCCTCCATGAACATTTTGAAGCAATTTTCCCATTTTCATGAGATTGTTTAAGACATAAATGAGTCAATTTATCAACCAACAGTAGATCATCAATTGATTGGCAATAACATGTTTCGAGTCATATGTTTTAAACTAATCTAGTTCGCATTATAATCATAAAATTGTCATGGAATAATGACTCTACATGATTTAATTTGCAGATCAGTGCTGACTTGGTTACCAAACATTTCAAATTCTGTGAAACTGGACTTCTAATTTTCTATTGACTCCAACCAAAATAATAAAATAAGGAACACTCTGCACACAGCACAACACTTCTTTATGCCACCTATTAATCCAAGATAGCAAAGAGTTGTTATGCAGGGTAGAATTTTTTTATCGAAGTTGAAAGAGGTGTAACAAGTATTCAATCTACATGTGCAACTTTTTTAGTAGATTTCGTTATTCAAGATTATCTGCTACTCTTTTTTTTTGTTAATAAGGAACATTTGCTAAGCGAAAAAGAGGCGAAAAAAAATCCATAACGCAACAGGGTCATGGTCAAACTAGTTTTGACATAAAAGTTCATATGAATAAAGTGAATCAAGAGTGGCAAACCGCAAGTGTATGCCTTGGCAGGTGTAGGTGTAAGCCAAGGCCAACTTGGATTGCACGTTGCCAGCATCAGCGGCGAAGTGGTGGTAGAGGACTGCCTTGGATTTGCTCCTCTCTCCGAGGTGGCTCATCCTGGATAGTGTTGGGCTCAGAGACTGATTCACAGTATAATTAAATGATGTCAACGTATGGTAATGAGTGCCAAAATAAAGCTGATAGAATTAAATCTACCAATTGACGCAACACAGCGAAAAATAAATATCAGGATGAATAGTAATTTACGGTGGGACTTGCTGATCACTATTCACAATGGGACCCATTTGTCACTATTCACGCAGACAACACTCAGTAATGGAACCGTATCACTATTCTCGTGAATAGTAAATTTGGTGTTACTATTCACTACGGTGGGACTCACATCACTATTCATACCATCAAAATAGATCAAGAAATATGCACACCAAATTTTTAATGTGGAAACCCCCAAATACCAGAGGAAAAACCACGGGACAAACTCCGAAAAATATTCCACTATATTCAGAATAATTACACAATATCCTTTCCACACTCTCCAACCCAAGAGGTAAATATAGTGTTTCCCGGTGAGAACCCTCCTATTCAAATACTACACTTTTGCAGTACCAAGGAGTAATAAAAATGATACCCAAAAATATTCCTGATGTATATACCCACACCCTACACTCTCTAAAATTTACTCACACTCTCTATTTTCCTCTCACTCTCAAAAAAATAACACACTCTCTGTTATTTTTTCTCTTCTTTGCAGCTCGTTCATCCGCTGCTTTGATGCATTCATCAACTGAGTAAACACCTCTATTTATAGAGAGAGTTTAATGCATGCACAGAATTAATTTGCTATTCACGTGTTGAAAATTCTCTCTTAGTACCGAACTCTTCACGCGTGAACAGTGATTTCACTATTTACGCGTTGACAATTTTCTCTCACCTAACACATAAACAGTGGTTTCACTGTTTATGTATTGAAAATTTTTCTTCCTCGGCTACTTCAATCTTGCCGGCTGGACCAACAGATAGAAACCTTAGCATTGACTGGGCTTCGGATATCCCAATTCAGCGGCCATCTTGAGTGTATTTTCACAATCCTTAAGAGAGATAAGTGCAATTTATCCTTTTTTATTTTAGAGTTTAATAGCTTATTCTCTAATTTTTAGTTTCATTTATTTGTAACTGACTCATTTTGGATTAAAACAAATTGGTTCCATCAGATTTTAGTATTTTGTGTAATTTATTTTTTATATTGGTATAATTTTTATAGATCGAGTTATATATATAAGTATATAATATTTAAAATTTGAATTAATAAATAATAATTTGTACACGAAGCAGCGATTGATTAGCTACGAATTAGCGAGGGGAATTAATTTCAATGAGCGATGGATTTGCTACCAATTAGTGAGGAAAACATAAAGGGATTAGCGACTAATTAGCTATCAAGTAGCTACAATTAACATATCGGTCTTTAAATATGTATAAACCTAGTATTGGCTACTGATTAGCGAGGAATTAACTCCAGACAAAATGCCTTACTAATTTGTGAGGGATCTGAGAAAGCATTTTTTCTTTAATTATAATAGCTGTAGATTTGTGATGGATTGGCGACAAATGTTTTGTCGCTAAAATAAATCAGCGACGAATTAGCTACAGAATTTCTTTTAGGCTGATTTGTGATATTCAGAAAGAGACGGACGGTTTGGTCGCTAATCCCTTGCTATTTTGTGTTTGCAATCAATTAGCGACGGATTATCAACGGATTGTTGCCGTAGCTAATCCGAGAAATTCTTGTTTGGATTTAGTGTCAATTTCTGTTTGGATACAATATTAAAAAATCTTTAGTTATTGACAAACCATCTTTTTTGCATAATAAAAAATATATTTTTTTAGAAAATGAATATTCTAACTTCTTAAAAAAGATCTTTTTTTATTTTTTTAGTGATTCTATTTTACTTAAAAAATTTACCCAACCATCCCAAAATACCTGAGAAGATCTTTTTATAAATAAAAAGATATTTTTTTCATCAAAATTGTGACGACATCCAAATGAGCTGATACCTTATTACAGATCATATAATTGTATGATTTTAAAATTAATTTAAAAATTTTTATTTTGAAAACAAACATTCCAAACATATTTTCTCTGAATTCTCTATTTGAAAACAAACCGTATTTTCATAAACTAAAAACACTCCCTAAAATTTAGAAATCTTAGAATACAAATCATTCTCCGAAAATAAAAAATTAGAAAGAAAACAGAAAATATTTTCATTAACCACATGCAGTGCTTACTCTTTTTTTTTGGTAAAATATTAACATTCGGTGTCGATTAGTTAAGTAGTGTTGTATAAAGATAAAAGTGGTGTGTATTTGTGTAGAATTTTTAACGTAAAACATGTTATAAAAAGATAAAATGATGTGTTTATGAGTCGAATCTGAACCAGAAAAGGGATACAAAAAGATCGAAATGAGGTCCAGACACCGTTTCCCAGCTCTCTCATGGGCATCTTGCCTAAAATTTGGGCACTGGAATCCCGAAGCAGTTCGTAACAAAAGGACGCAGCCAACATGCCAACATTCTTCCTGTCCTATATTGGTTTAATAGACTTCATGATAAATTACACTCCAATCTATTGAGATTTATGAAAATATAACTCACATCTCTTCTAGTTATTCAACCTATACTCACACCCCGTCTGCTTGTCAAATTTTAAGTATTTATATTACATACACTCGCACTCTTCATTAATAGAACACCATTAGTAAACTTAACAGAATAACATTTTTGTAATATTAAATGTTCATAATTAATAAAATTATAAAAATACTCTTACCCACTCTCTTGCTGTGGTCAAGCAAGTAAGAGAGATGGGGATTTAGGATTTTTTTCACAATTAATGGAGAGAGTGGATAGGGGCGTTTTTGAAATTTTATTAATTAGAAACAGTTAATGTAATACCCCAAAAATTATTTAAAAATTAATTTGAGTTTTATTAGACATAATTTCAAAAATCTAATAGTTTTATTAATGATGAGAATGGTCCAACAGATTTGAAAAAATAAATAAATAGTAACTTGTAGGCCCCACAAGTCCGTTGGTACTGCCAAAACTCTAGAATTAGGGTTCGGAGATGCCCAAAACTGAGAAATTATAGGAGTAAAATTAGAAATAGTAAGGAATGATGATTTTATACCTAGAATTAATTTTTGGGTAATATTTGATTACCCGGGTATGGTGTTTTACCCGTTCGGTAAAATTTTGGTGTGCAATTTCTAACACAAAAAATAGTTTAATCTTTATAAAAGGGTAATGATTATCTCCTAAGGGCAAGTGTAAGGTTAAGATTTAATCTTAATTTACAAGATTAAATCCTAGCCATTCATCTCTTTTTATCAGTAGAAAGAAACTATACTTTATTCATATACTTTATTCTTATCACTCCATGGATCACTTTCTCGGCAAGCATTTTCAAACCAGCCACCCTCCATTGTTGCTTCACCAAAACCATGGAAACTTGATTTCAAACCCTCAAAAGCTTAGCTAGAACTTGATAAAACCACAAAGCTTCACAAAACTTGTTCCACTTCTTAATATCTACTAAATTAACCGATTAGAATTTCAATCCGTCAACCTTTTCTACATTGAGAGCTCACCACTTGCTATTTAGGGAAGGGTTTAATATTGATTTGCTGGCCTTGAAGTGAGCAAAATCCTTCTTAGAGCATCCTTTGGAGCCAAGATCCTTAAAGCCACCAAAGTAGGGTTTTCTTTGGCCTTTTCTTTCAAAATTTATTCTGAATGTTTCTGATTGGTTTTTGTCCAAAATTTTTCATGGTATTGGTTGATGATATATTGATATTGATGTATTAATTTTGGTGGAGTGTTTGGATGAAGTTAGAAAGCCCATTTTGGCTAAACAAGTTTTGAATTAGGTGCTGGAATTCCCGGATTTGTACAGGCAGGTTATGAATCACGAATTTTCTGATGTATTTGTAGATGTTTTCATGAGCTATAAAAATTAAATGTTGAAGCCAATACCCTAAGGCAAATCTATGATTTTTCTTGGGTCTTACAATTGGCTTTTATGATTTTATAAAAATCAGAAACTGAGACTGTTGTTCAGTTGTTTGGATAGCCAATTCTGAAGCTCTGAGTTTGTCTAATTTTTTTACTATAACAAATGATCGAATCATCATTTTAAATCTTTACAAGGTGTTGAAGAAATATTGAAGTCCAACTATGAATTTTGGTATGATTTTATATAATCATTTGATAGGGTAATAAAATTGGGACATTGGCTGTTAGCTATAAATAGAGGGTTTCTAACCTCCGAATTTGTCTAATTTTATTAGTATAGGTAGAAAACTCTTTTTGTTCTAAAATTTTTATATGACCCATGGACACATTTAAGTGTCATGGAGAATTTTTATAGCCTTTGAATTGGTTATTTGGTATTAAAAATAAATTGTGTTACTTGAGTGAAAAATCTTCCAATGTGCTAAAATTGTGACAATGCCTTGAATTAGTGACTTAATGACATTTGGTTCAAGTTTGATGTGTATGAAGGCATGCCATGAACTTCCAAGATTACTTTATGAGGAATGAATGAATGACATATCTAGGTTTGAAGCATTATAAAATTAAAGAATTATGTTAATGCATATAGAAATGTGATGCACGTATATGTGAGCTTGAGGATGATGTATGTACTAAGTAAAAATGAAATCCCCTTTAGGGCACGAAAAGTCCCCTTTAATATAAAAAGAGCACGGCAAAGCCCCTTTTAATGTAAAAAGGGCATGGCAAAGCCCCCTTTAATGTAAAAAGGGCACGGCAAAGTCTCCTTTAATAGGGAAAGGGCACGAAAAGGTCCCTTTTAATATAAAAAGGACATGGAAAAGTCCCCTTTACTATGTCAAGGGCATGAAGAGATCATTGCAATTGCCATATGTATACATATATTTTATTAAATTATTTTTCTTGAATGAATTATTAGGATCTTGAATGTCATGAAACACACGTGTTAAGTGATTGAATAATAAAAGAGACTCACTTCGGAGAATTAGTTTTTGAACTTTAAAATGAACCTTTGATATATTTTGTATACTCATATTTTCTTAATAAACCGAAGTGGCTAGGATGATGATGACGACATTAATTTTATTATATGTTTTAGGGATTTACCCTACTAAGAATTGTATAATTCTCACCCCTATGTGTTTTATGTTCGCATGTCATCTCCAGATTGATCTAGCGGACGGTGGGGCTATTACACGAAGGAACTTGGAATTGCGGTTGTTTAGTAGTTGATACTGTTATTATGTTGCATATAGTTGTAGGCATATGTGTATGTAAATGTAATAGAGATTGTATATGCATTAAAGCTTCCCTATGTAATTGACTTTGTATTAAACAACCAATTTGTATCTTTGTTATATATTTTAATAGAATTATGCTTAGTTATTACACCATTAATCGAACTTGCTATAGTTGTTTAAGAAAGGTCCACTAATAGTAACTAACAACTCTCGAGTATGATATCATGACTTAAGGATGATGTTGTACTTGGAAGGATGTTACAATTAATATCACAAAAATGTCATTCTGTTAAGTTTGTTAATGATGCTTTGTTAGTGAGAGGTGTGAGTGCAATATAAATACTCAAAATTTGAAAAATAAAGGGGGTACAGGTGTAGGTTGGATAATTAGATGGGCGTGAGTTGCATTTCCATAAATTTCAAAGGAAGTGAATGTAATTTACCCTATCAAGAAAAAATGCATCAATCCTAGAAGTGTTAAAATAGGTTGGCCTGCCTTGCCAAAAGCCTGCAAAAAAGGGGCGGGACAGGCTAGCCCGCCAAAATAAAATGGACTGAAACAGTCAGCCCAGCCTATTTTTGAAAAATAAAAAATTTCAAAAAGAATATTTTTTATATTTTGATGAATTTTTTTATAATAAGTTTTTAAATAATTTTTTTAATTTATGTATATCCAATTTTCAAGGCCCATAGTAACTATACACTTACTTAGACTAAAAAATGTTATTGTTAATAGGGTTGTTTGTGAGTTATAACACTTTGTGGTGACTGTACACATTTCTTACTTTTTTCTTTCCTGCATCACATGTTTCTTACATTTTTTACCAACAAATTGTAAATTTTTTCCGAAAAATAAGAGAAAAGAGACTTGGCCTGTGGGCTAAGCCTGTCCCAACCCGTGGGTTAAGTAGGAAGAGTTAGGCACGCAGAATTTTTCAACTAGCTCAAAACTTCAACCTGGGCACCTAAAAATGGTGGGTTTGGCGGACTAATCTGGCAGGTTCAATCTGTTTTGACATCTCTAATCAATCTCATTTAGTCCTCTTTGCAATTGGGATATCTTAGATACTGATTAGACAAGACAAGCTTTCAAGTAGGGGTGTTCAGGACTCAGCTCGGTCCACTAACCCATCCTGGCCCGAAGCTATTAGGTCGGGTTCGAGTCCTTAGATTTGACCCAATGCACTTTTCGAGTTAGGTTCAAGTCATGCTCCGGGTTGACTCGGCCCAAAGTCAAAATTTCTTTTATAATTACTTTTTTATAATAGTTACTAATATATTATAAGAGTTTATGTTTAAATTAATACATTTTGGATAACTTGATATTATTTTTATAGTTAGATGATTTGTTTTGAAATATGTATATCAAAATATTTCTTGAATTTTGTTTCTTACTTGTAAAATTTATAACTATACTATGTATAATGTCAAAATCTTCATAGGTTGTTTATAAGTCGGGTTGTCTCGTTTTGACCTGGTCATTTATTGAGTCATTATCGGGTCAGGTTTGGGTTTTAAAAAATAACCTGATCTAAAAATCGAGCCAGGTTGAGTTTTGGTCCAATTCGTCCCTTGTACACCCCTGATGGGTTGAATTTATGCACCCATTTTATGTCCTAACTCCGAATATTTTACATTTGAATTGTGCTTAAGTGATATTTAATTGGTGAATTTAGATCTTGTCCTTATTTCGCATTGTTGAATAACTTCATGGGCTTTAACACCATTTTCAAGCATATAATTGTATTTGGAAGTTGCATGTACTTTTAACCTATTGTGTGAGCATTATTGAGTAACAGGAACTCTCCATTGGTGTACCAAAGCAAAGAAAGGAACTCAGGGACTTTGATAAGGAAGCAGGATGTGGACTATTCTGAACAAGACTGCTATAGCGGTCTCTAACCGCTATAGCGGTTGGTAGAGAGGAGAATTCTTTAGAACTCCATAGCGTCAACGAGCTTCTCCACTATGATATAGAGGCTTGACTAATATTGAAGGGGATTATCACTTGTAACCTAAATTTTAGTTTTAGATTTTGAACTATCTCTCTCTCTCTATTCTTTCTCAAAAAAATTTCTTACTCTCTCTAGGTTTTAGGGGGTCTCAATCGTTGTTGGTTTCGATTTTCTAGATTGTAATTTCCAACTTTTCTTCAACAATGATTATGATGCTCCCCCTATGGAGGAGTAATCTCTTTACTGTGCACAGTGATAAGTGAGGATTAAGTTTGTTCTTGAGGTTCCCAATTTCAATTGCAATTCATGGTTGGTTTTTCTTTCCTACTTGTTCTTCTTTTGAATACCAGTTGTGAAAATTATTGTAATTGTATTCTTAAGAGTTGTTTGATTGTGTGTTCATTTGCATGCATAATCTGGATACCATTGGGGTATTGGGTCAATTGATTTAATTATATCCAATTGGTAAAGGATTGAAATTAACCCCATTATAAATTAGGCTACCGTAATTGATGATCAAACTAACATAGGTTTGTAGAGTCACGATGTGATCACTAGTTCAGGTGTTAGTTAAACCCTTACTGGAAATACGTTCATATGACTGTTAAGTAGAATTGCATTGTTTTTCGTGTGAAAGCATAATTTATGACAGTAGTCACTCTTATCAATTTATTCATTTGAACTAACGATTGAACAATTCTTAATCTGAGGAAATCTTTGTGTAGGTAATTTTTCCCACTATATTTTCTTGATTTAATTTAGCTACTATTATTTCAAAAACCCCTAGTTTTCTCGAATCAATTAGAGTACTTCCTTGTGAAATGACCTCGATCGCACCCTAGCTACATTTTTTGTATGATTTAGTTACTGAATAAATTTTTAATTTGTGGCGGGTAGCAACAACCCGTATCAACCCATACTTTCAAGTATTATCCTAGTTTCCCATTTCCTAGGTCAAATACCCCTTGGAAATAGAACTCTTATCCTCTTTCAGTTACACAAATATTTTGAAAAGTTACATTTAAAAACACCATATATAGTTGAAGCTCCCTACTACCAAAGTCAGCCTCGCCAGCCATGGAATGAAGAAAGGCAAACCTAAATATGCGTAGAAGA